>CP125975.1:368071872-369271872 GCA_030063025.1 Avena longiglumis
ACAACATTTATTAAAACATAATATACTATAGCAATTCCTTTTAAAAGCTCAAGTGATCAAAAGAACTCAAAAAGAAATTGATTAATGAGGCAATGCAAATAATGATGTAAATCACAAAACAGACCTACAGGTAAAGCCCGATTTTTTATAAAATATTCTATTGCTCAAATAGAAAAGTGCAAAACTAATGAAAGTTGGGTAAATACAAGGGTCATGCGCACAAACAATTGCAGATCAATATGACATTCTCGATTTTCACGATTTTTACAACGAAGCACAAAATTTGTTTCGGGAAAGAACTTCCCAAATCTTACCTTCTTCCTATTAGAGGCTAATCTTGGCACAAAATCTAAATAAAAGGGTAAGGAGTGGTTTCTACAGAGGTAACAACTTCCAAGACTCAAAGAAACAAAATAAACTGAAAGCAAAAATATAATAGGTTGTCTCCCAAAAGCTCTTTCTTTATAGCCATTAAGATATGCATGATAATTTCGATGATGCTCACATAAGAAATATGAATTGAAGTAAAAAAGAGCATCAAGAAGCAAATATAAAATAAATTTAAGTCTAACCCACTTCCTATGAAAAATAATCTTGTAAAGAAACAAGTCATGAAAGCACAAAGCAACAAGCATAGGAAAGCAAAACAAGTGCAACTTCAAAATTTTCAACATAAAGAGGGGAAACTTAATATTGTTGAGATACATAAAACAATGTTTCCCTCTCTCATAATAACTTTCAGTAGCATCATGAATAAAATTAACAATATAACTCACATAAAACATTCTTATCATGAGCCACATGCATATAATAATTATTACTCTCCACATAAGCATAGTCATTCTTATTAATTGTAGTGGGAGTAAATTCAACAAAATAGCTATCATTATTATTCTCATCACCATAGTCATCAAATATAGGAGCCATATTGTAATCATAATTAATTTTCTCCTCAATAGTAGGTGGATTGAAAATATCATATTCATCATTGTAATCATCATACATTGGAGGTATAATATCATCATAGAAAATTTTCTCCTCTAAAGCTGGGAACTAAAAAGATCATTTTCATAAAAAATAGCTTTCCCAAGCTTAGACGTTTCCATAACATTAGCAATAATGGTGTTCAAAGAATTCATACTAATAACATTGCTATTAGCATGCAAATAAAGTTCCATAGGTTTTTTAATTTTCTCTTCAAACACTGCATGTCCTAACTCAAGATAAATACTATAAAGCTCTCTAAATTTTGTTGTTGTTTTCCATTAAGCCTAACTAGTGAAAATAAAAACATGAAACAAAAAGATATAATTGCAGAGTCTAAAGGAAATAACTTCGAGCACTCACACACCAGCAACAGTACTAAAAGATAGCTTAGTATCCAGAGGATGTGAGTACCTTTTACCTTACCTCCCCAACAACGGCGCCGAAAAAGATCTTGATGTCTATGCACGCTTCTATTCTTGTAAACAGTGTTGGGCCTCCAAGTGCAGAGGTTTGTAGAACAACAAGTTTCCCTTAAGTGGATCACCCAAGGTTTATCGAACTCATGGAAGAAGAGGTCAAACATATCCCTCTCAAGCAACCCTGCAATTAAGATACAAGAAGTCTCTGTCCCAACACACCCAATACACTTGTCAGGTGTATAGGTGCACTAGTTAGGCAAAGAGATAGTGAAATACAAGTAATATGGATGATTATAAGTGGTAATTGCAATATTAAATAAAAATGGCAGAAAGCAAACATGTAGCAGGATTGATTGTAAAGGTGTTTTAATGCTTAGAAACAAGGCCTAGGGATCATACTTTCACTAGTGGAAACTCTCAATAATTATAACATAATTTAACACATAAATATCTTCTTTTCACTATGCTACCCTGAACTACTCTCCGGTTGGATAACGAACACCAATTCACCACGAGGGCTATAAAAGCACACCTTAAAGTTCGTGATTCCCATCTAGGTAACCCCACACTATCACCTTGAGTGCTAGATGGTTCCAGACAAACACCACAATTTCATAGAGACATCCAACTCAAATTATAACTCATGATAAGTATTTATGTAATCTTTAGCCTAAGAGACACACACGATGCGCACACTGTCATCACACACGTGGGACAAGGTGTTTCCGGAGATCACATTAATAAAAGCACTTGAGTAGCATAATAGACAAAGAGTAGCATCTACTTATTCAACTAGATTACAAAGCTCATGATCACAATAAGATTACACCATGGAGAGAGAGATGAACACATATCTACTGGTAGAGCCCTTAGCCTCGATGGATAACTACTCCCTCCTTATCATGGGAGTAAGCAACGGAGATGGAGATGGCGGTGGAGTCGATGGAGATGGCTCCACGGGAAATTCCCTGTCCTGGCAGGGTGCCGAAACAGACTTTTGTACCCCGAATCTCATCTTCTATGGTGGCACTGAACTTTAGTGGTTTTCGATCGCACCTTAAGGGTTTTCGCCCTGGGGTTTGTATAGGCGAAGGGCAAGGTTAGTGGAGCACTGGGGGCCACACCATGGCCAGCGCCAAGGGGACCCGCCACCCTATGTTGTGGCCGCCTGTGCCCTCCTCCATCTCTGCTTTGGACTCCATCTTCGCTTCGAAAAATAGGAGGTTTGGATTTTGTTTCGTCAATTCGAGAATATTTCCTTTGGTAAAACTTGGAATAGAAAAACAGCAAAACAGGAACTGCACCGTGGCATCTTGTTAATAGGTTAGTTCCAAAATGCATAAAAATGCCACGAAGTGCAAGCAAAACATAAAGCAATTGGTGTAAAACAACAATGGAGCATAAAAATTATAGATACATTTGCAACGTATCAATATGTCACGGTTATTTGATCATCATTTGGTCTCATCTCCTTGACAATAGTTTTGCTTCGTCATATGATATGTGCATCCACTATCAAGCACCCACTTTGACCCTCCGGAAGAATAGTTCTACAATAGATCAAACTAGTTTTTAGGTACCCATTTTTAATGGGTCCTCTTTGTTAAAGCAAGGGTCTTGGGAACCCAAATGGACCAAGAAATATAACGATCCAAAATGCCAACATATTATGCATAAACATCACCGATGTTCACGCACTTCTATTCTTGTAGACAGCTTGTCGGGCCTCCAAGTGCAGGTTTGTAGAACAGCAAGTTTCCCTTAAGTGGATCACCCAAGGTTTATCGAACTCAGGGAGGAAGTGGTCAAATGTATCCCTCTCAAGCAACCCTGCAATCAAGATACAAGAAGTCTCTTGTGTCCCTAACATGCCCAATACACTTGTCAGGTGTATAGGTGCACTAGTTCGACGAAGAGATAGTGAAATACAATTGGTAACAGTGCTAGAAAATAGCTTGACTGTGAGGTAAAGACTAAAGGCAACAAGAAGGAATCAAGCAAACACGCACAAATCTAGTAGAAAATGGTGTTTCAATGTTTAGAAACAAGGCCTAGGGATCATACTTTCACTAGTGAACACTCTCTCATATAAATATATTCTCTTCATGATACTACCCCGAACTACTCTCTGGCTGGACACTCTAATCCATGAGGGCAATAATAGCACTCCTCAAAGTCCGCCTTCCCCATCTAGATAACCCCACACTGTCACCTTGAGTGCTAGACGGTTCCAACAAACACCACAATTTCATAAAGACAACCAACTCAAAATATAACTCATGATAAATATATATGTAGTCTAGCCTAAGTGCCACACACGGTGTGCACGCTGTCACTTTCACACAGGTGGGGAAAAGCATAGATCTATTAAAGCACGATGAGTATTTATGTAGACTCTAGCCTAAGTGCCACCATGGCATGCACGCTGTCACTTTCACACACATAGGGAGAGCAGAGATCTATTGAAGCACTTGAGTAGCAGAGTACATCTACTTGATTACAAAGCTCATGACCACAACAAGATCATGCATAGAGAGAGAGATGAACACATAGCTACCGGTAGAGCCCTTAGCTTCGAGGAAGAACTACTCCTCCTCATCATGGGATTCGCAACGGTGATGGAGATCGATGGAGATGGATCTGGGAACTTCCCGTCTGGCAGGTGCCGGAGCAGACTTTCGTCCCCGAATCTCCCCTTTGGTGGCGGCGCAATAGAACTTTTTTGGAAGTATGATGGATGATTTAGGGTTTTCTCCCCGGGGGCTTCTTATAGGCGAAGGAGGCAAGGTCGATGGAGGGCCAGGGGGGCCACACCCCTGTAGGCGCCACCAGGGCTTGCCCGTGCCTGGGGGTGCGGCCACCCTGGTGCCCTACTCCGTCTCTCCTTCGTGGTTCCGTGTTGGTCCGGGAAAATAATGACTTTTGCTTTTGTCCTGTCCAATTTCGAGGATATTGATTTTCTGCCTTTCTGGAACCAAAAATAGAAGAAAACTGGCAACTGGCACTGTGGCATCTTGTTAATAGTTTAGTACCATAAAGTCATATAAAAATACCTCAAAGTAAAGACAAAATAAATCAAAGTAGATACTAAATATGCATGGAACATCAAAAATTATAGATACGTTTTCGACGTATCAAGCATCCGCAAGCTTAACTCCTGCTCGTCCTCGAGTAGGTAAGTGATAAAAAGAATAATTTTTGAGGTGACATGCACCATCAAAATCAAGATCAAACCATTTACAAGCATTGAAAGCTGGGATCAAAGAACTCTAAACATGAGCATGAAAGATGGAGTTCTAACAATAAGACAAAGTAACTATGCATGCAACATGAAAGGCTACAAACAAAGATCATGAATAACATGCATTGAAAAACATTTTTTTGTTTCACATACAAAAAGCATGGCATAGTGGCATTAGCGTGTCCCTCATGGAGTAGCAAATAGATGCATAGGACACCTTCAAAGTTCATAAGAGTGACTAGATACAAATAGCACAAGAACAAGCAATATTAACAATATGCATCAATCAATAAATTTTGGGACACCGCATAGAACTAAGAAAGGCAACTATGCTCTCTTAACGGTGCCTAAAAGGTAAAAGTTGGAGACTCAATATAATAGTGGAAGAAAGGCCCTTCATAAGGGAAGCAGGGATTTCAAGTTTCAAAAAGAGCTTCCAAAAATTATGGTACTTGTTAGCTTTCAGCTCTCATTGCCCATATCATAAGCATCTTGAAGTGATTAAGGTTAAAGTGAACAAACTATGGAGTATATGATTGACAAAGTATAAGTTGGCAATCTCAACTCCCTTGAATACGAGGGCAACACCTCATGCTACTCAACTTTAGTCACCTGTAAGTTCTTGTCATAGTAAGTACATGCGTATCATAGAGAACCGCTAACGGGTACCCTTGCACATGGTACAGAGCTATCCCATAACCAAAATGACAAGGCAAGCGCACAATGTGCATCTCAATGATCTTTTATTTACTATGTGCATAGCTTTTTATTGAGGATGTTTCATGATAGCTCATTATGGTGATGCTGCAAGTTTCCACCATGATTAGGCATGGCTTAGGCTAGCCCAAAGCGCTTTCTAACACAAAATACATAACTCCATGGACTTACAAGCTCCCTCTTTATTTCACACCAGTGACATCCATAGACAAAAGAGCATGATATCAACTGTGTACAAAGTACAAGTGCAATGTTGAAAGCATTCCCCATGAAAACATGGTTCTGCTAATCCCAACGTATAAGTGCAAGCATATACAACATATATGACACAATGGTTCAAGTTTATTAGGGGAAAGAAAAATAAAGTGTGCCATCAAGTTCGTGAGAGCTTTAATCACTAAGTTTTCACATAACAAAGAGACTTTTTAATTGGAAGATAGATGAAAACAAGAATATACTTGGAATGTGTAACACACCATGCATAGTAATTTATAGTGGACACTTTGTAATAACTTGGTTTCTTGGGAGTTGGATGCATGAGTAGAGCTTACTCATAGAAGTGGAGGCTAGCAAAAGACTAGGAGCAACCAACTAAGAGAGCAATAATGGCCATAATCATGGAGAGCGACCAAACATTACTAATCAAAGCATAAAGTGGTACTACAAGTCAAGGACTAAATGATCATAGAGGCTATGGTGACTTGTTCATAGTCATAACATGGTGTGATCATGTTCCAAGTCAACCCAAACAAAGCATCAAAGGAGAATACCACAATACTATGCTTTTGTATGCTAAAACAACGCATGATTCTTTCAAGGCACATTAAGCGATCCTAATTGTTTGGAACAAGTCATGATACAGAAATAATCACTAACCATAAGGTCAAAACAACATCTAGCATGACATGATAAATTCTAAGTCACAGTCAAAGCAAGCTCCCTTTTGTACCACTCAAGCATGAAGCTTTCTACTCTTTTCCAACACCAATCAACTTATTTGAAACAAATCAAAAAGATAATAATCAATAAATATCAGTGAGCTTGTCTCACAAATCCACAAAGAAGAACTAAAAAGTTTTAAGAAAACAACATAAGAAAACTAAGGCTAATAAGAGTGCTAGCAAAAGAGAACACTCACAGAACAATAAGAGTGAAAACTAGAGTGTTCTAAACAATGAAAACAGAGTGTGTGTCTCTCCAAAATAAGTGTGCTAGGATCAAGCAACTAAGCAAACTAAAACCAAAAACTAAAACTAAGACGCTCCAAGAACAACACAATAAGCATAAAACAATAAAAACGAAGTGTCTAGAAAGACCTGAGCTTTTTATTGATGAAGAAGGTGATGCCTTGGGCATCCCCAAGTTTTGACGCTTGTACCTCTTGAATATTTCTTGGGGTGACACAGGGTGGCATCCCCAAGCTTGAGATTTTTTCCATTCTTCATCTCATTAGATCATTCTTTCTCTACACCTGCAAATTGTCCTTCATACAAAACTTCACACAATCTTCATTAGCAACGTTAGTGAATTCAGAAGATAATAGACCCTTGGGTTTTAGTTTTGAAACAGCAAAACTTTCACTAAAAACACAAGCTACTATAGGAATTCCCTCAAAAAGCTCAATTTCCCAAAAAGAACCCAAAAAGGAATCAATAAGAAGCAAATGCAAATAATGGCAAAAATCTATCAAAACAGACCAGCAGGTAGAAACAGATTTTTTTCGAAGACCTTCTATTGCTCAAATCAAAAAGTGCTAAACTAACGAAAGTTATCTAACTTACTGGGGTATTTATTCGTAAACTTTCAGCTCAATCCGAATTACAAAGACTCCTCACGAATTTTTATGGTGGAGGAAAGATATCTGTTTCAGGACAGCAACTCCCCAAATCTTACTTCCCTCTCATTAGAGGTTATTCTTGGCACAAAAATTAAACAAAAAGGATAAGGAGAGGTTATTACAGAAGTAATAACTTCCAAGACTCAAAAAAACTCTTGGGTTATCTCCCAACAAGTACTTTTCTTTAACGCCTTTAAGTTAGGCTTGATAGTTTGAGAAGATGCTCACATAAGAAATATCAATTGAAGTAAAAGAGAGCATCAAGAAGCAAGTTTATAACATATTTAAGTCTAACCCACTTCCTATGCATAGGAATCTTGTAAAGAAACAAGTCATGAAAGCACAAAGCAACAAGCATAGGGAAGCAAGACAAATGCAACTTCAAAAATTTCAACTTAAAGAGGGGAAACTTAATATTTTTGAGATGCATAAGACCATGTTTCCCTCTTTCATAATAACTTTCAGTAGCATTATGAATGAAATTAACAATATAACAATCACATAAAACATTCTTATCATGAGCCACATGCATAAAATGATTATTACTCTCCACATAAGCAAAGGCATTCTTATTAATCGTAGTGGGAGAAAATTCAACAACATATCTATCACTATTATTCTCATCACCATAATCATCAAATATAGGAGGCATATTGTAATCGCAATAAACTTTCGCTTCAATAGTAGGTGGACTGAAAATGTCATATTCATCATTGTAATCATCATATATTGGAGGTTTGGTATCATCATAAGCAATAGAATAGCTATCTTCCAAAGCTGGGGAACTAAAAAGATCATTTTCATAAAAACTAGCTTCCCCAAGCTTAGACTTTTCCATAGCATAAGCAATAATGGTGTCCAAAGAATTCATAATAATAACATTGCTATTAGCATGCAAATAAAGCTCCATAGGTTTTTTAATTTTCTCTTCAAACACTTCATGTCCTAGCTCAAGATAAACACTATAAATCTCTCTAATTTTTTGTTGTTGTTTTCCATTAAGCCTAACTAGTGAAAACAAGAAACAAAAAGACAAAATTGCAGAATCTAAAGGAAATAACTTTGAGCACTCACACCGGAGGATGTGAGTACCTTTTACCTTACCTCCCTGGCAACAACGCCAGAAAATTGCTTGATGTCTATGCACTTCTATTCTTGTAGACAATTGTTGGGCCTCCAAGTGCAGAAGTTTGTAGAACAGCAGCAAGTTTCCCTTAAGTGGATCACCCAAGGTTTATCGAACTCAAGGAGGAAGGGGTCAAAGGTATCCGTCTCAAGCAACCCTGCAATCAAGATACAAGTAGTCTCTTGTGTCCCCAACACACCCAATACACTTGTCAGGTGTATAGGTGCACTAGTTCGGCGAAGAGATAGTGAAATACAAGTGGTAACGGTGCCAGAAAATAGCTTGATGGTGAGGTAAAGACTAAAGGCAACAAGAAGGAAGCAAGCAAACATGCAACATATCTAGTAGCAAACGGTGTTTCAATATTTAGAAACAAGGCCTAGGGATCATACTTTCACTAGTGAACACTCTCTCATATAAATATATTCTCTTGATGATACTACCCTGAACTACTCTCCGGTTGGACACTCTAATCCACGGTAGGGCTATAACAACACTCCTCAAAATCATCCTTCCCCATCTAGATAACCCCACACTGTCACCTTGAGTGCTAGACGGTTCCAACAAACACCACAATTTCATAAAGACAACCAACTCAAAATATAACTCATGATAAATATATATGTAGTCTAGCCTAAGTGCCACACACGGTGTGCACGCTGTCACTTTCACACAGGTGGGAAAAACATAGATCTATTAAAGCACGATGAGTATTTATGTAGACTCTAGCCCAAGTGCATACAGGCACGCTGTCACTTTCACACACATGGGGAGAGCAGAGATCTTTTGACGCACTTGAGTAGCAGAGTATATCTACTTGATTACAAAGCTCATGACCACAACAAGATCATGCATAGAGAGAGAGAGAGATGAACACATAGCTACCGGTAGAGCCCTTAGCCTCGAGTAAGAACTACTCCCTCCTCATCATGGGAATCAGCAACGGTGATGGAGATGGTGGTGGAGATCGATGGAGATGGATCCGGGGCACTTCCCGTCCCCAAATAGGTGCCGAACAGACTTTCATCCCGAATCTCCCCTTCGGTGGCGGCGGCGCAACAGAACTTTTTCTGGAAGTATGATGGATGATTTAGGGTTTTCTCCCCGGGGGCTTCTTATAGGCGAAGGAGGCAAGGTCGGTGGAGGGCCAGGGGGCCCACACCTCCTGTAGGCGCCTGGCATGGTTATATCCCACGGGTACACAACATCAGCATACCTAGTCATAGCTCGAAGGAAGGCCCAGTGCAAGATATGCGGCCTGTGGAGATTTCGGGTGGCCCAGGCCCATGACGCCTTCGGATACTTGGAAAACAAGGCTAGTGTAGATAGAATTTCAAAGGACAAACCCTAATCTGTTACCAACTCAACCTATGTCCGGGACCTTCCTATCTATATAAAGGCTAGGAGGGCACGGTGAGGAGGGCACCTCTCACCGCATACACACCTTCACGCCAGATTGCATCTGCGCACCCCTGTAATTTTCGGTTCCGCCGTAATCAAGAGCTGACAAGCATGAGTAGGGTTTTCCCTCCAAGGGCCTGTACCTAGGTAAATCTCGTGTCCCCGTGTTGCTTGTTTGCTAACCGCTCCAGCATCCCCACCTTCTCCAAAACCCAAGCTCATAACAATGGGCATTGATGAGATCGAACCTCGTCAATTGGCGCCGTCTATGGGAATTGGGGACGCTGATTGTGCGATCATGACGGTCCCATCCGAAGCAATCTACAACTCCTCGGTGATGGAGAGCCACCTTATCTTCGGCGCTTTTGACTTCACCGCCCACTCGCTAGCCACCATGAAGGATTTCGAGCCCATAGGCGACGGGCTCGAGATTCTGTTCAGGAGCTTCTGCTTCCAGGTAGGGCAGACTGGCACTCTCCACCTCCCAGAGAGGGTGCCACCAACATCCATCAAGCCCTCTTCGTGGGTCCCACCCATCGGCGTGCTACGCATGTCAACACTGACAGATGAGTCCTATGACAGCAGTTGTTGCAACTCAGATCTGTGCGGCCCTCCATCAGACGAAGGAACCTACGGTTCCGGATCTGAAAGTTGCGGCAGCAGCGATCCAATCTGCAGGCGATACCAATGCGCGGTAGTCATCCATGGCGAAACGGAAGGGAGGCCAAAATCGACTGAGCCCAACCCACCACCAAATCCACCGCCAAACCCGCAGGCTAGGAACAGAGGAAATGGAGGGCAGCCGCCCCTCCAGCCCAACGAGGGCGATGCTGCCGCCTATCAGCGGATCAACCTCAACAAGGATGGCTGGCGCCAGGCACACGAAGCTATGGCGGGCAACAAGATCCTACCCATGAATTCTTCACGGGACCTGCTGATGGCATACCACTTCCTCCTCCTCGGCGAGCACAACAGGCAGGTGAAGCTACAGGAGCAGCTCGACAAATGCAAGCAAGCAGCTTTGGAGTCTAGTGCGCGGCGAGCTGCGCTCTCCGTCGCCGGTGGCTCTAGCTCGCACAACAATCACGCCAATAAGCATCACTCTCGCACAGACAACATGGACCCCATGCACGACGTGAGGTCACCAAAACCCTCAACACGTCCTTCATGGAGATGGACGTCGACGGCAACGTCATACTGAAGACACCTCAGGCTGCGATCATGGCAGCCACCACGCACTCGTCCCATCCACCTCCGGGGGACCCGAAGAGTGCCATGCACAAGTACGCACTAGCCGGACTCGGACTCGTCGGAGCTGCGCTCCACGAAGAAGCTCCTATGGAGCCAAAGAAAAAGGCTACGGTCAGATTCAAGCGTAGCCCCACACCCTCATCCGACGAGGAAGAGGACGAGCACGATCTATGTCGACGACATAAGAGCCCAATATGTCGCAGCCGCGACTACGACGCTCGAAACGACCTTGCCCAGCGCAAGGTCGATAAGGCACACGCCAAACGCGTGTGCTCAATCGAATCCGAAGAGGATGACGATGGAGAACTATGTGGATCTAGATGCTTCAGCAGATCTGTTCGGTGCAGGCGGATGCTAAAAAAATTCAAGCTTCCTTCGGACACTCCGAAGTTCGACGGCACGCAGGATCCGAAGGCATGGCCCAACGACCACCTCTCGTCCGTCAAGCTGCATGGTGGCAACAAGAACACCGCCCTGCAATGCCTTCACCATACCGACAGCAGCCCGGATCTCGCCAGCTGTCCTCGTGCTCCATCCTAAGCGAGGAGGAACTGGCGTATAGTTTCATCCGAAACTTTAAGGGCACCAGCAAGTGGCCAGCCTCGATCGAGGAGCTGCGGGAATGCACACAACGTATGGGCGAATCCATTCGCTCGTACATCTTGCGCTGGTCCGGCATCAACAACTCGCGACACACATCTCCCGAGAGAACAATCAAGCCTTCAAGGATGGCGTCAAGCGCCAGACTTCAAGGAAGAACTTGGGCGTCAAGCCCAAGACACTCGACCACCTCATGGACATCGCCAATGTGGGGTGCGGCGAGATTCCTCCACCGAGCACATTCGGATGAGGAGGATGAATACGCCGCACGTGAATGCCATAGAAATACAAGATCACGCGTCTATGACGATCGCGATGAACCCGACATGTTTGCGGCTGGCTACCACGCCGCAACAAAAACAACCACAGCGGCGGAGGATATCACGGAAGAAACTTCCGTGATGGAGGACGCCCAGCACAAACATGGCAACGCTGTGGTCATGACGATGAACCCTCAGTATACGACAAGTTGTCGGGTCCCTGTACCATCCACTTCTGCATCGACAAGCAGGATGGAAAAAAGAAGGCCATCCACATGCTCAAGGACTGCCGTCAGTTCCAGAAACTCAGCGAGGGCCTCACCCAAATGCGACGCCAGATCGTGAACCCTGGGTTCGGACCCGCACCTGCACCCGGTGACATTGCCCATGGAGCTCCTCCACCACCACCCGTGGGACCGTCGAATCCCGCAATCGCACCTATGCCAAACAATGGCACAAGTGGATACCCACCGCCAAAAGGGTCTCTCAAGATCCAGAAGGGACGCCCTACCAATATGGTGCAAAATAAGATCGCTTGATAGGTCAGCCTCGCTGTAACCGCTCCGCCAGCCATCCCTGAGTACCTCAATGGTTCGGAGTCCTGCATCACGCTCGATCGTTCGGACCATCCTCTCCAGATCCCTCGCCCAGGTCATGCTGCCCTGGTGCTCGTGGCGCAGATAGGAGGATTCGAGATGAGCCGCGTCTTCATGGACGGTGGCAGCGGAATCAACCTGATGTTCACCAGCACCCTCGCAGCTACGCGGATCCCGCTGTGCAGCCTGGAACAATCCGATACAATGTTCCACGTCATAGTCCTGTGGAAGGGCATATATCCCCTGGGAAAGATATGGCTCGACGTCATATTCGGCAAGCCCGAAAACTTTTGATGTGAGCGGCTCGAGTTCGAAGTGGTGGATTGGCCATCACAGTACCACGCCATCCTCGGGCGTGTAGCGTTCACAAGGTTCCTAGCAGTACCGCACTACGCTTACCTGATGCTCAAGATGCCTGGGCCCAAAGGCGTCATCACAGTCTAGGGAAGCTTCACCCGATAGAACCACTATGATAGAGACTTCAACAGAATCTCCCAGTCATTCAGCATGCAAGAGGAGCTCACGAGGCTCCGAGAGGTGACGGACAATGGGGCACCCCCAGTCGCCAGGCAAAACTCACCTGATACGTCGTTTGACTCCACAATCAACACGAAAAAGGTGCAGGGCCACCCAACCGACGCATCCAAGACGGCGCTGATCGCCAACGACCTCAGTCCCGCATAGGAAAGTGCGCTCGTAGAATTCCTCCGTGAGCGCTGGGAAATCTTCGCCTGGTTTCCTGCAGACATGCCAGGAGTTCCCAGGGAATTCGCCGAGCATGCACTCAATGTGTTCCTGGACGCAAGGCCAGTCAAGCATTCGATCCTACGACTGTTCGAACCGCGATTAGCAGCAGTTGGAATCGAAGTCAACAGACTCCTAGACGCCAACTTCATCCGAGAAATCAAGGAGAGCGAGTGGCTAGCAAACACTGTGCTAGTCCCAAAGAAAGACACGGACATCCTGCGGATGTGCGTGGACTTCACGTCACTCAACAAGCACTGCCCCAAGGACCACTTCCCCCTTCCTCGGATCGACCAGATCATCGATTTGACTGCAGGATGCGAGAAACTCTCCTTCCTTGATGCCTACTCAGGCTACAATCAGATTCGGCTGAAGGTCGAAGATCAGGAGAAAACAACGTTCATCACACCATTCGAGGTATTCTGCTACAACACCATGCCCTTCAGGCTGAAGAACGCAGGTGCCACATACCAGAGGTGCATGCATGCATGTCTGAAGAACCAGATCGGTCGAAACATCCAAGTCTATGTCGACGACATAGTCATCAAGACCAGGGAAGCCAAGACACTGATCGACGATCTACGCGAGACGTTCGATAACCTTGATCACTACAAGATCAAGATGAATCCAGAAAAATGCGCCTTCGGCGTCCCATCTGGCCAACTACTCGGCTACTTCATCTCCTAGTGAGGAATCAAAGCGAATTCGAAGAAAATCCGGGCCATATTGACCATGGGGAAGCCGAAGAACATCAAAGGTGTCCAACAACTAGCTGGGCGCATCGCGGCGCTTAGCAGATTCATCAGCCGCATGGGTGAGAAGGCCCTGTCTTTTTTACCAGCTGCTACGCAAAACCGACAAGTTCGAGTGGACATCCAAAGCAGACGACGCATTTGAAGCACTCAAGTGGCTGCTCTCCACCTCGCATGTCTTGGTCATGCCCAAGGAGCGAGATCCACTGCTGCTATACATCGTAGCCACGCACCAAGTGGTAAGTACCGTGCTCGTGGTCAAACAACCCGACGATGGAAAGACCCATGGGGTCCAACGCCCAATATACTACCTCAACGAGGTACTGACGCCAACAAAACAGAGGTACTCTCACTACCAGAAACTCGCCTACGGCGTGTTCATGACGGCTCGTCGGCTGAACCACTACTTCCAGGAGCATCAGATAATGGTTGTCAACGAGGCGCCACTGTCCAACATCCTCAACAACCCCGAAGCCACAGGACGCGTAGCCCTGTGGGGCATCGAGCTATCTCCTCTAGACATAGTCTACGAGCGGTGCCATGCGATCAAATCTTAGGTCCTCCCTGACTTCTTCGTCCACTGGATGGAGCTCTAGCTGCCGGACACCCTAGACATGACGCGGTCATGGACGATGCACTTCGACGGCTCCAAGCGCGAGGATGGAGCAGGAGCTGGCGTCATACTGACGTCCCCGCAAGGCGATAAGATGAAATACGTCTTTCGGATAAAATTTCGTGCCTCCAACAATGAGGCCGAATACGAGGCCCTCAAACATGGCATGAGGATGGCAAAGATCTGCGGTGCAACATGCCTAGTCATCTACGGCGACTCGAACCTCGTCATCCAACACACAATGAACGAGTGCGATGCCCACGCCGCCAACATGATGGAGTATCGCGCGTTCTACAACTCACTTGAAGGAGACTTTGATGGCTGCGAGCTTCGTCACGTTGGAAGGTAAATCAACGAGGAAGCCGATAGACTCGCCAACATCGGCTCCACCTGCGCATGGGTGCCACCAGGTGTGTTCCTCGAACAAATCTGCATACCTTCCATCAAAAGGAAATCCCCCAAGGGATCACCCAAAGAAGCAGATCACTCGGGGGATGTGCTACCTAAAGGACAAGAAGGACCTGAAAAGCTCGACACGAAGGTCGAGTTGGTCAGCCTGATGCAGGTCATGGCAATCGAAGAAACATGGACGCAGTCGTACCTTCGATACCTGATAAACAAAGAACTTCCTGATGACCCAACAGATGCCCGGCGTATATCTCGCCAGTCCAAGGCCTTCACGATCATCAATGGCGAGATATACAAGCGCAACATTTCGGGTGTACTCCAATGGTGCGTCACCATCGGTGATGGCAAACCATCCTCCAAGACATCCACGAGGGCATTTGCGGCCATCATGCAGGCAGTCACGCCCTCGTCGCCAAAGCTTTACGAGCTGGATTCTACTAGCCAATAGCTATGAACGATGCCAAGGACATCGTCCAGAGGTGCAACGGCTGCCAGAGGTTTGCGGAGAAGCCACACGCACCAGGGTCGGAGCTTAGGCTCATACCCTTAGCTTGTCCCTTTTCCCAATGGGGCCTTGACATGATCGAAAAACTTCCCAAATCTTCGAAAGGAGGCCACCTCTACCACCTGGTCGCAGTCGACAAGTTCACCAAGTGGATCGAGGCCATGCCTATCACCAACCAAAAGGGAAAAACGGCCGTCAAGTTCTTTGACTCCATAGTCTACAGGTTTGGCGTGCCGCACAGCATCATCGCGGACAACGGGTCGAACTTCATATCCAAAGAATTCCAGGACTTCTGCGAAGGCCTTGGCATCAACATATCATACGCTTCCGTGGCGCACCCGCAAACCAATGGGCAGGTCGAAAAGGCCAACAGTCTCGTAGGCGGTGGCATCAAGAAACGCCTACTCAGCCCACTCGAACGACTTGCGGGAGCCTGGGCAGAAGAGATACCCTCCTCCTCTAGAGCTTGCGTACAACGCCAAACAGCTCAACTGGCTACACGCCCTTCTTCATGGTACACGGAGCCGAACTCATGCTACCTACAGAAGTACGCCATAGGGCCCCACGGATTGTCGCCTACAGCGAAGCCGAATCAATGGCTCCACTCAAAGACGCCATCGACACACTCGACGAGGCACGTGACATCGCCACGGCTCGCTCGGCGGTCTACCAGCAGAGCCTCCGCAACTATCACAGCCGTCGGCTGCGCCCAAGGTCCTTCGTCGAAGGATACCTAGTCCTACGACTCAAACAAGAGCGGCCGAAGAAGCTCGAGTCACCCTGGGAAGGACCCTACATCGTCACCGAAGTCATCCTAGGTGGCGCCTACCGCCTCAAGGACGTCAAGTCAGGAGTCGCATACTCCAACCCATGGAACGTCGCACAATTGTGATGCTTCTACCCCTAGCTATCCCTCTTTACTTTCAATAAGGCTACTCAGCCGAACAATGTACATCTTCGTTATGATATGAATAAAAGTTAAGTCCCAAGTCCGAAAATCTCTTTTCCTTGCATTACTTTCTGTTACAAAACACTCGGGGGCTCTGCCTCACCTCACGACTTCGTTGTCTGAAAATAACGCATGTAAACCTGAGTAGCTGACCACGTCAGGCTAACGAAAAGGACATGCATACAACAAAGCACCACGTGCTAACACAAATAATCTTTACAACAAAGGGCACAACAAGCACAGTCAAAATATATACAAGTTTTACATCTATATTTTTACAGGACCTACCTATTCTGAAGGATCACGACCGATGCTCAAAAGATCTCGATCTCTTGACATCGCCTAACAGCCGCATAATGTGGGCACATATCCCAAAGGCCACCATCTGGTCGAAGGGGCGGCCCAGCCGCCACCGCCGCAAGATCAACATCAGGGTGATGCAGCCGAACAAGCGAAAGGGCAGCTTTCACCCCTTCCACCAACTGGTGCCGCACCAACTCCCTCACGTGATTCACGTCCCGAAAATTCGACAATAAACCCCAAAGGGTGGAAAGTGCTTCATCCAGAGGAAACATGACATACATAATCGACGCCAGGGAAGTCTTCACCTGCCTTAGCACCCGTGACACTTGATGAACACGATCCTGCACAGTCGCAAGGATGGTGGCCCGGTCACGGTCCATCTAGAAAAATCCTCCATCTTCCATGTCCTGTTGGGTCAAGCAGTTGATCCGAACTGCAACGGGCTCCTTCTCCTCCCTCGGAACAAGGTTGGCACCTGCAGAACATTCAGGATAAGGTGGCATGCAAACAAGGCGCACCCAAAAACATGCGGCAACTCAAGAATACTTACATTGCAGTTGTTCGCTCAACTGCCGCAGCTCCCCCATCAGATACTCCTCCCTGGCGGTAGCCCGCTCAGTTTTCGACTTCCACACGTCCGCATGGCCTCGAACGCCAAGGATCTCCTTCTCCAGGATGCGGACGCGGTCATGAAGGAAAACTAGCTGCGACGCATCATCCAACGATGGTCGTGGATCTGGTGCAGTCGAAGTACCAACAGGTGCACCACCCGAAGGACCCTAAAAGGCAAAACAGGCAAGGAGATAAACAGCACAAACATCTCTAAAGATAGCTCGCCAAAGTAACTTATATACATTAATGACCACCGCGTGGCGCAAAGGATGGATTGTTCATCAACAAAAGCATACATTACAAAAGAGGATACACTATCCTAAAACTACAGCAAAGAAGCCTAAGCACCCGCATCCGGAGTGGCCTCGGAGCTAGAGTGTCTGCTCTTGGCCTCGCTTTCATAAAGATAGTCCACCAGCAGCTCGATAAGCTTCGGACCATAACGCTTACAGCGTGTGACACCCCCAGGATTAGGGCTAGAGAAATTCCAGACCTTCGTCTAAACATAAGCCTAACTTAAATCTTGAAAGCGTACAGAGAAGGAATTGGTAACACAATAGTGACCCTACGACACAAAAGTTATTACAGCAAGCTCATAACTAAGCAAAGAACTGAAATATTACAAGCAGAGGTCACTGACCATAAACATCAAACAACGGAAGGCAAATTATTTTATGAAGTATAGCAAACTTAACAAATGGCCTAAGAGGCCTGAATCATAATGATGACGTCCAATCCATAGATCCCAGACTGTCGACCAGGAACTCCAAACTATTCGTCGATGTCGATGCCGTGAGGAACTCATCTTCTATGGTAACACTTACTCTGATGCAAAAGTGTCAAAAAATCAAGGGTGAGTACAAGGTGTACTCTGCAAGACCTATGGATGGTGGAGTTATTTTGCATAAAGCCATCATTGTTTTGTAAAACAAGAGGGAGAAGAATCTCGACTAATCAGAATATTTTAAAAGGGGACAAGAGAATGGTATCTCTATCTTTGATCATCTTTTGATATCCACCGAATCATCATCAGATAAACCTATCTAGGATCACCCCCTCGATCCCTGAGGAAGCATCCTTAAGCACACATTACTTAACTTGCCAAGTTTTACGATTAGGTTCAAGTTCTCTATGATCTTTGAATTTGGTCTCCAAGTTCGTCCATAACCGTGGACACGGCTTTTCGAAAAGATTAATACCCTGCAGGGGTGTACAACTTTACCCACACGTACCAACTGATTCTTAATGCCAGATCATTAGCCCTCTTCCTTGGAAGGACGGCAGAGAGTGGTTGACCATGACCTTTACCTTGCTTTTGCCGAGACCATGAGTCACGCACTAGGGAGATTCTGCCGAAACGGGTCGAGTCCCGAAGTCGGTCCCTAATGATGTGCGCAGGGTTCAAGATTACGGATGCCGGACATCTCTTGTTCCCGGCCACGCTTACCTACCTGTTATGAATGCACCTCTTTCACCTCCTTCGAGAAGAACCAGAATGCGCATGTCGAATGGAAATATCGAACTATGTGACTCATGGAATCTACTCAGCAAGTTAGTTGGCCGAGGGGGTTTCCAGGCCCCCGTGTGGCCGTACGCTCGTCTAGTGGCAAGTATGGGACTGCAAAAACCACAACCCACCATGGCCTCCCATACAAGCCTTAGCATGTTCAACTATCATCTCTGATCATACCACATCATCCTATCAAACTAGGTTCATTCGCAGATCTGATTCATCAACCGGATGGACCAGTGGTAATAGCTAAGCATGGCTAAGCACAACAGATGTAACAGCTCTAGAAACGCTTCACAAGCCAAACCCTAGTCATGCTAGGAGCAGTGGATCAGGAATATAGGCTTAAAAGGTAACATGCATCAGATAGGATTACTCTATCTATCGATTAACGACTTTAGAATCGCATGCACATGGAAAGAATTGAAATACTTGAAAACATAGGATTATATGTATGTGTGGGGCTTCGCTTGCCTTTGCCAGTTGATATCCAGAAAGCAGAGTTCCGGACATCTGATACTTGACTTGATTACAGTTGGTCAAGTATTGGTCTTCGAGCTTCGACGGTGTTGACCTCGGTCTTTGATCTTGAACTCGATTCTGATATCGTATTCTACCAGAGAAGAACCAAACACCGGAAAAAGAGGGGAACAGTCAAATCATGGCATCGATGCAATGCTCAAACAAGGATGATGATATGAGAATTTAATTTGTACTGGAATGTAACCCTAAGACATGCTCGACCATTTTAAACAGGGTCCAAGAGATGCAAACCCTAGAATAGGGAATCCTCAGAATCACCTATGGGGTTCATTTTTATCTTATAATTATACTTGCCATGAAAGTTGCTTAACAATGCATGATTGTAGCTCTATTGTGTAGATATCATTTTTCTAATCATTTTGATATATTATTTGTATTTTTCTGATTTAAAATGAATTAGTTATGAATTTCTCCATTTTTAATTAATTTTAAATCATTTTTAGAATATTACAAAATAATTTACATTTTGAAATTACTTTAACATTTTTATTAAATAGAATCATTTCTGAAAATATTAATTTGACTTACAGGATGGACCCACCTGTTAGGTATTTATCATTTACTGAAATGATTTTCAGAAAACATTTAATAAAAGAAAAAGGGGGATATGACCTCATGCTGATGTCACCAGGGGGTTTAAATATTTTACACTGGGGTGAGATCTAGCCGTAGTGGCTGATGGGTGGGGTCAGGGCCACGTGGATGCCACGTTCGCGCCACGTCTGCTAGCCGGTGAGCACGTGCAAACGACGGCCGGCGATGGCGCAGGAGGACGCGCGGGGCTGTGGGACCTAAGCTAATCGAACGAGGGCGGCAAGGGGAACCTTATGGTGGCGGCGCTGCTAGGATTAGGTCGCCGGAGCATCAACAACGACGATGGCCAGCGGCGGCAGCGATAGGTGCACGACGACAGGGAGCTACGGAGCGAGAGGGAGGAAGGGGAAGGGTCCTTGAGGACCAGCGGCTCACCGTGAAGCTAACAGAGGTGATGGCGAGGCTGGAGGTGGTCCAGAACGTCGGCAAGGTCCATGGCGGTGAGTGTCGGGCTCAGGGAAGAAGCGTGCGATGCGGTCGATTGCTAGGGCCCGGCCTCGATTCCGTTGGCGAGGAAGGTCACCACGTCGAGGCGGAGCTCCAGGGACCATCGGTTGGGCATAGGATGACCGGAGACGGCGGGGCGACACGGCAACTGCGAGCTAGGGTTTCGGCCTCTAGAGAAAAAGAGAGAGAGAGGGAGGTCACGAGAGAGTGCGGGAGGGGATAAGGACGGGAGATAGGGTCGCGGGGCTTCTTATCCTCGTCCTGGGGATCGTCGGACGGCAGGGAGGAGGCGGTGGAGATCGACGGCAGCGCCGGCGACAGAGAGGTGCCTTCCTAGGAGGAGGAAGACGACGCAGGCAGAGATGAAGTGGTACCGGGCTGGTGTTGGGCCGCGTTGGGCTGCTGGCTGCATGCGCGAGCGGCATGAAGGGAAAAGAGAGGAATAGGCTCGGCCTAGTAGGGTTAGGAGTAGTTTCTATTTGCAGAATGTTTTTCTGTTTCCTGTTTTCAATTTATCTTTTGTATTTCCATTTGTAATCTGTTTAAAATATTTCCAAAATACAGGAGGATTTGTAAAATATCTGTAAACACTAAGAGACCCTTTATAACCATTTGGGTTTCAAATATTTTTGGGTTTTCAAAATATTTAAAACCATTTGAATTGATTTTTAAAGAGGAAGGGAATAGAGTTCAGGGCTTTGTGATTATTTCTTTTGCATGCATTTTAAAATGATGCTCATGAATGCACAATCAAATCCTAATTAGTATTAATAAAACTAGGGTTGTTACACAGTAAGAGGCGAAGAGAGCAAATTCTACCTCTGAGCCGTCTGTCGCCGTTGGTATCTAGGAGGTGACGTGCTGAAGATCCAGCTCCTCTCCGGATGCCATGGCCATTGCCAGACCCATGGAGGCGACGATGCCCTTCTGCTTGCGCTTGTAGGCCGCAGGGGCATCCTATGACAGCGCATCCTCCAGAGAATTGACATCCTCCAGGGCAACGCCCTTGGGAACGATCTCCTTGTAGAAACGCTAGAGGACCTCCTTGGCCTTAGCAAGGGAGCCAGCAGTAGTGCCGCAGCGATCTTCGACCGCTGCGGTGGCATCATCCAGAGCGCTCTCGTGCTCCAAGAGATTGCAATCAAACACCGTGCCTGAGGCATCTGGCACAAAGAAGAACAGACAGGAGCCGAATAAGGACATGAAGAAAAGAGTAGTCGAAACTCCAAAAGAATAAGTCGCGTGCAAGACACTTATCGGAGAATGCCTTGGCTGCATCCATCAGCCTATCGGCTATCTCCTTCTTGCGAGCAGCAGCTGCAGCAGCAAGCTCCTTCTCGCGATCCGCAGACTCCTTCCGCAGGCGCTCTTGCGCCTTAGCAGCAGCGGCCACCTCCTTCTCTAGACGCTCCCTCACCTCAGCAGCATCCACAGCCTTCTTCTCCACTCGATCGAGGCTCTTGTCCAGAGCGTCCAGCCGACGAAGGGCATCGTTGTTCTCTTCTGAAAAAAAACCAACAACCACATGAGTGACACAAGCATTGTTCGTGTGACAGACGAACAAAAATAAGCAAAGTATAGAACCTTGCAGCTGCTTCATGCTGACCTCCAGCGCCAGATGCTGCTGGATGAGAAGATTCGCGCTATGCACAAAGGTATGTGAAAGGAAGTAGAAGAAAATAATAAAGAAAGCATCAGAAAAAAGGGCTCGAGGGCTATGCCCCAAAAAGAGCAGAACATTCAACAGAACAACCCGAAAAGGGCTCGGGGGCTCCCCCAGGACGAAAAAAGAAAAACAACTTACGTGCTCAGATGGAGACTCTGGAGTTCCACCAGGGGTATTCTGAGTAACGACCACCCAAGCCTCTAGCGGAGAGGGATTCGAGGTGTCATCCTCAGAGTCGGCCACCATCTAAGAGTAAGGAGCTCTTAGCTTCGACTTCCCTACGGCCTCCTGAGCGCCCTCACTAAGAGAACCCTCTGAGGAGTGGCTACAAGAAATAGTACTGGTCAAGACAACATGAAAAATTGCTCATGCAAAATTCAGAACAAAAATAATCTGAAGGTACATACGAGTTAATGTCGCTCAAGTTGAAGCCGGGCGGCGCCTTCTCCTTCTTCTTCTTCTTCTTAGCCAGCGGCTACGGCGCCACTGCCTATAGAGGCACAGCCGGGAATGGTGTGGAAGTGTCGTCCTGCTCGCCATGGCGCACGAGGAAAGATGGGTCCCTAGGCATCGGCGGAGTCGAGGCATCTGAAGACTTGCTCGGGCTCTGTGCTTGGTTTTGGGTGCGCCCCTCGCTCGCCTTGAGGGCTTCGTGAGTGGGCGACTGCGCCGGTGGCAGCTCAGACTCGGAGTCTACCTCCTCATTGTCTCGCGCCTCCCTATATTTCTCAGGCAGAGGGGGCATGGACCCCGTAACCTGGAGACGCTGCAAGCAAAGATAACAAAGACATGATAAACTACAATAAGCAAAAAAACACAGCAAAGCGCAACACGCAAGAACAATCTTCACCTTCGAGGCGCCTTTACTGGCGTTAAGAGGGGGGTCAGCTACTCCCCCAGCAGGTCCTCACCAGCCTTGTACTTAAGCAGAGGACAGAGGGCCCTATCAAGATCACCCTAAGATAATTCTTCGGATGACACTAGTTGGATCACTAGGGCCGGCGTAGAGAAACATCGGGTGTGCCCTGGCTTGGAGCGGCTGCACCCGACGATTCAGGAAGGTGTGGATGATGTCGACTCCATTGACCTCCTTGTCTGGCACCAGTTGGAGAGCCTCCACTTGCTGGTAGAGCATCTGCACCTCTGCCACTTCGCCCTCCAAGATGTGGTTCTTCCACGATCTCTTTCAAACGATCTTCTGCTCGGAATCAAAGGGGGCAAGACCAAATTGCTGACCGCCCAGCTTGACATCGCGGATGTAAAACCACTTGCGACGCCAATACTGAACGGACTCGCAAATGGAGAGGAAGAAAAACTAGACAAAGGGACGAAGAGAAATGATGCAGCCACCGAGCGGATAGACTCCATCGGAGCCGGACTGCCTCTTCACGGAATAGAGTTTCTGGAAGAGACCAAAATGCGGCTCGATACCGAGCCAGCACTCGCAAAGCATGATGAAACACGCAATGTTAAGAAGGGAATTGGGAGACAGATGATGAATCTAAATCCCATAGAGAAAAAGAAGCCCACGAAGAAACTCGTGGGCAGGAATTACAAACCACGAAGAATAAAGGCAACGAAGATCACTCTAAAACCCACAGGTGGGCGAGGGATTACCTCATCACCGGGGATCTTGACGTCCTCCTTGTTTTGCGGGATTAACCCTGCATCGCGTAGCTTGCGCAGATCGGTGTCACGCACGTCGGAGCGCCTCCACTTGCCATCAGTGTTGCATGCAGGGGCAACAACTTTCTTGCTGTCAGCAACAACACTTGAGCCCGCTCCGGCGGAGGCCTTCTTCGACTTCACCATCGTGGCGCGTCGATGACGGCGGTGCGCGCGTAAGAACGAAGAAGGAAAAGATTGAAGAGCGTCCAGTGCGCGCAAAGACGAGCTCGTGAAAAATGGAGGCAGTGAAAGCAACTGGCAAAGGGTGAAAACAAACCACTGTTTTCCCCAGGGTTATAAGGATGAAGACGACGAATGGGAACTGTTTATCCAGAAGCTCTAACGCTAGGGTCAAATCCAACCATCCACGTGTCAATGCAGCAGCGAACCGTCGCCTGCACGCCGTCCACTATGCACAGAAATCGAGGAGACGCCGTAATTCTCGCCACGACGCGCATGACTAGTCAACTCCAAGTCAGAAAGTGGGACCCACGTTCATCCTGTTACGTCACGTCTAGTGCCGCAGACGGTTGAGGTCACCGATCGTCAGCACTAACGTCACCAAAACAAAGCTAGCAACGGTTGGAAATCTTCGGCTGATAATTAAAAGTACTCACTTGAATCTATGATTCAAGCAACTACTCGGGGGCTACTCCTATCAAGAGCGCTGACCGCGCACCTGAGGCATGATTAAGGTACTACACCACTCGATCTTTTCGAGTCCTACGTCGAGTCTACGGACCTGGAGCTACTCCCATAGGGAGGATTGATCAAGCATCCAAAAAATTGTGTCCTACGGACCTGGATCTCAACTAACTGAACTAAAGTCTCTGCTCGAGTCTATGACTCAAACAGACACTCGGGAGCTACTCCCATAGGGAGCGGTGGCCGCGCACCCTATGAGTTATTCGACTGTGATCCTTCGGATCAAACACGACAAAACCTGGAGTGGCAACTTTGCCCAAATCATTGCTAAGTGAGAAGCATCCTCCTTGGCCGCCCAAAATACCTCCGCAGTGATAAACTTTCGGATGCTGTGGCTACGACGCAAAGATAAGACCTACAGATATCATCTGATGGCCTGGTAACGCACCTGACTACGCTCTGCCAGTAAAAACCCATGTCAATAGATGCGATGAAAATCCTGACGGACACATTAGGTATATCAATCGAAAACTACTAGGATTCGACTCCTGTAAGACCTCAGCGGCCTGAGTCGAATTACACCAGCATCCATTCTAGGTTAGAGTGTATGGAATCGAATCTGAAGGAGATCATGTTGTTTTGTCCTATGACAGTTAACTGGCCCTAATCTGTTAGGAGAGTTAGGCACACACATCAACAATCCTTACAAACTAAAAACCATTCTCTTATAAATAGGCATAAAACTGCACCCGAAGGATTGAGGAGTCCCCAGCCGAATCTGCGATTCAACTGAGCACTCTGGGGCTACTGACATAGTTATACCCCACGGGTACACGACATCAGCATACCTAGTCCAAGCCCGAAGGAAGGCCCACTGCAAGATATGCGGCCTGTAGAGACTCCGGGTGGCCCAGGCCCATGATGCCTTCGGATTCTTGGAGAACAAGGCTAGTGTAGATAGAATTTCAAAGGGAAAACCCTAATTTGTAACTGACTCGACCTATGCCCGAGACCTGCCTATCTATATAAAGGCTAGGAGGGCATGGGGAGGAGGGCATCTCTCACCACATACACACCTTCACACCAGATTGCATCTGCGCACCCCTATAATTTTTAGTTCCGCCGTAATCAAGAGCAGACAAGCAGGAGTAGGGTTTTCCCTCTGGGGGCCTGAACCTAGGTAAACCTCGTGTCCCTGTGTTGCTTTGTTTGCTAACCATTCCATGATCTCCAGCATCCCCACCTTCTCCAAAACCCAAGCTCATAACAATGGGCATTGATGAGATCGAACCTCGTCAGTGCCACCAGGGCTTGCCCGCGCCTGGGGGTGCGGCCACCCTGGTGCCCTACTCCGTCTCTACTTCATGGTTCCGTGTTGGTCTGGGAAAAATAATGACTTTTGCTTTTGTCCCGTCCAATTCCGAGAATATTGATTTTCTGCCTTTCTGGAACCAAAAACAGAAGAAAACAGGCAACTGGCACTGTGGCATCTTGTTAATAGGTTAGTACCAGAAAGTCATATAAAAATACCTCAAATTAAAGACAAAACAAAGCAAAGTAGATACTAAACAATCATGGAACATCAAAAATTATAGATACATTTCTGACGTATCAATCACCATAATAATCACGCATTAAGACATAGTGAGGGTTAACACTTCCCGCAAAGTCATCATGTGACATAGTTTTGCCACTTGTGGTCTTACTACCAACAATTGCCTTTTCTTTTTCTTGTGTGGGCATGGCCTTCTTCTTAGTTTTGGAGACAAATCCAATGCCCCACTTCTCCTTGTTTGACCTTCGCTTATTCAAAAGATCATAAATAGACTTGTTTCCTTTGGGAAAGGTGGTATTAGCAATCTCCCCTTCAACCTAGTATTTTCTTCAATGGTGTTTGTACTACTAGAGGGAATGAAAATACTTGGTGAGGCAATATTAGTCAATTGAGTTTGACGTTTTTCACGATACTTTGTGAGCAACAAGAGTTCACTCTCCAAGGCCTTGTGAGCCTTGTCAAGCTTCCTAAATTCCTCGGCAAGTTTGTCATGAACAACACCAAACTCAACCTTATCCTTTTTAGCCTTTTTATACTTAGCAATGGCATGATCACGTTCCTTGATGAGTTTAATAATAATTTGATCATTTGCCTCATTGAGGCCTTCAAGTTTTATTTCAAGAGACATCCTAGTCTCTTGCTCTTCTTCTAGAGCATTATTTAGAGCCTCCACCTCAATCATATGATATCTCCCTAGTTTACATCTATCATCAAGAAGTTCTTGTGTGTGAGAAATTTGACTCAAGAGGTTCACAAAATGCTTCTTGTGGTCCCCTTGCAAGTTAGTCATAAACACATCAAAAGCAACTAATTCCTCTTTGAACTCAAAATATATATCCGGATCAAGTTCATCATCAATCATAGAGGAGGGGTCGGAGGATGATAATACCTCCGATCCTCTTGCCATTAGGCAAGTGACGTTCTTGTTGGAGATATTCTCATTTGGAGAGTCGAAGAGTGAGAAAGTGGAGGTAGAAGTAGTGGCAAGATCAGCCACACCATTTGATGTTTCCTATTCTTCATCTTCATCATCGGAGGAGTAATCTATCCAAACAATCTCACCCGACTTCTTGTTGGCGGGATTCTTCTTGATGAACGGTTTATTAAAGGGAGCCATGCAGTTTTTCTTTAACACTAGTTTGCCACAATGATCTTCTCTTTTCTGATAGGGACAACTGGAAACAAAGTGATAGCGGCACCACAGTTGAAGCAAGTTATCAATTTTGAGCCATTGTCTCTTCTCCCATTTGGGTTGCTTCTTTGTTGCATTTCCATCTTGGCCTTAGCGGGTTCTTTCCAAAAGTTCCTTGCATAGAAGGCCATATATTCACCATGAGCAACCTTTAAATCTTCAGGATGGCTCAAAGATAAGCCTTCATCACTTCCTTCTTAATCCACATACTCCAAAACTTTAGCTTTTATGGAAAGGTTGGCACCATTGTTCATTCCAAGGGATCGATGTCGTGGTATTGCCGACGAGTAAGCCATGGAGGGGTCCTCATAGTGCGTGTTTAGAGACGTTGGGTAAGGCGGACGGTTGACAGGTACGAGGTAACACAGCTTACCTAGGTTCAGATCCCACAACGATGGCGGAATCCTACTCCTGCTATAAATCACTATAATGGAAATACGCCGAGTTACAGGGATTGGTTCCCTGTGCGAGATGCATCATAGTCGACACTAGGTTGTCTAAGATCGTGCCCTAAAGGCTTCCATAGGCCTGACTTATATAGTCGCCAGGTCCTAGGGTTACAGGGAAAAGTCCTAGCCAGACAGGTTACAGAGTCCTACACTGCTTACAACTAGTCTAGCGTGTCTTGCACTCCAAGGCTCCGGGTACGTCGGTGACTCCTCCGTAGCCTTCCTTTATCCGGCATGGGCCTCCCTTCTGAATCCATCTAACTGGGCCGCCCAGCAGGCCATGGGCCATGCTACCAACTATGGGCCACCCGGGTTATCCGGATAGGAGACATGCTATGAGGATACCCATGTAGCATATCCCCAACAGTATCCCCAGGAGAACTCCGAGATCTTGCGCCATATTGCCTCTTCATGTTTAATGCTCCGTCTAGATGGATGTCAGCAAATCGGTTAAGCAACACCTTGTAGTTCTACCAAAGAACCCTGCAAGGTTTTCTCCGTCTTTGATTTGTAAGTCGGAGAATTGCTGAATCTTCTATCGTACTCTTCCGTAGCCGGATTGGATCCGTCCATGACGGAATATTCCGATGTGATGGTTCATTTGCCAGTGACAGCTAGGGCGACGTAGACATAGGTCAGCAACGCCTCATAACTCACACATGCAGAAAACACAATCATAGCCGTTTTTCCCGCGCGAGCGATACGAACCGTTGGCAGCGACGGTTGGGAACGTGGCAAAATTTCTGCGCACGCGCCCGCTCACGTCGCCCATGCAACAACCGTTTGATCATGCTGCACGAATCTTGATGCCGGGGGTTATAAATTGTGACAGCGATGGAAATTTTACTTTTCACCTCATTCTCCTCTGCATCGTCTTCTTCCTCCAGCGAGCGCCTCCTCGAGCTCTCTGTCTACCGTGCAAAAAACCCTAGCTCCTCGACCTTTCCCAGTCTCCACCGCAACCTCCAATGGCCAGCAGCAGCTCCGCCCCCTCCATGTCGGCGTCAGGTGATGCCGTGGCGAAGCCGGCGAGCACCGTCATCGTGCCCCCAGAGGGCCTGGTGATTCCCAAATCCGCGATGGTCGAATCCACCGGAGGCGACCACAACTCAGCTGCGTTGGAGCTACTAGAGGAGAAGAACGACTCCCACAAGGGGGACTGGCGCGGTTCGGATATTACTGACCGCGACATCAAGGAGCTGATCGTCGAAGGCTACCTACCTGCAACGGAGGGGCTCGCCAGGCGGGCGGCACCGGCCAGCGAGGTCACCCCTTCTCCCCAAGCTAGAGAGAAGGTGTAACTCAAAGATCAAATGGTACGCGGCATCTCCCTGCCCATCTCTAATTTCTTCCTAGCTGTCCTCAACCATTACCGAGTACAGCCTCAGAACCTCTCCCCCAATAGCATCCTCGCGCTTAGCAACTACGCGGCGCTTTGCGAGGGTTACTTAGGGATTAGGCCTAGGCTAGATCTCTTCATCTATTTTTTCACCGTCAAGCGCGAAGCCGGAGCCGGGAAGGACGAGCTCAGGAACTGTGGGACCATTAGTTTTAAGATCCGGCCTGGCCAGCGGTTCCCCGACATCGTCGGCCATGAGTCTTGTAAAAACTGGCAACGGACATACTTCTACGGCCCAAATATCCCTCTGGCCGGCCGAGAAGCGACGTATCCGGACTTCGTCGATGGAGCTGCCGCTGAAGCCTCGACATGGAGATCCCAGGCCTCCCTTCCCTCCGACATCGATGCTTCCTGCGCTATAAGGTGAATAGAGTGGTTCGTAGAGACGGGTTTGACCGGATTGGACTTGGCCATGTGCTAGTTCATTAGGCGTATCCAGCCTCTACAGCACCGCTTGAAGTTGATGCACGAGTATACCAACGAGAGGAAGGATAGCCTTCGCATCTCCGAGAACAACTTCTCGAGTGACTCCGTAAAGCTCCGCCTCAAGGACATCGTCAAGGTGAAGGACAGGAAGCATGGCTTCACCATAACCTACGACATGTTCGTAGAGAGCAGGTGCCCAAAGGTATCTGTTTGTTTTCCGTATATGACATATACTCCAGTTCTTTCATCTAGCCATTACCATCTCATCTAACACTTTGGGTTTTCACTTAATAGCTTAGCGATCTAGAGGAGGATAGTATGGCTGTCCAAATCTATGATCCAAAGATAAAGGAAGTCACCGTCGTGTCCGACGACGATGTTCCATTGGCGCGAAAGCGGAAGAGCTCCACCTCTGACGCTGCCGACGGAGGCAAGAAGAATAATATGGAGGGTGGAGCCTCCAAGAAGACTGCCGCTGCCCTGGAGGCGGAGAAAAGAAAGGTTACCAGGATCCCCTTTGCCAAAGCACCCCCTCTTGTGTAAGCTTCTTTCTCTCCGACATTGTCCATTCCTTGGCTTATTCGTGTACTTATACTTTTTGCACGTTTCAGGAAGAAGTCTACTACCAGTTTGAAGAAGACCTCCAAAACTTTGGGGGATTCTAGAAACATTAAGGATATGTTGCATCGTGACGTGTCTCCCCACGCATCTCCCGCCATCGCCCCTGTTACTCCCAGCGTCCATCCCACGCCCGCTCTGACAAGCTCACAGGCCAAAGATGCATCTAGCCCTTCCGCCATGGAAGTGGACTCAGGTGCCTCCACGGAGGTTGCTGTTGTCGGCGAACAGGAGACGCAAGAAAGTGCCGCAAACCAAATGGCTGAAGCTCCGGCTAAGGATGCCATCGGTAGCGGTAAGGTGGTGGTGGAGGGTGGTACGTCTGCCAAAGGCGACGCCTCCGCACCCAGGAAGACCATAGAGTTCCTGAAGATATTCTATCCTGCACTTACGCCGGGTAGCTCCGCTTTGGTTCCTGGTGCGGCGCCGACATCTCCAACATGCGGTCTTGAGGAGCTCCTCCGACAAGCAGAAATCTTGCAGGGAAATAGCCTTTCCTTCAGCAAGTTGCTTGCTGAGAGCGCTACCAACCTCAAGATCATTGCACTTGTAAGTTTTATTTGTCTTTTACATTTCATATGAGTATCCCACTATAGCCCCCAAGGATTTAGACGGAAAACCATAGGTCTTTGCATCTAAATTCTCTAAGATTGACTAAGATAGAAAACTTCTCACTGTAGCCCCCAAGCATATAGTTTGAATGAATTATTCCAACTAGATGCTTTTAGAGTAGCATACACAGTGTTTGTAAATTTCGATACTGTAGCCCCCAAGCTTCTAGTTGTAACTGAATTAGTTTCAATTAGATGCTTAAAGAAAATCTAAGCATATAATTGAGTTTAAAAACTTTATACTGTAGCCCCCAAGATTCTAATCGAAAACTGAATTAGTTCCGACTAGAAAGAAATAACAAGCATATTGCTAAGTTAAAAAAAACTCTCGATGTAGCCCCCGAGCTTGTAGGTGGAAATTTTCCGGCTAGATGCTCCAAGTACACTGAACAACATTTAACTTTTCTCTTTCCATAGAATGTGAATGCTCAGAGAGGCGTGGCTAATGACAAGTACCAGAAGATGCGCGCGGATTTGGAACCCGAAAAGGGTAAAACTGCCTTCTTGAAGGAACAAATCACCAAGAGCAATCGTCTGTTTTAGCTTTCTTTTTCGTATTCCAACTTGGTCTTGTGCCAACATTCTCCGAGTACTTATTGTGTACTGTTCTTTCTCCGACTTGCAGAAGCCATTTCCAAGGCTAAGGATATTGTTGAACAATCCAAGCACATTCAGCAGCTGGATAGTGAAAACAATATCCTTAAGCAGGAGAGGAAGGATATGTTGAAGATGCATGAGGACTCCATGAAAGTCCTGCAAGAGTCCGCCAACATGGAGATGAACCGCTTGAAGGAGGAGATCGCGATCTTGAAGGAGCAGAAGAAAGTCGCCGATGAGCAAAATCAGCGCCATCTTGAAGCGTACAAGATCCTCCGACAAGAACGGGACTCCATGGCGGAAACTCTCCGGCAGGCTGAAATTAGCATCTTCAGTAAGTGATTCTCTGCCTTGTATTTCTGTAAGCTAGATACTTTGAAGTTTTTGTGTTTATCGAACTCATGCGTTCCTTTGTCAGAAATTTGTAGCTCCTATGGGGTTAACCCGGTCGCCTCCTCCGCTAAAGGAATGCATGGTCCTTGCCGGCAACTTTATCAACACTGCCATCAAGCAGACCAAGGAGATAGCCAAGCCCCTCTAGATTAATATCATGGCAGTGGAATCTGTGGCGAACTTCTCGGATATCCTGCGCTGAGACCCCGAGCGTATCTCAAGGTGGAAAGCTTCATGTACACGGGTCGGCGCGAGGATGGCGCTGTCAATGGTCAAGGCACACTACGAAAATGCCGACATCGACACGGTGACCTCTGGTATCCTCGAGGTGGACGACGAAGGCCAAAAGATAGATCACGAAGCTATCTTGGCGTTGCTCACGGGTTTTGACACCAGAGTCGCCGAGTTGGTCGATCCTAACGTATTGTGCCCATGAAAACCATTGACGGCAACAGCCAAAGCTCCTCTGAGTCCCTCAACACTGCCGACTTCGAGGAAGATGAATCTCCTGCTGCTGATGATGTTGCGTCCAAGTCACCTGTGCCAGAGGAATGAAAAACAATATGTAATATTTGTTTCCTCTGTAATGTTTATGCGGAAAAAACTACATTCTAACTTAAGGTGGAAAACAATAGTTGTTATTTCCTGCTACTCAAGAACTGGTTCCAGCATGTATATATTTTTAAGCAAGTGCTGGCTTATCCATTACTCTGGTTTTTATGCTTGACTTTTCATGAGTCGGAAGACTCGTTGTCGGAACCATGTGCTCAGGTGATGATTCCCAATGGCACCGTCAATAACCTAAGCACAAAATTGCCGACAATAAGTGCCAAAAGTCACTACTCCAGAATCCACATAAAAACAACAAAGAATGTGTAGACCAGAAAACTTAAGCTAACGCCCGTAGGCAGAATTTTCACAAGTAATTGCAAAGCTTGTGCATAAAGGTTTTATATGATCCAAAAATGAACACTAAAGGAGGTAAAAGACTCAGAAATGTGAGTGGACCTGAGAGCTTTATTTCATTGATCACATAAGAGGTACACAATAGATAAAAAATGCTAAGTGTACAAAGGACGTAGTTGTGCTATGTTCCATGGCCGATCAAGCTCCGGGTAGTCATCATCCGGGTCACGTCTCTTACGCTTATGATCCTCATTGGGTATATCTTTCAGTTCACGATTGTCAACAAGGTAGTAAGACCCATTGAGCAGCGCCTTGCTTATGATGAACGGTCCTTCCCATGGCAGGGATAATTTGTGTGACTTCTTCTGCTTAAGTCGGAGCACCAAATCCCCCTCTTTAAACGAGCGATGCCGAACGCGGCGACTATGGTAGCTGCATAGCTTCTGCTGGTAGATGGCGGATCTTTGTCATGCCAATACACGCTCCTCCTCGAGAAGGTCCACATCTAGGCGTCTGGATTCTTCAGCGTCATCTTCATAGTAGGCGACAACTCTTGGTGCATCGTGAAGGATGTAGGAAGGCAGGATGGCTTCTGCTCCATATACCATGAAGTAAGGGTGTAGCCGGTGGATATGTTGGGTGTAGTTCGTAAACTCCACAGCACAGATGGTAATTCTTCCTCCCAGGCTCAAGATGCTCTATGTAGCGGTGCCTCAAGACGTGGCTTGATTCCTTGCAGAATTAATCCATTGGCTCACTCGACCTGACCATTGGATTGTGGGTGTGCCACAGATGCAAGGTCAAGTCGGATGCCCTTGTCCCAACAATAAGCCTCCACTTCTCCGAGTGACAAGTTGTTGCCGTTACGGTGATTATGCTATGTGGGAGACCAAATCTCACCACTACATCCCGGACAAACCTAAGGGCAATTGCCCCATCAAGCTTCTAATGGGTTTAGCTTCTATCCATTTGGTGAATTTATCAACTACTACTAACAGATGCGTAAACCCACATGGTGCCTTCTATAGCGGACCAACCATGTCGAGCCCCTAGACTGTGAACGGCCAAGTTATTGGTATTGTTCGCAATTCTTCAGTAGGAACATGTGGTTGTCGGGCATAGTACTGGCATCCCATGCACGTCTCAACTAGCTTGTCGTCCGCGTCATGCCATGTCAAAGAGAATCCTTGTCGGAAAGCTTTAGCGACCAACGATCAGGGAGCGGCGTGATTCCCGCAATCTCTGAGATGGATTTTGCGTAGGATTTCAATACCTTATTGCTGGGAAACACACTTAAGGTATACACCAGTAATGCTTCTTTTGTATAGCTATCCATTGATTATGGTATAGCCCTTTGCTCGACGTACTATTTTCCATCTTTCGACTTCGTTGTCGGGCAAAGTTCCATGTTCGAGATACTCCATGAACGGTTTTGTCCAAGCCGGAGGAATCTTTTCCACCATGTGGATGAAAGAGTCAACTCTATCCAGGTTGGCAATGTCTGCTCCCTTCACGGATGGAATCCGTAGATGCTCTAGGAAAACTCCAGGCGGAATTCGTTTGCGCCCTGATCCAAGCTTAGATAGCAGATCAGCCGCCTCGTTTTGCTCCCTAGGTACATACTTGACCTCGTAGCCCAAGAAGCACTTGGCTATCTCGTCCACTTCGTCTCGATATGCTGCCATCATAGGGTTCCACAAGTTCCAGGTGTCAGCCACCTACTGGGCAACCAAGTCGGAATCTCCATAGCAAACTATGCGCTTGATGCCAATATCCTTGGCCACGCGTAGTCCATGAATGAGTGCTTCATACTCCGCCATGTTGTTCGTAGCCTCGAAGTGGATATGCAGAACGTAGTGTAGCTTGTCCCCAGTTGGTGACTGTAGCAGTACACCAGATGCCGATCCGTTGAGTAGATTTGATCCGTCAAAGTGCATCACCCAGTATTCTGGCTCCGGCATTGGGGTAGCATCTGGCATCTCCGTCCAATCTGCGATGAAATCCGCTAAGGCTTGTGACTTGATAGCGCCGCATATCTTGTAGGTGATCTCGAAGGCGGCAAGTTCAATGCCCCACTTCGCGACCCTTCCTGTAGTGTCGTTGTTGTTGATAATGTCGGACAGTGGAGTCTTGCTCACCATTGTGATAGGGTGCTCCTGGAAGTAGTGCCTCAGTTTCCGAGAAGCAAGGAATACTCCATAAGCTATCTTTTGGTGGTGCGGGTAACGCTGCTTGGACTCCGTCAATACCTCGCTTACATAGTAAACTGGTCATTGAACTCCATGTTCATAGCCTGGTTCCTTCCGCTCTACCATGACAATGATGTAGATTACCCGGTTGGTGGCCGCCATGTAAATTAACATGGGCTCTCCAGGTTCGGGTGTTGCAAGGATAGGCGCTGAGGAAAGTATCTCCTTGAGTCGCTTCAGTGTTGCATCTGCTTCGTCCGTCCACGTGAATTTGCCTGCCTTCTTCAGCAACTTGTACAGCGGCAGAGCCTTCTCTCCAAGTCGGCTGACGAACCGACTAACTGCTGCAGCATAACCTGTTAGTCTTTGTATGTCCTTTAGGCATGTCGGACGGTTTATGTTTAAGATGGCCTTGATTTTCTCTGGGTTGACCTAGATTCCACGCTAGAAAATGATGAAGCCCAACAATTTGCCGGCTGGAACCCCAAAGACGCACTTCTTAGGGTTAAGCATCATGTTGTATTTCCGGAGATTATCAAAGGTTTCTTTTAAGTCGGAGATTAAGTCATTTGTTTTCTTAGACATCACCGCTATATCGTCCACATAGGCATGAACGTTCCGACCAATTTGATCGTGTAGGCAACGTTGCATTGTCCGCTGGTATGTAGCACCTGCGTTTTTTAGCCCAAAGGGCATCGTGACATAGCAAAACGTGTCGTAGGGTGTAGTGAACGAAGTGGCCAATTGGTCCGACTTCCTCATCTTGATCTGGTGGTATCCTGAGTATGCATCGAGAAAACACAAAAGTTCTGAGCCAGCCGTAGAGTAAATGACTTGGTCAATGCGAGGCAAAGCAAACGGATCTTTGGGACATGCTTTGTTCAAGCCAGTGTAATCAACGCACATGCATAATTCTTTAGTTCCCTTTTTGGGGACAAGTACAGGATTGGCCACCCATTGGGTGTGAAGGACTTCTCGGATAAAACTAGCCTTAAGTAACCTAGCTATCTCTTTGCCTATGGCGCGTCTCTTCTCATCTCCAAAGCGTCATAGAGGTTGCTTCACTGGTTTGCATTTTGGATCAATGTTCAAGTTGTGCTCGGCAAGTTCCCTAGGTACACCTTTCATGTCGGCAGGTTGCCAGGCAAAGATGTCCCTATTCTCACGGAGGAACTCGACGAGCGCGCTTTCCTATTTGTGATCCAGGTTCGTCCCAATGGCGGTGGTCTTGGAGGCATCGCCTACCACAAGTTCCACCGGCTTGGTTTCGATGGCGGCCTTGAATGCTGGGGCGAAGTCAGAAATCTGTTTCTTCGACGCAAGCATTTCCGAGGCATCGACCTTGCTCTAGATCTCCTTGAATTCTTCGCTGTAGAGGACAGCTTCTGCGTAGGCTGCTTCTCCAATATCGCAGTCCCTAGCTTTGGCAAAGCTTCCGGATACGGTGATGACACCGTTTGGTCCGGGTATCTTGAGTTTGTTGTAGACGAAGCATGGCTTAGCCATGAAGGTGTGGAATATGTCGCGGCCGAATATGACGTGGTACATGCTCTTGAAGGGGACCACCTCAAAGGCCATGCGCTCTTGGCGGTAATTATTAATATCACCAAAGGCGACCTGAAGTGTGGTGCACCCAAGGGATCAAGCCTCCCAACCAGGAACTACACCGTGGAAGATGGTGTTGGTTTCCCTCCGTCAAGTTCATCTTCTACAGTGTATCCAGGTACATGATGTTGATGCTGCTTCCACTATCCACCATACATTTGGTGAACTCATTGCCGTCAATCAGGGGATTGATGACCATGGCGTATTGGTTCTCCGTAGGGATAAGGTCTGGGTGATCCTTCCTGTCCCAAGTAATTGGAATCTTCGACTAGTGCAGGTACTGGGGAACTGGGTGTAGAGTATCCATCAGTATCCTCGTGGAGGTCTTCTGTTGTCGGAAGGTGGGGGTACCAAGGAAAGTGTGGAAAACTGTTGCCTTCTTCTCGAAGGGGTTCTTGCCTTTGCCGTCGCTCTTGGCGGCGTGCTTGGGGTCAATGTCCTTGTCCATGTCACTTGAATCCTTGGACTCCTCCTCCTTCTTATTCCCCTTGCCCTTGCCCCGCGGTCTGTTCTTCTGACTTTGCTTGTAGCCGGACTCCGGGTCCTCCTTGAGGTCGTTGACGAACTTGCAGTGTCAGTTGGTGTGGGTGGCCTTGCCGTTGGCTTTGAGGTGTACGAGGCATGGAATATCGCGGTACTCCTCGTAGGTTTGGGGAACACGGAGCGCTGTCGAGGTAGTTTCACTTCCTCGCTGCTGCCCACAGCCTTCTTGTAACACCCTCAGAATCGGACCTATGCAAGTTTGAGCGAAACCCGCCCAACCCGCATAGAAACGATTCAAAGGTGCCCACCAGGCACTTTCGTGCGGGTGGAAAACGAAGTAATAACATTACACAACAGTCCTTGATGGGACCCACAGAACAGATATATACAACAGCGACTCAACGAGTCAAGAATACAGATATAATATACAAAGATCCAAAGCACCTTGAAAACAATAGAGCGTCCAGCTACGGACAAGATGCAAATGGGGCTAAGAGCCCTGAAGAATAACCAATGGCGTCCATAACCCTGCCAGTGCCAAGCGGAAGGGTAACCCTGCTAACGGCGCCGATCTCAAAACCTGCTTAAACAAAAGGGATGCCGACAAAGGGCAAAGGAAAAGAGGCGTCAAGATCAAGCCGACACGGCGAGACTAGAATTCGCGGTCCTCGCCTACATAGGTATGGTGGATCAAGCGGCGGCAAAGATGCACTAAACAACCTATAGAGACTCGATACAACTGTCGACTATCAGATAGGGATAAGAAAGACCTATTCGGATCCAACCGGATTCTAACACCAAACAAACCCATCCTGGTATTTCCCCCTCGAGACCAAACGAGGAAGTCAACCGAGGAACTCACACCGTTGGCAGTTTTATTCATTCAGTTATCGTTGCAGCAATTACTAGTCAGGTATAGATAATCATCCTGATATAATAAGCAGTGGGCACTTTTAGTTAATCATTCCGTTATAGTGGCGACACTTACTAGTCAAATACATTTAGCATGAGATAACCCAAAACCCAGCAGTTGTTGGTACTTTTATTTAGCCATTCCGTTATAGTTGCAATACTTACTATTCAGATACAATGGTCGCTGGCGACAACCCAAGCAAGAAATTGTTGGCGGTTTTATTTAGCCATTCCGTTATAGTGAAGCTGATTACTAGTCATTATAAAGTCAAATTTATAGCACTACTTTAGTTATAGTTGTCTATGATCGAGATACTGTGCTCCAAGTCGTCCATAACCGCGGTCACGGCTTTCAGAAAGTTTTACCCGGCCGGGGTGCACCAATAGCAACACACGCTCGATCAACCTCGGAAAAACCAAATCAAAACCCAACGAGGCCTTCACGACAAAGCAATCACAGGATTCAGAAATATTTCAGGGGGCCACCCCTTAAAGTAGACCCGCAACGAAGCCGGCCGGCTCCGAGACGGACTCAAGGTTGTGGGGACGGCTGTGAACGACTGGGAACCCAAAACTGGGCTTGTCGACACCGCGGAATCGTGCCACGATCCTAAACAGTACAGTGTGCTCCTCGCACAATCGTAAATAAAGCAGTAGCATGGCATAAGTACAGGATAATAATAAAACCTCAAACTAGTTTGTAGCCCCAAGAAATAAGAATGAATCATGCTCTGGCTCAGGGGGGTCCCATAATCCTCCCGGATGTGGATAGAGCGATAAATCAAGGAACAGGTATCAAGTACTCGGGGTCCTACGGGACACAAGTGGACGGTTAACAACCAAATAACATCTATTGCCCACCTGTGCCTCTGCTTACTTACTTCAATTTTAGTTGTTAAACAGGAATTAAAGTGAACGATAAGTAAAGCCAAGATCATCTCCAACATCAACATGCGGCAATACTCCAACAACTGTGGTACTTGGCGACACGCAACAGCACTTGAGCAAGCGACTACGACGCGCAAGTCCAACTATCTACCAAACAACAGGTAATAGGATGTGTCCAAGGCTATATATGGCTGCAAGGGATATTACGGGTACGAAAACTAGAGCAGCGCAACACAGATAGCAAAGATCAACAGGAGGGAATAAATACTAGAAAAGTAAGATAGGTAGAAAAGGGGGGAGATGCTCGCCTGAAAACATTGTCGACGGTTCATCCAAAGATCGGGTCGACACTCGCATCAACTCAACGGCCTTATCCGCGAAGAAGCAAAACACTAGAAGAAACACCGGATGCAATATTTAATACTACGGCAAAAGATCGGCATGATGCATGCATGATGTATGACATGGCAAAGGTGCGATGCAATTAGGTCAATATTAAGTGGAACCGGGGTCCCGACAATTAATATATGGTTCAAGTTATTTAACTAGCCCCGCAATTTAAATGTTGTCTTAACATGGCAAAAGATAGCACCGGTTCGCTACACCAATTTAAATGAGGCCGATATGATACTAGATTTGCCCGCATATGGGCCCCATATTTAATTATTAGGTGAATCGGCATAAGGCCCCCAAACCACATGACAGATATGCATGCATGAACAATTAATATGTGACAAGTTGTATTATATTATAAAATAGGGTTTCGGGAAGGGGTTCACACATTAGGGTTCGGCAGATCTTGGGGTTCCGGGGTTCGGGGTTCGGCCTCGGGGTTCAGGGTTCGACGGATTCGTTCTCGGATAACAGATGTAGGTCTTGTCGCATCCGGGGAGCAGGACTTGGTGCGGCGTCGGGGCGCATCGGACTCGCCCTGGACGATGTCGATCTTGTCGGGCCCGCGCATCAGGTCGGTCTTGGCGCCCGGGAGGAAGAACTTGGCGTTCCGCGTCGATGTCCATACCGTCTGTGTTCTCGAGCATCGCATCCGAGGAGTACTTGTCGCACATGTGGTCTTCGGGTTCGGGGTCTTGGCGTCCGTGACGAAGATCATGGCATCCGTGTCGAAAGCATCGGGGGTTTCCGTGAACGAGATCTTGGTGTTCCATGTCGGAGTTCCCGGATGACGATGTCGGTCTTGGGTTTTGGCGCCGGTGGATCTTGGCGATTCCATGACGAAGTTCTTGTCGTATCCGTGAAGAAGATCTTGTCGGTCCACGGGGTTCGGCCTGCGGGGTTCGACGGTGTCTTGGCGTCCCCTGAGTAAGATCATGTCGAGCCATCGGGTTTGGTTCGGTCTTCGGGTCTGTGGTGGCGTCATCGGTGCTCCATGAACAACTTGTCGTACCGACGTCACCGGATCCTCGGCTTGGCATGCATCACCCCTCGATCACATATCGGCGTACTTGGGGTTCCGGCTCGATGGCGAACTTGAGTTGGTTGCGGTCACTATGGAAGTTGATCTTGTTGTGGGGACTCCACTGTAGATGGCAACCCCGAGGAAGGGATCTGCATCAACGTGGCAGAAAGATGGTGGCCCCACACTGTGGCTCAGGGAACAGGAGAGGCACAGGACTTGCTAGCACCGAGCAGAGAGGAAGGCCTCGATGAGGCGCTTGCGGCCACCGGCGATTGAGGACACGCAGAGGCGGAGGGCGGAGGCACAGAGGGCCTACTCGAGGAGAGAGGAGGGCGCACGATGAGGTCCGGCGAGGCCCTGGCTCGGGCGGTGGCGGGCCCTGCAGGCGGAGGAGGGGAACTGCGGCAGAGGCGGCAGAAAGGTACACTGCAGGAGGAAGGAGAACGCAAGGGGGGGTGGTGGCATTCAGGAACGGCGGCGGCCTCGCCGACAGAGGGCGGCCGAGACCAGGTCGCCGCGGAGAGGCTCTGCAGCGCGCTGTAGAGGGCGCCAGAGGGGAGGAAACGGCGGCCAGGCGCGGGAGGTCGCGCGAGGTGGTTGAGGCCGGGGTCGGAGACCAACGGGGCGGAGGCGGGCTTGGGAGGCGAGGCGAGGGCGGCTCGGGGGCGCCGGCGAGGAGGCGGAAGGACGACGGCGAGGACTGCTCGAGGGAGGACCACCGGGGCGGGGCGGAGAACGCCGGAGAGGGACGCGACGGGTCGGGGAGACGAGCAGTCGGAGGCGACACGGGCAGGCGGCGAGAGGGCGGCAAGGCGGCCGGGAGAGGCGAGGGGGCGGGCTCGTCGGGGTCGGCCAGGGCTGGGGTCGGGCCCGTGGGAGGGAAGGCGTGCGTTGGGGTGGGGCCGGGGGTGCTGCGTGGGTGCCGTTTGTGGACAGGGAGGGAGTGGGCCATGGGGAAAAAAGAGAGAGGGGCTGCGGGTGGGGCCGGGGAGTGGTTGTGTTTGCTGTGTGGGAGTGTGGGCTGAGGCGTGTGGGGTGAGAGAGAGAGGTGGGGAAAGGGTAGGATTAGGTGGCGGCCTGGGATAGGTTAGGGGGGAAAGGCAGGGTGACGTGGCGAGAGCCGATTGGAGGGAGTGATGTGGCTGGTTGGGTGGGTAGACTAGGACTGGTAGTTTTAGGATTTTGGGTGGACCGATTATTCTGGGGGTGGTCGTTCGGGTCGAATCGGCCCGTTCGACTGCCCCCACTAAAATAATTAAATATTTTATTTATTTTAACTGCACCGTTTGCAAACCGATAGCAGACAAACAAAATAATCCGGAGACCCGGGGTTTTGCGTTTGAATAAGGACGGGGCGTTTAGAAAACACAAACAGGTTTTTCCGCAAATAGTTTTATGCAAGCAAATGCAAGATGATGACGATGCTCAAATGCAATGTGGCATGATGACATGAGCATGCGGTCATGATGATGCGATGCACACAAAAATAACGCGATTTTCTAGTAGTGGTTTTGCGGGATGCCACAATTCGACACCACTAACAATGGATCTCGCCCTCGAGATCCGCCTCGTGGTACCGGAAGGAAGGTCGGCGATCTGCGTCTTCTCGCTTCGTGTAGATCCTCGCGACACCACTAACAAGAGGTCGTTGTTTGTGATTGTCGAGAGAACACTCCGGGATCAAAAGGTCGAAGGTAGAGGTATCAACAAATAAAGCCACCTCTAGCTCCGATGGATGGAATAAAACTGCTGGATCCACTGATTCGATGTACAAGAGCGAATGATAAGAGTAGTCGGATGGTGATCAGTCCATCGCGCACCCAAAGCATTACTCTGCAGACGAATAGGCGGATTATGCAATCAACTCTCGGAATCAGACTGAAGATCTCGACAATCGAGGTTCAGAAACAAAGGAGTGATGCAGACTCTGCATCGGATCCAGCGTAGATGATGTCGACGCGTCGGAAAACACCGGAAGGCACGAGAAGGAGCAAAGAGAAGTCCACCAGACGACGGATTCCTCGGATAGCATGAAGACCAGAGGTAGCAACACCGTTACCAAAGAGGAAGCGAAAACCCTGAAGGTACGATGGAACCCAACCACGAGAATTCCTGGACTCGAAGAGAGAGAAGAGAGCGGATTTAAAACACGTCGTGATAAGAGGAGAATAGCAACGGGGTAAGGAGTAAAATTGGACCTAATCAGAACTATCCAACCGAGTTTGGCAAAATAGTTTTGACACTCTACTTCGGCCGTTAGCTAGGTTATCCTACAGGCTGGACTTGTGGGGTATCGCAACTGCTGAGCTCTGATACCACTCTGTAACACCCTCAGAATCGGACCTATGAAAGTTTGAGCGAAACCCCCCCAACCCGCATAGAAACGATTCAAAGGTGCCCACCAGGCACTTTCGTGCGGGTGGAAAACGAAGTAATAACATTACACAACAGTCCTTGATGGGACCCACAGAACAGATATATACAACAGCGACTCAACGAGTCAAGAATACAGATATAATATACAAAGATCCAAAGCACCTTGAAAACAATAGAGCGTCCAGCTACGGACAAGATGCAAATGGGGCTAAGAGCCCTGAAGAATAACCAATGGCGTCCATAACCCTGCCCAGGCCAAGCCGGAAGGGTAACCCTGCTAACTGCGTCGATCTCAAAACCTGCTTAAACAAAACGGATGCCGACAAAGGGCAAAGGAAAAGAGGAGCGTCAGTACTGAGGCCAGTACACGGCGAGACTAGAATTCGGCGGTCCTCGCCTACATAGGTATGGTGGACTGAAGCGGCAGCGGCAGCATGCACTAAACAACCTATAGAGACTCGATACAACTGTCGACTATCAGATAGGGATAAGAAAGACCTATTCGGATCCAACCGGATTCTAACACCAAACAAACCCATCCTGGTATTTCCCCCTCGAGACCAAACGAGGAAGTCAACCGAGGAACTCACACCGTTGGCAGTTTTATTCATTCAGTTATCGTTGCAGCAATTACTAGTCAGGTATAGATAATCATCCTGATATAATAAGCAGTGGGCACTTTTAGTTAATCATTCCGTTATAGTGGCGACACTTACTAGTCAAATACATTTAGCATGAGATAACCCAAAACCCAGCAGTTGTTGGTACTTTTATTTAGCCATTCCGTTATAGTTGCAATACTTACTATTCAGATACAATGGTCGCTAGCGACAACCCAAGCAAGCAATTGTTGGCGGTTTTATTTAGCCATTCAGTTATAGTGAAGCTGATTACTAGTCATTATAAAGTCAAATTTATAGCACTACTTTAGTTATAGTTGTCTATGATCGAGATACTGTGCTCCAAGTCGTCCATAACCATGACACGGCTTTCGTGAAAGTTTCACCCGGCCGGGGTGCACCAATAGCAACACACGCTCGATCAACCTCGAAAACACCAAATCAAACCCCAACGAGGCCTTCACGACAAAGCAATCACAGGATTCAGAAATATTTCAGGGGGCCACCCCTTAAAGTAGACCGCAACGAAGCCGGCTCGAGACGGACTCAAGGTTGTGTGGGGACGGCCGTGAACAACTGGGAACCCAAAACTGGGCTTGTCGACACCGGAATCGTGCACGATCCTAAATAGACAAAGGTGCTCCTCGCACAATCGTAAATAAAGCAGTAGCATGGCATAAGTACAGGATAATAATAAAACCTCAAACTAGTTTGTGGCCCCAAGAAATAAGAATGAATCATGCTCTGGCTCAGGGGGGGTCCCATAATCCTCCCGGATGTGGATAGAGCGATAAATCAAGGAACAGGTATCAAGTACTCGGGGTCCTACGGGACACAAGTGGACGGTTAACAACCAAATAACATCTATTGCCCACCTGTGCCTCTGCTTACTTACTTCAATTTTAGTTGTTAAACAGGAATTAAAGTGAACGATAAGTAAAGCCAAGATCATCTCCAACATCAACATGCGGCAATACTCCAACAACTGTGGTACTTGGCGACACGCAACAGCACTTGACCAAGCGACTACGACGCGCAAGTCCAACTATCTACCAAACAACAGGTAATAGGATGTGTCCAAGGCTATATATGGCTGCAAGGGATATTACGGGTACGAAAACTAGAGCAGCGCAACACAGATAGCAAAGATCAACAGGAGGGAATAAATACTAGAAAAGTAAGATAGGTAGAAAAGGGGGGAGATGCTCGCCTGAAAACATTGTCGACGGTTCATCCAAAGATCGGGTCGACACTTGCATCAACTCAACGGCCTTATCCGCGAAGAAGCAAAACACTAGAAGAAACACCGGATGCAATATTTAATACTACGGCAAAAGATCGGCATGATGCATGCATGATGTATGACATGGCAAAGGTGCGATGCAATTAGGTCAATATTAAGTGGAACCGGGGTCCCGACAATTAATATATGGTTCAAGTTATTTAACTACCCCCGCAATTTAAATGTTGTCTTAACATGGCAAAAGATAGCACCGGTTCGCTACACCAATTTAAATGAGGCCGATATGAGACTAGATTTGCCCGCATATGGGCCCCATATTTAATTATTAGGTGAATCGGCATAAGGCCCCCAAACCACATGACAGATATGCATGCATGAACAATTAATATGTGACAAGTTGTATTATATTATAAAATAGGGTTTCGGGAAGGGGTTCACACATTAGGGTTCGGCAGATCTTGGGGTTCCGGGGTTCGGGGTTCGGCCTCGGGGTTCAGGGTTCGACGGATTCGTTCTCGGATAACAGATGTAGGTCTTGTCGCATCCGGGGAGCAGGACTTGGTGTGGCGTCGGGGCGCATCGGACTCGCCCTGGACGATGTCGATCTTGTCGGGCCCGCGCATCAGGTCGGTCTTGGCGTCCGGGAGGAAGAACTTGGCGTTCCGCGTCGATGTCCATACCGTCTGTGTTCTCGAGCATCGCATCCGAGGAGTACTTGTCGCACATGTGGTCTTCGGGTTCGGGGTCTTGGCGTCCGTGACGAAGATCATGGCATCCGTGTCGAAAGCATCGGGGGTTTCCGTGAACGAGATCTTGGTGTTCCATGTCGGAGTTCCCGGATGACGATGTCGGTCTTGGGTTTTGGCGCCGGTGGATCTTGGCGATTCCATGACGAAGTTCTTGTCGTATCCGTGAAGAAGATCTTGTCGGTCCACGGGGTTCGGCCTGCGGGGTTCGACGGTGTCTTGGCGTCCCCTGAGTAAGATCATGTCGAGCCATCGGGTTTGGTTCGGTCTTCGGGTCTGTGGTGGCGTCATCGGTGCTCCATGAACAACTTGTCATACCGACGTCACCGGATCCTCGGCTTGGCATGCATCACCCCTCGATCACATATCGGCGTACTTGGGGTTCCGGCTCGATGGCGAACTTGAGTTGGTTGCGGTCACTATGGAAGTTGATCTTGTTGTGGGGACTCCACTGTAGATGGCAACCCCGAGGAAGGGATCTGCATCAACGTGGCAGAAAGATGGTGGCCCCACACTGTGGCTCAGGGAACAGGAGAGGCACAGGACTTGCTAGCACCGAGCAGAGAGGAAGGCCTCGATGAGGCGCTTGCGGCCACCGGCGATTGAGGACACGCAGAGGCGGAGGGCGGAGGCACAGAGGGCCTACTCGAGGAGAGAGGAGGGCGCACGATGAGGTCCGGCGAGGCCCTGGCTCGGGCGGTGGCGGGCCCTGCAGGCGGAGGAGGGGAACTGCGGCAGAAAGGTCCTCTACAGGAGGAAGGAGAACGCAAGGGAGGGTGGTGGCATTCGGGAACGGCGGCGGCCTCGCCGACAGAGGGCCGCCGAGACCAGGTCGCCGCGGAGAGGCTCTGCAGCGCGCTGCAGAGGGCGCCAGAGGGGAGGAAACGGCGGCCAGGCGCGGTAGGTCGCGCGAGGTGGTTGAGGCCGGGGTCGGAGACCAGCGGGGCGGAGGCGGGCTTGGGAGGCGAGGCGAGGGCGGCTCGGGGGCGCCGGCGAGGAGGCGGAAGGACGACGGCGAGGACTGCTCGAGGGAGGACCACCGGGGCGGGGCGGAGAACGCCGGAGAGGGACGAGGACGGCGGGGTCGGGGGGGAGACGAGCCGCGGTCGGAGGCGACATGGGCCGGGGCAGCGAGGAGAGGGCAGGCAAGGCGGCCGAGAGGAGAGGAGGAGGGCCAGGAGGGCGGGCCTGGCTGGGTCGGCCAGGGCTGGGCCATGTGGGAGGCAGGGGTGGGGGGCCGGGGTGCTGGTGCTGCTTGTGGGACAGGGAGTGGGCCATGGGGAAAAAAGAGAGAGGGGCTGCGGGTCGGGCCAGGGAGTGGTTGTGTTTGCTGTGTGGGAGTGTGGGCTGAGGCGTGTGGGGTGAGAGAGAGAGGTGGGGAAAGGGTAGGATTAGGTGGCGGCCTGGGATATGTTAGGGGGAAAGGCAGGGTGACGTGGCGAGAGCCGATTGGAGGGGGTGATGTGGCTGGTTGGGTGGGTAGACTAGGACTGGTAGTTTTAGGATTTTGGGTGGACTGATTATTCTGGGGGTGGTCGTTCGGGTCGAATCGGCCCGTTCGACTGCCCCCACTAAAATAATTAAATATTTTATTTATTTTAACTGCACCGTTTGCAAACCGATAGCAGACAAACAAAATAATCCGGAGACCCGGGGTTTTGCGTTTGAATAAGGACGGGGCGTTTAGAAAACACAAACAGGTTTTTCCGCAAATAGTTTTATGCAAGCAAATGCAAGATGATGATGATGCTCAAATGCAATGTGGCATGATGACATGAGCATGCGGTCATGATGATGCGATGCACACAAAAATAACGCGATTTTATAGTAGTGGTTTTGCGGGTTGCCACACTGCTCCTCGTCCTCGGCCGCGCTGTCCACCATCACCTCGTCCTGCGAAAGTCATAGCGACCATGTCGGGATTTTTCTTTTCTTCTGCTGCGGTCTTCCGCTTGGTGCTGCTGTTCCTCTGAGCTTGTGTTGGAACGGCCGTTGCTGGTAGAGAGCCGCGAGCATCATCGTCGGCAGCTATGAACTCACTAGCCAACTGAATCATCTGGTTCAAGTCTAGCTGGTGATTCTCCTGCAAGCGCTTCAACTTATGTTGGAGCAACGTGCCTCTTTCCAACCCATCGATGAAGGCGGCCATGGCGGTCTGAGCATGCACTCCTGCGCAGGAATTATTCATATCCAGCCAGCGGGAGAGGTAGGCGCGAGATGTCTTGTCTTTCTCTTGTACGCACCGCTGTAGATTGCCAACAGTGTAGGGACGCTTATACGTACCCTCGAAGTTCTTGGTGAACGCTTCTTGCATGTCCAACCAATTGCAGATGGATCTTTCTGGCAAGTCATCAATCCATTGACGGGTCATGCCCGCCAACATCAGTGGGAGGTACTTGATAGCGACGTTGGGGCTACCCCCGGCGATTTCCACCGCGTTTCCGTAATCCTATAACCATGTAGCTGGCTTGGTGGTGTCGTCATAGGGCTTTATGGTCTTGTCAATCCAGAAACCTTTGGGGTAAGTTGCGGACCGTATCACAGGTCCAAAGCAACGTGGTCCTAGGTATGGTCCTTCCCGGGCCTCGTGGATCTTGTCTATACGCGAACGTGCATTGTATGGCTCCGGGCTTCTTTTCTTCTTCTTGCCATCAAGGGATGGGCTGCGTGAATGACGCATGCCTCCTCCGCCATGGTGGCTGCTGGGTGGCAACGGAGGCGAAGGTGGCGGTGGGTCAGCCTTCTTGCTGTTACCCTCCTGTGACGCCTCACGCTTGTCACGATTGCTTGTCGGACACGGAGGGTCATGGTGCGACCTGCTCTTGTGTCCTTGGTTGCACTCTCCGTCATGACGGATCTGTTCCGTGTTGTCGCGGATGACGATGCCGCCCTGCCTTGGCGGAGGCATGTCCGTACGACGGTGAGCTTTGGGGTCTTCGTGATGTCGGGGGGTGCGGGGCGGTGGCGATGGGCGACGAGGTTGGGCCTTACCTCCGAGGTCGGAGGATATGGGGATAGCATCCTTCTTGTTGCGCCCATCCCTCCGTCTTCGTTCTGACGAACCTGTCTGATACCCGACATCAAGAGGAGATCTCTCCCTTGGCGGCTTATGCTGGCTAGACTGGCAAAACGCTAGGTCAGACTCAAGCCTCTAAGAGGTGGCCTTTTCCTGCTGTTTCACCGCCTTGGCCATTAGGTCATAGACCTGGTCCACCACTTCGGGTGATCTATCATGCTCCAGAAGGGTCTTGGCGACGGCGAGGTTAAGGAGAGGAGTGGGAATCACCTGCCTGCCTTCACTGTCAATGTATGGCTTGTCCTGTGCCGGCTTCGACGGATCCCATCCTAGGTTTCGCCGCACACCAAGATAGTTGATGACGTGAGCTGGAGCTTTCTTGGCCTTCTGTTGCTGCAGCAGAGTCTTGTACTCGGCCTCCATTGCTCTGGCTTTCTCTATTGACTTCTGCACGTTGGCCAGATCTCGATCTAGCTTTGCGCCTTGCTCCGCGATGGCCTGTGCTTTCTCTAGCAGCTGCTGGCGCTTCTCGTCAAGCTGGACTACATTGCGAATATGAGCCATAGTCATGCGATCGACGGGGAGATTGCCGTACATCACTCTGTCAGCTGGAGTGACTTGGGCAACAGCAGACATAGATGCCGGAGGCGGCTGGTTTGCGGTGTTGTTGTTGCCCGGGCCAGTGCCGAGTTCCTGTGGCTGTTGCACTAGGTTAGGCGGAGGGGGCATGTCCTTTGCGCGATCATTGTCGGCAGCAACAGGTGGTCCCTTCCCCTTGTCCAGCGCTGTAGGCGGAGCTCTTCCGGGTTAATCTTCCTCCATCGCCGTCCCAATGGTGATGAACACCTCTCGGGACGTGATAGCGTTTGTGGCCTGCTCGTCGCGTTTGTAATCCTCCTCCATCAGTTGCATGGCAGAGTCTAGCTCCTCCGGACTGAAGTCTATATCCTCTGAATCTGCACTGAAGTCGGTGTAGATCGCATCTATCATAGAGTCGGAGGGTGTCGGGGCTTCCTCGATGACGGGGGGTGGAGGTGCAACAGCAGAGACGATGACTGGAGGTGGTGGTGCAGCTGCGGTGATGGCGGCCAGAGGCGGTGGTGGCGGTGGCTGAGGCGGTGGCGCTCCGTCAATGAGCGCAAGAGCTGTCTGAGCTGCCTCCTCAGCTTCCGCATAGTTGTTGACGATGTTCACCATGCTTTCTAAGGTGAGGCATCCTGAAGCTTGTTTCCGCCTTAGAGAATGTCGGAGAAGCGTTCCCTAGTCCAGTCCTTCCACAAAGTGATACATAGCATCATCATTAGGGTAATGCGCCAGATCGGATCGTATACGGAGCCACCTGGCAAGGTAATCGTGGGGTTTTTTGCCCTCTCAACGCAACATGCTAGATTGAAGATGGTAACCACGCCGACGAACTTGGATCTTTGCTGTCTAGACGCACGGACGAAGCCGGCAGACTTGCAGTGATCTTCCACCGTTATATCCTGCACAGGGGCGGTTTGGGTGGGCCTTGAATTTTTCCGTTCTTTGCCGGCAAACTCCGAGGAGAGATCCGACATCGATCCTTCCGTGAACATATCCTGCCCGTAGGCGGTCCATGCGGGTCTTGATGCTCCTCCGACTCCGAGGGAACTAGTGCCCGAGTCGGTTTCGCCAATGAAGAGGTGGATGTCTCCGATGGGGACGATCGAGCATCGCGTAGGGTTCGTCTTTGCCGGGATCCAGAATTCTTCGGGAGGGACGATCCGAACGTTGCCGGAGAAGAGAACACAACCAATGGCTACGGTTTCGCCGATTCCCGCGAATATCTTGGTCCTCGCCCGCTGAAGAGCCTGAAGCGCCTCTTGCCCCACGGTGGGCGCCAACTGTCGTGGTATTGCTGACGAGTACGCCATGGAGGGGTCCTCACAGTGCGTGTTTAGAGATGTGGGGGAAGGCAGACGGTTGACGAGTACGAGATAACACAGCTTACCCAGGTTCATATCCCACAACGGTGGCAGAATCCTACTCCTGCTATAAATCACTATAATGGCAATACGCCGAGTTATAGGGATCGCTTCGATGTGCGAGGTGCGTCGTAGTTGACACTAGGTTGTCTAAGATTGTGCCCTAAAGGCTTCCATAGGCCCGACTTATATATTCGCCAGGTCCTAGGGTTATAGGGAAAAGTCCTAGCCGGACAGGTTACAGAGTCCTACACTGTTTACAACTAGTCTAGTGTGTCTTCCACTCCAAGGCTCCGGGTACGTCGGTGACTCCTCCGTAGCTTTCCTTTATCCGGCATGGGCATACCTTCTGCATCCATCTAACTAGGCCGCCCAGCAGGGCATGGGCCATTCTACCAACTATGGGCCACCCGGATTATCCAGATAGGAGACATGCTATGAGGATACTGTAACTACCTCGGTGAATTACGCTCCTAGTTACAAGCCTGGATGAGCGGAAATGGTTGAAATAGTACGGTGGGGCCCAAATGCCACTCACAGGTAGACCTTTCGGCCGTCCCAACCATTTCCAAACATCGGGACAAGAACGGGCGGCGTAATCGGCAGGCGAAGGGATCAACTACATACACAAATGAGCATGTATGCAAGCCACCATACAACAGTACATCAGAGCCATTCCATCTAAAAAGAAAGGAAATATTGCAACGCCATACGGCAAGATCCAAATATCCTAGATAAATATAATAGTTTAGGATATCTCCTCATACATCAAACATCAGAGTATCAGGCGGAAGCAGCAAACAAGATCCGAGTACGGATAAGAAGCAAATCGGCATAAGATGCCCCATAAATAAACACATCCCGCCCACAGATCTCACGGATCCCCGATCCCGGAATATCTACACCGAATGATCGTTGCCCACATCGTCCGTCTCCTCCACCCAGTATCCATCATGTGAGTGTACCTGTTCATCTGAATCAAATAATTTATCGTGTGAGACCCTAGGGGTACTCAGCAAGTCTTTATGCCTGTAAAGGGGACACAACCTGGGGTGACGCAATTGCAGCAAAAAAATAAACCCTAACAATTCTATAGATACTCGCTAACCATCCGCCTAACCAAAGATAGATGGATGTCCGTGAATTAATGACAACAGTTATAACAGTAATATCAATAGATCCATCCTCCTCCTCGCTTACCAACGAGGAAGCGGACGAACAACCCCCATCCGTTGGCAGTTTTATTATCTATTCCATGAGTGTTGCACTATTTACTAGTCAGTTACTTAGTCAACTTAAAAGCGGTACTTTAGTTATGCTTGTCTATGATCGAGAAACTGTGCTCCAAGTCGTCCATAACCGCAGACACGGCTTTCAGAAAGTTTTACCCTGCAGGGGTGCACAAATAGCAACACACACTCGATCAACCTTGGAAAAACCAAATCAAAACCCAACGAGGCTTTCACGACAAAGCAATCACAAGATTCAGAAATATTTCAGGGGGCCACCCCATTAAGTATACCCGCAACAAAGTTAGCTGACTTCGAGACGGACTCAAGGTTTGTGGGCCTACAGAACGATGGGAACCCGAAGTGTGACTGGCTTGTCGATACCGCAAAACGGGTCACGATCCTAAATAAAGACAGTGCTCCTCGCACAATCGTAAATAAAGCAAAGAAAGCATGGCATAAGTACACAGGATAGTAAATAAAACCTCAAACTAGTTTGTGGCCCCAAGAAATAAGAATGAATCAAGCTCGCCTGGGGTCCCATAAGCCTCCCGGATGTGGATAGCGCGAATATTCAAGGAACAGGAATCAAGTACTCGGGGTCCTACGGGACACAAGTGAGCATGAAAAACCAAATAGCAGATATTGCTCACCGGTGCCACTTTCATTAGTTATCCCATTACTACTTAGGTTAAGTTGTTTAGGTACCTCGTTATCCATCAGACACTCACATACCCTACACATGCTGTCCTACGACTCGCATGGCTCAAACAACTCCTGTAGTAATGGCTCATGGGATGGAGGAACAAGCTTCGGTGGGGTTTAAAAGTAAAGGCTATGCAGTACTTGGGATTCGGTTTAATGCAATCGCGAATCAATGATGCAAGAGTAAGATAGATGCAATAGGTACTATATGTATGCAAGCATGTGGTAGTGCTTGTCTGGCAGCTCAGTTGAAGCGAGAGAAGGATCTGGGTAGTGCTCCTGGGTTTCTTGATATATCCCCGCCAAGCCTATTCGAAGAAGAACCAAACAAACAAGGGCCAACATAAATACAGTGCACAAGAATATGAATAAAATGCGACAAGCAAACAATCATGCCATGATGAATGATGCACAAGTTGCATGGCAATAATGTAGCATGGCATGGGTGAGGTGTAGAATACAAGAAATAAACATTTTATTGAGTTTTAATCATATTTTATACCCAATTAAGTTGCGGTTTACATTATATTTATATGATGCATGCTGTAATTCAGAACATGGAATGCATAAACAGAAAGGTCTCGTCGAGCTAATCATTTTAGACATATTATTTGTCAAATTTGGAGTTATAAAACAAAAGTTATTAATTTATTAAGGAAAAAGGGTATTTTGTTGTAATTTTAGCCAACTTGAAATTTAAGTGTTCAAAATATATTTTGAATGGCATATTTGAATTCCTCACATTTTTCTGATTTGAAAACATATATTATTTGTATTATTTGGAAATACAAATTAAAAGTTATTAAAAACAGATTTAAATTCATCTTTAAAACATTTACTGAAATTGTTTTTATTAAATGTAAAAACGAAACGACTTTTTAGAGCAAGAGCTAGCCATAGCCACCGACGAGTGGGGCCGACGACTAGGCCTAGCTGGAAACGCTGCACAAAGCGGGGTTTTCACCGCAGAAGAGTTAGCCGCACCATCGCCGGTGGACCCGACGCCACGTGGCCCATGCGCCGGGAGGGGAGAGATCGCCACGCGCCGGGAGCGCTGGTTGAGCAGATAAAAACGTAGGGGGTTATGAGCAAAAGGGCCACGGCCACTGACTAGTGGGACCTCTAGGAGCGCGGGTTGCAGGAGTCAAAAAGGTGGGGGTTTCAAACGCCATGCGGATCGTGGATCTTCCCTGACGAACGACAACAGACGGAAAACAGCGTGCGGCGACAGAGCGCAGGGCGCGGGGATCGATCCCACGACGCGACACGCGCTGCGTGGGCGGAACCGCTGTGGTAGGTGTGGGCTTGGTGTCAGGAGGTTGGACGCGTGCTAGAAGAGGCTGGCGCGGCGGGGGAAGGCTGCAGACAACAGCAAGCCCGGCGCACCGACGGCGCTCGTCCGGTGGCGTGGCGCGTACAGGAAACGGCGAACGGAGGGAGGTTGTCTGGGAGGTTCGGACGCTCACCGTGGGGGCGTCGGTGGAGGTGGTTCGGGCTGGGAGGCAGCCGATCGATGGCGATGCAGACGTTCCGGCGGGCTAGGGTTTGGCGAAGGTGGCGGCGATACCGACGGCTCTGGTGCCTCTCTGCCGGCCTGCAGGCTGGGCGACGCTGGGGCTCGGCTCGGTCTTCCTCGACACCTGGATGCCGCGCCCGCCGCCTGGTACGGTGTCGTCGAGAGGAGGCCGACGGAAAGGTGGTGATCGGTGGTGGATGGTGGTATGGGTAGACGGAGAGGAAGGGGGCGGCCTGGGGAGATCTGGAAGAGGCAGAGGAGAAAAGGGAGGTGGTGGTGGATAGCAGAGGGGGAGGGGAGGGTGCCGTGGGGGAGTGGGGCATCAGGTTGGAGATAAAGGTGGCTTCGGCCACCTTTGTCCTTCTCCCTCACGTGCTCGTCATGGGGAGGCTAGGCAGAGGCTGCAAGGGGGGGCCAGCAGAGGGGTGAGGCCAGGCTCGGCTCGTGGGGCCGCATGGCAGGGAGAGGTGTAACACCCTCGGAATCGGCCCTATGCAAGTTTTAGCGAAACTCGCCAAACCCGCATAGAAACGATTCAAAGGTGCCCACCAGGCACTTTCGTGCGGGTGGAAAGCAAAGTAATAACATTACACAACAGTCCTCGATGGGACCCATGTATCAGAGATATATACAAATGACTCAAAGAGTCAAGAATACAAATATACGGTACAAAGATCCAAATCACCTTAAAACGATGGGCGTCCGACTACGGACAAGATGCAAATGGGGCTAAGAGCCTCAAGAATAACCAATGGCGCCCATAACCCCGCCTGTGCCAAGCGGAAGGGTAAACCTGCTAACGGCGCCGATCTCAAAACCTGCTTAAACAAAAGGGGTGCCGACAAAGGGCAAAAGAAAAGAGGAGCGCCAAGATCGAGGCCAAGACACGGCGAGGCTAGACTCGCCCTCGCCACATAGGTATGGTGGATCGAAGCGGCAAGCAGCACTAAACAACCTATAGAGACTCGATACAATTGGCGGCTATCGAGAGGGGTGAGAAAGACCTATTCGATCCAACTCGATACTATCATCAAACAAACCCATCTCGGCGCTTTCTCGAGACCAAACGAGGAAGTCACCCGAGGAACTCATACAGCTTGGCGTTTTACTTATTCGGTTATAGTTGGCACTTTACTAGTCAGGTTTAGATAATCATCCCGATAAAAATAAGCAAAGCACTTTTAGTTAACCATTCCATTATAGTGGCAGCACTTACTAGTCGTACAATGATCATGAGATAACCACAAAACCCAAAGCTTGTTGGTACTTTTACTTAGCCATTCCGTTGTAGTGAAGCTGATTACTAGGCAAATCGGATACAAGTCAATTCATAACAAGAACTTTAGTTATAGTTGTCTATGATCAAGCACCGTGCTCCAAGTCGTCCATAACCGCGGACACGGCTCGAAAAGATTTAACCGCAGGGTGCACCAAAGTATCCACAGCACTTCGACCCTTTTGCCGATCGCTAACATACACCCATCGGTATGTCGGCGGGCCTAAGTCACGACGCTCCTGCACCCAAAGCAAGCACGGGGCCACCCCACTAAGTACACCAACGAAGTCGGCCGGTCTCCGAGACGGACTTAGGTTTGGCGTCAATGGTCAGAACGACAGATCCCCAATCGGGACCGCGACATCACGAAAACATTCCGCTTACCTAAATAAAGACAAAGGTGCTCCTCGCACAAACGTAAATAAAGCTAAACATGGCATAAGTACAGATAGTAAATAAAACCTCAAACTAGTTTGTGGCTCCCAAGACAATACTTTGAAATCAGGTAATAATCAATGGGGCCCATATCTCCCCACCGTGGTTAGCGCCGATCTCTAACAGTGTCAAGAACTCGGGTCCTACGGGACACAAGTGGGCGGTCGGAAACCAAAACTTACCTATCACCCACCGATGCCTCTGCTTAATTCAATTTTAGTTGTTAAACAGGAATTAAAGTGAAACAATAATTAAAGCCATGATCATCTCCAACGTCAACATGCGGCAATCCTCCAACCATTGTGGTACTTGACGACAAGCAAAACACTTGAGCAAGCGACTACAACACGCGGGTCCAACTATCTACCCAACAACAGGTAATAGGATGTGTCCAAGGCTATATATGGCTGCAAGGGATATCACGGGTACGAAAACTAGAGCATCGCAACACAGATAGCAAAGATCAACAGGAGGGAATAAATACTAGAAAAGTAAGATAGGTAGAAAGGGGAGATGCTCGCCTGAAAACATTGCCGAAGGTTCAGCCGAAGATCGGGTCGACACTCGCATCAACTCAACGGCCTTACCCGCGAAGAAGCAAAACACTAGAATAAACACCGGATGCAATATTTAATACACGGCAGAAGATCGGCATGATGCATGTATGGTGCATGACATGGCAAAGGTGCGATGCAATTAGGTCAGGTTAAGCGGAACCAGGGTCCCGACAATTAATTAAGTGGTTCATGTTGTTTAGCTACCCCTCAATTTAAATGTTGTTTTAACATGGCCAAAATATAGTACCGGTTCGCTACATCAATTTAAATGAGGCCAATATGAGACTAGATTTGCCCGCATATGGGCACCATATTTAATTAGGTGAATCGTCATAAGGCCCCCAAACCACATGATTATGCATGCAAGTATGACAATTCAATATGCATCAATTTGTTATTATATTATAAAATAGGGTTCTCGGATAAGGGTCACACATTAGGGGGGTCTCGACGAACTTGGGGTTCCGGGGTTCGGGGTCCGGTCTCGGGGTTCAGGGTACGACGGAACGTTCTCGGTCAACGGGAGGTCGATCTTGTCGCACGGCGCCCGCGTAGTAGATCTTGTTGTTCTGTGTCGGCGATCTTGGCGTCCGGGTTCTTGGGCATCGCATTCGGGAAGAAGTGCTTGTCGCATCTGTGGTTTTCGGGGTTGCTTCAATCGGATCCCTGACGAAGTACTTGTCGTCCCACGTAGGAGTCCTTGTCGATCCGCGGCGACGATCTTCGGGTCATCGGAAAGTCTCGGCGATGTCTCCACTTTGCAGTCTCGACCCTCAGGTAGGAGTCGAAGGTCTTGGCGCTCGTCACGGCGTGATGACGATCTCGGGTCTCGAGCAGCCTGGTTCGTGTCGGACGATCTTGTCGGCATCCACGGCACAAAGATCGAGCCGTGTAGATCTTATCGATGAGACGGCCTTGGCATATTAACTCGTGCGAGATATAGTCCTTGCTCCCTTGGTCAAGAAACCTTTATCAGACACCTGCTCGCCTCGTTCGCCCGTTGTTTGTTCTGCAGAGGCAGAGGATGTGGGCACCGTACACGCGGGACGAGAGAAAGGTGAGGCACCGCCTGCAGGGACCGAGCCCGCTCAGCGACTAGCGGCCAAGGGGGGTACCCGGCGAGGCGGAACAGAGGCAGCGTCGAGGAGGCGACGCACGACGGCGGAGGGACGCCGGGGACGGGCGGACGCGGAGGGTCGCCGGGCGGCGGGGCCGAGGACGCGGGCGAGGGAGCGTGGTGCCGCGGCGGCGCCATGCGAGGAGGGCGCTGCCCGCCGGGCGGGAGACCAGGAGGAGGAGGCTCCAGCGGCGGGATGCGCAGGTCGGCGGCTCGGGCGAGGCGACGGCGCTGGTCGGGCCGGAGGAAGGCGGCGGGATGCGCAGGTCGGCGGCGGCTGGCTCGGGCGAGGCGCGACGGGTCGGGCCGGAGCAGAAGCGGCGGGATGCGCTGGGTCGGGAAGACGGCCGATGAGGTGCCACGGCCGCGGGCGGCGGAGGTTGGTGGCGACGGCCGGGCGCTGGGAGGACGGGCCGGGCGAAGGGCGGAGCGGGCCGGTGAGGGAGCCGGGCGGGTCGGCGAAGCTCGAACGACGGAGGCGCGACCGCGCGAGGGGACGGGCGGCCGGGCGCCGGCGAGGGGCGGAGGAGGTGCAGGCGGGCGCAGAGCTTGGGCGGGCGACGGCGGAGGCTCGAGCGCTGCCAGCAGCGGGCGAGGCGAGGGTCGGGCTGCCTCGGAGGGGCGAGCGGGCGTGACCGGCGGCGGGTGACGCCGACGGGAGCTCGGCGCGCGGACGCCGAGGCGGGCCGGGCGCTGCCGGGGCCGAGGGGCTTATGGGTACGCGGGCGGGCGGAGCTGCAGGGGAGGGCGAGGTCGACGGGCGGTGGTGGAGAGAGAAGGAGGCGCGGGGAGAGGTGGAGGAAGAGGACGGGGTGTGGGAGGCTCGCGTGGGGAGCGGGCAGGTACGTGGGACCCAGGCAGGTGGCGGGCCATAGGGTGGGGGCAGGCGTGGGGGGGTTGGGCGCGTGGGTGGGTCGGTTGGGGCCCAGGCGTGGGTGTGGTGGGGAAGTGGCTGGTGGGAGAGAGAGGGGAGAGAGGGGTGAGAGAGGCCACGTGGCGGGTTGGGGTTGGTCGGGATCTGGGGTGGCTGATGTGGCGTTCCAGGATTGGAGGGGGTGAGGTGGCCAGGGAGTGTGGTTAGGTTTCCTGGTAGCCTTAGGATTTAGAGGTTGGACCGATCTGTTTTATACGGGGGTGGTCGTTCGGGTCGGGTTGGCCCGTTCGGCTGCCCCCACTAAAAATACTTTAAATTTTATTTATTTTAAAACACGGCTTTCGCAACCCGATAGCCGACAACAAAATAATTCCGGAGAACCGGTGTTTGGCGTTTGAATAAAAGACGGGGCGTTTCAGAAAACAAAATAGGTTTTTCTGAAATAATTTTAGACAACAACACATGATAATGACGATGCAATGCACAAATCAGCGCGATTTTCTAGTAGTGGTTTTTGCGGGATGCCACAAGAGGTAGCTAGAGAGAGAGAGGGGGGTGTGGCATGGAGCTAGGGTTGGATGGCGTAGGCTCGGGTTAGGGTTTTTGGGTAGGGTTGGGGTGGTAGGTAGCTAGGTGGGGCCTGCATGGCATAGAGGAAGGGAGAGAGGCCGAGAGAGAGGGTGTGGGTAGCTAGGGTTAGCTAGAGAGGGGTGGCTCGGGTAGGGTTTTGAAGAGAGGGGGTGAGGTGAGAGAGGTGAGGTTGGGTGTTTTTGACAAGACCAACCAAGATCAATCAAAGATCAAACAAGTTCTAGTCAAAGGAGTAGAGAGATAAAAAGGTGGTGAGGGTGTTTAGGGTTAGAGCATGGCCAAGGCAAGACCAACCAAGGGGTTTAGGGTTTTTGCATGCATCAAGCTAGATCATACAGGAATAGGTGGATGAGGTGGTGTGAGAGATAGAGATGGGCATAAGACATAACCTCAAATGATCATGCATGGATGAGGTGATGGATGGATATGGCCCCATAAAGAGAAAACCCATTTAAACCCAGAGAAAAACAAATGGCTAAAGGTGATGGTACTCTTGCATGGCCCATGCAAATTAATAAATGTCTTGGTTAAATTATTGTGAAAACAAAAATAATAGCATGGCATTATTCTTATGCATTCCCAGAAGTGGAATAAAGGCCAAGCAAAAGAATTTATAGATTTGGATCCATCCTATCTCCCTTGAGCTAGAATAAATACCAAAAGAAAATAAAATACAAGCTCATGGATAATGGGATGGTGGAATTATAAAGTGGTGAAAAGAAAGGGTGGTGGAGTCAATAAAAGATATGCCCCCAACTCAACTTGGGCATTTAAACCATATATCAAGAACCAAATACAATATCAAGAGGCAAATACAATTAACAATGCATATGAGAGAAGAACCAAACCAAAAAGGGTTTTAGATGATGCTTAAATGCAAGGTGGCATGATGACATGAGCATGATATAATGATGATGCAACAATTATATATATGAAGTAGCCATTATATTACTAGACCAAGTAGCATTACAGTTGTTAGACAAATGGGATGCTACAGATACCCATGTAGCATATCCCCAACACTCGAGCACAAGCATCTTTGGCATTCTTGGAAGCAACCTTGAAAGCGGCCATATCTTGCATAATTTCATTGGAGGTCATGAGGTGGTAGTTGTGTCTTCCTTGGAGTGCACACACATATTTTATTTTTATCCAAGCACCATCCACATGTGAGGCACCAACATTCCTAAAGGTAGTGGCAGTGGATTTGAGCCTTTGAAACATGTCTTCATGATCTTCACCATCCTTCATATAGAAGCCTTCGGCTTCATTGCTCAGTGCATCATAACGGTTTTTTCTCATGCTCTCATTTCCAACAAATAAATATGTGAGAGCATTGATACTTCGTAAAGGTATCTATAATTTTTTATGCTCCATGCTTGTTTAGTATCAACTTTGTTATGTTTTGTCTACACTTTGAGGTATTTTTATACATTTTCTGGAACTAACCTACTAACAAGATGCCACAGTGCCAGTTGCCTGTTTTCTGTTGTTTTTGGTTTCAGAAAACCTAGAAAGGAAATATTCTTAGAATTGGACGGGACAAAAGACAAAGTCAATATTTAACCGGAGCGAAGACGGAGTCAAAAGTGCAGCCGAAGGGGGCCCACGAGGTGGCCACACCCTAGGGCCGCACGGGTCAGGGGGCACGCCGCTACTAGGTGTGGGCCCCTCGGGCGCCCACCAACCTTGCCCTTTCACCTATAAAAGCACCCCGATGCAGAAACCCTAAGCACCCGATCAAATCTCCACGAAACAGTCCGTAGCCGCCGCCACTATCGTCCCTAGGTCGGGGGATCTGAAGCTCTTCCCGGCACCCTGACAGAGGGGAGAGATCATCCCGGAGGCCTTTTTCATCACCATGCCAGCCTCCAAAGTGATGTGCGAGTAGTTCACCCTTGGACTATGGGTCCATACAGTAGCTAGATGGTTGTTTCTCCTCCTTTGTGCTATCATGTTTAGATATTGTGAGCTCCGTTCATGATCAAGATCATATATTTGTAATCAATATGTTGTGTTTGCGGGGATCCGATGGATATTGAGATACTATGTCAGATTGATTATTGATTCTATCATGTCTGTGTTATTTGTGATCTTGCATGCTCTCCATTGTTAGTATCTATCTTGGCGAAGTGGATGCTTGCAACTCCAAGAGGGAGTATTTATGCTCGATAGTAGGTTCATGCCTCTAGTAATCTGGGGAAGTGACAGAAATATCTAAGGTTGTAGATGTGTTGTTGCTACTAGGGACAAAACAACAATCCTTTGTTCATGGAGCAATTGTATTGTTTACTTTTCACACATTTCTTAATGCAATTTTCGGTTGCTTGCAACTTAATACTGGAAGGGGTTCGGATGATAACCTGAAGGTGGATTATTAGTCATAAATGCAGTTGGATTACAGTCTATGTATTATGTTGTAATGCCCAATGAAATCTCATAGTAGTCAAGATATCTAGTATATGCATTGTTATGCTTTCTCAATCTGTCAATTTCCCCACTGTAATTTGTTCACCCAGCATGTTATCTATCTTAAGGAGAACATCTCTAGTGAAATGTGGACTCCGGTCCAATATTTATCATTAATATTTCATCAACTGTTATTGTTCATGTTTATCTTCTGCAAGCAAACTATTATCTTCTACACTATACGTTTAATCCTTTGTTTTCAGCAAACCAGTGAGATTGACAACCTCACTATAAGTTTGGGCAAAGTATTGAGTGTGTGTTGTGCAGGTTCCAAGTTGTTAGCAACACCTTGGAGTTGTTTCCTTAATCCTACTGGTTAGATAACCTTGGTTTCATTACTGAGGGAAAACTTGCTACTGTGCTCATCATACCTTCCTCTTGGGGTTTCCCAATGAGGCTCTACAGTTAACTGAGCCGCATCAAGACTTTTTCTGGCGTCTTTGCCGGGGAGTTAAGGACAACTTCAATCTCTTCCTCCTCGTCATTCACCTTTCAAGGAGAAAGAAGATTCTCGCAAGGGGAGTCTCTCACAACCAATCTCTTTACTTTGTTTTTGTTTTGCTTTGTTTTGCTTTTTTTTTCTATCAAAAAAATCAAAAAAATTAGTTTTGTTTGGTCTCATTTTTCTTATGAAAAACACAAAAAAATTAGTTCTTCCTATAGTTGTCACCTTGGTCTTAGCTCACCATGTTGATCCCTAAGTTCACCCTGCAAGACCTTTCAATAGTTAGTGGCTCTATAATTGGGAAAGATAATATTGAAGAATTCTTTAATCATGTTAGCAAACATGAGGATAGATCATTAGCAGAACTTGCTCCTAATTATGAAATTGCTATAGCTTCTTTAGTTCATATGTTGGAGGATAGGTTTGTTAACCTTAACCCCATGATGCAAGTAATGTTTATTAAACTTAAAGATATTGAGGATACTAAAAAGAGAGATTTTATTCTGGAAAGTTGCTAAAAGAATTCAATGATGTTGCTAAAGAAGCTAAAAAATTCTTTTATCATTTTAAAATGCTAGGATCATGTGTAGATGTTATGGGCACATTAGAAAATTTGGACAAAACCAAACCAAATGGAGAGGATATTAAAATTCCCATACCTTTTAAACTTGTAGGAATGCATGAAGCCTTAGAAAAGAATTTTGATTGGATAGTCCCTGAAAACCCTTTTAATGAAAATAGTGAGCCCAAGAGTATTGAGAGAGTATCCTCTAGAACTAATTTGGATGAGATAACTTTCCTAGTTGAAGAAATTTCTAGTATTGATCTTAATGCTTATTCATTTGAAAATACTTGATTCTTGCTTCATGTGCCTAACTTAAAGGCATTAAAGAAAAGTACTAATTGGGAGATAACCCAAATTTTAGTAGGTTTTCATTTTGTTGAGTCTTGGAAGTTATTACTTCTGTAATAACCTCTCCTTATCATTTTTGTGTGTTTTTCGTTCCAAGAATAACCTCTAATGAGAGAGAAGTAAGATTTGGGGAAGTTGTTGTCCCGAAACATATTTTTGTGCTTCACCGTAAAAATTCTTGAAAAATCCTTGTACTTCGAATTGAGCTATAATTTTCTTTGCTTATGCCCCAGGTTGTTATCAAACTTCTGTTAGATCAAGACGTTTTGATTTGAGCAACAGAAGGTCTTCAAAAAAAATTGGTTTTTACCTGCTGGTCTGTTTTGACAGATTTCTGTCATTATTTTCTTTTGCCTCTAAATTGGTTTGTTTTTTAGTTCTCTTTGATCACTTGAGCTTTTAGAAGGAATTGCTACAGTATCTTGTGTTCTAATGGAAGTTTTAGTTGTGTTGAAACTAAACCCAAAGGCTTATTATCTTGAATGCACTAATGTTGGTAATGAAGATTGTGTAAAGTTTTGTATGAAGGAAAATTTTCAAGTGTAGGGGAAGAATGATATAATGAGATGAAGAATGGACAAAAGCTCAAGCTTGGGGATGCCACCCCAAGAAATATTCAAGAGGTACAAACGTCAAAGCTTGGAGATGCCTTGGGCATCCCCTTCTTCATCAATAAAAATCTCAGGTCTCTTTCTAGACACTTCATTTTTATTGTTTCATGCACTTTTGTGTTGTTCTTGGAGCGTCTTAGTTTTCATTTTTTTATTTTGTTTGGTTTGCTTGAATAAATTAGTTGGACCCCCGCGTTCGCATGTTGTTTCAAACAAGTTGATTGGTGTTGGAAAAGAGTAGAAAGTTTCATGCTTATAGTGGTACAAAAGGGAGCTTGTTTTGACTGTGGCTTAGACTTTATCATGGCATGCTAGATGTTGCTTTGAAATTATGCTTAGTGATTATTTTTTTATCATGACATGTTCCAAACAGTTGAGATTGCTTAGTATGCCTTGAAAGAATCATGCGTTGTTTTAGCATACAAAAGCATAATATTGTGGTGTTCTCCTTTGATGCTTTATTTGGGTTGACTTGGCACATGCTTACACCATGTTATGACTATGAACTAGTCACCCTGGCCTCTATGATCATTTAGTTTTTGACTTGTGATACCACTTTATGCTTTAGTTGATAATGTTTTGTTGCTCTGCATGATTTTGGCCATTATTGCTCTCTTAGTTGGTCGCTCCCAGTCTTTTGCTAGCCTCCACTTGTACTCAGTAATCTCTACTCATGCACCCAACTCCCAAGAAACCAAGTTATTCCAAAGAGTCCACTATAAATTCCTACGTATGGTGTGTTACACCATTCCAAGTATATTCATGTTTTATATATCTTCCAAATTAAACTTGTTATGTGAAAATTAGTGATTAAAGCTCTCACAAACTTGATGGCACACTTTATTTCTTGCACCTAATAAACTTGAACCATTGTGTCATCTATGTTGTATATGCTTGCACTTATAAGTTGGGAATTAGCAGAACCATGCTATCATGGGGAACGCTTTCAACACTTGTACATATTACCCAGTTGATATCATGATCTTTTGTTTATGGATGTCGGCGGTGTGAAATAAAAGGGGAGCATGTAAGTCCATGGAGTATTGTATATGTGTTACATAAACGCTTGGGCGGCTAGCCTAATCCATGCCTAATCATGGTGGAAACTTGCAGCATAACCATAGTGAGCAATTTGTGAAGCATCCTCAATAAAAACCTATGCAAATAGCAAATAAAAAGATCGCTGAGATGCTCATTGTCTGTTGCCTTGTCATTTTGATATGGGATAGCTCCTGTGTCATGGGGCAAGGGGTACCCCGTTGGTGGTTCTCTATGATACACATATACATACAATGACAAGAATTTGCTTCTGACTAAAGTTGAGTAGCATGAGGAACGACCCTCGTACTCAAGGGACATGAGATTGCCAACTTATGATTTGTTAAGCATATACTCCATATTTGTTTCAATTTAACCTTAATCACTTCAATATGCTTATGATAGGGGCAATGAGAGCTGAAAGCTAATATGTACCTTATTTTTGGAAGCTCTTTTTGAAACTTGAAATCCATGCTTCCCTCTGTGAAGGGCCTTTCTTCTTACTTTTATGTTGAGTCTCCATCTTCTATCTTTATGCACCAATTACGAGAGCATAGTTGTCATTCTTAGTTTTATGTGCATTGTCCCAAAACTTATTGATTGATTCATAATGTTGATATTGCTTGTTCTTGAACTACTTGTATCTAGTTACCCTTATGAACTTTAAAGGTGTCCTATGCATTTATGTTTTGCTATTCCATGAGGGACAAGCTGAATACCACTCTTGCTATGTTTTTTGTATGTGAAACAAACAAACGTCTTTCAATGCATTGTTATTCATAATCTTTTTTTGTACCTTTTCATGTTACAACATAGTTGCTATGTCTTATTGTTAGAACTACATCTTTCATGCTCATGTTTAGAGTACTTTGATCCCAGATATCAATGCTTTACAATAGTTTGATCAAGGTTGTGTTGGTGCATGTAACCTCAAAAATTATTCTTTTTATCACTTACCTACTCGAGGATGAACAGGAGTTAAGCTTAGGGATGCTTGATACGTCGTAAACATATCTATAATTTTTTATGCTCCATGCTTGTTTAGTATCAACATTGTTATGTTTTGTCTACACTTTGAGGTATTTTTATACATTTTATGGAACTAACCTATTAACAAGATGCCGAAGTGCCAGTTGCCTATTTTATGTTGTTTTTGGTTTTAGAAAAGCTAGAAAGGAAATATTCTCGGAATCGGACGGGGCAAAACCAAAGTCAATATTTTACCGGAGCAAAGACGGAGTCAGAAGGGCAGCCAAAGGGGGTCCACGAGGTGGCCACACCCTAGGGCCGCGCAGCCTAGGGGGGCGAGCCGCCACCAGGTGTGGGCCCCTTGGGCACCCACCGACCTTGCCCTTTTTCCTATAAAAGCACCCTAGTGCAGAAAACCTAAGAACCCAATCAAATCTCCATGAAACAGTCTATAGCCGCCGCCACCATTGTCCCTAGATCGAGGGGGATCTAAAGCTCTTCCCGGCACCCTGTTGGAGGGGAGAGATCATCCCTGAGGCCTTCTTCATCACCATGCTAGCCTCTGGAGTGATGCGTGAGTAGTTCACCATTGGACTATGGGTCCATACAGTAGCTAGATGGTTGTTTCTCCTCCTTTGTGCTATCATGTTTAGATTGTGTGAGCTCCGTTCATGATTAAGATCATATATTTGTAATCATACATGTTGTGTTTGCGGGCATCTGATGGATATTGAGATACTATGTCAGATTGATTATTGATTCTATCATGTCTGTGTTATTTGTGATCTTGCATGCTCTCTGTTGTTAGTAGCTATCTTGGCCAAGTAGATGCTTGCAACTCCAAGAGAGAGTATTTATGCTCGATAGTAGGTTCATGCCTCTAGTAATCTGGGGAAGTGATAGAAATCTCTAAGGCTGTAGATGCGTTGTTGCTACTAGGGAGAAAACAACAATCCTTTGTTCATGGAGCAATTATATTGTTTACTTTACACACATTGCTTAATGCAATTATCTATTCCTTGCAACTTAATACTGGAAGGGGTTCGGATGATAACCTGAAGGTGGATTATTAGTCATAGATGCAGTTTGATTATGGTCTATGTATTATGTTGTAATGCCCAATCAAATATCATAGGTGTCAAGATGTCTAGTATATGCATTGTTATGCTTTCTCAATCTGTCAATTGCCCCGCTGTAGTTTATTCACCCAGCATGTTATCTATCTTAAGGAGAACACCTCTAGTGAACTGTAGACCCCGGTCCAATCTTTATCATTAATATTTCATCTACTGTTGTTGTTCCTGTTTATCTTCTGCAATCAAACTATTATCTTCCACACTATACGTTTAATCCTTTGTTTTCAGCAAACCAATGAGATTGACAACCTCACTGTAAGTTTGGGCAAAGCATTGAGTTTGTGTTGTGCAGGTTCCAAGTTGTTAGCAACACCTTGGAGTTGTTTCCATACTCCTACTGGTTCGATAACCTTGGTTTCATAACTGAGGGAAAACTTGCTGCTGTGCTCATCATACCTTACTCTTGTGGTTTCCCAACGAGGTTCTACAGTTAACTGAGCCGCATCAAGCATCTCAAGCTTCCTTGGCTGTGTTGAGGTGTTCTATGTGAGGGAAATATTTTGTCCCCAAACCTTGTAGAATCATGTGTAAAGCAATGGCATTGAGTTGAATATTGACAACTTCTCTTCTTGTCAAGTTGGTTGGATCCACAATTTTGAGTCCTTCCTCAATAATATTCCACAATTCAATGCAAGAGCTGCGCACATGAGATTTCATTAATGATTGCCAATGAGCAAAGGTATGTTCAGCTAGCTTAGGTGGGTCACCCCTATTTTTTATATGTGCGTGAGGGATTGGAGGGTCGGGAGAGTACAACCTTATGGTGCTCTTCCTTCCCATCATCCCTTTTGGTGGAAGGATTAGTGTTGCCAGGATCATCCCCCACCACCACAACCGTGGGTGATGCCGAAGCATTCACCTTTGGAAGTGTGGATGGTTCCTCTAGAGGAGGAGGAGGAGAATAGGCCATTTTATCCTTAACAAGTTTCTCAACAAAGTCACGCAACTGTTTGATTTCATTGCCCAGGGAGGAGCTCAAGCTTGATTCCAATTTCTTGAGATCCTCCATGGACACCGTGTTACTAGCCTCACTCCCTCCTTCTCCATCGTGGCTACCCATATACTCTTAGGCGGTAAAGCCCGAATAAAGAGACGAGGCTCTGATACCAATTGAAAGGATCGTATGAGAACCTAGAGGACGGTGAATAGGTGCTACTTCAAATTTTACTCTTTTTCAAGTTAGGGTTTGACACAAAAGTTAAATTCTCTAGATTATGCAACTATGGTGAATTTACCTATATGTCAACCTAGCACAAACACTAAGCAAGAACAAGACAAGTAAAGTGCGGTAAATGATAGAAGTAACCAAAGTGGAGCACGAGGAGACACAAGGATTTGTTTCCCGTAGTTCCTTTTTTTTAGGGGAAGTGATGGGGGAATACCAATCGGGGTATACCCACGAAGCGGATTCGCCAGATGGATCGAGTCGACTGAAGCCAAGCCTAGAGCGGGTCGACTCGCCCAATATGGCGACTGGCGCACGCTGGACCCGGACAAGCGGCGCCGACTGGAGGCCCAACACGGCGACTCCAATACAAAGCCCATTAGTGCACTTGTAAACCCTAGGTGACTGCATATATAAAGCCACCAGGGGCACCCCCACGGGGTATCCTCTCTCACAATAGATTATATCTAGTCTCCCTCGCACTGGCGGCTCCATGTAAACCAATCTATGATCATATACTGGATTGATAGCAGGACGTAGCGATCCTCCACCGAGGGGACGTGAACCTGGGTACATCGTGTGCCAATCTCGCTCCCGGATTCTCCTACGTCGCCTTGCTCCCTCTACGTAAGCTACCCCTAGTAGCATCTGCCGTGCAATACCACGACAGTTGGCGCACACCGTGGGGCTAGCGGTGCTTGGAGGGTGATAATTCGGGCGGGATCCCTCACGGCCAGATCACATCCGGCAGATTCGGGTACGCCATCGCGATCAGCTTCATCTCCACCATAAGCATAAGTGGACCTCGGGGCTTGCTCTCCGTGCGTTCAGGCATGGATTATTGTTCGGGGACCCGGAGTCTGGATCCGGTTCCGTACGGCAGACGTACTAGTCACCCATGGAGATAAATATTGGCCGTACAAGCATGCTTCGATCGATCAGGTGGTCCATGAACTGCTGCAAACCCACAGACGCGTCTTACCAAAATAAAGATCCTTCGGATGCACCTATGCTCCCGATCGGCTGGCCGCTTTGCGCTATAGCCATGGAACTCGATGGCTGCGACTGTACCGGCGCCTCAATTGCAACCACGACATCTGTATATAATCTACAACAGATGAATTCCAGATGAGTTTTCGTTCAATCTCATCTCTTCTTAATTATTATTTTGATTATTCAATATAGATTTGATCCCTTGCATGTATCGTATTGCCATGAAAGCTATCTAATCAATTTTAGTTGAAGAGACATGCACGTACACTTCTCTCTTACTCGTTATTTTCTCCAATAATTATTTTTTGATCTAATCACCAACATACGTGTTGTTTATTTGTGTATGCATGACATCACGTCTGAAACAATGGAGCCGCGAAGAAACCAACCGAGTCGCTCGGCTGCCACGGACTCCTCCCGCCTCCGTGGACTCGCCGCCGCGAACTCGCCATCGTGTATCTCTCAACGCTTGGGGACTCGCCATCGCGAGGTCGCCCTCGCGTACTCATCATCATGAGCTCACCCTCGCGTACTCGACACACCTGGGGACTCGCCTATCGCGAACTCGCCCAGCGCGGACTCGCCTGCCACGGGGTCGCCATAGCGACCTCGTCCTCGCGGCCCCGCCATCTACGACTTCGCCATAGCGCGACCTCTGTCCGCCGCGTCAACCCCGTGTCCGCCGCGTCGACTTCGCCATAGCGTGACCCCTGTCCGCTGCGTCGATCCCGTGTCCGCCGTGTCGACATCGCCATAGCGCGACCCCTGTCCGCCGCGTCGACTTTGTCATAGCGCGACCTCTGTCCGCCGCGTCGACCCCGTGTCCGCCGCGTCGACTTCGCCATAGCGTGACCCCTGTCCGCCGCGTCGATCCCATGTCCGCCGTGTCGACATCGCCATAGCGCGACCTCTGTCCGCCGCATCGACCCCGTGTCCGCCGCGTCGACTTTGCCATAGCGCGACCTCCGTCCGCCACGTCGACCCTGTGTCCGCCGCGCCAACCCTTTCCGGCTACGTCGAATGCATACGCCGTGCCTACCAAGGGACATTCATCGTCCGAGTCGCCAGAGAGGGTCACATGCCACGCTGCATGGACTCACCACTGGGCTTCTCTTCCCCTCGGGAAAAATCAATTCGCCTTTGTCAACCTTTGAAAGACCGACTCGCAATGGCCAAGTAGTGCGGACGAGGACTCGCAAACCGAGCCTCGGATCGTCCACGAAAAACGCTAACCGAGAGCCATCATTGGAGTCGCCTTGCTCGACTGGCCTTCTGGGCCAAGACAAATGGTAGTGCTACACAAACAGCACCATGTCCTCCTCAACCTTAGACAGTGCGACTCGCATGGCTAAGTACTGCGGACGAGGACTCGCAAACCGAGCCTCGGATCGTCCAGGAAGAACGCCAAGCCGAGAGCCATCTTTGGAGTCACCATGCGACTGGCCCCCCGGGCCAAGACGAGAGACTCTCTAACAGAAACAGCGCGATCAACTTCATCGCGGACTCGCCATGCTCGGGGACTCTCCCCTCGCAGACTCGCAATCATCGCGGACTCGCCACGCTCGGGGACTCTCCCCTCGCGGACTCGCAATCATCGCGGACTCGCCGTGCTCGGGGACTCTCCCCTCGCGGACTCGCAATCATCGCGCACTCGCCGCGCTCGGGGATTCGGCGCTCGCCGGTCGCTCGACCTTGCCGCTCGTCGCCTGGGACTCGACGCCCGCGCTTCGCCGACCGCCATCGCCGGCTGGCGCCTTCACGGTCGCTCGACCTCTCCCCTCGCCGCGCTCGGGGACTCGGCGCTCGCCGGTCGCCACGCTCTGCACCAACCACTACTATTTTCAGAATATGCATCTCTAAAGAGCCTCAAGTCGCCTCTACAAGCCAACTCGAGCCTCGGGGACTACTCCTAGGCATGCTGCATGTACGCGTGGTTCCACGACTGCGGCTCGCCCTCGTCGACTCGCCACCGCGGACTCTCCACTCGCGTACTCTCCACGCTCGGGGACTCGCCACCGCGGACTCGCCCTCGCGTACTCAACATGCTCGAGGACTCGCCGCCATGGACACTCGCCCTCGCGTACTCAACACGCTCGGGGACTCTCCACCGCGGACTCGCCCTCGCGTACTCAACGCGCTTGGGGACTTGCCACCACGGACTCGCCCTCACGTGCTCAACGCGCTCGGGGCCTCGGCGTGCTACAGACAGCGCCACTCACCGGTCGCTTGACCTCGCGACTCGCCACGCTCGGGGACTCGGAACGCTCCATGTTCGGGGAATCGCCTTAACTAGCGGCTTCACCGACACCCTGCGTCTTTCGCCAACTGGCCATCACCGACTGGCTCACGCCGACTGCCTCCCGCTTCACGGTTCTTTCCTCTGTTCAGGAGCTCGTCGCTGATTCGCCACGACCCATCGTCAAGACTCTCTGCGCCATGCCTCAAGCCCACGTCGAATCAACAACGCGCTCGGGGACTACTGATGGGGGAATACCAATCGGGGTATACCCACGAAGCGGATTCGCCAGCTGGATCGAGCCAAGCCAAGGTCAGACGGGTCGCCCAATATGGCGATCGCGGCGCCTGGACCGGACAAGCGCGCCGATCGAGGCCCAAGACGGCGACTCCAATACAAAGCCCATTAGTGCACTTGTAAACCCTAGGTGACTGCATATAAAGCCACCGGGGCACCCACGGGTATCCTCTCTCAATAGATTAGATCTAGTCTCCCTCGCCTACGGGCTCCATGTAAACCAATCTATGATCATATACTGGATTGATAGCAGGACGTAGCGATCCTCCACCGAGGGGACGTGAACCTGGGTACATCGTGTGCCAATCTCGCTCCCGGATTCTCCTACGTCGCCTTGCTCCCTCTACGTAAGCTACCCCCAGTAGCATCTGCCGTGCAATACCACGACAGGAAGTACGTCTGCGTTTGGAGATGGGGTGGTTTGGAACCACCAACGCCACGAGAGGCCCCCTTTGTTCTCCGATGAACCTCACCCCGAAGGGTTTGATTCACCTCTTCCACTATATTAGCAACCTTCAAGGTGGAAGTTGGCACCTTTACAAAAAGTTCGAGGCACACATCCACAACTGAATTGGAGGCTCCCGAATGCAAGCAACATGTAACACAATCAAAGACAAGCTTGTAAGAATGTGGCATCCCGCAAAACCACTACTAGAAAATCGCGTTGTTTTTGTGCATTGCATCATCATGACCGCATGCTCATGTCATCATGCCACATTGCATTTGAGCATCGTCATCATCTTGCATTTGCTTGCATAAAACTATTTGCGGAAAAACCTATTTTTGTTTTCTAAACGCCCCGTCCTTGTTCAAACACAAAACCCGGGTCTCCGGATTATTTTGTTTTGTCTGCAAACGGTTTGCAAACGCCCCGTTTTAAATAATAAAATGTTTATTTTATTTTAGGGGGCAGCCAAACCGGGCCGATCCGACCCAGTCGGCCACCCCCAGTTCTAAACGGTCCACCTAAAACCTAGACCCTTTTCTACCTAGTCCTAATCTACCCAGCCCCCTCCACATCACCCCCACCAACCAGTGCCCGCCACCTCACCGTTCCCTCCACCTCATCACTCCTCACCGCCACCTCACCAATCCACCAGCCACCACCACACTCCCTGGTCCCACCCCCGTAGCCACTCCCTCTCTCTCCCCTCTCCCACTTTCCCCAACCCCACCCACACACCACACCTCCCCAACCCGCTTGCCCCTGGGTCCCACACACCCCCGCCACCGCCAGGGAACCCACCTCCCACGCACTCCCCGCCCTGGGCCCCCACGCCGACCCCACCCTGCGGTCCCGCTTCCTCTCTCTCCCTCAACCCCGCGTCCCCAACCTCCCCTCCCCATCCTCTGTCTCGCCCGCTCCCGCAACCACCCCACGATCCGACCCTCGCCCCCCGTCGCTCACCCTCTGCAGCCTCCTGCCCGAGTTCCCCGCCACGCCCCACCCCTATCTCAACCTCGCTCGCCCACCCCGTCGCCCGCATCCCAGCCCTGCATCGATCCTCCCCGGCCTCGCCCTGTTCACCGTCGACGACCGCCGGGCCTCGCCACCGTCCCCGCCCGAGCTCCGCCCGTCGCCGGCCGCTGCCCTAGGGCTCCTCCTAGTCGGCCCGCGCCTCCTCGTCGCCGTTCGTCCCACCGCGCGCTCGGCTCCCGCACCGACCGCGGCCCCTCCTCCTTCTGCCGGCGCGCCGCCCCGAAGGCCGGCCCTGCGTGGACCCGCCTGCACCGCCGGCTTCCACCTTCCCTCGACCTGGAGAGCCTCTGCCACGCCCGGTTCCCCCGCTGTGGCATCCCGCAAAACCACTACTAGAAAATCGCGTTGTTTTGTGCATTGCATCGTCATCATCATGCATTGTTTGTCTGAAACTATTTTGTAAAGCCTAGTTTTGCTTTGTACAAATACCCCTCTTTATTTCAAATGCAGAACCCCGATCGTATCGGATATTTTATTTGCCTATAAACTAATTGCAAAGTAGCCTTGTTTTAAAATAAACAAAACAAAACAAACACATATTTACAAAACTAATAAAACCTAAACTCTAAATCCTATATCTACCTAGTCCCAATCTACCCACCAACACAGGCCACCTCACCCCTCCCCCAATTTCCTACCCACCCCGCCACATCATCAATCCCAGACTTTTTCCACCCCTCTCCCTCTCTCACCTAGCCCTATCTACCCTTCCCTCACTTACACCCCGGGCCCTCTCTCCCTGTCCCGCACCCTGGCCCCACCCGCAGACCCAACACACCACACCCACACACAGAACCACCACCCCGCTCCCGTCTGGTCCACCCCCACTCTCCCTCCCTGCTCACACACGCACGCCACCCTCGTGCAGCCCCTGTCCCCGGGCCCCACCCCGCTCCCCTGGCCCACACGCGCCCCCCCCCCCCACGCGCCACACGCGCCCCCCACGCGACGCGCTCGCCCTCCTCTCTCCCATCGTCTTCCTCCTCCCCTCCTCTCCTCTCTGGCGGCTCGCTCCCACCGACCCAACCTCCCACCGCCGGCCGCCCTTCCTCCCTCTGGCCACCACCGCCTCCCCGCCTTCCCCCTCGCCTCCGGCCACCCGCCCTCCCTCCCTCTCCTCCGGTCCCGCCTCAACCACCGCTCCCGCCTTCTTCCACAGCCCGTCGCCGCCAGCCCGCCACCTCTCTACCCGCCGCTCCTCCTCCCGTCGGTCCGCCGCTCTCCCCACTCGCCGGAGCCACCCCGCCGCCGCGCCTTCCTTCTCTCCGTTCCCCGCCGCCGATCGACCTCGCCCCTCCCCTCTGCTGACCCCGCGCCCGAGCTCTCCCCCGACGCCACCGCCGCCCGAGCCCGAGCTCTCCCGCCTTCGGCCTCCTCCGCGCCTCCCCGCATCCCCGTTCCCCTGAGCCGCGCCTGGAGCCCCTCGCTGTCGCCGCCCGCCCTTGCCCGCTCGGCGTCGTCGCCCGTCCGCCGCCTCGACGCGCCCGCCGCCAGCTCCAGCCAGCCCGGCCACCTCTTCTGCGTCGCCCCGCCGAGCCGCTTCCGACGTCGCCGTCCGCCCGCCCGCCGCCGCTGCCCGCCTGCCGTTAGGGCCGCCACGAGCCGCCGGATGCCGCAGCCGCCGTCTACCGCCCTCTTCGCCAGGAGCGCCCATCGCCGCCTCGTGCGTCGTTGGTGCCTAGTGCGTGGTTGCGCGATCGCCACGCCTCGTTTCCCTGTTACCTTCGGTGTGTTCCTTTGGGGAGCTGTTGCAGCAAGGTGGTAGTGTGTTTGGTTGGTGAAGATGTTCGTCTCCAAATGAGATCGGCACTCCAAGATTGCCATGACCGACTACATGGAACCATCTACCAAAATCCCCGAAGTCCGACCCCGGCGAGACCGAACCCTGTCGACCCAGAATCAAGATCGGCAAGACCCCTCGGAACATCAAGATCTTCGTGTCGAGAGTTCTCACCCAAGAGCTTCGTTAGGGAACGACAAGAACGCCCTCGGCGCCAAACCCCGAAGACCGATCCGGATATCCTCGACACCCCAAGGTCTTCTACACGGACGCCATGATCTTCGTCACGGGCGCCGAGACCCGGGACACCAAGATCTCCGCCGTGAAACGACAAGACCGACGTCCGTGGATGCGATAAGATATTCACCCCGAACGCCAAGACCGATCCCGTCGAACCCCCGGAACCCTGAGACTGAACCCCGAACCCCGGAACCCAAGATCGTCGAATCCTAATGTGTGAACCTTTACCCGAGCCCTATTTTATAAATGCCATCTATATAAATTGTTGCATATTAAATTGTCATACTTGCATGCATACATTGTGTGGTTTGGGGGCCTTATGCCGATTCACTTTATAATTAAATATGGGGCCCATATGCGGCCAAATCTAGTCTTATATTGGCCTCATTTAAATTTGTGTAGCGAACCGGTAACTTATCCTGCCATGTTATTACAACATTTAATTTGCGGGGTATCTAAATAACTTGAACCGTTTAATTAATTGTCGGGACCCCGGTTCCACTTAATATTGCCTAATTGCACCGCATCCTCGCCATGCCATGCATCATACATGCATCATGCCTGATCTTTTGTCGTAGTATTAAATAGTGCATCCGGTGTTTATTCTAGTATTTTGCTTCTTCACGGATAAGGCCGTTGAGTTGATGCGAGTGTCGACCCGATCGTCGGTTGAACCTTCGGCAATGTTTTCAGGCGAGCATCTCCCCCTTTCTAGCTATCTTACTTTTATAGTAATTATTCCCTCCTATTGATCTATTGCTATCTGTGTTGCGATGCTCTAGTTTTCGTACCCGTGGTATCCCTTGCAGCCTTATATTTCCTTGGTCACCTCCTATTACCTGTTGTTTGGTAGATAGTTGGACCCGCGCGTCGTAGTCGCTTGCTCAAGTGCTGTTGCGTGTTGTCAAGTACCACAGTTGTTGGAGCCTTGCCGCATGTTTGATGTTGGAGATGATCATGGCTTTACTTATCGTTCACTTTAATTACTGTTTAACAACTAAAATTGAAGTAAGTAAGCAGAGGCACAGGTGGGCAATAGATGTTATTTGGTTGTTAACCGTCCACTTGTGTCCCGTAGGACCCCGAGTGCTTGATACCTGTTCCTTGATTTATCGCGCTATCAACATCCGGGATGATTATGGGACCCCCCTGAGCCAGAGCTTGATTCAGTCTTATTTCTTGGGGCCACAAACTAGTTTGAGGTTTTATTTACGATCCTGTACTTATGCCATGCTTTACTGCTTTATTTAAATTGTGCGATGGATAGCACACTGTACTGTTTAGGAAAGCGGAGTGTTTTCAGATGTCGACAAGCCCGCTTTTGGGTTCCCGATCGTTTCGACCATTGACGCAAACCTTGAGTCCGTCTGAGTCGATTAACCGTTCTTGGGTCTACTCAATGGGTGGCCTCAAATATTTCTCGAATCTGTGATTGCTTTGTCGTGAAGGCCTCATTGGGTTTTGATTTGGTTTTTCCGAGGTTGATCGAGCGTGTGTTGCTATTGGTGCACCCCGGCCGGGTAAAACTTTCTGAAAGCCGTGTCCGCGGTTATGGACGACTTGGAGCACAGTATCTCGATCATAGACAACTATAACTAAAGTAGTGCTATAAATTTGACTTTATAATGACTAGTAATCAGCTTCACTATAATGGAATGGCTAAATAAAACTGCCCACAATTGCTTGTTTGGTTTGTCGCTTGCGAGAATTGTATCTGACTAGTAAGTATTGCAACTACAACGGAATGGCTAAATAAAAGTACCAACAACTGCTGGGTTTTGGGTTTATCTCATGCTATCTGTATCTGATTAGTAACTGTTGCAACTATAACGGAATGGTTAACTAAAACTGCCCACTGCTTATTTTATCAGGATGACTATCTATACCTGACTAGTAATTGCTGCAACGATAACTGAATAAACAAAACTGCCAACTGTGTGCGTTCCTCGGTTGACTTCCTCGTTTGGTCTCGAGGGGGAAACACCAGGATGGGTTTGTTTGGTGTTAGAGTCAGGTTGGATCCGAATAGCTCTTTCTTATCCCTATCTGATAGTCGCCAGTTGTATCGAGTCTCTATAGGTTGTTTAGTGCATCTTTTGCCGCTTCGATCCACCATACCTATGTGGCGAGGACCCGATTCTAGCCTCATTGTATCGGCCTCGATCGACGCTCCTCTTTTTCCTTGCCCTTTGGCACCCTTTTGTTTAAGCAGGTTTTGAGATCGGCGTCGTTAGCGGGGTTACCCTTCCGGCTTGGCTCGGGGTTATGGACGCCATTGGTTATTCTTCAGGGCTCTTAGCCCCATTTGCATCTTGTCCGTAGTCGGACGCTGTATCACTTTCAAGGTGATTTGGATCTTTGTATATTATATCTGTATTCTTGACTCATTGAGTCGCTGCTGTATATATATCTGTTCTGTGGGTCCCAACGAGGACTGTTGTGTAATGTTATTACTTCGTTTTCCACCCGCACGAAAGTGCCTGGTGGGCACCTTTGAATCGTTTCTATGCGGGTTTGGCGGGTTTCGCTAAAACTTGCATAGGGCCGATTCTGAGGGTGTTACAGAGTGGTATCAGAGCTCAGCAGTTGCGATACCCCACAAGTCCAGCCTGTAGGATAACCTAGCTAACGGCCGAAGTAGAGTGTCAAAACTACTTTTACAAAATCGGTTGGATAGTTCTGATTAGGTCTGATTTTACTCCTTACCCCTTTGCTATTCTCCTCTTACCTCTACGTGTTTTGAATCCGCTCTCTTCTCTTTCTTCGAGTCCAGGAATTCTCGTGGTTGGGTTGCGTCGTACCTTCAGGGTTTCGCTTCCTCTTTTGGTAACGGTGTTGCTACATCTGGTCTTCATGCTATCCGAGGAACCCTTCGTCTGGTGGACTTCTCTTTGATCCTCCTCATGCCTTCCGGTGTTTTTCCGACGCGACGACATCATCTACGCCAGATCCGATGCATAGTCTGCATCACTTCTTTGTTTCTGAGCCTCGATTGTCGAGATCTTCAGTCTGATTCCGAGAATGGTTGCACGTTTTCCACTGATTGTGCAGAGTAATAGTTTGGGTGCGTGATGGATTGGCCCCCATGCCGACTACCCCTTCTATTCGCTTTTGTACATTGAAGTGGATGAGAATGCATCGGTTCCCCCTTTTCCATCGGAGCTAGAGGTGGCTTTATTTGTTGATACCTCTACCTTCGACCTTTTGCCCCGGAGTGTTCCCTCGACGATCACGGACAACGACCTCTTGTTAGTGGTGTCGCGAGGATCTATACGAAGCGCGAAGATGCAGATCGCCGACCTTCTTTCCGGTACCATGAGGCGGATCTCGAGGGCGAGATCCATTGTTAGTGGTGTCGAATTGTGGCATCCCGCAAAACCACTACTAGAAAATCGCGTTGTTTTGTGCATTGCATCGTCATCATCATGCATTGTTTGTCTGAAACTATTTTGTAAAGCCTAGTTTTGCTTTGTACAAATAACCCTCTTTATTTCAAATGCAGAACCCCGATCGTATCGGATATTTCATTTGCCTATAAACTAATTGCAAAGTAGCCTTGTTTTAAAATAAACAAAACAAAACAAACACATATTTACAAAACTAATAAAACCTAAACTCTAAATCCTATATCTACCTAGTCCCAATCTACCCACCAACCGCAGCGTGCCACCTCACCCCTCCCCCAATTTCCTACCCACCCCGCCACATCATCAATCTCAGACTTTTCCACCCCTCTCCCTCTCTCACCTAGCCCTATCTACCCTTCCCTCACTTACACCTCGGGCCCTCTCTCCCTGTCCCGCACCCTGGCCCCACCCGCAGACCCAACACACCACACCCACACATAGAACCACCACCCCGCTCCCGTCTGGTCCACCCCCATTCTCCCTCCCTGCTCACACACGCACGCCACCCCCGTGCATCCCCTGTCCCCGGGCCCCACCCCGCTCCCCTGGCCCCCACGCGCCACATGCGCCCCCCACGCGACGCGCTCGCCCTCCTCTCTCCCATCGTCTTCCTCCTCCCCTCCTCTCCTCTCTGTCCGCTCGCTCCCACCGACCCAACCTCCCACCGCCGGCCGCCCTTCCTCCCTCTGGCCACCACCACCCTCCCTGCTTCCTTCCCCCATTTGCCTCTCCGGCCACCGCCGGCCCGCGCCCTCCCTCTCCTTCTCCTCAGGTCCCCGCCCCAACCACCGCTCCCCGCCCCCTTCTTCCATAGCTCCGGTCGCCGCCAGCCCGCGGCCGCCTCGCCACCCTCTCTACCCGCCGCTCCTCCTCCCTTGGCCGCCTCGCCCGCCCTTGAGCACCCTCCGCGCCTTCCTCCTCCTCCCACTTGTCGACCTCGCCCTCCCTCTGCCGACCCAGCCCGAGCTCTCCCGACGCCACCGCCGCCAGGCCTCCCGCCTGCCTCCGCGCCTCCCGCATGGCCCGTTTCTCGAGCCGTCCCGCCTGAGACCCCTCGCCCGCCCTGCGTCCGCCCGCGCCGCGTCGCCCGTCCGTCGCCTGGGCGCCACCCGACGCCCGCCAGCTCCAGCCCGCGTCTGCCACCTCTTCTGCGTCGTCCGCTGAGCCGTCGACCCCACGCCGTTCGCGTCCTCGTCACAGCTCGCGCTCGCCCGTGACGTTAGGCCGCCACGAGCCGCCGTCGGTCTGCAGCCGCCGTCTACCGTCCTCTTCGCGAGGGAGCCGCCCCATCGCCCTCGTCTGTGCGTCGTTGGTGCCTAGTACGTGGTTGCGTCTGCCCGCCGCCATACTGTTCCCTGTTACCTTCAGTGTGTTCCTTTGGGGAGCTGTTGCAGCAAGGTGGTAGTGTGTTTGGTTGGTGAAGATGTTCGTCTCCAAATGAGATCGGCACGCCAAGTTCGCCATGAACGACTACATGGAACCATCTACCAAAATCCCCGAAGTCCGACCCCGGCGAGACCGAACCCTGTCGACCCAGAATCAAGATCGGCAAGACCCCTCGGAACATCAAGTTCTTCGTGCCGAGAGTTCTCACCCAACAGCTTCGTCAGGGAACAACAAGAGCGCCCTCGGCGCCAAACCCCGAAGACCGATCCGGATATCTTCTACACGGACGCCATGATCTTCGTCACGGGCGCCGAGACCCGGGACACCAAGATCTCCGCCGTGAAACGACAAGACCGACGTCCGTGGATGCGACAAGATCTTCACCCCGAACGCCAAGACCGATCCCGTCGAACCCCCGGAACCCTGAGACCGAACCCCGAACCCCGGAACCCAAGATCGTCGAATCCTAATGTGTGAACCTTTACCCGAGCCCTATTTTATAAATGCCATCTATATAAATTGTTGCATATTAAATTGTCATACTTGCATGCATACATTGTGTGGTTTGGGGGCCTTATGCCGATTCACTTTATAATTAAATATGGGGCCCATATGCGGGCAAATCTATTCTTATATTGGCCTCATTTAAATTTGTGTAGCGAACCGGTAACTTATCCTGCCCTGTTATTACAATATTTAATTTGCGGGGTATCTAAATAACTTGAACCGTTTAATTAATTGTCGGGACCCCGGTTCCACTTAATATTGCCTAATTGCACCGCATCCTCGCCATGCCATGCATCATACATGCATCATGCCTGATCTTTTGCCGTAGTATTAAATAGTGCATCCGGTGTTTATTCTAGTGTTTTGCTTCTTCGCGGATAAGGCCGTTGAGTTGATGCGAGTGTCGACCCGATCGTTGGTTGAACCTTCGGCAATGTTTTCAGGCGAGCATCTCCCCCTTTCTACCTATCTTACTTTTATAGTAATTATTCCCTCATGTTGATCTATTGCTATCTGTGTTGCGATGCTCTAGTTTTCGTACCCGTGGTATCCCGTGTAGCCTTATATTGCCTTGGACACCTCCTATTACCTGTTGTTTGGTAGATAGTTGGACCCGCGCGTCGTAGTCGCTTGCTCAAGTGCTGTTGCGTGTCGTCAAGTACCACAGTTGTTGGAGCCTTGCCGCATGTTTGATGTTGGAGATGATCATGGCTTTACTTATCGTTCACTTTAATTACTGTTTAACAACTAAAATTGAAGTAAGTAAGCAGAGGCACAGGTGGGCAATAGATGTTATTTGGTTGTTAACCGTCCACTTGTGTCCGTGGGACCCCGAGCTTGATACTGTTCCTTGAATATTCGCGCTATCCACATCCGGAGGATTATGGGACCCCCGAGCGAGCTTGATTCATTCTTATTTCTTGGGGCCACAAAATAGTTTGAGGTTTTATTTACGATCCTGTACTTATGCCATGCTTTCTTGCTTTATTTAAATTGTGCGATGGATAGCACATTGTCTTTAGGAAAGCGGAGTGTTTCATGATGTCGACAAGCCCAGTTTTGGGTTCCCGATCGTTCTGACCATTGACAAACCTTGAGTCCGTCTCGAGTCACTAACTTCTATGGTCTACTCAATGGGGTGGCCCCCTGAAATATTTCTGAATCCTGTGATTTCTTTGTCGTGAAGGCCTCGTTGGGTTTTGATTTGGTTTTTCCGAGGTTGATCGAGCGTGTGTTGCTATTGGTGCACCCCGGCCGGGTAAAACTTTCTGAAAGCCGTGTCCGCGGTTATGGACGACTTGGAGCACAGTATCTCGATCATAGACAACTATAACTAAAGTAGTGCTATAAATTTGACTTTATAATGACTAGTAATCAGCTTCACTATAATGGAATGGCTAAATAAAAATGCCCACAATTGCTTGTTTGGTTTGTCGCTTGCGACCATTATACCTGACTAGTAAGTATTGCAACTACAATGGAATGGCTAAATAAAAGTACCAACAACTGCTGGGTTTTGGGATATCTCATGCTATTTGTATCTAACTAGTAAGTGTTGCAACTACAACGGAATGGTTAACTAAAATTTGCCCACTGCTTATTATATCAGGATGACTATCTATACCTGACTAGTAATTGCTGCAACGATAACTGAATAAATAAAACTGCCAACGGTGTGAGTTCCTCGGTTGACTTCCTCGTTTGGTCTCGAGGGGGGAAACACTAGGATGGGTTTGTTTGGTGGAAGTATCAGGTTGGTTCCGAATAGGTCTTTCTTACCCCTCTCTGATAGCCGCTAGTTGTATCGAGTCTCTATAGGAAGTTTAGTGCATGCTTACGCCGCCATCCACCATACCTATGTGGCGAGGACCGAATTCTAGCCTCGCCGTGTCTTGGCCTCGATCGACCGCTCTCTCTTTCCTTTGCCCTTTGTCGGCACCCTTTGTTTAAGCAGGTTTGAGACCGGCGTCGTTAGCGGTTACCCTTCCGCTTTGGCAGGGTTATTGTAACACCCTCGAATCGGACCTATGCAAGTTTTAGCAAATTCGCCAAACCCGCATAGAAGCGATTCAAAGGTGCCACCAGCACTTTCGTGCGGGTGGAAAAAAAGTAATAACATTACACAACAGTCCTCGATGGGACCCACGAGCAGATATATATAGCGGCGACTCAAGGAGTCAAGAATAGATATAATATACAAAGATCCAAATCACCTTAAAGACATAGCGTCCAGCTACGGACAAGATGCAAATGGGGCTAAGAGCCACGAAGAATAACCAATGGCGTCCATAACCCTGCGAGCCAAAGCGGAAGGGTAACCACTAACGGCGTCGATCTCAAAACCTGCTTAAACAAAGGTGCCGACAAAGGGCAAAGGAAAAAGAAGGAGCGTCGATCGAGGCGATTGCAGCGAGGCTAGAATTGGCGGTCCTCGCCTACATAGGTATAGTGGAGCGGCAGCGACATACACTAAACAACCTATAGAGACTCGATACAATGGCGGTTATCGAGAGAGGTGAGAATGACCTATCCGGATCAACACAAGCTAACACCAAACAAACCCATCTGGTGTTTCCCCTCGAGACCAAACGAGGAAGTCTAAGGAACTCACACCGTTGGCGTTTTACTTATTCGATTATAGTTGCGGCACTTTACTAGTCGGGTTTAGATAATCATCCCGATAAAGTAAGCGTGGGTACTTTTAGTTAACCATTCCGTTATAGTGGCAACACTTACTAGTCGATTCTGAGATATCATGAGATAACCCAAAACCCAGCGCTTGTTGGTACTTTTATTCAGCCATTCCGTTGTAGTTGCAATACTTACTAGTCGATACATTGGTGCATAGCGACACTCCAAACAAGCATTTGTGGGCGTATTAATTAGCCATTCCATTATAGTGAAGCTGATTACTAGTCATTATAAAGTCAAATTTATAGCAATAAACTTTAGTTATGCTTGTCTATGATCGAGATCATGCTCCAAGTCGTCCATATCCGCGGACACGGCTTTGAAAGTTTTACCGGGGTGCACCAATAGCAACACACGCCGATCAACCTCGGAAAAACCAAATCAAAACCCAACGAGGCTTTCACGGTGAACAATCAGATTCAGAAATATTTGGGGCCACCCATTGAGTAGATACCATAGCAGTAAGCAAGCTCGAGACGGACTCAAGGTTTGCGTCAATGGTAAGCGGTAGGGAACCGAAAGTGTGGCTGGGCTTGTCGATGCAGCGTAATCACTCCGCTTACCTAAGCGATGCGTGTGCTCCTCGCACAATTTAAATACTGAAGTAGCATGGCATAAGTACAGGATCGTAAATAAAACCTCAAACTAGTTGTGGCCCCAAGAAATAAGATGAATCAAGCTCAGCTCGGGGGTCCCATATACCTCCGGATGTGGATAGCGCGATAAATCAAGGAACAGTATCAAGTACTCGGGGTCCACGGGACACAAGTGGGCGTTCGACCAAATATTTTCTATCACCCACCGATGCCTCGCTTATTTCAATTTTAGTTGTTAAACAGGAATTAAAGTGAACAATAAGTAAAACTATGATCATCTCCAACAACAACATGCGGCAATACATCAACAAGCGTGGCACTTGACAACACGCAGCGACTTGAGCAAGCGACTACGACGCGCAAGTCCAACTATCTACCAAACAACAGGTAATAGGATGTGTCCATGGCAATATAAGGCTGCAAGGGATATCACGGGTACGAAAACTAAAGCATCGCAACACAGATAGCAATAGATCAACAGGAGGGAATAAATACTATAAAAGTAAGATAGGTGGAAAGGGGGAGGTGCTCGCCTGAAAACATTGTCGAAGGTTCAACCGAAGATCGGGTCGAAGCTCACATCAACTCATCGGCCTTATCCGCGAAGAAGCAAAACACTAGAATAAACACCGGATGCAATACTTAAGATCGGCAGAAGATCGGGCATGATGCATGTATGATGCATGACATGGCAAAGATGCGATGCAATTAGGTCATATTAAGCGGAACCGGGGTCCCGACATTTAATTAGATGGTTCGAGTTATTTAGAAAACCCCGCAAATTAAATGTTGTTTTAACAAGGCAAGAATATAGCACCGAGTTCGCTACACAAGTTTAAATGAGGCCAATATAAGGCTAGATTTGCCCGCATATGGGCCCCATATTTAATTATTAGGTGAATCGGCATAAGGCCCCCAAACCGATGATATGCATGCGAGAATGACAGTTCAATATGCAACAAGTTGTTATTATGTTATAAAATAGGGTTTGCGGGAAGGGGTTCACACATTAGGGGTCTCGACGATCTTGGGTTTCGGGGTTCGGGGTCGGTTCTCGGGGTTCAGGGTTCGACGGATCGGTCTCGACGGGATCGTTCTCGGACGGGGAAGGACTTGGTTCGGTGTCGTTCTTGTCGGGTTCTTGTGTCGGTTCGGTCTTGGCGTCGGGGTGAAGCACTTGGCGTTCTGCGGCGGTGTTCTTGCCGTTCGTGTTCTCGAGCATCGCCTCCGGGAAGGAGTGCTTGTCGTCAGGGTCTCGGTGTCCGGGGGTAGATCTTGGTGTGTCGAGGGTGTCGAGTTCAAGGTTCTTGTGCAACTCGTCGGGGGCGTCCCTGTGGTAGATCTTGGGGATATCTCGGTTTCGATGTCGATGGAGTCCTTGAAAGGAAACGGTCACCGTTAGCCTTCGCTTGTCAACACATGGCGATCTTGTCCATCGGATGGCGAACTTGGGAACGGCGCCGAGTTCGGGGCCTGTGGTGAAGTACTTGACGCCGAGGTTCGGTCTTGGACTCGGGGAGGCGCTCGAGTGCAGCGTCGAAGGTCTTGTCGATGGTCCGTCGGGCGTCAACATGCTCATCTTCGACATCCTCTCGTCGAAGGTCTTGCGGTCTTCTTGTCCGGACAACCACAACAGCACCAATTTGGTACTACCGGAAAGCTGCGTGCGAGGCGAACTTCGTCGGCCCGACCCAAGACGGCGCTGAGGCGGTCGGCGTCGGCGACCACGGTGAGGTTCGAGGCGAGGCGAAGGTCGGACGGGAGGGCAGCGAGGCGGCACCGTCGGCGACGGGAGGCTGGCGGCGGGCGGAATAGAGCGTGGCGGCTGGTCGCGGGCGAGAAGGCAGGCGCGGGCTCGCCAGCAGCGGCGGACGGAGGTCGCCGGGGCGGAGGCAGGCCTTGGAGGTTAGTGGAGAGGCTGGCGGCGCCGCGGTCATGGCGACCGAGGCGAAAGCGCGGTTGGCGGCGAACTGGCAGTGGGCGAAGCGCGCGATCATGGCCTTGAGCAGCGAGGAAGGACAGTGGCGGGAGCGCCAAGGGCGAGGGCTAGCGCGGTGAGGTGGGCGCTCGGTAGTGCTCATGATGGCCGGCAGAAGCGGGCGGCAGCAGCGGCGGGCGCGGCGGGCCGGAAGGTCAGCGAGGCGGGAGCTTGAGGGCGGGCGCGGGCAGGGCCGGGCAGGCGGGGTGAGGGCGGCAGCGGCAGCGGGCTGCGGGCGTGCTGGCCGGGAGGCGTGCGTCGCGGCTGTGATCGGGCGAGTGGCGTCGTGCAGCGTGGGAGGCGCGCCCGGCGTGCAGCGGGCGGCGAGGCGGGAGCCACCGCAGGCGAGAAGATGGGCGGCGGCGGAGAAAAGGTGGGCGGTGGCGGCCAGGCGGGCGGTGCTTGGCGGGTGCAGGGAGGAGAGGAAGGTTGGGGACGACAGGGGCGTCGCGTGGGGACAGGTGGGGACTGGTGGGGTCCGGGGCATGGGACGTGTGGGGCAGAGGTGGGCCAGGGTGGAGGTTGGCTGCGTGCGTCTGTGTGCGTGTGTGGTGTGAACTGAGTGGGTCTGGTGAGAGAGAGGGGAGAGGATAGAGGGTGTGGCTGGGACAAGTGGCAGCATAGGATTGGTGGGGAGTTTGGGGAGGGTGAGGTGGCGACTAACCATTGGATGGGGTGATGTGGCCAGCGGGTGTGGGTAGGATAGTTGGTAGGTTTAGAAAAAGGGGCGGACCGTTTTAGTTTTCCTGGGGGTGGTCGTTCGGGTCGATCTGGCCCGTTCGGCTGCCCCCACTAAATAATTAATTAAAAATATTTATATCAAACAGCGTTTTTGCGACAACGGACAAAACAAAACACTCGGTGACCGGGTTTGCGATAAATAAGGTGGGGCGTTTTAGAAAACAAAACGGGCTTTGCGAAATAGTTTTATGCAAACAATGCATGATGATGACGATGCAATGCACAAATTCAACGCGATTTTCTAGTAGTGGTTTTGCGGGATGCCACAGTTATGGACGCCATCGGTTATTCTACAGGGCTCTTAGCCCCATTTGCATCTTGTCCGTAGTCGGATGCTCCATCTTTTCAAGGTGATTTGGATCTTTGTACCGTATATCTGTATTCTTGACTCATGGAGTCGTGTTGTATATATATACGTACATGGGTCCCATCGAGGAATTGTGTAATGTTATTACTTTGTTTTCCACCCGCGCAAGTGCTGGTGGCACCTTTGAATCGTTTCTGCGGGTTTGGCGGGAATCGCTGAAACTTGCATAGGGCCGATTCTGAGGTGTTGAGTGGTATCGAGCTCGGATTCGATACCCCACAAGTCCAGCCTGTAGGATAACCTAGCTAACGGCCGAAGTAGAGTGTCAAGACTATTTTTGAAAAATCGGTTGGATAGTTCTGATTAGGTCTGATTTTACTCCTTACCCCTCTGCTATTCTCCTCTCACCTCTGCGTGTTTTGAATCCGCTCTCTTCTCTCTCTTAGAGTCCAGGATTTCTCGTGGTTGGGTTCCGTCGTACCTTCAGGGTTTCGCTTCCTCCTTTGGTAACGGTGTTGCTACATCTGGTCTTCATGCTGTCTGAGGAATCCGTCTACTGTGGTACCATTCTTTGTTCCTTGTTTGTGCTTTCCGGTGTTTTCCGACGCGACGACATCATCTACGCCAGATCCGATGCAGAGTCTGCATCACTCCTTTGTTCTGCACCTCGTTTGTCGAGATCTTCAGTCTGAATTCCGAGAGTTGGTTGCATAATCCGCCTATTCGTGTGCCGAGTAATGGTTTGGGTGCGCGATGGACTGATCACCATCCGACTACCCTTATCATTCGCTCTTGTACATCGAATCAGTGGATCCAGCAATTCTACTCCGTCCACGGAAGCTAGAGGTGGCTTTATTTGTTGATACCTCTACCTTCGACCTTTTGTTTCCGGAGTGTTTCCCTCGACGATCACGGACAACGACCTCTTGTTAGTGGTGTCGTGAGGATCTACACGAAGAGAGAAGATGCAGATCACCGACCTTCTTTCCGGTACCATGAGGCGGATCTCAAGGGCGAGATCCATTGTTAGTGGTGTCGAATTGTGGCATCCCACAAAACCACTACTAGAAAATCGCGTTGTTTTTGTGCATTGCATCATCATGACCGCATGCTCATGTCATCATGCCACATTGCATTTGAGCATCGTCATCATCTTGCATTTGTTTGCATAAAACTATTTGCGGAAAACCCTATTTTTGTTTTCTAAACGCCCCGTCCTTGTTCAAACACAAAACCTGGGTCTCCGGATTATTTTGTTTTGTCTGCCAACGCTTTGACAACGCCCCGTTTTAAATAATAAAATGTTTATTTTATTTTAGGGGGCAGCCAAACTGGGCCGATCCGACCCAGTCGGCCACCCCCAGTTCTAAACGGTCCACCTAAAACCTAGACCCTTTTCTACCTAGTCCTAATCTACCCTCCACATCACCCCAACCCGGTGCCACCTCACCGTTCCCTCCACCTCATCACTCCTCACCGCCACCTCACCAATCCACCACCACCACCACACTCCGGTCCCGACCACTCCCCTCTCTCCTCTCCCACTTTCCCCCCCACCACACACCACACCTCCCCAACCCGCTTGCCCGGTCCCACACACCCCGCCACATGGAACCCACCTCACGCCTCCCTGGGCCCCCACGCCGACCCCACCTGCGGTCCGCTTCCTCTCTCCCTCGGCCCGTCCCCAACCTCCCCTCCCATCCTCTCTCGCCGCTCCCATAACCACCCCACGAGCCCGACCCTCGCCCCGCCCCACGTCGCTCACCCTCTGCGGCTCCTCGCCGAGTTCCCGCCCGGCCGCCACCCCTCTCTCCTCAACCTCGCGCTCGCCCACCCCGTCGCCCGCATCCCAGCCCTGCATCGATCCTCCCCGGCCTCGCCCAGTTCGCCGTCGGCCGTGGGCCTCGCACCGTCCCTTGAAACTCACGTCGGCCGCTGCCCGTGGCTCCTCCTCGTCGGCCCGCGCCTACGTCATTGTTCGTCCCAGCAGCTCGGCTCCGCACCAACGTGGCCCCTCCTCCTTGCAACGCGCCCGGAAGGCCTGCAGCGGACCGCTGCACGGCTTCCACCTTCCCTCGACACAGGCGCCTCACACGCCCGGTTCCCCGCCTCCTCGCAGCCGAGTCCCTCCTCCGCCAAGCGCCTCCCATCGAGCTCCTCCGCCCCCTCCTCGGGCCGACCCCGCCGCCTCCGGCCGCGTCGCCCCTCGCCCTCCTCCCGGCTCCGAGCTCCACGCCCGGCCTCCCCCAAGCGCCGCCTCTTCCCGCATCGTCTGGCCGTCGAGCACCTCTCCGTGCGCGATCGAGCCGCCCGCTTCGTCTTGAGCCCAGCGCCGCCACCTCGAGTTTCTTCCTGCCGTCTCCGATCCCCACCAACGTCTAGCCCCGAGCCGCGTGGCACCAGTGATGGTTACGCCTTTTGGTGTTACGGCCGCGTGTCTGGGTGCCCTGCAACCTCTCGGCTAGACAAGCACTCGTGCTTATAGCCATGTTGCGAATAAGACCTACAAGATCTTGAGAAGATGTACTGTGTTCCATCTTCACAGTACCTCGAGCCAGCGGCGACAAGACCGTCTCGTCACAAGAGCCTCGATGCCCTTTTTCCGCCAAGATCTGCATCGTTACGGGTTTCGTCGACCAATGTGCGAGGTGGAACCCGATGACGCCGGTACCCCAAGATCTACCACACGGACGCACCACGGACGCGGAGAAACCCTCGGACGCCAACATCTTCTCCTCGGAACATCGAGAACTCCCCCCTGAATGCCAAGGTCGTCGACACGGATACGACATGAACTTCCCTCGGACGCCAAGGTCTACCTCTCGGACCCGAAGACCGCGATGATGTTGAACCAAGATCCCCATCGGACAAGATCGTCACAAAGACCGGCCATGTTGAGATCCGAAGACCGACCCCGGAGTCCGAAGACCGATCCCGTCAAACCCTGAGACCGAACCCCGAACCCCCGGAACCAAGATCGCCGAACCCTAATGTGTGACCCTGATCCGAGCCCCTATTTTTATAAATGTCATCTATATAATTGTTGCATATTTAATTATTCATCTCGCATACATATTGTGTGGTTTGGGGGCCTTAGGCCGATTCACCTAAATTAAATATGGGGTCCATATGCGGGCAAATCTAGTCTTATATTGGCCTCATTTAAATTTGTGTAGCGAACCGGTGCTATCTTTTGCCATGATAAGACAACAATTAAATTGCGGGGTAGTTAAATAACTTGAACCATCTAAATAACTGTCGGGACCCCGGTTCCGCTTAATATGACCTAATTGCATCGTAGCTTTGCCATGTCATACATCATACATGCAGCATGCCCGATATTTTTCCGTAGTATTAAATAGTGCATCCGGTGTTTATTCTAGTGTTTTGGTTCTTCGCGGACTAGGCCGATGAGTTGATGCGAGTGTCGACCCGATCTTCGGTTGAACCTTCGGCAACGTTTTCAGGCGAGCATCTCCCCCTTTCTACCTATCTTACTTTTATAGTATTTATTCCCTCCTGTTGATCTATTGTTATCTGTGTTGCGATGCTCTAGTTTTCGTACCCGTGTTATCCCTTGCAGCCTTATATTGCCTTGGACACCTCCTATTACCTGTTGTTTGGTAGATAGATGGACTGCTGCGTCGTGATCGCTTGCTCAAGTCTTTGCGTGTCGCCAAGTACCACATTGTTGGAGTATTGCCGCATGTTTATTGTTGGAGCTGATCATAACTTTAATTACTGTTTAACAACTAAAATTGAAGTAGGTAGCGAGGCACAGTGGGCAATAGATGTTATTTGGTTGTTAACCGTCCACTTGTGTCCCGTAGGACCCCGAGTATTTGATACCTGTTCCTTGAATATTCGCTATCCACATCCGGGAGGATTATGGGACCCCCCTGAGCCAGAGCTTGATTCATTCTTATTTCTTGGGGCCACAAACTAGTTTGAGGTTTTATTTACTATCCTGTACCTATGCCATGCTTTACTGCTTTATTACGATTGCGAGGAGCACCGTCGCTTAGGTAAGCGAGTGTTTCGGGTATCGACAAGCCAGCTTTGGGTTCCCGATCGTTCTGACCATTGACGCAAACCTTGAGTCCGTCTCGAGTCGCCTAACTTCGCTATGGTGTACTCAATGGGGTGGCCCCCTGAAATATTTCTGAATCCTGTGATTGCTTTGTCGTGAAGGCCTCGTTGGGTTTTGATTTGGTTTTTCCGAGGTTGATCGAGTGTGTGTTGCTATTTGTGCACGCCTGCAGAGTAAAACTTTCTGAAAGCCGTGTCCGCGGTTATGGACGACTTGGAGCACAGTATCTCGATCATAGACAACTATAACTAAAGTAGTGCTATAAATTTGACTTGATAATGACTAGTAATCAGCTTCACTATAATGGAATGGCTAAATAAAACTGCCAACAATTGCTTGTTTGGGTTGTCGCTTGCGACCATTGTACCTGACTAGTAAGTATTGCAACTACAATGGAATGGCTAAATAAAAGTACCAACAACTGCTGGGTTTTGGGATATCTCATGCTATTTGTATCTGACTAGTAAGTGTTGCAACTAAAACGGAATGGTTAACTGAAATTTGCCCACTGCTTATTATATCAGGATGACTATCTATACTGACTAGTAATTGCTGCAACGATAACTGAATAAATAAAACTGCCAACGGTGTGAGTTCCTCGGTTGACTTCCTCGTTTGGTCTCGAGGGGGGAAACACCAGGATGGGTTTGTTTGGTGGAAGTATCAGGTTGGTTCTGAATAGGTCTTTCTTACCCCTCTCTGATAGCCGCTAGTTGTATCGAGTCTCTATAGGAAGTTTAGTGCATGCTGCGCTGCCGCTCAGTCCACCATACCTATGTAGGCGAGGACCGCCGAATTCTAGTGTCGCCGTGTACTGGCCTCAGTACTGACCGCTCTCTCTTTTTTCCTTTGCCCTTTGTCGGCACCCCTTTTGTTTAAGCAGGTTTGAGACCGACGTCGTTAGCAGGGTTACCCTTCCGGCTTGGCCTGGGCAGGGTTATGGACGCCATCGGTTATTCTACAGGGCTCTTAGCCCCATTTGCATCTTGTCTGTAGTCGGACGCTCCATCTTTTCAAGGTGATTTGGATCTTTGTACCGTATATCTGTATTCTTGACTCATGGAGTTGTGTTGTATATATATCTGTTCTATGGGTCCCATCGAGGACTGTTGTGTAATGTTATTACTTCGTTTTCCACCCGCACGCAAGTGCCTGGTGGGCACCTTTGAATCGTTTCTATGCGGGTTTGGCGGGAATCGCTGAAACTTGCATAGGGCCGATTCTGAGGGTGTTACAAAGAACCAAATCAATAACTAGGGTTTCCAATGAAACACTAGAGCAAGGGGCCCTCAAGTGAATGAGGGGGGAATGAAGATCTCTCTTGGTGAAGCTATAGATCAAGGCCTCCTCCTTCGATCCTCCAAAGATCAATGACTTTGGATGGTTGGATGAAGAGATCTTGGTGATTTGGTGGCTCAAATGGTGAGGGGCTTCTATTCTGGAACGAGAAGCTAGAGGGAGAGGATGAAGTCCCCTATTTATAGCCCCATAGCTTATGAAGAGTTTTCTAGCCGTTGGTGAAAGTTCCACACCGGAGACTCTAGTATGTAGACTAGAGACTCCGATCTACACCGGAGACTCCGGCCAATCTCCGGTCCAACTCCGACCACCATATAGAATGTCCTAGTTGAGATAGATAATTCCACTTCGGAGATTCTTCAAAGACTTCGAACTGGAGCACACCAGAGACTCCGGTCTGGGAGGATGCACCAGAGAATCGGGTCAGGCTCCGGTCCATCTCCGGACCACCACACAGAATGTCCCATGCATGTTTCTGGAGGCCCCTCCGGGGAATTTGGGGGACCACACCGGAGACTCTAGTTTTTGCACACCGGAGACTCCGGTCTGGAATTCCCTGAAAATTGTAGTTGCTTGCAAGGACATTTCCACATGGCAAAGGACTTTTCACTTTTTAGTATATCATCATGTAGACATTAGCACACTGTAAAATGATCATCAAATTGTTAACGAACACCAAAACTGATTAAGGCAATAAATGTCCTTTCAACGTTGAATTTCCCCCATCGATCGGTAGATACACGGAGCGAGGGGACGACCCGAGTGCGAACCCTATCCCCCCACGAGTATTGGCGCGTTGAACTTTGCCCTCTTCTCCTTCCGTCAACTGTCGTTCCCCTCCGCGGTGACTGTCCTTTTTGGCTTGATTTCTTGGCACGCTTCCTCGGGGCCGATAGATCCGGTCTACTGCATCGTCTCAGTCGATCGCCGCCGCCGAGGTTTGTAGTCGTTCGTTCTCCCCCGCCGCTTGAGTCCATGGAATTTGACAGTCGTCTTTGATTGATTCATATGATTTTGTTGATGAAGAAGAGCGAGTTGTACTCCTCCTCCTCTAATGATGACGATTCAAACATTAACGAGCTGCTACACGACAATGACGCCGAGCATCTAGTTTTCATCCTCGCCATCAAGGAGATCGAGGATAGGAGAAAGTTGTTGGACACGTGCCGCGGATCGATGCCCATACGTATTTCTCTCCCGCACAATCGCTGGCAAGGCCACCACTCGCTGATGCAAGATTACTTCGTCAAGGTACCAACCTATCGCGCTCATCTCTTCCATAGAAGGTTTCGAATGCGGCGATATTTGTTTGTCAAAATCATAGATGCTTGCGAAGCCAACAACGCATACTTACAGTGTCGTAGAGACGGCGGCGGGGTGCTTGGGTTTAACGCGTAAATCTCCGCAGCCATGTGTGTGCTTGCATATGGCGTGGCTGTAGATTATTGCGATGAGTACCTTCGCATTGGTGAGTGAAGATACAACCACTGAATCTGTTCGGAGGTTTGGAAAGCTTGTGATCCGGCTATTCGGTGAGGAGTATCTTCGAGCTCCCAACGAGGTTGGCCTGACATGCTTGGCGGTGTGGATTGTATGAACTGAAACTAGAAGAATTGTCCAAAACCTTGGCAAGGACAATATTGCGGTAAAAGCCGTGATCGAATGATTATGCTTAAAGCCGTAGCATCCGAAGATCTCTGGAGTTGGCATTGTTTTTTCAGCTTCCCAGGATCACTCAATGACATCAATATCTTAGATCGATCCCATCTCTTTGCAAGCCTTGCTGGTGGAGAAGCACCAACGTGCTGTTACAAAGTCATGAAAAATAACTACACAATGGGGTACTATCTAGTTGACGACATATATCCAGATTGGGCAACTTTAGTGAAAACCATTCATGATCCTCAATCAAATAAAGAAGCTTTCTTTGTCAAGGCACAAGAGGCAGCCCGAAAGAATATTAAGTGAGCTTTTGGTATTTTGCAAGCTCGGTTTTCAATTATGCGAGGTCCTGCTCGTTACTGGGACATTAAAACCCTCAGGAACATCATGACATGTCATTGTTCACAACATGATCATTAAGGACAAGAGAGGGTTAGACTTGGAACAACATGATCATCGAGGACGAGAGAGGATTAGACTTGAAGTGCTTCTATGACAATGTTGGCAGCCGAGTAAAGCCACAAAGAAACCCTGAATGTCGTCAAGCTTTTATAGACTCATACATAACAATTGAATGCGAGGGCACCCACTTGCAGCTACAAAAAGATCTGATCGACCACCACTGGACAGGCATGGCCGACAATGAGCAACATATCTTATTTTATTTGTGTATGTGTAACAAAAATATTCGTTTGGCCTATTTGTTTAATCATTTGTTATGAACTATTTATTGTAATTTGATTTGTATAATAATGTACCATGGATCATTAGTTGGTTATTTTTATTGAATCAGTTTTGATATGATTTGGTATGGAAAATACTGAAATGTCTGAAATCCTAGGTTTGACATTATGACTCTCTTTCATGGATCGAGTTTGCGGGCTTCGTTCTGCGCATCCTCATTTTAAACGGTAAAAAACATTTTCTATATTCTGTATCCGAGTTTACACGGGCTTCGCAATGCTCTAACGCCTGAGGCAATTCACGCCTGGCGCCGGCTAGTCACACACAACGCGGAAGCACGTGGTGATGGTTGGGAAGAAAAGCTGTGCGGCGGCCGGCGGACTGTACCTGGGGGACCCTAGCCAGAACTACCTCGTCGGCCGCCGGATCCGCGGGGCGGCGACAGGACTGGCGACGTCGAGGGTGGGGATCATCTGCAGGCACTCGGCGTTCGTCGTCTCCACTCACTTGATTTGGCCGTACGGTGAGGAAATCCAGTACTTGTACTTAATATTGACGAAATCGTATCTGAATCTCGCCGGATTTGTCCCGGTCGCCGGAGTGAATAGATGAGGTTCGAGAGTTTTCTGGCTGTGTCTCAAACAGCCTGGTACTTCTCGTTCTTTCCTATATAATACCCATAGAAAGTTACATATTAGTCCTACGTACATATAATACTTACAACTATATCCTTCTACACCCCCCCTCAAGATGAGGCAAAGATGTCACAAAGCCTCATCTTGTTACATAGTTTCGTAAAGGTTACTGCATCAATGCCCTTGGTTAGAATATCAGCTAGCTGATCGGATGACCTTACATATACCACTTGCAAGACTCCCCGATCTAACTTCTCCTTAATGAAGTGTCGGTCTATCCCAACATGTTTTGTTCTATCATGATGAACAGGGTTATTCACTATATTGATGGCGGCTTGATTGTCACAGTATAATTTCAAGGGCACACCATTAAACGAGAGCAATTCGAGAGCAATATTTTTACCCACATTAATTCACATATGCCCAATGCCATTGATCTAAACTCATTCGCCGGTGGACCTAGCAACCACACTTTGCTTCTTGCTTCGCCACTAACAATATTCCCACCGAATACACAAAACCACAAGTAGACTTTCTATCATCAATACTACCAGCCAGTCCGCATCGGTGAATCCTTCCACATTAAGATGCCCATAATTAGAGAATAGAATTCCTTTTCGGGACTACCTTTGAGATATCGAAGGATTCTATTTCTTGCATTCATGTGGCTAGTCCGGGATCATGCATATATCTACTTATTACGACCGCATATGTAATATCGGTCGGTATGTGACAAATATATCGATCGACCTACTAATCGCTAAAATCTCATTTTATCCACGGTTCTCCGAATGCTTGCATATTATGATTTTGCTCAATTGGTGTGGCAATCGGTTGTGATCCACCATTCTAGTTTCTTTCAATAAATCAAGAACATATTTTCTTTGAGAGAGGTAAATACCTTGAGCACTATATGCCACTTCAATTCCTAGAAAATAATGGAGATACCCCGGATCTTTGACTTCAAAGGACTTCGCCAAATCCTTCTTCAATGCACCATCTCGTGTTCATCATTGCCCGTTATTATAATATCATCAACGTATACAATTAGAATAACAACATTGCCACAGTGATGCTTGTAGAATAAGGTATGATCGGCATTACTTTGTGAGAAGCCCTTATTACAAATCTCATTTCTAAATTTTCCAAACCAGGCTCTAGGAGATTGTTTTAAACCATACAACGATTTCTTCAATTTACATACTCTTCCTTGGTCTCTCTAGTGCTAAAACACGGGGAATTTCCATATAGACTTCCTCTAGTAAATCACCATGGAGAAAGGCGTTTTAACATCAAGTTGAAATAACTTCCACTTTAGGTTTGTCGCTTCTGAAATTAAAGTTTTGATGGTGCTCATCTTTACCGAGCAAATGTTTCATCGTAATCCACTCCATATGTTTGGCTATAACCTTTAGCCACTAACCGAGCCTTGTACCTTTCAACTTTCCCATCGTGTATGCTTTATAGTAAAACCCACTTACATCCTCGCTTTTTACCCATAGGAAGCATAGATAACTCCCATGTGTCATTTTTATCAAGTGCTGACATTTCCTCTAACATGGCTGCTCTCCATTGAGGATATTTCTTGGCTTCTTGCCAGTCATGTGGTATAGGAACCTTGGAGTCTAAGGCTGCAATAAATGCTTTGTACATAGGACCATTAGATGAATATGACACATGATTTGACATATCATAAGAACTAAATTTCGAGGGCAATTTTCTAGCAGTAGTGCGTAATGGTTTTCTCAATGCAATGGGCACATCCAAATCACCATTGGAATATATGAGGTTACCGGTGTCCGAGGTAGATGGAACATGTTCATCGACTGGCACCACTGGAGCATCTTCCAGATTCTCTTGGTCGAACCGTTCGTATCACTTGGCCCTTCTCCTTGAAGTTCATGTTCCTCCCCTGTCCGGGTCTTGGTCAACGTCTCCTAAGTTCTTCTCTTGAGTATCATTTGAAACACCAGCGGTATTACACCAACAATTACATTCTCACTTGTATCTTGTCTCTTTGTTCCTTCTTCACCTATCTCGTGGCTTAAACACGAAGCATCATCAAGATATAAATCAGAAATACATTAGTCAAATCGGAGATTCTCCATAGAATGTCTCATTCTCCTGAATGCAATGTCCATGCTTGACAAACATTCTTTTCTCTGTTGGGCACCAACATTTATAGCCTTTTGAGTCCCGAATAACCAACAAATATACATTTCAATGCTCTAGGATCCAGTTTTCCTCTTGATGGTCGATGGTCTCACAAAACATACACATCCGAAAACCTTTGGTGGGACTACATATGTTGTTTTTCACAAAACTCTATGGGTGTTTTGTAATCAAGTACTCGAGTTGGCATTCTATTTATCAAATATGATGTTGTCATCACAGCTTCAGCCCATAAATATTTTGGAACATTCATACTCATCATCAAGCATCTAGTGACTTCCAAAAGATGTCTATTTTTCCTCTCAGCTAAGCCATTTTGCTCCGAAGTACCTGGACAAGTTGTTTGATGAAGAATCCCAAAACTTGAGAGATACTCATCAAAGTTCTTGTTCACATACTCGGTGCCATTATCAGTGTGCAATATTTTTACACATGCATCATACTGAGTCATGATTAATTTATGGAAGTCCCTAAAGCATTCAAAAACATCACTCTTGTGTTTCAGTACATAAACCCATGTGGTTCTGGTGCAACAATCAATAAACGTTACGAAGTAGCGATATCCATTAACTGAGTAAACTCCACTAGGGCCCCACACATCAGAGTGTATGGTATGAAGTGGTTCCACACTTCTATTGTTAGATAATACATAAGAGCTCCTAGTAAGCTTCCCATACTCACATGAATCACACACCAACTTAGTCTTATCAACTTTATCATACAAACTAGGATAAAGTTTGCCCAAATTCACAAAACATAGGTGCCCTAGGCGATGTTGCAAAGAAAAACTCATCTGTAGGAGAGCACGATAGACTTGTTGCTGCTGTAAGGTAGATGATCATCTAGATAGTACAATCCTTCACGCATACTCCTGTCAAGCCGCCTTCTCCAGCCCCAAGCTCTGAAATATACACGAATGGGAGGAATATAGCACAGTTTAACTCATTGGTAATACGACTAACGGACAACAAGTTAATTGGGAAAGAGGAACATGTAGCACGGTGGAAGAATTAATTTATTATTGCAATATCTTTTCCCGACCCAAAGATTTGTTGAGTGGATCCATCGCAAGTTTAACATCCTGTCTTTTAAACTCGGTATATAATTAATGAAGTGTTTAGATGATCCACCATATGTTGAGATGCACGTAATCAATTAGCCATAATAAATCACCACACTTAGGCTTAGCGAGTTGGGACTTGTTACCACAAAGACTAGTAGATCTTTGGAGATGCTTCACCACCGCTTCTCATTTGTAATAGTTTCCTTGAACTTACGCCATTTCTCCAGGTCATCAGGGGTCATTTGGACATTGATTGTTTGCCCTTCTTCTCTATTAATCGTTGATAAATTGGCTCTCCCAATCATTGGAGTGACGTGTCCATGATTAATACCATGTCCAAAGAAACCACGTCCTCGTCCTCTGCCATAGTCACCTCGTCCACGTCCTCTGGAGTAGCCACCTCGTCCTCGTCCACGGCCACCACTCCCAAACAGGTCAGGGCATGAAGCCTTCAAGTGCCCTGGCTTCCCACATTCAAAGCAAGTTTGATCGCCCACATTCATCATATGTCCATGTGACCGTGTGTTTTCACCAACATACAATGCAGAGCGTCCATGACTAACACTTACGCCTCCAGATTCCTCCAACTTCAGTCTAGTCTCTTCACTTATAATGGCTGATATCGCTTCCTCTAAGCTGGGTAGCTTGCCACTGCCATACAAAGCCGCCCTCCTTGGCTCAAATTTTAGATTGAGACCATTTAGAAAGTCTCTAACATGCCTTCTCTCGATCCACTTATGGTACTTCTCAACACATTTACCACATTCCATACCAATAGGATCATAAAACTCCAGATCACTCCACAACCTCTTCAATTCAGACACATACTCTACCACCGTCTTCTCCCTCTGACTCAGATCCTGTAGCTCTTTCTGAATTTTACAGGCTAACATCTCATTGCCAACACCTGAATATGTGCCCTTCAACAATCTCCAAATCTCTGATGCTTCTTTGATCCTTTCAACCTGCTTAGCAATTTGGGGAGACATGGAACTGATTAACCAAGCTCTTACCAAAGCATTACTTGTCTTCCATCTCTGGCCTTCCTTGGAGTCCTCCTCTGTTGGCTTTTCAATTGTGCCCAAAACATAGCCCTCCAACTTCCTAGAGACTAGGATAGTCTCTGCATGTTCTGCCCAGCTTGAATAATTCCCAGCTCCTTCCAGTTTAACAAGCGGCATTTGCAGCGGATGAACATCTTCCTTGGCATCAATCTCAGCTCTAGAATTATTACCCTGCTTGGAAATAGCATCAAATAGCAACCTGTACCTCTCATCCATGGCTTGAAGTATGGCTGCCAGCTCCTTTGTTGTCACCCCGGAAGCAGACCCAGACTCATCACCATCATCCATCTCAACTAATTAACTTTTTCTCTAAAGCCTACCAAGCCTGCTCAATCCCCACGCAAATCTTCTCTTTTCCCCTTTTCTAAACCACACGTACCTCAGGTCCAGCAAAGTTGATTGAGCCTCCTCTTGTTTCGCCTCCACACCAAACACCAAACCACGCAGCTCCAAGCTCCTCCTCCCGAACAGAGTTCCGCCGTCCGCCAAATCGCCCCTGCAGCTCTCAGATTGCTGCAGATCGATTCAGCTGATTAGCTTCTCTATGTTGCCTCAACAGCACCTTGCACCACCGGCACACCGGCAGACAGCTGACTCGTCCCCGCGCTCTGATACCATGACGAAATCGTATCTGAATCTCGCCGGATTTGCCCCGGTCGCCGGAGTGAATAGATGAGGTTCGAGAGTTTTCTGGCTGTGTCTCAAACAGCCTGGTACTTCTCGTTCTTTCCTATATAATACCCATAGAAAGTTACATATTAGTCCTACGTACATATAATACTTACAACTATATCCTTCTACAAATATAATCAAAGATCTGAATTACAAATTTAGGGAGTTAGGATGCGAGCTTAAACAGCCCTAAAAAAGAATGTAAATCCAATGACAAAAAATCCTCTAGATCAATTCAAACAATTTCGAACTGGCCGATCTGTAATCCACGATCTACTTCTGAAAGAAATATCGACAGAAGCTATGACATAACATTCTGCAGATCAAAACATCTTCACAGTATAAATTTCCCTATCAAATCGAACATGCTGTTGCACACATAGATTTATAGATTGCTCTACTCTAAGTAAGACTGGCAAGCGAAGATAAACTTAATTGGGTGAGACCTGAGAAGAAATTATGTGGCAACAGTGAATCATTCAAAAGGATTCCGGTGGAACTGAGAAACAGAGGATCCACACAGAAGGATTATCTTCACAACTCCAGCAGTAGTGCAAAAATCGTATGATGAAACTTGACCCATCAATTAAACAGAACAATACTAATTCCATTTTCTGCTTGCTAAGCACACTCTGGAAATGCAGCATGCATCCAATGACAGATAACTTCGGTTTAATTCAACCGACCTATAGAAAAGATAAGCAACTAACAAGTATTCCATTCAGCTGCAAAAATCTGGATAAGAAATTCATAAACTTCAGCCCAGCTCACCAACAGATAAAACTGAAAATGATCCATCTTACTCAGACAGTACTTGCACAGGTTCCATGATATAGTGCAATAACAGATAATAAGGGGGACTTGACATAGTCAAGATCCTGTAAGCTTTGCCAAAATCGAAGAGGACACACCCTCCATCACAAAGCTTACAGAATCATGACTATCAAGCATCTATGACAAGGCATTTCTAAGCAAAAAGAGGAAGGGAGCGTAAAAGAGCACTCCTCTAAACATGGCCTATTAGGCGCATCATCCCACAAACTCGGAAAATCGAAGGAGACAGATCGATCTCTCCTTCAGATTGTGGGATTTGCCTGCCTTATTCTATGTAGTATTAGATTAGTCTTCAGCATCACGACTGTATTAGGGAGCTAAGCCTTGTGAACCAAACTTGAAGTGCTCAATCATGCAGTTGCAGACTGTGCAGTTCTTCAGTAATGTCACTGAAGCCAGGAGGCAGCCTCGGCAAGCGATGGTGTGCATACAGGGAGAGCATTTCACAATTGCATCAGCTCCACTGCAGACAACCATCAACTGGCATTTTTGGTCCGAGACACTCTCCATGGCTCCCTGCATTTTCAGCAATTAATCAGACAAAATGAATCCAGATATAGTGCAAAAACAGCATGAGAGGAAATTTTAACTATTTTAAGAATATTGTTACCACCTGCCGGCATTTTGTGTCCAGCGACGGGGAAGACTTGACTCCACTTACAGCAGTGCCACAGGTCATGCATGCCATGACATTGCACCTCATCATGCAGGCAACGCATATCTTATGAAGGCATGGGACAAGCTCCATCGCGGCTTCACAGGAGCGACATATGATGCAGTAATCACTCTTGGGATGTGGAGTCTGCGGTGGAAAGAACTGTATTAGTTACACATGATTCTCACACTAATTAACGTGACAAGCAATGTAACTCACAAGAAGGGTGCACTTACTAGGTACATGTCCCACTGTGATTGGAAGAAGGAGAATTTCATTTCAGTCTTGCAGCTGCTTGGAGTTACTGGTGCCCTTTCAACCTGACGATCAACAAAGCATGTTTTAGGTCTGGATTCAATCAAATCAAGCTTCTTTGTAGGTCCAGGCTCATTCAAATCAGGATTCCTAGGAGGTCTGGGCTGAACCAAGTCAAGCTTCCTTGCAGGTCCAGGCTCAACCAAATCAAGCTTCCCAGGAGATCTGGACTCAACCGTATCAAGCTTCCTTGTCAGTGCAGACTCAACTAAAGCAGCCTTCCTCAATGTTCCTGTTTCAATGCATCGAGGAGGAGGTCCAGACTCAACCAAATCATGATTCCTTAATGGCTCTGGTTCATTTCCATGAGGAAGAGGTCCAGACACAACCAAATCAGGCTTTCTTGCAGGTAACTCGGTCAAATCAAGCTTTGTTGTACTGACAGCAATCTCATCAAGTAAGCTACCATTGGAGGTGGAATCACCATCCCGCGGGCTTTCAGCATTGCTTCTGCTGTACTCATCATCATGCTGGCTCTGAACGTTACTCTCACTGGACGCATCACCATGCTGGCTGTCAGTATTATGAGGAGCGTCCTCAGTGTTATTGGGGGAAAGAGGTGATCTTGGAGACTGATGATCTGACACTGATTCTGGGAGTTCGTCATGATCAAAGGAGTAAGGCTCTAGCAAGGGTACATACTTTGGTCGTGACACTGGTGGTAGAAGGACCATGTGTGTCGCAGGGCCTTTTCCAACAGGAACTACACACATCCTGCAGATGCCAGGGAGGGAGCGAAGGAAATCACTTAGCTTAGGATAGCCAAGAGCTGCATGATCAAGGTCCATTCTGCAACTTGATCTGAAATCAGTCTTCACAGAGCTTAATGGGTACCTCTCTCTATATCGTTGTGTTGCTTCCACAAGAAATCCTGGCAACCACTTCCTGAATATGAAGAACCAAGATGGGAGGCACTTCTCTGGCAATGGCCGCCGCTTCCCCAGGTAATATTGCTCATCAGCTAGTTCATCCTCCATCTCATTGTTAGTTACTATTGTGGACTCACGTACATTGTGCCTTAAAGAAGTCCCTCTTTGGAGTTCAGGCAAGAATGGTCTAGCAACAGCGTCCTTTATCTCCACTCTCCTCCCTAGCACATAGACGTGATGAGCTTCCTTTGCTCTGATCATATCCTTTTCTTTCAGAAATTTTACAAAGCCAAAGCCTCGGGACTGTATCCGGTCATCTATCTTCAGCGTAATGACTATTGCTTCCTCCACAGGTCCGAATTCTTTAGCAAAGAATTTGCTAAGGTATGCTGTAAGAAAGAAAGTGTTAAAAGCACATTCATGTTTACTGTGTTAAACAAAAGTAGTTCAGGATTTCTGAAGCTATACCGTTGTCTACAGAAGGTGGGAGGCCTCCAACAAAGATTTTGCGTGTGTAGTCATGCTTCTCCCATTGATCACTCTGCTATAAACAAACTGTCTTATAAGGCACATATAATTTGAAGAACGATTTTCTTTTGTAATATAGATAGAAGATGTCTAGATTTGGATTACCCGAGATAACTTGGGACCTTGTTTTGGAGCACTCTGGCCCTTACTTTTAGCCCCTTGGGTAGAGAAGTTGCTGGACCGAAAATCCCGGCGACCTACTGGTGTCTTTGGCATGGTATAGCTGCAATGATTAACATTAGATAAGAAGCACACTTTTCTACATTTCATGTTATCATGTAAAGTATACAAGAAATACCTTTCGTAAAAATCATCATTGTCATAATCATCAAAATCATTATCAAGAAGCTCTTTGCGCCTTTCCTTTTTCATCGCACGGTTCTTTTCCAGTGGACCATGGTTCACTAAAAAAGAACATAATTCTATTTAAAAGGTAGTTTGCTCCACCATTCTATAGTAAAAGCAATATTATCTAACCAGTCTTCATGTAATTCAAATAATCAAATTCGTCTCCGTGTACTGAAACAGATAAAACAACTGAGCATAACGGAATGTGGTCATATACAAGGACATGTGCTTAGGTTGAAGTATCATATACAACATGAGGGATAATCAAGCACTCTGGAATAAATCAAATATCTCCTTTTTGTGAACTCAGTCAAATATTTTACATCCCAGAAATTTGTCTTTACCTGGTGCCACATTTGCAGAGTTGAGAACGAACCGCATGTCCTGGGATGTCGCCACATCTATTGGTCTTTGCTTTCTGTTCAGCATCAAAGAATCGCATTACAGTAATTCGATCAAGTCATCGAATCTAAGCATTCTTAAGAAATTTTACTCACCGAAGGTTCTGGGCTTTGGGGTTAGCCCCAGAACGCAAAAGAAGCTGTACACAGCTCAAAGAACCATTCTTCACTGCAAGGAATAATGGGGTTTCTTTGGTCTTGGAAGGTATATCCACGCAATCTTGTGCATGAAGCAGAAGTGTCTTACAGAGGAAAGGAAAACCGTACCAATTAGTCACAGTAGTATTATTTTAGCACTCAGAAAGGAAGTAACAAAAGGCTACCTGAAGGGCCTTATAGTTGCCCTTAGCCGCAGCGCTGTGCACTGGTGTGAGACCTAGTTTGTTCCCCTGGAAAACTTTGGCACCGCTCTTCAGCAGGAGCCACACAATCCTGCACAAAGACATAAGACTACTAAGGAACATTTGGAAATAGCAAGAACAGATATCTTACAATTCATCTGTTAATGGAGCAGAATTCCTCTAAAGAGTACCTTGGCTCCTGTGTGCTTGAGCTACTACTAAGGCACCAATGAAGTGCCGTGTTTCCTTCAGGGTCAGTCTCATTGACATCAACATCCCCCATAAGAAGCATCTTTGTGACACTCATATCTCCAGCCTACATAGAGATGGTCGATCGATGTAAAAAAATTCTATATAAAAGTTGCATCTTTATAAACTACATCTGGTTAGGCCTAGCATGATCTTGCATCAACCAAATATGAGAAAATGCAGACCTGATTGTTGATAATCAAAGGAAAAGGTGTATCTTAATCTACAATAAAACACTCAAGGTATATGATAGTCGTAGTAACTCATTTCATGTATAATGAAATATTAAGAGTTATTTTTTTCTCTGGGTAAGGTGTAGACCTGAAATTAGACACAGAATACTAAAGCTCCATTCTAGCCATAGTAACTCATTTCATGTGCAGTGCAAATCCAGAAGTGTTGATTAAAAAGGAAAACATAGGCGTAGACCTCAAACTACAGATACTGAATACTGAATTTACATGGCAGGCATGATAACTCATTTCATGTACTCACTCCGTCCCAGAATAGATGTCTTAGGTTTTTGAAATTTTGGATGAATCTATATACTAAATAGTGTCTAGATTCATCTAAATTTTGAAAAATTTAAGACATCTATTTTGGGACGGAGGGAGTAACGAAAATCGCAGAAGCAAAAAACCGAGGAGTTTGATTCCACCATGTATTGCAGAGTCTGGAAATAGCTGTGGCTATTGAAGTGTAAAATTGCATGAACATCAGTACCTTGGCAGCCCTAAGTAGTGGTGGCAAGATTCTCCTGTCAATGTTTCGGTCCCTCCATGACGAGGCCCCGAATTGGTTAAGCAGCTGAATCTCACATAGCAATGCTTTCCTCCTTTCACTGCCGTCTCTAACCGAAGTATCTCCAATTGACAGAACCTCATCCACGAGAGAGTTGTAAATTGATCTCTTTGTCCTGACACCATCTATCACCACGCTCACTGTGGCCGATATCTTGTCTTCAGCTACCAGAAGCAGCATGGCCAGTTGAGGGACACACCCTTCCATGGCGTATCTGTAAGCTACCTCCCCAACCTCCCTGGTTTTCTCTGCCAGAAGCCTCACTGCCTTCAGGTCCTACACAAACAGGTAAGTAGACAGGTTTGCATGAGATCCTTTCAATCAGGTATGAATGACACCGTGCTTGAGTCTAGTAATGATGCAAACCTGTTGTTGCAGATAAGTCAGGAGGTCCTCAACAGAGCTCTCTGGTGACCATTCAACTTGAACCCTGAAGAGAAAGCATGCATGGACAGATTCATTCAAGTTAACTTGAGAATGGTTTCGATCAAACCAGCTATCAGTAGCAAAATTAATGCCATTGACACACCTTCTACTCATGAGGGCCACCTCGAGCGCGACAAGGGGTCTGCCATCAATCACCCGCAAGTCGGTGCGGGCATTCCTGGAGAGGAGCAGCTGGATGCACCTTGCCGAGTGGGTCTCAGCGGCGATGTGCAGCGGTGTCCGCGCCAGCTGGTCCCTGTCATCGACGAGGGACGCCGTGATCCCATTGCCTCCGTCGAGGAGGAGCGTCGCACACTGCACGGCGTCGTGCTTGCAGGCGAGGTGGAGTAGCCTGGTGGCCATCTCCCGGTCAAGGATCCTTGAGGCTTCGGAGCCCTTGCGGAGCTGGCCCAGCGCCATATTCCTGAAGCTCTCCACCGCCGCGAGTAGCAGAGCGGTGTCGTCGACCGCCACGGCGCGGGAGACGCCATTGTCCTTTCCCATCTTGTCGGCCCCGCCAGCATCGTCGCTCGAACTCTGCACGTTCCAAAATCGGATCAAAAAGTTGAGCTGGCAAATTTGCTGCAGTACCCAAGCAGCCCAAGACACTTGAGGTTTTGTCAATCGAAAGTTGCTTTCACAAAAAAAAAATAGCTGCAGAATTGTTGCCAAGCCATAATGCTGCAAAATCTTGTTCTATAATTGGCAACAACTTGTTTCAAGAGAGTGGACAAACTTGCTGCAATACGATGCTGGCTGGAGTACCCAGAGGCAACCCATATGGACAAACTTGATCTCTTGATTCTCACAAATAAATAGCTATAGTACAAAAATGAGCAAAGTCTAAATGCTGCAAACTCTTGTTCTAGCACTAGCAAGGCAAAACCGAAGGCAACATGATAAGATACCACAACCAGAAAAGACGCACAAGCTTATTTGGAGAATGCTGCCAAGGCAGCATAACAACATGGAGGAAAGTCTAAATGCTGCAAAATCTAGTTGGAGCATTTGGTAACCGGATGCACCAGGCAGAATCGAAGGCAACATGACAAGATAATAACACGACCAGAAAATAAACACAAGATGGGCTGTATATTAGACCAAGGCATGCAGCATAACAAGATTGAGCAGAAGTCTAAACGCTGCAAAATCTCGCTCTACCATAGGCATTGGGCAACCAGACGCAGCAGGCAGGACTGATGGATAAGAAAACACGACCGAAAAAAAGGACGCGGAGGACTGTCCGTCAATTCGGAGAATGCCGCCAAGGGCAAAGCATAGCTCTAGCCAGTTCTGCAGCCTCGGAGCGCAGTGACACGAAACTGGAAACTGGGACGCCATGAGGACACGCAAGGGGGAAAAAACAAGCAAAGCGCGTAAGAACAAGCAGACGCGACGAAAAAGCTCCGACAGACAGGCGCAAGTGCAGTCTTACTCTAGTGTTGGCACCACCCTATAGCTCGTCCGTCCGAGCGAATCATGAGCCTAGTCACGTCAGGACATCACGGGCAGGCAGGAGGAGAGGGGGAGTGTGCACAAGGACGGAAGACGAAAGCTAGCAGGAAAAGGATCTCTGCAAGCGATCGGGCAGTAAAAAAGTTCTCCGGTTATGATCGGAAGCGTGGAATCTCTCCCACCTCCACCACCAGAAGCAAGCGAGCGAGAGAGCGAGCGTCTCGTCAAATCGACCGAAAAGTAAAGGCCCGAATGGAACAAACTTGGCCTCAGCAACAGGAGTTCCTGATCTGATGTTTAAAACCCCAGTCGAACAAAACCCCAGTCGAGGCATACATCGCGGGTGGAGTTAGAGAGGAAGCAGGTGAAATTAAATTGCAGAAAATGGAGAATCTCCAATGTTAGTACGAGAAGCAAACCAGCAACGGGCCGGGTTAAATCCTGCGCACACAGAAACCAGCAAAAAAAAAAAGGATTCGCCTCGGCCAATAACAAGCACTTGATCCCTCCCAGCGAACCGAGGAAGATCTCGATCGGTAGAAATAGCACGAAATTAAACAATCGGCCAACAAACCCTAAATAAATCCACACGAAATAGCCGAATTCTTCCTAGTCGTACGATCGATACTAAACCACCTCGCAAAGTCTCAGGTAAACCTCCCAATAATTAAAACCCCAACAGCTAGAAAATGGAGAACCCCAAGCCGGAAACCCTGCCCAAAATCCAACCAAAACGAAGCACAATTTCCGTCTCGCTCCCACGCACGCACGCACGCACGCACGCCTCCCTCTAGCTCTTCGTGCCTCTTCACCGGGTCACTCTAACCACCCACGGCCACGGCGAGCGCGCGCCCCGCCCTAGCAAACGCCACATTAATTCGCGAGGGCTCGCACCGCACATCATCGGAAACATCCACCCAAAAGCAGACGCCAGAACTCGACGAACCGCAAGCGGAAACCACACCCCGATCGAAAACCATTCCCCACCCCACCACACCACACGAGAAATCGAGCCAACACCCAAAAAAAGCAAACCACAGACGCACGAACGCACGCAGACGGACGGACATGTCAATGCTCACGGCGCAAGGCGAGAGCAAGCAGGCTCACCTCTCCCATGCTTCCTTCCTCTTCCTCTTCCGGAACCGGAACCGGAGACCTCTCTCTCCGTGCGCGCCTGCCTCCCGGAGAAGTCTCCCTCCACGCTCTCGCTCTCTCGCTGGCTACCGGAGTCCTACTACTACTACTGCCCGTGGCTTCTTCGCTCGACCGCTTCTGGTAAGCAGGAGAAGTAATGTAGGCAGGCACTCTCCCCCCTACTACCCCTGGATCGAACAGGACCAGTACCCACCACGCACGGCACGGCACGGCACGGCGAAGCCAAAACTGAAGACTGAAAAAGCAGCAACAGCACAACTTATCCTGCTCCCTCCCTGCGCCCTCCCCTAGCTCTCTTTGTCTTTCTCTCTCTACCCACCCACCCCCACCCGTCTGTACTACCCTTCACAGCTTTGGGGTGCCCCCTCCGCGCCTATAAAAGCTCTCCTTTTGCCGTTCCTGGCATCTGGGCAGGACGTAGCACGGAACCGGAAAAACCCTCCTCGCCCCCATGAGCTCGTTTGAACGCCGTGCGACGCGTGGCGGCTGGTTATAGGCGTCCCCCGAGCCCCTGGAAGCTGCGTGGAAGGCGCGGATGCGATAGCGACGAGGGAGAGGTAGGGTGGGGGGAGGGGAGGGAGGTAGGTGTGGGCCCGTCTGCTTCTGCTTCGCTTTGTTTCGGTTTGTCGCCTTCCACTGCCATGTGTCAGGGCCTAGGGGACAGCCTCTGCCGCAGCCTGCAGCAGAGCCGCAGGTGTGGGGGTGCTCGTTGGAGACGGACGGACGGGCTCTCCGCGGGAGATGCGTTCTTTCGGAGGCTGGAGAGTGGGGTATCGGTTCGGGTTGGAAGCCGTACGTGGCCCACGTGTCAGCGTGCTTTGGTAGGGTTTAGCCCCTGCTGTGGTGTGGACGGGGTTTTGTGGGGAAAAGCGTGTTCTGTGCTACTACTACTACTCCTGTGCTGTGCGTGGGAGACGATCGAGTGGGGACCTCGCGGGCATGACCGTATCGTCCTCGGGGAACGCGGAGGCGAGGCCTTGTTGTGGGGTGGGGATGAGACTCGAGACCGGAGTCAAGGGAGATCATGGTGGGATCGATCGATCGATCGGAAGGGAGATGATGATTGATTGAACCAGTCACGTGAGAACCGCATGTCCGGTTCGGGTAATCGTTCCGCTGATTAGGTGGAGATGTCCGCATGTCCGTTGATGAATAATGCTGGACGTTGGGTCGAGATGTGGAACGGGTGCTAGCTTCTGCGAAGTTGCTGCTGCGGGAGTGTTTGTTGGGTGCAGGACGGACGGTGTGCACGCGTGTTTCCATTCCAAGATGATCAAACCCGGCCGCCATGTTCCAAATCTAACTAGCTAGTGCGGGTCGAGTTGGGACGAAGAGGCCCGTACACGGTGGCGAGACCGGCCGGGCTGAGTCAATTGACGATGATCGGAAGGAACCAGCAGCAGCAGGCACGTACACGAGGACGTACGTACGTAGGAGTACGTGTTTTCTGGTTCGGGTAACTGTTAGTACTACCTGATGATTCGTTGATCGATAAATGTTTGCCCAGGGATAGACGTTGGGGTACTGGTAGATGGGTGCGGTGTGGAACGGATCTGTTCAAACTAGCCACGGGACTTGCTGCTGCTGCTGCTGCTGGGTAGTATAGGTCGGTGCGGGTCGGTGTTCGTACGTGCACGCGCTTTCCTTTCCTGGAAGAAGAACATCAATCAAAATGGGCATGCTTCCCATCTAAGCGAGCGGTTACGTGCATGGTAGGACCAAGCAAAGATATATATCCCAATTCAATGATGCCAAGCAACCTGTGAACTTCTGCACATTGTTGAAGCACTTCGGCAGCTCCATGCGCTCTATCGTCCGAATCTTTGTCGGATTTGTTTCGATACCTCTGCTTGATACGAGGAAACCGAGTAATTTTTCGGCTGGTACACCAAAGATATATTTTTTTAGGTTAAGCTTCATTCGGAATCTCCTTAGATTCGCAAACGTCTGTCGGATATCATCTAGTAGTGTGTGACTTTCTTTGGTTTTTATTACGACATCATCAATATATATTTGGAATTTTTTGCCAATTTGATCTTGTAAGCATTTTTGCATGCATCTTTGATATGTTGTCCCTGCATTACGTAAGCTGAATGGCATGGTACGATAGCAATAAGCCCCGTACGGGGTAATAAATGCAGTCTTTATTTGATCGGCCGGATTTAACGGTATCTGGTGGAAACCAGAGTACGCGTCTACAAATGATAATAATTCACAACTAGCAGTCGAGTCAATAACCTGATCTATCCTCGGCAAAGGAAGTGGATCCTTTGGACATGCTTTGTTCAGGTTGGTGTAGTCGATGCACATACGCCACACCACAACTACATTCGAATCATCTTTTTTCTTCTCTACCAGCACCGGATTAGAGATCCAATCCAGGTGAATGCAATCCATAATGAACCCGGCTGCAAGGAGCCTAGCTATCTCATGTCCGATTATTTTTCTCCTGTCCTCGGCGAAGCGGCAGAGAGGTTGCTTCACTGGCCTTGCATATGACCTCACATGTAAAGAGTGCTCTGCCAGCTCCCTCGGCACACCTTGCAGATCCTGAGTGGACCAAGCAAAGATATTCCGATTCTTACGGAGGAAGCTGACAAGCTCGCTTTCCTATTTAGCATTTAGGCAGGCACCAATAGTAACGGTGCGCTTTGTGAACTGATCATCGATTTGAATCTTCTTGGTGTCCTTAGTCGGTTGAAAAGAGACATTGCCATGTGAGTTGGCAAGTGCCGGCACACATTCAGATGTGTCGACTGAGCCAAAGCTGTCACTTCTTGGATCCTCCTCTTTTCTCTTGTGATCACTAATGACTCGACTAGGTTTGACCCGGCCGAGGCACATTCCATTGATTTTCTGTAATCTCCAGCAATGGTGATGACCCCATTGGGTCCTGGCATCTTCATCTTCAAGTAGGTGATGTGAGAACAAGCCATGAACTTTGATAGTGTCGGCCTTCCCAGCAGTGCATGGTAACAGCTTTCCAAATCTATAACCTCGAACTCCAAATTCTCAGTCCTGGAGTTTTCCCTTGTGCCGAATAACACATCGATATGGACCTTGCCAATTGGCTCACAAGACAACCCCGACACAATGCCATGGAAGGTGGTCTTAGTCGCCTGCAACATGTTCTCGTCGATACCAAGCTTGTGCATTGTGTCCTTGTACAATATGTTTATGCTGCTGCCATTGTCAATCGGCACCTTGGAGAACTTGACATTGATATTCGTCCCAATGAACGTCGGATCCAGCACTAAGGCATATGATCCGGGGTTCGGCATGATCTTGGGATGATCCCTTATACTCCAAGTGATTTCCTGATCTGACCAGTTCATGTATCTCGGCACAACCGACATGACCGCGTTTACTTCCATATGCCTTCTCTGCATACTTCCATATGATGCTCTCTGTATTCATTCCTGCCTCCTTGGTCGGGGTCTCCATGGTTCTCCTGATTTCGATTCACCACTTGGTGTACTGCTTCACTTCTATCATGCTTCTCATACCTCGGGGGAGGATGGTTCTCGTACCTCGGTGGTGGAGGAGGTAGAGGCAGTTGCTGATGTGCATTGCCTCCTGTGAGTTGAGGTCTTTGATTCGGCTGATTCAGCTTTGTACCACCCATAGCCATTTTCATCCAAGCACAATGTTAAGTTGTACTAGCATGCATTGATATGTGTACTTCGGCCTCCCTTGCAATTGCTTCTTTTGCTCAGGGGTCCATTGTTTCTTGTCGTCATTCCTCGGAGTCCACTGTTATGAACTGTTCTTTTGATGCTGATTACCTCCAGCACTCAGATAATCTTGAGTTACAGCTGCAACTTGACTCGAATTGTACCGATAATCCGGCCTATCATATCTTCTCCTACCTCAGAATTCACTCCTCTGGGATGATCTAGCACCATCATGAGCGTAATGCTAATGATGATCATTCTGATCTGCCGGCATAAGCTCTGGTTGAGTCCGGTCTCCCAATGCATATGAGTTGGCTATCCGAATTGTTTAGGCTAATGCGGTTGGCATATCTCTCTACAGCCTCTGCCACAACACACCTGCATACCTACACTCTTGTGTGAACCAAGCAATCGCTTGCGATTAAATCACCCCTTCACATGAGTTCCTGAGGTTGCACCACCGAGTCGAAAATTCTTGGCCAGTCTCATTCGGTCTCTGATTGCATATGGCAAGTTGTTGAGGTCTATTCGGCCTCTTATACGTGCTCGTGAAGTTGCTCACAAACATGTCCTCAAAATCTAACCAGCAGTTGATATTTCCCACTGGCAAGTTATTTAACCACACTCTTGCTGGCCCTTCTGAAAGAACATGTGGGCCCCCATGTGTGGTTTTGGTAATTAATGACAATCTTTATGGACCAATGTGTGTATTAAATTGTACTTGTAGGAATTGTCCATTGGCATTGCTTGGAGCATGTGTTGGCTTCAAGATAGATGAAATGAGAAGAAGGTGTGTTGCGCAAGCTCAAAATGAGCCACCTATAGAAGATCTTATGTTTTATGCTTGCCATCCTCGGTGATGATGAATCGATGATGTGGAATCTAGAAAGGTGTCCATCTTGAGAAGATCAAGATCGTCTACATCGCGCTCAAGTGGAATGTGCGAGGCAAACGTATAATCTTGATAGGTTTTCCCTTTTGCCGGTCTCATGTTGTTAGTGGGAGACCGGGTTTAGGATAGATAGTCGTACTATCAAGAGGGGCTCTCGAATGAGTAACTCGGTCACATCGTTCGGAGAGAGCTCAAACCCTTGCATACTTGCATCATCATATTTGGTTGTTATTTGGTCTTATCCATGTGAGGATATAGAGCTTGTGGTAATCTCCATAACAAGCTCTTGTTCATCAAAATCAGATCTTCCGTTTGTATCTTGTTGCGATTATGATCTTGGCGGTTTTTCGGTTTCTCTGCAAGTGAGGTATCTCACATTATAATACATGATACATTCTCACTTGGTGATAACCAATATTTTCCCTTTTTATAGGGTAGATCATGTCATCCTCTTTCCAAAGCAATTGGAATCGGGTCGATCGGAGTTATCAATCAAAAGTTATAGCGGTTTGAATATCTGCCGATTTGATTCTAAAAAGAAAAGGAAAACCCGTTTTACTGGGCTGTCCGGTACTACCGGGCCTAGTATCGGATGCTCTTGATTCGGCCTGCTCGCCCTCAGGCTTGCCCGGCACCAGCAGACGGTTCTATCGAACCGGTCTAGTAGTACCGCCCGGGTGGGCCGGTACTACCGGCTCGCCTAGCTCGGCCAGCCCATCCCCTCGCGCAGCCCATCTCCTCGCGCCGAGTTCCCGCGCGCTACTTGCATCGTTGCCGCCTCATTCCCGCGTTGACCCGCGCCGCTGTACTAGTGCCCTCCCGCGTTGCCCGCCTGGTCCTGCTGGCGCGCGCAGCCGCCACTGCTCCCGCGTTGACTTGCGTGCGCGCGAGCACCATGCAGTGCTCGATCTCGCGCCGCCGCAGCTATCCCCGCTTGCTCCCGCGCGCAGCTGGCCCCACGCGTGCGCGCTGCCCGCCGCTGCTCACGTTTTCCTGCAACTGTTTTGGCAGTGGGCGGTAGTACCGGTCCAATCCGGTACTACCGGCCCGTTCTGGATTTTCGCCCAACAGACAGATTTAGCCTGTTCCTTTAAATAACTTTTCCCATTATTCATTTCGGGTTGTTTCTTCCTTCTCTATTAGTCTAAGCTTTGCCCCCATTTGCTCTTACTCTAAAAGCTTGATTAATCTCTTCCCCTCCAATGATTCTTGCCCATATTTGAGTGGAAGAGAGAGGAGATCTAGATCCACGTTTTGACCAAACCAAAACATCTCTTTGTGAGTGTATCTTTCGGGATCTAGATTTTGGGGGATTTTGTGTCCCTCTTTGTGTTCTTCCTCTCTTGCTCCACCAATATCTTTAGTAGCTTTGTTGGAACTTGAGAGTGAGGGATTGGAGCATCTTTGTGGTGTTCTTGCCTCTTGCATTTGGTGCATCGGTTTGAGTTCTCCTCGGAGGATTTGGTGAGTGAAAGTTGAGAAGGTTTTTACTCTTGGGTTCTTGGAACCCTAGACGGTTTGTTGGTGTTGTAGGTTGTGGCCTTGGTGGAGTTTGTTGGGAGCCTCCAATTAAGTTGTGGAGAAGTGCCCCAACCTTGTGAGAGGTTCCGGTTTGCCACCGACAAGTGCACCGATAGTGGAAGTGTGGATCGATCCCGTTGGGGTGAGATTCACCAGAGAATAAGGGAGGCCTTTTGTGGCGTAGGTGGTTAGATACCACTCCCTCTCCAAACGGGACATACTCCATGTTGGGAGGAACTCGGTAAAATATCGTCGTCCCCGCGTGCCTCGGTTATCTCTATACCCGAGCTCTTACTTATGCACTTTACTTTGTGATAGCCTTGATGCTTGAAGTATATATCTTGCTATCGCTTAGCTGTTTGTCTTGCTTAGCATAAGTTGTTGGTGCACATAGGTGAACCCTAGATTGTCCTAGGTTTTGTGCTTAACAAAGTAAACGCTAGTTTAATTCCGCCTTTGTTGAGCCACTCTAGGAAAAGTTTTAATTGCCTATTCACCCCCCTCTAGGCGACATTTGTATCCTTTCACCTTCCAACATTTGTTGCACATATCTCACTGCCCATCTAAGGTTTCCTTCTACAATTTTCACTGCAATAGAATAATCAATCAACCAATCTTGTGGCTTTGTGCTTTCGTTCTACGGTTTTGTCCCTCTTGGCGACTAGAAGTTCGGCACGGATGGCTCCCTCATGATTCGAGGTCCAAAGCATGCTGGACCCGGGGGACCTTGCTCTTCCAATAACTCGGATCTGAATATATTGTCAAGTTTCAACCTTGCATCATCCGGTTGCAAGTTTCTATTTCCCGCTCTTTCTTCCATCCAATGGTGATTGGGCCTAGCGAATCCGATATTCTCCATTTCCGGATAGCCGTCATTATATATGGTCTATGCCCGGTTATGTAGAGATGGTCCTGCATCCCTTTCTTGCTAAGGTTCATACCTCGGCTGGCGATCTTGTGGAGGATGTTGCCTTCCTCCAGCTGATTGATTTTGGCTGGGTTACCCCACTCGTTGTTTCCTTGACCACCATTGTCGTAACCGGGGTTTCTATTCCCACTGTTACATTGGCTTGCATTACCTTGGTTCACATTTGCTTTCCCATCTACTACCGAGTCATATGGGACCATCTGTTTATCCCTTCTTCCCGAGGTCACTGCCTTCTCTTTCCTTGATCCTCTGCCGAGTGAAGATTCTGTGACAGCCGACACTGTCGGGGCAACTTCAGCCAAATGAAGTACATGTTAACCTCCGAGTCTTGTGTTGGAATTATTCCCTAGAAGCAATAATAAAGATGTTATTGTTATAATTCTTGTTCATTATAAAGTTTATATTCCATGCTAGAATTGTATTAAGCGGAAACTTTGATACTTGTGTGGTTTATGAACAAACACCGTGTCCCTAGTACGCCTCTATGGACTAGATCATTGATTAATGATGGTTAAGGTTTCCTAACCATAGACATGAGTTGTCGATTAATAATGAGATCATATCATTAGGAGAATGATATGATGGACAGACCCAAATCAAGCAGAGCAATTAGATCGTGTCATCGTGTTCATCTTTGCGAAGATTTTTCCTATGTCAAATATTGTATTCCTTAGACCATGAGATAATGCAACTCCCTGGTATCGGAAGAAAGCTTTGAGGTCAGCAAACATCATCCTATGTGAGGGTGATCATAAAGGTGTCTCTCAGGTGATCGGAAAGTACTTGTTGGGTTGTATGTATCGAGATGGGATTTGTCCCTCCCGAGTCGGAGAGATATACTTCGGGCCCACTCGGTAATCGATATCAACACCGCTTGCAAGCACATGGTTAAGGAGTTAATCACAAAGTGAAATCGGATTATGGAACGAGTAAAGTACTTGCTGTGAACGAGATTGAACTAGGTATGCCGATACCAACGATCGAATATCGGGCAAGTAAAATATCGCGTGACGAAGGGAATATATATATGGGATTAATTGAATCCTGGCATCATGGTTCATCCGATATGATCATCGATGAATATGTGGGAGTCAATATGGGTTTCCAGATCCCGCTGTTGATTATTGATAGAAGATCATGTCTACATATTCTCGAACTCGTAGGGTCACACACTTAACGTGCCTCGACGCTAGGATAGAATGGATAATTGGTTTATGAGTTTTTGTTCGGAGTCTCGGATGAGATCCAGGACATCACGAGAGGTTCCGGAATGGTCCGGAGAATAAGATTCATATAAAGGAAAGCAGTTTTTGAATTTCGGAATCGTTTCGGGGTATTCGGTATTGTACCGGAAGGTTCTAGAAGCTTCCGGAGTGGGACCAACGTGGCCCCACTTGTCGTAGGCCTGCGTGGTACTAAGGGGAGCGCCCTGGCCGCATTGGGATAAGGGCACAAGGCCCCATAGGCCCAGCCGGCCAAAACCCTAGGGGAAACCCTAGGAACCCTTCTAGAAGGAGGGGGGAAACTTGCCCCCCACTCCAACCCTTGGGGCCGCCTCCCTAGGGCTTGGAGGAGGGGCCAAGGGGGCCGTACAGCCCCCTATATAAGGTGGGAAGGGGCGCACCCCTCTCCCCCCACTCATCCAACCCTAGCCGCCGACCTGCTGCCCTCCACCTCTCTCTCTCTCTCTCTCTCTCCCGACTGCGTGTAGGCGAAGCCCTACCGCAGAAACTCTCCACCATTGCACCACGTTGTCGTGCTGTAGATCCAATCTATATCTCCACCCCAATTGCTGGACCAAGGAAGGAGGAGACGTCGCGGCACTGTACGTGTGCATATCTCGGAGGCGCCGCCACTTGCGGCGTTGGATCGGATCGGATCGCGAGGAGAAGAAGGCTAGTTCGACTACATCACCCACGTTCTGTTGAACGTTTCTGCTGTGCGATTTATTCAAGGGTATTAAGATCTCATCTATCCCTCTCGTTGATTGCATCTCCTAGATTAGATCTTGGCTTTCCCGTTCGCATCCGTAGAAAATTTTGATTTACTATGCTGCGAAACCCTTCAGTGGTATCAGAGCTAGATCTATGCGTAGATGTGTTTCACGAGTAGAACGCAACATGCTTGTTGTAGGCATTGATGTTTTATGTTGCAAGCCTCTTGTTGTGTACTTCTTATGACGCGGGATAGTGAGATCGAAGCGGTCCAGGCCAACTTTACGCGACTTCGTTCGCGAGACCGGCTCCGCACTTGACGTGTGGCTTGTTCCACACATGTGGTTGGTGGATGCCAGTTTCTCTCACTATAGTAGTCATGGGATTTACACCGGATGTTGGCAACCATAATATCACCGTTGTGGATTTCCGTAGGTAAGAATCGTTCTTAGCTTGTTACTCCCATAAGCCACGTAAAACATGCAACAACAAAGTAGAGGCGTCTAACTTGTTTTTGCAGGGAGTGTTTTGTGATATGGTATGGCCCAATACATGATGTGTATGATGTATGCGATGATCATGTTTTGTAATATTTCACGACTTGCATGTCGATGAGTACACAACTGGCAGGAGCCATATGGTTGTCTTTATAATTGTGTATGACCTATGTGTCAACTTCTTATACGCCATGTAATAGCTTTGCTTTATCGCTAAGTAGTTAGCAATAGTTGTAGTTGTTGTTCGTGGTGGAGGCAATCATGGTGGAATGATGGAGATCATGCTGGCACGCACAAGATGGAGATCATTGTGCGGAGATTGGCTATACCATGTCACATAAGATTATATGCATGTGATGTTTATCCTTTTATGTATCTTATTATGCTTAGATCGCGACGGTAGCATTATAAGATGATTCCTCACTTAAAGATCAAGATAAAATTGTGTTCTCCCCATGTATGCACCGTTGCGAAAGTTCGTCGTGTTCAAGAACCTCGTGATGATCGGGTGCTATAAACTATACGTTCACATACAATGGGTGCAAGCCAGTTTTGCACACGCGAAAATACTTGGGTTTGACTTGACGAGCCTAGCATGTACAGACATGGCCTCGGAACACACGAACCGAAAGGTTAAGCACGAGTCATATGAATGATATGATCGACACTTTGTTGTCCACCATTCAAACCACATCTCTTCTCGTGAAGATCGGATTAGATGTGGTGAATTTGGATCGTGTTCGCTAAACAACTTGAGGGATGTTGAATTTAGTGGGAGTTTAATCTAGTAATTTGATTAAGTTGAACTAGCTATCATGAACATAGTCTAAATTGTACTTGCAAAGTTTGTAGATCAAATGGCTAAGTCCAACTTAAACTTCAATGTTTTTGCTGAGAAAGAAAAGCTTAAGAATAATGGGTCTAACTTCACCAACTGGTTCCGCAATCTGAGAATCATTCTCGCTGGCGGACAAAAGGACTATGTCTTTAAAAAGCGCTAGGTGACGCCCCTGCTATTGGTGCGCCGGCTGATGAAAAAGTTGTTTATCAGTCGCGCAAAGATGATTATGGTGTGATTAAGAGTACCATGTTGTTTTGTATGGAATCGGACCTTTCAAAATCGTTTGAGGAGTTCGCCGGACCCTTTGAGATTCTTGAGGAACTGAAAACCATGTTTCAGACGCAGGCCCGTTCTGAGAGATATGAGATGTCTGAGAAATTAACTGCAAGATGGAGGAAGGGAGTCCGGTTAGTGAGCACGCCATTAAGATGTCGGGCTACACTCAACGTCTTGAGCAACTGGACTGCAAGATTCCAGAAGAGCTCAAGATTGACAGAGTTCTGCAATCACTCCCTCCTAGCTACAAAGGTTTTGTAGTTACTCATAATCATATTGGTTCCACTGATACGATCACTGAGCTCTTCGCTAAGCTGAAAGCTGCGGAGGTGGACATCAAGAAAGATAATCATGTGTTGATGGTCAACAAGACCCCTAGATTTAAGAAAGGTAAGGGTGCAAGGAAATCCTTCAATAAAGGCAGCGGCAAGCGCGTTGCCCTGCTGAGAAGAAGCTCAAGTCTGGACCTAAGCCAGACACTGAGTGCTTCTATTGAAAGGACAAGGGTCACTGGAAGCGCAACTGTCCGAAGTACTTAGCGAACAAGAAGGCTGGCACCATTAAAGGTATATTTGATATACATGTTATTGATGTTTACCTTACTAGCGCTTGTTGTAGTGCCTGGGTATTTGATACTGGTTCAGTTGCTAATATTTGTAACTCGAAATAGGAGCTACGGAATAGACGGCGGCTAGCACGGGATGAGGTGACGATGCGCGTTGGCAATGGATCAAGAGTTGATGTGATGGTCGTCGGCACGCTCTCCTTAGTTTTACCTTCGGGATTAGTTTTAAACCTTAATAAGTGTTATTATGTGCCTGCGTTGAGCATGAACATTATATCTGGATCGTGTTTATTGCAAGACGGTTATTCATTTAAATCGGAGAATAATGGTTGTTCTATTTATATGAATAACATCTTTTATGGTCATGCATATGCTGTGAATGGTTTATGTGGCACCCCGCAAAAACCACTACTAGAAAATCGCGTTGAATTTGTGCATTGCATCGTCATCATTATGTTGTTTGTCTAAAACTTTTCCGCAAAAACCTGTTTTATTTTCTAAGACGCCCCATCCTAATTCAAACGCAAAACCCGGGTCGCCGGATTATTTTGTTTTGGCCGCGAGCAGTTTGCAAACGGTCCAATTAAACAAATAAAAATTTATTTTATTTTTAGCGAGCGTCAGGCAGGCGTCCCGAACGACCACCCCCAGTTTAAAACAAACGGTCCACCGGCCAGCTCTACCTAAATCCTAGAGCTACCCAGTTTTCTACCCATCCCTCCCAGCCACATCACCCCCTCCTATCAGGAACCGCCACCTCACCCCTCCCCAAAACCCCCACCACTCCCTGCATGCCACATGGCCCAAACCTTCCCCTCTCTCTCCTCTCCCTCTCACCCCCAAACCCACACACGCCAGCACACACTCACTCACGCCACAAGCCCTGCCCTCTCTCTCCAGCGTGCCCAGGCAGTTCCACGCCTGGGACCCACGCCCCACCAACCCCGCACGAGCCGCGCGTTGTGCATCTTCTCCGCAGCCTCCCTCTCCCGCAGACGCGCCCCGCCCGTCACCTCTTCTTCCTCGCCGCGTGAACTGCTCCCTTCTCCCCCGCAAGCAGCGCCCCGCCACCTCCATCCGCCTCTCCCCCAGGCCGCTCCTCCCTCGTCTTCCCCCGCCGCCAAGCCCCTCGCCAGCCGCGACTCGCCCGTCACAACGCCGCGCCGCCCTAGCCCCAACCATCGCCCATGGCAGGCTCTTCCTCGGGCCAGCAGCCGCCGTCTCCGCCCGCCTCCGCCGTCTTGCCCGCTGGCCCGGCAGCGGCCCGTCATGACGAAGCTTCGCTGCAGCCTTCCGCCTCTCCGCCGGCGCAGCTGACCTCGCATGAGCCGCCTCATCAGCCGCCTCGCGCTAGCCAGCTCGTCCCGAGCCCCGCTCGCCAGCCCTCCCAGCTGCCACTCTCGCCGTCCTGCACCGCCGGCCTGCCTCGGCCTCCCGCCCCGCGCCATCCCCTACCTCGCGCCTCAGCGCCTGCCTGCCCCTGAGCCGTCCGGCTCCACCCGCCTCGTCCATGAACCCGTCGAGCTAACGCCGCCGCCTCCGGGATCCTCCCGCGTTCCGCAGCAAGCCCGACCGCCCGTGCCTCGCGTCATCTGCCGCGAGCCGCCTCCGCCCGCGCGTCCACAGCCGTCTTGTTTGGTGTAGTGCCAAGTTGGTACTAATCATTGGGTGTGCGAAGACAAACCCCAACCTCCTGTGGACCGACATCGAGCCCGACACCGGCAAACCAGATGGCCTCGCAAGACGTTCCCGGGCAAGAACGATCCAGAACTGGCCCTCAAGACCTCCGGCTTGGACTCCAAGATCTGCCTCCCGGACATCGAGCCCACAAGATCTTCCGTACTCATGGACCGCAAGTTCGACTCCGAGGATGACCGACGCTAAGACCGCCCCACGGATTGTTGAAGACCGATCCCGGCGCTTGGAACCCGAACCCTCGCCAAGATCTTCATCGGGACCCCGAATCCAGATCGCCTTCCCGGAACACCGAGTACACCGACATGAACCCGGACACCGAGTCCGCCGAGAGCCCCCGATGCGACAAGTGCTTCGTCCCGAACGCCATGACCGACAACGTGACCCGAAGACCCCGGATGCGCCAAGACCTACCCCTGAGTCCGAGAACGACCCCGGCGGAACCCTGGACCCCGAGACCGGACCCTGGACCCTATCGAACCCCGAACCCCGGAACCCAAGATCGTCGAGCCCCCTCTGATGTGTGACCCCTTTTTCCCGAACCCTATTTTATAACATATCAATTTGTTGCACATTAAATTGTCATTCCCGCATGCATAGCATTGGTTTGGGGGCCTTATGCCGATTCACCTAATAATTAAATATGGGGCCCATAGGCGGGCAAATCTAGTCTCATATCAGCCTCATTTAAACTTGTGTAGCGAACCGGTATCTTATCTTGCCTTGTTGAAACAACATTGAAAATGCGGGGTTTCTAAATAACTTGAACCATTTAACTAATTTGCCGGGACCCGGTTCCGCTTCATCTTGACCTGATTGCATCGCATCTTTGCCATGCCATACATCATACATGCATCATGCCGATCTTCTGCCGTGTACTAAATATTGCATCCGGTGTTTCTTCTAGTGTTTTGCTTCTTCGCGGATAAGGCCGTTGAGTTGATGTGAGCTTACCGATCTTGGTTGACCTTCGACAATGTTTTCAAAGTAGCATCTCCCTTTCTACCTATCTTACTTTTATAGTATTTACTTCCTCCTGTTGATCTATTGCTAAGCGTGTTGCGTTGCTCTAGTTTCGTGCGTGATATCCCTGGCAGCCATATATAGCCTTGGACACATCCTATTACATTGTTTGGTAGATAGATGGACCCGTGTCGTAGTCGCTTGCTCAAGTGTTTTGCTTGTCGTCAAGGACCACCTTTGTTGGAGAATTGCCATGTTGACGTTGGAGATGATCATGGTTTACTTATTGTTCACTTTAATTTCTGTTTAACAACTAAAATTGAATTAAGCGGAGGCATCGGTGGGTGATAGGTAAGTTTTGGTTTCCGATCCCACTTGTGTCCGTGGGACCGAGTTCTTGACACTGTTAGAGATCGAGCCGCTAAACCAGGTGGGGAGATATGGGCCCCCATTGATAATTACCGATTTCAAAGTATTGTCTTTGGGGGCCACAACTAGTTTGAGGTGTTTTACTATCCTGTACTTATGCCATGCTACTTTACGTATTTAAATTGTGTGAGGAGCACGCTGTCTTTGTTTAGGAAGCGGAGTGATTACGCTGTATCGGCAGCCCCGATTGGGGATCTTTGTCGCTTCTGACCATTGTCGCAAACCCTAAGTCCGTCTCGAGACCGGCCGACTTCTATGGTGTACTTAGTGGGGTGGCCCCGTGCTTGCTTTGTGCAGGGAACGTCGTGACTTAGGCCCGACATCTGGATGGGTGTATGTTAAGCGATCGGCAAAAGGGTCAAGTGCTGTGGATACTTTGGTGCACCCTGCGGTTTAATCTTTAGAAGCCGTGTCGCGGTTATGGACGACTTGGAGCACGTTGTCGATCATAGACAACTATAACTAAAGTTTCTTGTTTTAAATTGACTTGTTTCATATGATTAGTAATCGCTTCACTACAACGGAATGGCTAAGTAAAAGTACCAACACTTTTGGGTTTTGGGTTATCTCATGATCATTGTACGACTAGTAAGTGATGCCACTATAACAGAATGACTAACTAAAAGTGCCCATTGTTTATTTTATCGGGCGATTATCTAAACCGACTAGTAAAGTACCACAACTATAATCGAATAATTAAAGCCAACCTGTGTGAGTTCCTCGGTTGACTTCCTCGTTTGGTCTCGAGAAACGCCAGATGGGTTTGTTTGGTGTTAGCTTGTGTTGGATCCGAATAGGTCTTTCTCACCCCTCTCGATAGCCGCCAGTTGTATCGAGTCTCTATAGGTTGTTTAGTGCATCTTTGCCGCCGCTCGATCCACCATACCTATGTGGCGAGGACCGCGAATTCTAGCCTCGCTGTCTTGGCCTCAAGATCGACGCTCCTTCTTTTCCTTTGCCCTTGTCGGCACCCTTTTGTTTAAGCAGGTTTTGAGATCGGCGTTAGAGGTTACCTTCCGGCTTGGCTGGCAGGTTATGGACGCCATTGGTTATTCTTCAGGGCTCTTAGCCCCATTTGCATCTTGTCCGTAGTCGGACGCCCCATTGTTTTCAAGGTGATTTGGATCTTTGCATCGTATATCTGTATTCTTGACTCTTTGAGTCGCTTGTATCTCTGCTCATGGGTCCCATCGAGGACTGTTGTGTAATGTTATTACTTTGTTTTTCCACCCGCACGAAAGTGCCTGGTGGGCACCTTCGAATCGTTTCTATGCGGGTTTGGCGAGTTCCGCTAAAATTTGCATAGGGCCGATTCTGAGGGTGTTACAGAGTGGTATCAGAGCCCAGCAGTTGCGATACCCCACAAGTCCAGCCTGTAGGATAACCTAGCTAGCGGCCGAAGTAGAGTGTCAAAACTATTTTTGAAAATTGGTTGGATAGTTCTGATTAGGTCTGATTTTACTCCTTACCCCTCTGCTATTCCCCTCTTATCTCGACGTGTTTTGAATCTGCTCTCTCCTTCCTCTTCGAGTCCAGGATTTCTCGTGGTTGGGTTCCGTCGTACCTTTAGGGTTTCGCTTCCTTCTTTGATAACGGTGCTCTACCACCCGGTGTTCAAGCTGCCTGATGAATCCGTCTACGGTGTTACCATTCCTTGTTCCTTGTTTGAGCCTTCCGGTGTTTCCGACGGCGACATCATCTACATCGGATCCGATCTAGTCGCATCACCCTTTGTTTCCGAACCTCGCTCGTCGAGATCTTCAGTCTGAATCTTGAGGGTTGGTTGCATAATCTGTCTATTCGTGTACATAGTAATGCTTTGAGTGCGGGATGGAGTCGCGACCATACCACTACTCTTATCATTTGCTTTGTATATAGAATGGTGGATCGTTGCAATTTTACTCCTTCCATGGAAGTTAGAGGTGGCCTTACCTTTAACTACGTCCGTTGTTTTCCGGAGTGTTCTCTTAATGATCAGGACAACGACCTCTTGTTAGTGGTGTCGCGATCTACACGGCGAAGACGCAGATCGCCGACCTTCCTTCCGGTACCATGAGGAGGATCTCGAGGGCGAGATCCATTGTTAGTGGTGTCGAATTGTGGCATCCCGCAAAAACCACTACTAGAAAATCGCGTTGAATTTGTGCATTGCATCGTCATCATTATGTTGTTTGTCTAAAACTTTTCCGCAAAAACCTGTTTTATTTTCTAAGACGCCCATCCTAATTCAAGCATAAAACCCGGTCACGGATTATTTTGTTTTGGCCGAGCGGTTTGCAAGCAGTCCAATTAAACAAATAAAAATTTATTTTATTTTAGCGGGGGTCGAGCAGGCCGTCCCGACGACCACCCCGATTTAAAACAACGGTCCACCGCCAGCTCTACCTAAATCCTAGAGCTACCCAGTTTTCTACCCATCCCTCCACCACATCACCCCTCCTATCGAGAACCGCCACCTCACCCCTCCAAAACCCCCACCACTCCCTGCATGCCACATGGCCCAAACCTTCCCTCTCTCTCTCCCTCTCACCCCCAAACCCACACACGCCAGCACACACTCACTCAGCAGCCCAGCTGCCCTCTCTCCATTGTGGCCCACTGCAGCCCCCACGCTGGGACCCACGCCCACCAACCCCTTCGAGTCGCACTGTGCATCTTCTCCGCGCCTCCCTCTCCCTTGCAGCCCCGCCGTCACCTCTTCTTCTCGCCGCGTGAACCGCTCCCTTCTCCCATAGCGGCGCCCGCCACCTCCGCCTCTCCCAGGCGCTCCTCCCTCGTCTTCCCCGGACAAGCCCCTCGCCGCGGCCGACTCGCCCGTCCAACCGCGCGCCTAGCCCCAACCATCGCCGCTGCGCGCGCTTTCTCGGGCCAGCCGCAACCGTCTCCGCCCCACCTCCGTCACGCCGCCGCCTAGCAGCCGTGGCGAGCAACCCGTCCGCGACGACCGGCTTCGCCTGCAGCCTTCCGCCTCTCCAGCGCTGCCCGGCGCGGCTGACCTCCGCGAGCCCGCCTGCATCGCGCATCGCGCTAGCCTTCGTCCCGAGCCCGCCCGCTCGCCGAGCCCTCCCGGCCACCGTCTCGGCCGTCTCGCCACCGGCAGCCTCCGGCCTCCCCGCCGCGCCATCCCCTACCGCCGCCTCCAGCGCTGCCCCGCCCTGAGCTCCGCTCCGCCCGCCGTCGCGAACCCGTCGAGCCAACGCCGGCCGCCTCCGATCCTCCCGCCGTTCCGCAGCAAGCCCGACCGCCCGTGCCTCCCGCGTATGTCCGCGGCCGAGCCGCCTCACGCCCGCGCCCGTCCACAGCGTCGTTGGTGTAGTGCCAAGTTGGTACTAATCATTGGGTGTCAGAAGACAAACCCCAACCTCCGTGGACCGACATCGAGAACCGAGCCCGACACCGCAAACCGGATGGCCTCGCAAGACCGTTCCCGGGCGAAGAACGATCCAGAACCGTCCCAAGACCTCGGCTTGGACTCAAGATCGCCTCCGGACATCGAGCCCACAAGATCTTCCGTACTCATGGACCGCAAGTTCGACTCGAGGATGACCGGCGCTAAGACCGCCCAGATTGTTGAAGACCGATCCGGCGCTTGGAACCGAACCTCGCCAAGATCTTCATCGGGACCGAATCGGATCGCCTTCCGGAACCGAGTACCGACATGAACCCGGACACCGAGTCCGCCGAGAGCCCGATCGACAAGTGCTTCGTCGACGCCATGACCGACAACGTGACGAAGACCCGGATGCGCCAAGACCTACCCTGAGTCCGAGCGACCCGGCGGAACCACGGACCCGACCGGACCACGGACCCTATCGAACCCGAACCCGGAACCCAAGATCGTCGAGCCCCCTCTGATGTGTGACCCCTTTTTCCCGAACCCTATTTTATAACATATCAATTTGTTGCACATTAAATTGTCATTCCCGCATGCATAGCATTGGTTTGGGGGCCTTATGCCGATTCACCTAATAATTAAATATGGGGCCCATAGGCGGGCAAATCTAGTCTCATATCGGCCTCATTTAAACTTGTGTAGCGAACCGGTATCTTATCTTGCCTTGTTGAAACAACATTGAAAATGCGGGGTTTCTAAATAACTTGAACCATTTAACTAATTGTCGGGACCCCGGTTCCGCTTAATCTTGACCTGATTGCATCTCATCTTTGCCATGCCATACATCATACATGCATCATGCCGATCTTCTGCCGTGTATTAAATATTGCATCCGGTGTTTCTTCTAGTGTTTTGCTTCTTCGCGGATAAGGCCGTTGAGTTGATGTGAGCTTCGCCCCGATCTTCGGTTGACCCTTCGACAATGTTTTCAGGCGAGCATCTCCCCCTTTATACCTATCTTACTTTTATAGTATTTACTTCCCTCCTGTTGATCTATTGCTAACTGTGTTGCGTTGCTCTAGTTTCGTACCCGTGATATCCCTGGCAGCCATATATAGCCTTGGACACATCCTATTACCTGTTGTTTGGTAGATAGATGGACCCGCGTGTCGTAGTCGCTTGCTCAAGTGTTTTGCTTGTCGTCAAGGACCACCTTTGTTGGAGAATTGCCGCATGTTGACGTTGGAGATGATCATGGTTTACTTATTGTTCACTTTAATTTCTGTTTAACAACTAAAATTGAATTAAGCAGAGGCATCGGTGGGTGATAGGTAAGTTTTGGTTTCAGCCCACTTGTGTCCCGTGGGACCGAGTTCTTGACACTTAGAGATCGAGCGCTAACCACGTGGGGAGATATGGGCCCCATTGATAATTACGATTTCAAAGTATTGTCTTGGGGCCACAACTAGTTTGAGGTGTTTTACTATCCTGTACTTATGCCATGCTACTACGTATTTAAATTGTGTGAGGAGCACTGTCTTTGTTTAGGAAGCGGAGTGATTACGGTATCGGCGATCCCGATTGGGGATCTGTCGCTTCTGACCATTGTCGCAAACCCTAAGTCCGTCTCGGACCCGGCCGACTTCGTTCTTGGTGTACTTAGTGGGGTGGCCCCCGTGCTTGCTTTGGTCTGAACGTCGTGACTTAGGCCCGCCGACATCTGGATGGGTGTATGTTAACCGATCGGCAAAAGGGTCAAGTGCTGTGGATACTTTGGTGCACCTGAGGTTTAATCTTTTCGAGAGCCGTGTCCGGTTATGGGCGACTTGGAGCACGATGTCGATCATAGACAACTATAACTAAAGTTTCTTGTTTTAAATTGACTTGTTTCCGATATGATTAGTAATCGGCTTCACTACAACGGAATGGCTAAGTAAAAGTACCAACTTCTGGGTTTTGGGTTATCTCATGATCATTGTACGACTAGTAAGTGATGCCACTATAACGTAATGACTAACTAAAAGTGCCCACTGTTTATTTTATCGGGACGATTATCTAAACGACTAGTAAAGTACCACAACTATAACGAATAATTAAAGCCAACGTGTGAGTTCCTCGGTTGACTTCCTCGTTTGGTCTCGAGGGAAACGCCAGATGGGTTTGTTTGGTGTTAGCTTCAGTTGGATCCGAATAGGTCTTTCTCACCTCTCGATAGCCGCCCATTGTATCGAGTCTCTATAGGTTGTTTAGTGCATCTTTGCCGCTCGATCCATACCTATGTAGGCGAGGACCGCAATTCTAGCCTCGCTGTCTTGGCCTCGATCTTGGCGCTCCTTCTTTTCCTTTGCCCTTCGGCACCCCTTTTGTTTAAGCGGTTTTGAGATCGACGCCGTTAGCAGGGTTACCCTTCCGGCTTGGCCTGGGCAGGGTTATGGACGCCATTGGTTATTCTTCAGGGCTCTTAGCCCCATTTGCATCTTGTCCGTAGTCGGACGCCCCATTGTTTTCAAGGTGATTTGGATCTTTGCACCGTATATCTGTATTCTTGACTCTTTGAGTCGCTGCTGTATATATCTGTTCTGTGGGTCCCATCGAGGACTGTTGTGTAATGTTATTACTTTGTTTTTCCACCCGCACGAAAGTGCCTGGTGGGCACCTTCGAATCGTTTCTATGCGGGTTTGGCGAGTTCCGCTAAAATTTGCATAGGGCCGATTCTGAGGGTGTTACAGTTTATTTCTTCTGAATCTCGAAAGCAATGAAACACACATCCATAACATTGAGGCTAAGAGATGCAAAGTAGATAGTGATAATTCAACTTATTTGTGGCACTGCCGTCTAGGTCTTATTGCTGTAAAACGCATGAAGAAACTCCACTTTGATGGACTTTTAGAGTCTCTTGATTTTGAATCATCTGACACGTGTGAGTCGTGCCTCATGGGCAAGATGATCAAAACCCCGTTCTCCGGAATAATGGAGCGATCAATAGACTTGTTGGAAATCATACATACCGATGTATGCGGACCAATGAGTGTTTCGACGCGCGGTGGATATCGCTATTTTCTCACTTTTACTGATGACTTAAGTAGATATGGGTATATCTATTTAATGAAACATAAATCTGAAACATTTGAAAAGTTCAAAGAATTTCAAAACGAAGTGGAAAACCTTCGTAACAGGAAAATTAAATTTCTACGATCCGATCGTGGAGGTGAATATTTGAGTTATGATTTTCTCACGCATCTTAAAGCAAGCGGAATCGTTTCACAACTCACGCCACCCGGAACACCACAGCGCAATGGTGTGTCTGAATGCCGGAATTGAACTCTATTAGATATGGTGCGATCAATGATGTCTCTTACAGATTTGTCGTTATCTTTTTGGGGTTATGCATTAGAAACCGCAGCATTCACTTTAAATAGGGCACCATCTAAATCCGTTGAGACGACACCGTATGAACTATGGTTTGGTGATAAACCTAAGTTGTCGTTTCTTAAAGTTTGGGGATGTGAAGCTTACGTCAAGAAGTTGATGCCGGACAAGCTCGAACCCAAAGTGGAGAAATGTGTCTTCATAGGATACCCTAAATAAATGATTGGGTATACCTTCTACCACAGATCCGAAGGCAAAGTGTTTGTTGCAAAGATCGGATCCTTTCTTGAGAAGGAGTTTCTCTCGAAAGAAGTGAGTGGGAGGAAGGTAGAGCTAGACGAGGTTATTGAACCTTCTCTCAAGTTGGAGTAGCGCAAAGACTGAAATTGTTCGAAGGTCAGATACACCAACAAGAGAGGAAGCTAATGACGAGGATCATGAAACTTCGGACGATGCTGCTGCTGAACGTCGCAGGTCGATAAGGTCGCGTGCCCCTCCTAAGTGGTACGGCAACCCTGTCTAACCGTCTTGTTGGTAGACAACAGTGAACCTGCGAACTTTGAGGAACCAATGATGAGCCCAGACTCTGAGAAATGGCTAGAGGCCATGAAATCCGAATTGGCATCCATGAGCAAAAACCAAGTATGGACTTTGGTGGACCCTCCTAGCGACCATAAGGCCGTTGAGTGCAAATGGATTTTCAAGAAGAAAACAGACATAGATGGTAATGTTACTGTCTATAAAGCTTGGCTTGTTGCAAAAGGTTTTCGGCAAGTTCAAGGTGTTGACTATGATGAGACTTTCTCTCCTGTAGCGATGTTTAAGTCCATTCGGATTTTATTAGCAATTGCTGCGTTTCATGATTATGAAATATGGCAGATGGATTTCAAGACTACGTTCCTCAATGGCAACATTGATGAAGAGTTGTATATGATGCAGCCCGAAGGTTTTGTCGATCCTAAGGATGTTGATATGGTGTTCTAACTTCAGCGTTCCATTTATGGACTGAAGCAAGCATCTCGGAGTTGGAACCTTCGTTTTGATCAAGTGATCAAGAGCTTTGGATTTTTTCCAAATTGCTACGAAGTCTGTATCTACAAGAAAGTGAGTGGGAGCTCAGTGACATTTTTAGTACTATATGTGGATGACATATTGCTTATTGGAAATGACATTGGTATGCTTAACGATGTGAAGAGTTATTTGAATAATTGTTTTTCAATGAAAGACCTAGGAGAAGCTGCTTATATATTAGGCATCAATATCTATAGAGATAGACAAAGACGCCTAATAGCTTTAAGCCGAAGTACATATCTAGACAAAGTTCTGAAAAGGTTCAGAATGGATAAAGCAAAGAAAGGTTCGTTGCCCATGTTATCAGGTAAGACATTGAGCAAGGCTCAGTGTCCAGCTACGGCAAACGATACAGATACTATGATCAAAGTGCCATATGCCTCGGCCATAGGTTCTATCATGTATGCTATGTTGTGTACTAGACCGGATGTGTCCAATGCTCTTAGTTTGACGAGCAGATACCAAAGTGATCCAGGAGTGGAACACTGGACAGCCGTAAAGAACATCCTAAAGTATTTAAATAGGACTAAAGAAATGTTTGATGAGCAGCTCGTCGTAAAAGGTTACGTCGACGCTAGTTTTGACACCGACCCGGATGATTCTAAATCTTAGACAGGATACGTTTATATTTTGAATGGTGGAGCCGTGAGCTGGAGAAGCTGCAAGCAAAGCGTGATCGCGGGATCTACAGTATAAGCGGAATACATGGCTGCTTCAGAAGCGTCAAGTGAAGGAGTTTGGATCGGGAACTTCGTCACTAAGCTTGGTGTGGTTCCAAGTGCCTTGGACCCACTGGAGATATTGTGTGACAACGCTGGCGCCTTAGCACTGACTCAGGAACCAAGATATCATCCAAAGACCAAGCATATCAACCGCCGTTTTCATATAATTCGATATTATATAACAGATGGAGATCTGAAGATTAGCAAAGTACATATGGATCTGAATGTCGCAGATCCGTTGAGCAAAACATGATCAACACCTTAATGCCATGGGTGTTAGATTGTTGCCAGATGTAAACTAGATTATTGACTCTAGTGCAAGTGGGAGACTGTTGGAATTATGCCCTAGAGGCAATAATAAAGATGTTATTGTTATAATTCTTGTTCATGATAAAGTTTATATTCCATGCTAGAATTGTATTAAGCGGAAACTTTGATACTTGTGTGGTTTATGAACAAACACCATGTCCCTAGTACGCCTCTATGGACTAGCTCATTGATTAATGATGGTTAAGGTTTCCTAACCATAGACATGAGTTGTCGATTAATAATGAGATCATATCATTAGGAGAATGATATGATGGACATACCCAAATCAAGCAGAGCAATTAGATCGTTTCATCGTGTTCATCTTTGCGAAGCTTTTTCCTATGTCAAATATTGTATTCCTTAGACCATGAGATAATGCAACTCCCTGGTATCGGAAGAAAGCTTTGAGGTCATCAAACGGCATCCTATGTGAGGGTGATCATAAAGGTGTCTCTCAGGTGATCGAAAAGTACTTGTTGGGTTGTACGTATCGAGATGGGATTTGTCCCTCCCGAGTCGGAGAGATATACTTCGGACCCACTCTGTAATCGATATCAACACCGCTTGCAAGAACGTGGTTAAGGAGTTAATCACAAAGTGATATCGGATTACGGAACGAGTAAAGTACTTGCTGTGAACGAGATTGAACTAGGTATGCCGATACCAACGATCGAATCTCGGGAAAGTAAAATATCGCGTGATGAAGGGAATATATATATATGGGATTAATTGAATCCTGGCATCATGGTTCATCCAATATGATCATCGATGAATATGTTGGAGTCAATATGGGTTTCCAAAGCGCGTTGTTGATTATTGATAGAAGATCATGTCTGCATATTCTCGAACCCGTAGGGTCACACACTTAACGTGCCTCGACGCTAGGATAGAATGGATAATTGGTTTATGATTTTTTGTTCAGAGTCTCGGATGAGATCCAGGACATCACGAGAGGTTCCGGAATGGTCTGGAGAATAAGATTCATATAAAGGAAAGCAGTTTTTGGATTTCAGAATTGTTTCGGAGTATTCGGTATTGTACCAGAAGGTTCTAGAAGCTTCCGGAGTGGGACCAACATGGCCCCACTTGTCAGAGGACTGCGTGGGACTAAGGGGAGTGCCCTGGACACATTGGTCCAAGGGCACAAGGCCCCATAGGCCCAGCCGGCCAAAACCCTAGGGGAAACCCTAGGAACCCTTCTAGAAGGAGGGGGGAAACTTGCCCCCCACTCCAACCCTTGGGTCCGCCGCCCTAGGGCTTGGAGGAGGGGCCAAGGGGTTCGGCCAGCCCCCTATATAAGGTGGGCAGGGGCGCACCCCTCTCCCCCCACTCATCCAACCCTAGCCGCCGACCTGCTGCCCTCCACCTCTCTCTCTCTCCCGACTGCGTGTAGGCGAAGCCCTACCGCAGAAACTCTCCACCATTGCACCACGCTGTCGTGTTGTAGATCCAATCTATATCTCCACCCCACTTGCTGGACCAAGGAAGAAGGAGACGTCGCGGCACTGTACGTGTGCATATCTCGGAGGCGTCGCCACTTGCGGCGTTGGATCGGATCGGATCGCGAGGAGGAGAAGGCTAGTTCGACTAAATCACCCATGTTCTGTTGAACATTTCCGCTGTGAGATTTCTTCAAGGGTATGAAGTTCTCATCTATCCCTCTCGTTGATTGCATCTCCTAGATTAGATCTTGGCTTTCCCGTTCGCATCCGTAGAAAATTTTGATTTACTATGCTGCGAAACCCTTCATCTTGTTGGGTTGTTCTTGAGCAGTTCCTCATTCTGCTGGTTTGCTATGCGCACCAGTTCAATGACTCTTTATTGTTGCCTCTATCAGGCTTCACCGGTCAGGCCATCTATCTCGGCTGCTACTGCATTTGCAGCCCTAAGGTTCTTCGCAGGTGTAGTATATATCGGTAGCCCTGGGTCAGCCGAATCACCTTACCTAGACACATGTTATTTGTTGATATCCCTAAGGAGGTTTTTTCCCTTTATCCTAACACCATCTAGCTGAGTTGGGCTATGGTCGAGCTTGTTTGCCCTAGTTGAAAGAACATTTCATAATCCCTAGTGTTTTGTGTGTTAGATAACAATATCAAGGATTATTTAATGTGTGTTGAAGTGCTACAGATCTCTCTATTGAAGAAAGGAAAAGGAAACTACACTTGGGGGCAGATAATCCGCCCCACCCCTTTTCCAGATGGGCGCAAGCCCCAGAGATGGGGCGGAGTTTCGGCCGGATTTTTCGGCCCCGTCGGAGAATCCGCCCCTCAGGGGGCCGGATAATCCGGCCCCCTTGCTCAGCTCGAAGTTTGCCAAGGCACAAGCCCTAGAGGGGGGGCGGAGTTTTGGATGGATTTTCCAGCCCTGACGGGTAATCCGCCCCTCAAGAGGGAAGGATAACCCCCCCAATATCTACATCAAGTTCGCCAAGGAGCCATCCCCAGAGAGGGGGCGGATTTCCCCCCAGAGTTTTAGCCCTCGGGGCGGAGTTTTCTCTAGGGCGGATAGTCTGCCCCTAGTGGGGGGGGGGCGGATAATCTGCCCCCAAACTTGTTCAACGGCCAGATCTGGACAGGGGGTATTTAATCCAGCCTTCCCCCTCCTGCCAGACTCCCTTGGTTCATTCGAAAAAGTCAAGATCTGATCTGCAACCTTCACCCAAGAGAGCTCCACGTAGATCAACCCAAAGGCCCCGTCCCTTGGGGAATCGAAGGAGGAGGAATCGATCTTCAACAACTGCAATCAAGCGCTTCATCTCCTCTCCATTCGTTTGGATAATCTTCGATCTAGTATTTCTTGCAAATATCTAGATCCTTGCTTTTGATTATATTGATAATCCTTGTTCTTGTGACACCTTGTTGTCATTACGGGAGCCCCCAATTCAGTTGTGGGTATGTGTGCCCTGGTAGAGTTGTAAAGGCACCAGTTCCCGCCTCGAAGGGTACCAATAGTGGAGAAGGTGGATCAGGCCTTTCGTGGTGAGATCCATCGGAGAATAGGGTGAGGCCTATTATGGTGTGATGGTCTTAGAACCGCCCACCCCTCCAACGCAGATGTACTTCCCTTAAACAAGGAAGGAACTGCAGTAAAACAAATCCCTGTGTCTCCGCGTGCTCCACTATAGTTTCCTCGCTCCTCTCTTTACGTGATTAGTAGATATGTTTGCATATAGGGAAATTTTCGTAGTTGCATATCTAGAGAATTTACTTTATGCTAAGCCTAAAATTGAAAAAGAACTAAAAATTGAGTAGCACCTATTCACCCCCTCTAGGTTCCCATATGATCCATTTCAATTGGTATCAAAGCCTCGGCTCTTATTTCAGGCTTAACCGCCTAAGAGAAGTATGGGTTCCAAGGGAGATGGGAGTGATGCTCCGGAGGTAGTCACCATGAATGATCTCAAGATGTTGGAAAAAACCTTGGTTAGTTCAATGGAGGCTAATATGGAAGAGATACGTCAATTGATATTGCGTCTCTCCACATCCGCAACATCACTTCCATCTGCCTCGGAGGCTACCACTCCGCAATCCAAGGAAACGGGTAAAACCGATTGCAAAGATAACGAAGTGGTTGGTGATGGCACTAGCAAGAGCTCCTCCTCGAAAAAGGATAGTGGTAAGGAAGGATACAATGAGGTTTCCCATGTGTATTCTCCTGATCCACCTATCCCACACCCACATATACATAATAGGGGTGATCCACCCAAACTTTCAGCATCTACTTTCATTCAATGGCAATTTTTGATGAAGTCTCATGTGTGCAGCTCCTCCATTGAGTTGTGGAAAATCATCGAGAATGGGATTCATGTTGGAGATCCCAACAACCTAACAAGAAGAGAAGTTGTTGGTAGTCAAATCAACGCTACAACTCTACACATGATCCAGCTTGGTGTGGGTGACAAAGACATGCCACACATTTAGCATCTTAGTACAACTAAGGAAGCTTGGGATGCCCTCACCAAGCTCTTCATCAAAAATGAAAGTATGAGAAGGAATAGATATGATGCTTTGAGCAATGAAGCTGAAGGATTTTATATGTTGGATGGATAAAACCATGAGGACATGTATAGGAGGCTCAAGTCAATAGCCACCACTTTCAGGAATCATGATGCCTCTCATGTTGATGATGCATGGATCAATCGAAAGTATGTCAGCGCTCTTATGCCATTTGAGCCCACAGATTTGAAGAGTCTCCAAGGAAGGAATAACTACCACCTTATGACATCTAATGAGGTAATGCAAGAAATGGCAGCTTTCAAAGTGGCTGCCAAGAATGTCGAAGATGCTCATGCACGAGCTATGGGGATGCAAAAGGGGGTCAATGTGGCCTTGAAGACTAGTGTGATTGATCATGATGAAGATGACATAGAAGGTATGGACTGTCCCGAGGATGTAAAAATAATCCATGGACAATACATGGCCTTCTATGCTAGAAACTTTTGGAAGGACCCAGCCAAGGCAAAATCTGAACTAGAACGCAAGAGTGGAGCTTATGGAAGAAAGGAAAATGGTCCCAAGCTGAGAACATGTTTCAACTGCGGAGACCGGCTGCACTTTGTAGCTGAGTGTCCATATCAAAGTAGGGAAGATAATGGAGGAAGACTTATTCTCAAAGAAAAGTCAAAGGCTCCACGCAAGAAACAATTTGTAAAGAAGAATGCTCCCTTCAAGAAGCAACCAAAGATTGTTCTAGTGGCTCAAGAAGAATATTCTTCAGGAAGTGAAGATAAGGACGAGGATGATAGCTCTCGAGAGGTGTCTGCTATAGCCAACACATATACACCAACATCTCTCTTCGACTCTCCGGACAAAAACGTCATCAACAAGCACGCTACTTGTCTCATGGCAAGAGGTTCCGAGGTATCTTCTTCTAACTCCTCTTTTCCTAAGGCTATGATTGACATGGATGATCCTACTAGTCTTAAGGTTAAAGAAGAGATTATTGCTTTGGACTATTTCTTAAATAACTTGCAAGGTGAGAACAAAATACATTTTGAGGCTCTTATGGACCAGCTGGCCCAAAATGAAGTGCTCCTTGAAGGAAAGGGCAAAATTGAAAGAGAGGATGCAATGGAAATTGCATCCTTAAAAAATGTTCTAGAATAGGAAGAAGAGGCTTGGGCTTCTCTTGAAGAGAGGCTTGAGTCCATTGAGGAGTCACATGAATAAATGGTGGCAAAGCTTGTTAAGGAACGTGACAATGTATTTGCCAAAGCAAAGAAGTTAAAGAAAGAAAAGATTGACTTTGGGGCTGCTCATGCTAGACTCTCCGAGGAATTGGAGAAACTTGACATCGCTCACAAGGCGTTGAAAAGTGAATTCTCCGTTCTCAACGAGTCACATGATCTGCTTCAAATTCTATTGACCAAGTATGATGTTCCTAGTACATCTAAATCAACATATGGTCACAAAGAAAATGCTTGTGTGGAAGAAGGGCTTGTCAATGACACTACTCCCAAAGATAAGGGAGTTCTTGATGAGGTGGTTGGCAAGCAAAGGTCAAATCTGGGTAAAGAAGGACTTGGGTATGTCAACAAGTCCAAGAAGAAGAAGAACAAGAAGAAGAAGACCAAGAGTGTATAATCAAAGACAAGAACCGCTGAGAAGAATGTCACAAAAGACAAAACTAACAATATTTGTTTTGCAGGGTCTCACAATCCAAATTATGAACTCTTTTGTGATTATTATGGCGATGTTTATGCTTATTATGTTGGTACTTTTGATGAATATGTTGCTTGGTCTATTTTGGTTCCAAAGACCCTTGTTACTAACATGAAAGGACCCATTGAAAAATGGGTACCTAAAACCAAGAAGTAATTCTCTTGCAGGGCTATGCTTCCGGTGGATCTAAATGGGTGATGGATAGTGGATGCACTAGTCATATTACAGGAAGCAAGGAGATCATCACGGAGATGCGACCTAATCATGATAATATTACAGTCTCCTATGGTGATAAGTCTAAATCTCAGGTATTGGGTCTTGGCAAGGTTGTGGTTGCTCACGATATCTCTCTAGTGGACGTCATGCTTGTCGAGACCCTCGGTTACAACTTACTCTCTGTTCGTGCCCTTGGTAAGATGGGCTTTGCTGTTTTCATTGATGATGATTTTGTGGTACTCTTGTGGAGCAAGTCTCTAAAGGTCGCTTTCGTTGGGTACGTCGAAAATGACATGTATGTGGTGGAATTTTCGGGGAAAACCACTTCGGGTCTGATGTGCTTATTTGGAAAGGCTGGCGTGGGCTAGATATGGCATCGCCGTTTAGCCCATGTCAACATGAGAACTTTGCAAAGCCTTCACAAGGGTGGCCACATCCTTGGACTAAAAGACAATGTTTCCTTTGCCAACGATCGTGTTTGCAGGGCTTGTGTTGAAGGCAAAATGCATGACTCTCCCCACAAGAGGAAGACTATTGTTTCTTCAAAGAGAATCTTGGAATTACTTCATGTGGACTTATTTGGTCCTCCATCTCATGCCAGTCTCGGTGGGAAGAAATATTGCTTGGTCATTGTCGATGATTACTCAAGATATACATGAGTCTATTTCTTCAAGCTAAAGAGTGAGACTCAACAAACGGTCATTGACTTTGCCAATGAAGTTCAACGTCAACACAACGTTCCTATCTTGGCAATAAGAAGTGACAACAGCTCCGAGTTCAAGAACTACACTTTGAATGAGTTTCTAAGTGAAGAGGGGATAAGACATCAATATTCCGCTGCGTACACCCCTCAACAAAATGGTGTAGCCGAGAGGAAGAACCGTACTTCGATGGATATGGCAAGATAAATGTTGGTTCAATTCAAGTCTCCTTACAACTTTTGGGCTGAAGCCATATCCACTGCTTGTCACTCATCAAACTGGCTCTACCTCCGCAAGATCTTGGATAAGACTCCGTATAAAATACTTACCGGTAACAAGCCCAAATTTTCCTACTTCAGGGTATTCGGTTGTAAGTGTTTCTTTCTTATCAAAGGTGTCCGTTTGTCTAAATTTGAGTCTAAGGCTTTAGAAGGGATTTTTGTTGGTTACGATGCCGAATCCCACACTTATAGAGTCTACAACAAGCTCACTGGGACTGTTGTAGAATCTTGTAGTGTGGAGTTCGATGAAAATGATGGCTCCTATGTGGGGCAAGTTGATGTTGGTGATGCAGATGTTGAAATACCCCAAGATGCCATAAGAAGAATGGGCGTTGGATTTTTCCGCCCCATTGAGGAACCCCTTGTGGCGGATCGTGAATGACAATGCTCCACTCAAGTGGAGCCCTCATCTACACAAGATCAACAAGCCCCTACTGCTGGAGAAAAATCTGCACCAACACCACAACCTGCTGAAGATCATCAATCTTCTAGGCAAAATGATAGTCCCAGGCCGGACTATCCGCCCCCTTCAAGGGGCGGACAGTCCGCCCCTGGCACTCCAACTCGCTCCAGGGGATCAGAAGAAGAAGAGAACATCCAAGAAAATTCCAGGCCAGATTCTCCGGCCCCAAGGGGCGGATTATCCGGCCCTGGAACTCCCAGCTCTGTTAGGCATCCATAGGAAGAGGAAGTTGCAGCCGCATCTCCCAGGCCGGATAGTCCGGCCCCACCCAGGGGCAGATTGTTCGGCCCCACCCAGGGCCGGCCCTGAAGCACCTGTTCAGCAACAAGCTCCTATTATCAGCTCAGATCAAGATCAAGGGCAAGGTAGTGAACAAGACCAAGATCCAAATGATGAATCAACTCCTTCTAGAAACAACAAGGAACTTGAAGCTCGTCGCAAAGCATGTGCTGATCAAAACCTTGAGTTAAGGGGTCATACTCTTGACAATGTTTTCGGTGATCTACGAAGAAGGGTGTCTACTAGAAGATAACTTGCAAGCTTCTGTGATCATCAAGCTCACATTTCTATGGTTGAACCAAAGAAGGTCTTTGATGCTCTTGAAGACCCCAATTGGGTAGTTGCAATGCATGAGGAATTAAATAATTTCGAGCGCAACAAGGTTTGGAAGCTAGTTGAGAAACCCAAAGAATGTCGCAATGTTATCGGCACCAAGTGGATTTTCAAGAGCAAACAAGATGAAAATGGCATTGTTGTGAGGAATAAAGCAAGGCTAGTGGCTCAGGGATTATCTGAAGTGGAAGGAATTGATTTTGGCGAGACTTATGCTCATGTGGCTCATCTTGAGTCCATCCGTGTCCTTCTTGCCTATGTCGCCCATCATAATTTTAAATTACAGCAAATTGATGTTAAGAGTGCGTTTCTCAATGGTCCACTACATGAGTTGGTATACGTCAAGCAACCCTCGGGATTTGAGGACCCTAAATTTCCGAACCATGTCTACAAACTCAATAAGGCGCTCTATGTCCTTAAACAAGCCCCACGTGTATGGTATGAGCACCTTAAAGAGCTTTTGTTAGACCGTAGATTCGAAGTTGGGCAAATCGATCCCACTCTTTTTACTAAGAAGGTTAATGGGGAGCTTTTTGTATGCCAACTATATGTAGACGACATTATTTTTTGGCTCTACTAACCAAGCTTTTAACGATGAATTTTCAAAGCTTATGACTAACAGGTTTGAGATGTCTATGATGGGAGAATTGAGGTTATTTCTTGGATTCGAGATCAAACAACTTAGAGAAGGAACTTTTATCAATCAAGCTAAATACATCCAAGACATGCTCAAGAGGTTCAAGATGACGGATCTCAATGGTGTTGCTACTCCAATGCAAACAAAGTGTCATCTTGAGCTTAATCCCAAGGGTAAAGACGTGGACCAAAAGGTATACCGATCCATGATCGGCTCTCTCCTTTACCTTTGCGCATCTAGGCCCGATATCGTGTTGAGTGTAGGAGTGTGTGCAAGGTACCAAGACGCTCCTAAAGAAAGCCACTTAGTGGCAGTCAAGGGAATCTTCAGATATTTGGTGCATTCCTCAAATTTTGGTTTATGGTATCCCAAAGGCTCTAGTTTCACTCTATGTGGTTACACTGATTCAGATTGGGCTGGTGACAAAGATGACCGAAAATCAACTTTTGGTGCATGTCAATTCTTAGGCAGGTCTCTAGTGTATTGGTCTTCTAAGAAACAAAAATGCATATCACTCTCAACCGCCGAAGCTGAATATGTTGCTGCTCCAAGTGCTTGTACACAATTATTATGGATGAGGCAAACTTTAAAGGAATATGGTGTCAATTGTGACAAAGTGCCTCTTTTATGTGACAATGAAAGTGCTATCAAAATTGCTTACAATCCGGTGCAGCATACAAGAACAAAACATATTGAGATTCACAATCATTTCATTTGGGATCATGTTGCTCGTGGCGATATTGCACTTTCTTTTGTGAGCACGAAGAACCAACTTGCTGATATCTTCACGAAGCCTCTTGATGAAGCAAGATTTTGTTATTTGAGGAATGAGGTAAATATCATAGATTCAAGGAGCTTGGCTTGACTATACTTGCACACTCACTTACTCTCATTCATGTATTTGGCATAGATGCGGGCATAGACATAGGGGGAGTGTGGTCCTAATTGATTGGGCCAACCCTCCCCATAATGCCGAAAGCAAGAAAAATCATTTCCCTTAATATCATTTTGTGATATGTGGGTTATTGATGAGCATTGGTTTTGAACTCAAGATACATCTTCGCGGTCTCATGCCATGCGCTCCAACATGGTGGCTTCGGCCACCGCCCTGTTCCTTGAGAAGAGTTGGTTCCTAGTGGATCTCTTTGGTTTTTCTTGCATATTCTTTATTCCTATGGAAAACACACCCAATTGTGGCTTTTGTTTGATTTGTTCTTGCAACTTTGGGTGTGTAGTACCATCTCAGCTTGTTGCTGTAAACCCAAGCCTTTTTCCCTCTATAAACCATCTATTCTTGCACACAAGTCCTCTATACACCATTGAGGGGTTTTGTAAGGGTGCTCCGGCCTAAATCTGTGTGAACAGAAAATTCAGAGGGGGCGGACTATCCGCCCCAAGTGGGGGGCGGATTATCCGCCCCGGGCGATTTCTGCCTCTAAATGGTTGGGCTAGGGAGGCCAGGCTCAAACATAGCAGCCAGCCCTCCCCCTTCCCTAGCTCTGCCCCTAGCCGCCGCCGGAGCATCCGCCCCTCCCCGGAGTCGATTTGACCACCGTATTCTCCGAGCCCTCCCCAGATCTTCTTCCCCTCGCCTCCGGGTATCTTCTCCTCCGCGATTTTCCTCCAATGAGTGGGGGTAACTCTCTCATCTATCTCTTTTTGTATGGGATTCATTGTTCTTGGTGGAAATCTCATTGTAGAAGATACTATGTGTTTCCCTTGCTTATTAGAATCAGTAGTATTGCAACCCTTGTGCCCGATCTGTTTTGCCTTGGTAAATCTGGGCCATTCTAGAAATTTTCTGCGGGGGCGGATTATCCGCCCCTGCCAGGGCCGGATAATCCGGCCTGGAGACTAAACATCTGTTCTGGTTTGGTTTTGATTTCCACAATGCACATCCTTGGCTCATGGATTATTTTTCTACTATTCCTAACATTCCTCCTGGACTTGTGTGTGTGCTTATCCCCGTGCTATCTCTCCCATGCTTTTCACAGGTGGTTCCAAAGATCCTAAGACCTTCACTCGTCGTCCCCATGCCCATTATCTCAAGCCCACTACAGAAGGGACGTTTATTGATGAAACAGAGGTTAGCGGAGTAGCAAGAGAGGCTTAACGGATGGTAGAGGCAGCAAAGAAAACCAAGAGGGTTGCATCCCGCAAGGGCAAGCAGTCTCGGCCTAACTATAAGGCTATGGACAACATTTAGTATTCCACCATTCGCCAAACTGATTACTATGACGAGGCCGACAGTGATGGTCCTCCGGAAGATACCATGTTTTGGTGTGCACACTTTAGGGCTATTCATGATGATGTGTATGCTTCTCTCAAGCTTCACCCCATGCATCCCATGAATTTGACTGAGGCTCAATCCAAGGCAAGACTCCATGAAGCTTTGGATGTGACCAACAAGATGGGGCTTCACCACCTTATGAAACTACAATGCAACTATGATTCCTCGGTTGTGAAGCAGTTTTTCTCAACACTAGTGATTTGCGGTGATGAGCACCGCACTATGAAGTGGATGATCGGGACAACAATGATTCAGTCGGACTTCCGCACCTTTGGGCAGGTTCTTGGGTATGCTTTCCATGGCCGTGACACTCCCTCTGGTCACTGCATCATTTCTCCACTCCGGCCCTCCAAAGACACTATGCTTGCTCCATGTTTGATCTGATGGCATTGCTGGTACTTTCGCTGGCCTCTCGCCTTTGCATGCTACCCTTGTTGGCATATATTTGGGGAGAGCATCTCACCAAGTGGGGGCAACAATGATAAGATCCGCGGTCACTTGGTTCCTCTACTTGCATTTGCTCATGAGTGTGCCACCAACTCTGGGTCATCTACAGGTTATAGAGTGGATGTCATGGATTATATATATCATGAGATGACTGATTCCATGATCAACAGGCTCTCCATCCCATATGCTCCTTTTATTATGATGCTCATCAAGCATATGTTGCCACAGGAGGACTTTGGCACTGATTTGGATGGTGTTCACAGGCCCAAGAAAATCTACAACAAGGCTCAGAAGACCTATCACCCTTCCACTGCACCTAAGTCCTTCATGCGTGATGCAAGGGCTAGTGGTCGTCGTTCCGCGGTGTCCCCAAACGCACGCGAGGTCAAGCAACTCAATTGGTTCCAGCGGAACATCCTTTGCATGGGCATATATACTCACAAGGGCCAGTATGAGGAGTACCGGAGGAGCCATGAGATGTCTCACACTCAACAGCTTATTCTTCACCATGTATCAGGTGCCACTGGCAATCCACCACCTCCTACTGCTCTGGAGCCATATGCTCAGTGGAACATTTCAGGGCTCAACTATGGAGAGCTCGAGAGTTGCCTCTTTCCTCCACCTCCAAGGGCACCCACTCCTCCAACTGATGATGACGATGATAAGTACGATGAAGAGGAAGGGGACGGGGATTACTACGACAAGGATGAGGAGGCATGATCTTCTGGGATGCTAGAATCGCTCCTCTTCCTTTTTGGTGCTTCTATGCCAAAGGGGGATAGGTAGTTCTATTAGGTCTCAGATTTGCATGGGTCGGGCGCAAGCTCTTGCTTCTTTTTCATTCGTTCTATTTGCTTGCTTGTGCCCTTTTAGCGTGAACTTATTTGTTATTTGAGCTTGGTTTGTATAAGACTCTGTCGTGTGATACTCTGTACAGATCTCTGGAATTCTGGATTTATCATGTGGATCTACTCATATGGAATTCTAGATTTATCTATGGAGTGTGGTTCTCTATTGATGGCATATGGAATCATGGGATTATCTAGTGTACGCATCAATATTGTGGGATGTGCTTGGAGCCTAATATTGTGGGACCTTGTTTCCTAACTCACCCGGTTCTACTTGTCTTTGTTATGAAAGTTGCTTGCTCTTTAATGTGTGCATTTGTATTTAAATGCAAATATTAATTATGCACACATCTAGGGGGAGCCTCTTTCATTTCTCTAAAGGTGTTGTCAGTAGGTTTTATTGCAAATCCTAGTATTGTCATCTAACACCAAAAAGGGGGAGATTGAATGAACATTTCATAATCCCTAGTGTTTTGTGTGTTAGATAACAATATCAAGGATTATTTAATGTGTGTTGAAGTGCTGCATATCTCTCTATTGAAGAAAGGAAAAGGAAACTGCCCTTGGGGGCGGATAATCCGCCCCACCCCTTTTCTAGATGGGCGCAAGCCCTAGAAATGGAGCGGAGTTTTGGCCGAATTTTCCGGCCTCGCCGGATAATCTGCCTCGGGGGTAATCCCTTGCTCAGCTCAAAGTTTGCCAAGGCGCAAGCCCCAGAGGGGGGCGGAGTTTTGGCCGGATTTTCCGGCCCCGACGGATAATCCGGCCCTCAAGGGGGCCGGATAATCCGCCCCCAAGATCTACATCAAGTTCTCCAAGGCGCCATCCCTAGAGAGGGGGCGGATTTCCGCCCTGGGGGCAGAGTTTTCTCCAAGGCGGATAGTCCGCCCCTAGTGGGGGGCGGATAATCCGCCCCCAAACTTGTTCAACGGCCAGATCTAGACATGGGGTATTTAAGCTAGCCTTCCCCTCCTGCCAGACTCCCTTGGTTCATTCAAAAAAGTCAAGATCTGATCTGCAACCTTCACCCAAGAGAGCTCCACCTAGATCCACCCAAAGGCCCCGTCCCTTGGGGAATCGAAGGAGGAGGACTCGATCTTCAACAACTGCAATCAAGCGCTTCATCTCCTCTCCATTCGTTTGGAGAATCTCCGATCTAGTATTTCTTGTAAATATATAGATCCTTGCTTTTGATTATATTGATAATCCTTGTTCTTGTGACAGCTTGTTGTCATTACGGGAGCCCCCAATTCAGTTGTGGGTGTGTGCCCCGGTAGAGTTGTAAAGGCACCGGTTCCCGCCTCGAAGGGTACCAATAGTGGAGAAGGTGGATCAGGCCTTTCGTGGCGAGATCCATCGGATAATAGGGTGAGGCCTATTGTGGCGTGGTGGTCTTAGAACCGCCCACCCCTCCAACGCAGATGTACTTCCCTTAAACAAGAAAGGAACTGCGGTAAAACAAATCCTTGTGTCTCCGCGTGCTCCACTACGGTTTCCTCGCTCCTCTCTTTACGTGCTTAGTAGATAGGTTTGCATATAGGTAAATTCTCGTAGTTGCATATCTAGAGAATTTAATTTATGCTAAGCCTAAAATTGAAAAAGAACTAAAAATTGAGTAGCACCTATTCACCCCGCTCTAGGTGCCCATACGATCCATTTCACTAGCATACTCGTGCAAAGTGACGTTAAGCGACTGTTGGAGGTTTTCTACCCTCCTAGCCTCCTCTAACATTTTCAACCGAGTTTCCTCTAGCTCGGCCTGTGCCTGAGTCGGGTTTACAATAGGAGCTACAGGAGTGGTTAAGTTCTCTATTGCTTCCAGCAAGATGTTTTCTAGCCTTTCTAAGGGTGTCCCTCTGATACGAGTTGCCTTAGGGGTTACATTGCGAACCTCAACCAGATCTGTGACTGCCGGATTTGTTGTTGTTGGACCTGTTGCTGCCGGATCTACTGCCGCCGGGTTCCTGTTTGGCTCGGCTCCTGCGCCTGCTGGTGCGGGCATGGTCATCATCACCTAGTCGTTACCTGCAGGGCGAGTGATACGCGAACCGCAACAAGCGCTAAGGGGAGGTTCTCCCGCGAGGATGACTCGCTGCGGGTAGACGCAGGAGACATCGACGACGATGTACACCTTATGCGCGCCTAGGTTGATGAAGACTCCTTGCGTGGAGGAGAGCGCCTGTCGAAGTAGTTCGCGTTGTCGCTGACGTAGTCTCACATGTCGAAGCGCTGAACGAGCCCGCAGACGATGCGCTCGTCTGTAACATCCAAAAAATACTAAACTTGGATCATCAAACTCTAATCATCAAAATTAGGGTTAACAAAAACTTTTCTCAATAAAATTATGGAGGAATGCATGTGAGTATGCATTTCATTTTGAATTCTTTTGAACCACCTTGTTTGTTTGTTCCATTGCTTGTAAATGTATGCTTAGGTGAAATAAACATCATCTAAATATTTCCCACACTTTTCCCAAAGACAAGTAAATCAAAACAAATAAAATAAGGGAATGGTCATTTTGACCAATTTAACTCCCATGCCTAATTTGGCTGTCTCAAACTTTCAGAACCTAACAGAAACTTTTCTATATCTTTGCACCCCTTGATTGTACTCATAACAAAGTATCAAGGTCCACTTTGTGATCATCCAGAAACTTTCAAATGCATAGTTTAAATGACAATTCAAAATTGAATCTTTATCATATGGGAAGATCCCACTTCTTCAAAAACCACTCAAACAAGCTCAACTTTCAAAACCCAAGCATCTGCAGACTCACCAGCACCAACCTAGCACACCCACCAATATTCTTTTCAAAATTAAAAACTTGAGTTCTTGCGGCCATTTCATCAAACACTTGGCAGACACAAATCAAACAAAATCCAAACACTATTGTGAGAAGTGATTGAAGCCTAACTTATTCCCTCTCTGGTTACAACTAGGTTTTAGTAGATCATCTAGCTCAATTGCACACCCTTAGCATCACTGTAAGCTTGGCATTGCCATCAATGGTGAGCAGGCCGAATGCACCCTTGTCACCCCCATGTCGACAGCAAGCCAGGAGGAGAAACAAGCCTAGCCAGCATGTCTGGGAGCAAGCCAACACCCTACCGCCACTCCATCGGCCTTCGAGCGTTGCCGACCATCGGACCACACGCGAACCATTCCAACCTCGCCAAGAACCATGCCGAGAGCACGCCCGTCGCCACGCCGACCGACACCACCGCGCCGCCCTACCGCGTCCATACGTGATCACCACCGTCCCAAACCCCTTGAACCGCTCGTTCGCGCCCGCGCCACGCTGCAGCGTTGCGCCATTAAATTCTCCGTCGGGCACGCGTAGAGCACCGTCGCGTTCCAACCAAGCCGCACCGCCCCACGTCTCGCCACCGTGTCGTTGAGTATCGCCAGGAAGCACCGCACCACCCCCTACCGTCACCCATGCTGATAGCCGTCTGTACCATCGACCACGACGAGCTCACCGTGCGCCCCGTCGGTCCCCTCTCGCCACTATAAATAGAGGCCACCCCCAGCCGAATTGAGCACACCATCTCACTCCCCTCTCCTCACTGATCATTCCACTCCGTTCCCGGAGCAAGGCGAAACAGCGCGAATTTCACCGAGCCAGCTGCTGGAGAAGAAGGGAGCCAGCGATTGGAGCCGCCACAGGAGAAGCTGCCGGTACCAGGAGGTTCATCGTCGTCGACTTCGTCGTTCGCCCGCCTCGCCGACCCTCGCCTGAACCCCGATGAGCCCCCAACGACCCCCACTGGCCGCGCTAGGTTTCTGTCTCGCCAGCGTTGCCCAACGTCGACGATGACCCTCAGCCGTTGGATTAGAACCAGATCGAACGCACCATATCGCCCCATACCGCTTCGCACCCCCTGTCTCACTAACGTGTGGGGACAGCCACTTACGCAGCCCGTAGAAGCGCTGTGCTTAGCATGCCGGCCCGTTAACCTTTCCCTCGCAGCCCAGTTATTTGAATTAAACCTTTTCCATTTTATTTCAAACACACTTCTGTACCCAGTTTCAAAAATCAACCCAGATCCATTCGGTGAACCAAATTGAATGAAACTAATTTTGTTAGAAAGATCTTGAAATGCTGAATCCAAGCTCGTTGGATTCAAGTCATTTGGATCTGTAGATCATCATTGGTAAAAATAACAAGGCAGAAGCTTTTCTGCATTCAAACATTTTTCAAATTTAAACCATAATAGGTTTTGAGTTGATTCCATCTCTCAAAAATCACATTTAACCATACCTTTCAGAATATATAAAAATATATAGGTTTACTTATAGAAATAATGTTCAAGTAATAAAAGAATGCCACATAGGCATTTCTAGACACATTATTTAATTAAAATAAAAAGGGTAAAACCTTATTAAATTGTGACACCACTTTAAATCACGTTCCCATGGACTAAAATGTGTGGTGATGACATGTGTCAACATGATCCCATGTTTGGTTTGGAGAATATTAAATCTTAAGTAGTTTTTCAATGAATAGAAATTACTTTTCTAAAAATAAAAGGATTTAAACCAAGCTTTAATCTTGTAATGTTAGTGATGATGTTAGATCATCTATATGACCCTTTTGTGTGATGATTGCAAGTATTTAAGTATTGTTTGGTGATTGTGTACATCGTATTTATTTATAGACGCTAGTACCGACCAAGGATACGAGGAGGAAGGAGGATACTACGAAGAGGAAGCCGAGGAGAACTTCAACCACTACTCTGCACAAGGCAAGCCTAATACTACTAGTGAATGTGCAAGCTAACCCTTGTAAGATATTCTACTGATGCAAACAAACCCTTACTTGTTACCATGTCAATCCTATGCCTTAAGCATATGTGATGATATCCACTTGTTACCCCCTCCTAGTTTTATTTGCAAGCTTTCTATTTTATTTCCTTACCAAAGCTACTTCCTTAGAGAGTACTCAAGTGACTTGTAGATTCTAGAAAGATATAGTGAAGGTTGCATAAAGAGCATAAAATTTGGCCTAAGCTAGAAAATCTTGATGTCATCCTAAGGCATGCGATTGAACTTAGTTGAAACTCCACTAGTTTACCACCCCTCATTAGTACCTATCCCCACTTATAGATGCTAGTGCTAAGCATAAAACTTGATCAACTTTAGATGGGAATACTTGGTGAAAATGGTTATGAAAACCTTAGAATGATGGATCATTCTACTGAGATGTTTTGACATGTGTTTCCGAACACCACATGATTAGGGTGATGAAAATGTTGAGGCATGAGCCTTAGCCCTTTATAAAACTGATGGTTGTCTGGATGCGATACCATTCCAATTTTATCGTATAACCACAATACCCGAAGATTGGGTAGGGCTTGACTGGAAACTTATATACCTTAGTATTAGTTCCCTCACGGCCAAGATATGAGCTGAGGCTACCTTGTGAAGATTTTCCACCTGTGCAGTACCCAAGATGACAGTTGGTCATGGTTGGGAGGCCAAACTCACAGGAGAGGTGCTTATACTAGGGCGTGTAATTGAAAGGTTAGGATTGATTATCCTCGTATGGTGAATTCAGGATTTGTTCCTGACGGATGTAACGAATGTTGTGGTGAAAGTGTACAATCTCTGTAGAGTGTAAAACTATTCGAATAGCCACGTCCGCGGTTATGGACAGTTGGAGTGGCCATACTGTTCCCCCGTCAGCTGTTTTCAAAATGATTTGTGAAATGAATTGAGACTTTGACTTGACCACAGCAGGGTTGTGCTACAAAATACAAGTTCCCTCTTAGGTGTTATAAACTTCAACTAGCTCTCTTGCTTCTGAACTGAGTAGGGATAAATCTGGCCTTTGCAAAACAACCCTAGAGCCTAGTGTCCTATTATCCAAAAACCCTTTTACTTGTTAGTATTAGTTTGCGAGTACTTAAAGAGTACTCATGGCTTTGTCCCTGGCTATTCCCGTGACCAGACTATGAAGAGGAGTACCTGGAGAATGGACCCTAGGAAGGTTACGACAACTAGGATCATCTCCCATCGTTAGCATTGCCTGTGACCCCAAAGATGGAGCTTCGCCTACGCTACCGTTATTATTACGTATTCCGCTGCTTGAAGTTGTATTAAGAACTGGATCATGAGATCCTTATTTGTGTAAGACCTTATGTATGGTTTGTAATGGATGATGTACTGTGGTATCCATTTCTGTTATGTCTCGCAAAAATGGTAATCCTGGGATTGCGATGTATGACATAACATGCATCTGGGACTAAAAATCCGGGTGTTGACATCGTTGGTGGCAATGAATTTTATCGTCCGGATCTTGACTCCAGCTAGCACCGCTGCTGGCCCCACGGTGGGCGTCAACTGTCGTGGTGGTGGCACGGCAGATGCCATGGTTAGGATAAAGATGAGGCTAATGTGTGCTAGGGGGATCCAGGAAGGGATGATGTAGTGGTTTTTACGCACGAAGAAGTCACTCACGATCCTTTCTTAGATCAACAATGGTTACAGTTGCTCCTTGAGCTGTATCAGAGGAAGAGGAGGAAAAAGCACCAGCAGCAGGCGCTCCTAGTAGGGGATGATGTATCAGAGGAAGAGGAGGAAAAAGCACTCGATTACCCTCTAAGTGTAAAAATGAATCGATCCCCTACTAGGAGGTCCTGGCTCACCTTATCAAGGGGTGGCCAGGTTACATTAGGGCTGACGCGGATGGTATATTCCAGAAATATGCTCATTCTGAAATAGTAATTCGGTGGGTGCCTTTCCCTGTCTCTCTTCTATCAACGACAATAACCCAGAGCCCATGACATGTGAGCGTTAGGCTGTGGGACTGTCACCTCTGTGACACTTGGCACTGTACAGATTCCTGGAGGAGAGATAGAATGCAGTATTGACTTCGGGGCTTGTCCTTCCCTTATCGAGCAAGCTTCCCAGTAACTCAGCCTCATCCTGTATGAATCGGCCAAGCTCACACCTGCAAGCACAAGACATAGTAGATACTGCACCGACATATGTATTATGTCAGCCGAGTCAAGCCTTATCAGCCTGATTCGGGTTAATCCGGTTCTTATTCGGCCGGCACTCGTATTACTCGGCCGGGTCATCCTTTGAACCGGTCAATATCTCGGTGAGCAAGGGCCCTTCTACCTTAGCTCGACCCTACCTGGGGTCATCTCCCAAACATAAATCACATTTTGTTGTCATTTCCAATCATATATACCCTTCGTTCTGAAAATGAAATCATAAATTTTCTAAATTTAGATGAATCTTTATACTAAATAGTGTCTATATACATTTAAATTTAGAAAAATCTGTAAAATCCTTTTCATGGTCGGAGGGAGTATGTGACATTTGGTTGAAATGGCTAGGGCAGACCAAATAGGACGTTGGGGCAACCAGCTAGATCTGATCAGCGGCAGACAATGGTTGATGTCTTGTCCGTGGTCAGATCGATAGGGATCAAAATAGATATATTTGGTGTCTGAAATTGGTCTGTCCGATGAAGATATCCCTTAACCTTCGCTCCTACCATCCTTAATCCCTAGCTAGACGGCATGTATGTATTTCTATACTGCAATATACTTCCCCTGTCCTCAAATAAGTGTCTTTCTAAATTTGTATTAAGTCAAATAATTTTAAATTTGACCAAGTTTATTGAAAAGGTAGTAGCTTATAAAACATCAATTGTTATATTCTGAAACTTTGTTTCAAAAAAATTAGTGGTAATTAATGTCATAAATATTGCTAATTTTTTTTTCAAAAAAATTGGCCAGACCATAAAATTTTGGACTAAAGACAATGATAGTAGTAGTACACATTTGTGGACGGAGGGAGGATGGTCGTTGGTCACGTCGAAGGCTGCTTGCACATGTAACGATCGTAGTCACGAATATTGCACATAGTTGGGTCGACATCGATCCCACGCATCCGCATGCACCATGCGCAAGTGGCCACCTTTTTCGTATAGTAGTACGTATTCGTCGCGTTGAACGCACAGGTGTTGTGGTGTGGCAGGTGTCAGACGGGGCCGAGGAGGGGACAGCCTCTGCCGCCGCTGCTAGCTAGGAGTACCTGCCCCTGCTGCGGTACGTAGTACGATTCGATTCGCGCGCAGGGAGGCTGGCATGGCAGGCCCATCCGTCTCGCTCTCTCTAGGAGAGGTCACCACTCCCCCGGGATGAGGCGCTCGCCACTGACTTATGGGACCTAATCTGTGGGCTGGCCCGCACTCCAGCGTTGTGGTACAAGCCGAGCAGGGTGTTTAATTTGTCGAGAGGTCCGTACTCCCGCCTGCCATCGAGCGGTTACGGGGACTGGCCGGGACTGGCACGCGTTGCTGTGGGAACGGGTGTTTCCGTTTCAGGTGGGGTCCGCGCTAGCTGCCACCTGCGAGCACATATCCTTCTCGGAGAGCGTGCGGATCAACATGATCAGGAGGATGACGAGGGCATGTCGTCCGTTGGGATGGCACTTTGGCACTGGCACTAGCACTGCACGGACGAGACCATGCATGCAGCATCATGACCGGCCGGCCTGGCTCATGCGACGGATTGGTGCATGGATCGGAACTCGAGTACTGTACTTCCCGAGCGATCCTGTTTGGGCACTTGCTCGTTTCATCCTGAACGAGGTATTAGCACTGGGGTACATATAGTTGCACACTAAGAGCAAACACATACAACTAGTTGCAAAATGGGGCCAGAGGGTACAAAATCTATACCAATCTTGCTAGTTTAGTACAAATAGTCCGAATTGCACACGTGTCAGCCACGTAGGATGTGCGTGTCAGCCACGTAGGATGTGCCATTTTGCAAAAAGAACCCTCCAGCATCATATTTGGACCTGAACGAGCATTTAATGATTTGAACCCCATGTCTTGACCAATTAACTAGGAAGGACATAGTCTGCAATGGGACCCACCACCACCACCGGTCTCAGATGATCTTATTTTTCCGACTCGGCGCTTTCTTCTCTCTCTCTCGTACTAGTACATCGTCGCTCACCGCCACCACCGCCACCACGCCACGATCGCGGCGACTCGGCTATTTGCCATGGCCGGTGATCCCTGTACCGTCGCTGGGGTATGGAGGCTCCAGACTAGGGTACGAATCAACCTTCTTTTCTTGCTTTTGCCTGCTTTTTCTTGCTTCTCTGTTAATGCGCCGCTTGTTGGTTAGGGTTCGTCTTGTACCGGTCGAATCGGTGATTAGCGAGCTTTGTGTTTTAGAAGCCCTTCCATGATTTCTGTGTGCAATCATGAACTCGTTTTGACGAAGAGCGTTAGAAACCCTCGGATACTATTTTTTCCATGGATTTCCGTGTGATTTTCGGTGATGTAGGACAATGTAATCAGATATTTTTGATGCCTAGCATGTTTAGGATGTCACTGATGTAGTTAGAAGCATAACTGATAGTGCCTGTTTCAACTCGCTTTGGCAAAGTCGAGAAAGGTGTTCTTTTTGCTGAATTTTAGCAAAGCCCAAATGTTACATCTATATTGGACATGATTCTCTGTTTGTAGTACAAGCATAGTGGATGTATCATGCAGATCTGAAATTTGGCTACTTGCAAGTGGTGTTTCGAATTTTGGCAAAGTGCAAATGCTATACAACCTTGTTTTTTTCAGAATGCAGATGTTGTTTCTTGAATTTTGGCTCAATGCAATGCGTGATGACCCTGACAAGTTCACTTTGGCTATAGAGCATGGTGGAATATTTACTGGATTGCATAAAGGTGGTGAAATTGATTACTATGGGGGATCACTTGATTTCTTTGATCACTGCAACTGTGACACATGGTCACTTCTTTGGATACATGATTTCCTAATTGAACTAGGGTGTGAAATAACAGAGGCTTTGAATGTGTTGGTGTTTACAGGAAAGAAGCGAAGAGGGTTGCCTTGTATGCATTGAGCAAGATTCGATATTGTGTCCATGATTGTAGCCGCCAAGAAGCACAAGGTTACGAACGTTACGGTTGACCATGGCAACTACCTCAAGGTCTAAGGCCCGATGTGATTCTCAATTTCAGGCATCATCCTCCGATTGTTAATCTCAACAGTGGTAGTGGTGGTGGATTGGAGCAACTAAGATGCTAATTTTCGAGTGGCGGTGGGAGTTTGGAGGAGCCGAGAAATGGTAATGTGAGCAGTGGAAGTGGGAGTGGTGGTGGATTGGGCACTAATGATGCTAATTTTCAGAGTGGCGGTGGGAGTTTGGAGGAGCCAAATGATAATGTGAAGCGTGGCGGTGGGAGTGGTTTGGAGCAAAAGAAGCGAGATTACACTTGATGACATGTGTGAAAGTGAAGAATCGGAAGGAGAAGAGGATTGATTTCTATGATAGTGACTATGATCTGTGAAGATGATGATGATGACATTTGGGAAGCAACAATAGATAAGGATGTAGATGACAATAATGAAGATGTGGAAATGGTGGAGGAAGAGGATGATGCACGGTATGATTATGAAGAGCTGAATCGAGTAAAGAGCAAGAGCGGGAGTTGAAGTACAAGTTCAAAATGTTCAATGCAGGTGACATGGAGGTGCCACAATTCAAGGTTGGCATGGTCTTCTTGCATGCCGTAGATAAGAAAAGCAATCAAAGCATACAACATAAATGAAAGAGTTAGGCTCCAAAAAATTAGAAATGAGCAAAACAGAATTCATGCTGTGTGCAAAGGAAAGTGTGCAACAGGTGACTGCACCTGGTTCATAAAGGCATCAAAGGATACCAGGACGTAAGGCAAGTTGAGAAAATACTGTGGTGCACACAGATGTGAAAAAGTGTGGGAGCTTAAGGCACTGACATCCTCATTTCTAGCAGAATACTTCATAGAGGAGTTCAGAGATAATCAAAAGATGAATCTACAAACATTTTCAAATAAAATCCAGAAAAAATTCAACCTCACTCCCAATAGATGGAAGTTAAGAAGAGCTAGGAGGAAGGCTCTGATCCAAATACATGGTGATGAGGCGAGCGTTCAGTTTGCTTTGTGACTATGGCCAGGAATTGAGGACAAAAAACCCTGGTTCAAAGTTTTTCCTTACCACAAATCAGTCCACTAAAGATGGTGAGGTCAAGGAACATTTGGCTACACTATATTGGTCCTATGCTCCATGCAAAAGGGGTTTTCTTGAAGGGTGCAGGCCTTTCATTTGCATAGATGGTTGTCACATAAAAACAAGGTACAAGGGGATTCTTCTAACAGCAGTGGGCATTGATCCCAATGATTGCATATACCCTCTAGCTTTTGGAGTTGTTGAAGTGGAATGTACAAGTTCTTGGGAGTGGTTCTTAACCACATTGAGAGATGACTTGGGCATCACCAACACATCCACATTCACAATAATGAGTGACAAGCAAAAGGCCTAATTAAGGCAGTGAAGAAAGTGTTCCCAGATTCTGAACACAGATTTTGTGTTAGGCATTTGTACCAAAACTTCCACAAGAAGCATAAGGGGGAGACACTAAAAAATGATCTATGGAGCATAGCAAGGGCAACAAACATACCTCAATGGAAACTAAGGATGGAAAAATTGCAGGTTGACAGCCAAGAGGCATGGGCTTGGGTTGAGGAATTGCAACCAAATACATGGATAAAAGCTTTCTTTAGTGATTTCCCAAAATGTGAGATGCTTTTGAACAATCATTCAGAGGTGTTCAATAGCTACATTTTAGAGGCAAGGGAAATGCCTATGCTTTCCATGTTGGAGAATGTGTTCCAGAAGATGATGCATAGGATTGTTGTCAAGAACAAGGAATCTGAAGATTGGCCTGGAACAATTTGTCCAAAAATCAAAAAGAAATTGGACAAGTACACTGATTGGAGCAGGAACATCCGAGGTCCAAAGATCTGTGGAGGGATATTCAAAGTGTCTTCATCAGAAGTTGTAGGAGGATATATTGTTGATCTTCAGGCAAGGACTTGTGACTGCAAAAAATGGCAGCTAAGTGGTATACCCTGTCATCATGCAATTGCTTGCTGTAGAGAGGACAGAATTGAGCCTGAAACACTTGTTCACAGTTGTTATTCCATTGAGTCACACAAAGGGCATATGCACACTATTTGTATCCACTAAGAGCTAGATGCCATTGGGAGAAAATGAATGCGTGGTAGTCCATCCACCACTTTACCAAAGTTATGGGTAGGCCTAAAAGAACAGAAAGAAAACACGGAGGAGAAGGAAAAGATGGTGGCAAGGTACTCACTAGGGTGGCCTAACAATGCATTGCTCTATATGTGGAAATGCGCACCACAATAAGAAAGGGCATGCCAAATACATGGAAAAGATAGCCAATGCATTGTTAGGTGAGGAAGATCAAGAGCAAGGATATGCATTTTGACGGTGATAATGGGGATGGACTGAGCACCACACATTCTCGTGTTTGTTCTATGAATTGTCAATGCACTTTTCTATGAGTTGTCTTTGTTAGTACAATTCTCACCTGAAATTCTTGTTGCAAGACATTATCCCTCAAAATCCAAATCCTCAAAATGATCCAAGCAATCAAGTCCACATGATGGTATATAGGATGGGTCGAGGTTGTCTTCTTGCACTCTTTAAATTTTCACACTGAATTTTAGCAGTTCAGCATAATTACTTAGTTGTTTGTTAGTGCAGGAAGCTTCATTTGTACCACTACAAAGGGAAACTGGCCCATTACCAGAGGAGAGTTTATTTGTTGCTGCTGCAAGAGATGCTATGCCATTTGGGAGAGGAATAGTAACTACTGCTCAGACAAGAGGGAGTTTGAGAGGAAGAGGAAGAGGAAGAGTGACTGGAGCAGAAAGGGATAGCTCACCTTCTGAAAGAGTGAGTGCAACAGCTCAAAGAGGGAGAGGGAGTGCATCAAGGTCCAGAGGAAAAAGAGCAGCAAAAGGGAAAGGCAAGGCCTCCAAGAAGTCAGATGCTAGTGAAGCTGGCACTTCAGCACCAAAAAGAAGGAAAAGAGGATACAAAACAGGACCTGGATCAGTTCATTACATGCTATTTGGTGATGCCACTGAAGGAAGATTTGCTGTCCCAGACCTGAATGAGACAGTGCCTGAAGAAACCCAAGAAGAACTGGTGCTTACCCAAAATGCACCAATCTGAAAAGAAACCCAAGAAGTGGCATTGAACTTGGGTGCTATAATTTTTTGGCTTAGTTCAGATATGAACTTGTGTAATGGAAACCATAGTTCATGATTGAACTTGCTTATATATTTTACAACATTGTCTGCAAACCATAGTTCATGAGTGAACTGGCATTGAACTTGGGTACTATAATTTTGGATGTTTCAATATCTGAGATGAAAACAGAACATCTTCTTCATATTTTACCAAAAGGTTGCAAAGTACATAGTGCCAAACTACACTGCCTGAAGCCCACTACATTGCTTCTTCTTCTTCTTCTCTGAACCTGAAGCAAACTACACCAGCCAAAACACTGCTTTCCTGAACTACTCCTGCACTAACTGAAACCTGCACTACTCCTGCACTAACTGAAACCTGCACTACTCCTGCACTAACTGAAACCTGCACTACTCCTGCACTACACCTGCACTTATCTGAAGGCAAAAGGCAACTAACTACCCAAAAGGCAACCAACTCCTGAACTTCTTCTCCTCACTGTAACTCCTGGACTATTCCTGCACTTTTCTTGCAGGAGCACCCAGGGATGTGCAGCCAGAACTCAGAACCCATGAAGGTGGCTTTGTCGATTCGAGTTGGGAGTCGACATTGCTCGAGCAAAACTTCTAAATCTTGCTTAGAAACAAAATGAAACAAAGGTTGCTCCTGTCCTCGAGCTTGATCTTAATCACCTCGAGCTTTCGGTGGATGAGCCGACTGTCGCTTGAGCTTTGATGAATGACATTGTACATGAATGTACCTCGAGAATCATTCTCCTCTTGAAGTCGATGATAGCGATGACGATCTCGCTCCCTGCGCCTCGGCTGGCCCCAAAGATCTGAGCTCGACCAGGACATGGCGGCTTCAGCTCTTCCTTCGCCACCCGAGCCAAATCAAGCAACGCCAAGTGCTTCCTCCTTCCACGCACTTCCAACGGTGCGGGCTTGCAGTACTGCACCACCTCCTCCTTGGTGCACTTCCATCATCGACGACCGAGGGAGAACAGGAGAGGGTTTACGTGTCGAAGGGAAAAGAAGATAGGAGAAACAGGGAGGGAGAACAGGGAGGAGAGGGTTTCATGCCATCTTAGTGCATATTGAATGCATATTAAAATAGAGTGGTGATGTTACAACACGGTGGTGGCACATTTCAACATCAAACATGATGGCTACGCCGTTGGCATCTTGCACTCTGCTAAAAATCACACTCTGCTAAACATGATGGCAATGCCTTTGTTTGGCAATGCACTATTGGCAATGCATCGCTAGCATTGTTTAAATTCAAATTTAACAACTCAAACATGATGGCAATGCACATTCAAATTTAACAACTCAAATTTAAGAACTTAACCAAATACTACTTGTTCAAATTTTACAACATTACTTGTTCAAATTTAACAAGTCAACAAGTACTTCTACAACATGAATTGCACAACTTGTTGTCATCACCAACAAGACTAAAATGACAACATTGCATTCTAAATCACTCATCAACTATGGCCTTGATCCTTTTCACCTTCTCCTTGTTGTCATCACCACTTTGAGCAGATCATACAACATGTATTCCGATTTTCTTTTTTCCCTTGAGAGCATCCCTTTCTTCCTCCCATTTCTTCTCCTTTGTCTTCATCACATACACTGTGTTTTACGCACATGCTTCAAAGATATCCACTGCAGTTTGAGCATCCTCTCCTTCTCCATCTCCACAATTTCAAGTTCGTCTTACCATTCAGCGTGCCAAGTTTTGCTCCATCACCTTCTTCCGAGAATCATCCACAAACCTACCAACATCAGCCATCAAGCTTGCATATTTCTTCTCACCTTGGTCTTCTCCTCGGCTAGTTGAGACAAGACTTGCCATTCTCCACCCTCTCCTCAATTCGCAAGTGTTGGCATCATCATACATGGACGAGCTTTGCCAAAGCATTACGAAGGGCATCCGCCAATCTTGGTCATCTACCCAAGATATAAAACCACAGTTCAAGGCATCCTACAAATAAAAATGCACATAAATTCAGTGCAAACAATTCAATCTTTTTCCAAAACACAATCCAAAGCACATGAAAGTGGCAGAGAATATAAGAATGCATATTACCATATGGACATATTAGCACACATTGTTGATCATATTAGCATATGTACATCTTTGTTTGCTAAGATGTTAGTTAGTCACTAAGATGTCAGTTAGTGCAGTGTATGTACATCTTATTAGCACTAACACAATGCTAATAAGATGTCAGTTAGTGCAGTGTATGTACATCTTTGCCAAAGCATTTTGAAGGACATCTTAGCAAACCACACTTATCGATGATCAAACCTTGCACTCGAAACCACCACTCGCAAACCCCGCTACTCGACATTTTATTGGCACTAACTAAAAGTGTATGTACATTTTATTGGCACTAATCGACATCTTATTGGCACTAACTAAAACCCGCACTACTCTGGACTAAGCGAAAGTGCAGCATGCGGTGCTAACTAAAACTCATCTGTTTGGCTCCATGTACAAAAGTAAAAGGCACACACAATACAAGCATTGGTAGGCGTAAAACTCACATTCTCAATAGGGCACATGTAAAATCTTCTCCCAGTGTTTGTGCCTTCAAATGCAACACATCTCTTTGGCTCCAGATTATGCCCAGAACACCTTTCTGAGCACCCCCTGGCAATCCCATTGAAATTGGGATCATCGGTGCGATCTGGAGCGTAGTCTATCGCCATGAACTCCTAATCAAACATATACACACGAGCTCAATCGATAGCAAATCATGGCGATTGGCAAATCATAGTCTATCCCCAAATTGCTATGAACCCTAACAGAGAGAGAGAGAGAGAGAGAGAGAGAGAGAGGCGGAACTTACCCCGAGCCCCGATTGGCTGGAACTTTCCCCGTCGTTCCAGCTAGGCATCGCGGCGAGGAGGCGGAGTCAGCGTAAGAAGCGAGGCGGCAGAGCTAGGAAGAGAGGCGAGCTAGGAAGAGCAAAGGCGTGAGCTAGGAAGAGGCGGCGGCGTAAGAAGCGAGGCGGCGGGGCTAGGAAGAGCGGCGGCGGAACTAGGAAGAGCAAAGCGTGGCAGCGTGTGGACAGTGGCACCGCGTGCGTGCGGTCAAAAGTGATCTGTCTTATGGCTACCCGAGCAACGGTGGTGTGCCAAAATAAGTGGCGGCTAGGGTTTTCTGCAAATGTTACCGCGCCACGTGTCGGCTAGGGTGGATATGACATGGCGCACACGTGTCGGCTGCACAACGTTTTGTACCCATTCCAATCCGCATGTATACTTTTTGTACCCTCTGGCCCCATTTTGCAACTAGTTGTATGTGTTTGCTCTTAGTGTGCAACTATATGTACCCCCAGTGCTAATACCTCATCCTGAACTTACACTAGTGGTAGCTTTCGCACGTCCGTCCGTCCGTGTCGACTCGATCGGCCGGTACAAACGATGCTTTTACTCTCGACGAAAGACGACAAAACTGGCTACTGCTCGATATCGGAGAACAGTCGACACCGGGCGTGTGAAAGCAATTCTGTGCGAGATGAACGAGAGGACTGCACAGCACTCACGTACGTAGCAGCAAGCCAGCAATCATACGTACGTAATCAGCCGCAGCGCTCGTCTGCCAACATGTTAAGGCTGACGCCGTGTACAAAAAAAAAGTGTTAAGGCTGACGGTACAGAGATTCCACTGCAGCTGGCGGCAGCCGGCAGGCCTGTGCTGCGCTGCTCTGCTCTGCTCTGCGCGCGACACCGCACTGCGCCCAAACGGATGGATCCCATTCCACAGCCGGGCAAAGCACACGGCGGACGCGGAGGTGGAGTATGTTCCAGCATCAGCAGCAACCAACATTCGCGTGTACGTATATATGTTGGGATCGCTCCTATACGCGCGCGCGCGTACGTAGTGTAGATCAGGTCGTCCTGTGGTGGCAGACAAAAGCTGCTCTTACTTTGCGCTTGCGGAGCTGCAGGCCAAACCCAACCAACCACCTGCAAGCGACCCAGAGCAGGGGAGAAAGGAGAGCAGCACGAGGGCTCGCGCGCGCGCCAGTTTGCGTGTGCACAAGCGAAGGAGGTGCGCGACCGTTCCGATCGACGAGCTAGCTAGCTAGCTAGCGCCGGGAATTTTGTACTAGCAGCTCCACGCAACGCAGTACAAAAGGGCGATTGTTATTGGACGCATTTGTTGGTTACGTCTGCTTCCTAGTACTATACACCGTATGTAATGGTACTAGTATATTGTTAGTAAGTTTAACTTTAATAATGAAGATTTCTATCGAGCGCGCTTAGAGCATCTCCGGTAGCCGTCCCTGTCCCGCTAGCCTTCAATGCGCTATTGGAACGCCACATGCAAAAATAACGCTTAGCCGCGGCTCAATATATTGTCCGTCGCCAGTGTCCCCAATAGAATTTTTGCTACACTTGATACTTCGACCTAGCCTATACAATACGGACTTGCATGTGCCACTTCTTTGGCATGGTCATGTTACTCAGAACTAGATGTCCTCAGATCTCAGCCGCCAAGGTTTGCACTTGAGAATCTTGACTTGATGGCATTAGTGGGTTGATGGGATTCGCATCATAGAAAACAAAAAAATTCCTAGGAGGTGCGAACAAGAATCAGGATCTAATCTAAGAGATTGCTAGTAACGAGAGAGATTAGACATACATACTCTTGTAGAACACGAGCAGAAACGTTTTAATAAATATGAAACTTTCTTCGTGATCCAATTCGATCAAGCACCACATGAACGACATCTTTGATATGTGTACACGTATGGCTTGATCACGTCTCCTTCTTGATCCTTCAAGGTGGGGGAGAGGTAGATAATATTATTGATTCTAGAAGCCCGACAACGTGGCGGTGGAGTATGGTGGAGAAATCTTGCAGGGCTTTGCTAAGCGCTATGGAGGAGGAGCAATGAGAGAGGAGAGAGGCAGCTGCCAGGGTTGAGATGGTCCGCCTCTGCCCTCCCCCTCTCTTTATATAGGGGTTGGGGCGGCCAACTTGCCCTTCCAAGGCATAGGGGCGATGGCCATGTGGGAGAGGGAAACTCCCCCTTCCATACACCCCCTAAGGTTTATCCCTACTAGAGGAGCATGGGTCTTCGGGCTATGGCACCATGGCCCATGTAGGGCGCGGTACCCTCGTTTCAGGCCATGTGTCCCCTCATGCAGGTGGGCCCCATAGTAGGTGCCCTGAACCTTCTAGAACCTTCTTGATATGATACTAGAAAAATCCCAAACTTCTCTGAAAACCTTGAAAACAACTTTCCATATATGATTTTTTATCTCTAGTACATTCTGAAGCTCCTCGTCATTACCACCCTAGCATCAACGAACGTTAAGTGTGTGACCCTACAGGTTCGAGAACATGTGGACATGATCGAGAGACCTCTCCGATCAATAATCAAACAGCAAGACCATGGATGTCCATAATGACTCCAACATATAGTACTAACACGTTACTTAGAGACGGTTATTGCCCATAGACCTCAGCCGGTTTCTCGTTCTGGCTCAAGCGCATAGCCTCTAAGAGCGCACCACCTGAGACGGTTTTCCGTTTTGGCTCTAAAATACATGACCTCGGGCGATGGAAAAATGTAAATGCCTCTAAGAAGTATGACCTAGGGACGGCTATTGGTCTTGACCGCTTGGAAGAACTCCTCACCCTTAGACGGCTTCTAGTAAGGACCGCCTCCAAGAGTAAGGGACCCGAAGTTGGATTCAAATAAAGATCGTCTCTAGAACAAGGACGCCTCTAAGAAGTGGTTATTCATGGCCGCCTCCAACAGTAGTGCTAATTCAAACTCAATCATAGCAGACATGACACATAATCATGAGTCAGCAGCCAGAAAAATGGATAGACAGATTATTATAGATCAAGTACTTAGCAGCCAGCCATAGAAGACCATTATATTAAAAATTATTCTTAGCCAGGGGAAATCCATACAAATTTAGCAATTATGTTATGGCGTACATACAAAGTGGAGTCCATACATCAAACAACTAGCATAATTAGTACTCTCTAACAAACCAGCATTGCATTTATAATGGATCGTCCGATGGAAGTTGCTGAATAGGAATATGTACCTCTCCATTATCTTTTTCATCGAAGCAAAAAAGGACAATGTTATACTGCTACAAGTTGAAGCTTCTCACAACCTTCTCCCATCCAGTTGTCAAGATTCCATTTGACCCAGCTCCCATCTTCATCCTAACCATCTTTGTCTTCTTGTTGTTCATTTGCCAAACATGGATATCAATAGGTTCATCAAGACGATTCTTTAGGTATTTTCTTGTGAACTCAACTCCAAATTTCTGCGCAAGTACAAATAATTGAATAATTAGCATGCTTATTATTATTGTAAGTAGTTAAATATCACATGCTAGCTTGTTGATCACATGTTCAAGAATATATCATCTTACCAACTTGCACTTCTTTTTTGTGAAAGATGAATAAGGCCACTTGTAGACGTAGTACTTGATTTTTTGTGTAAATTCGGGTTCGCACCAGTCTAAGAGGAAGTCTACATGAAATTCTTTCAGATACATGTCGTTTCCAAAAAATCTCTGCTTATCAAAATTAGAGTCCCCTTGTGTTGAGGCCCTCATACAACAACACATAAAAATTTCAATGCGATGAAATATTCATGTCTACCATTTGAACACATACAAAACAAATGACTGCAACTTTGATGTTCTTTGATACATATAAACTTAAGCCTCTCCATGGGCTCTTTATCTGATGACTAGAATTCAAAACTGCCAAAGCTAATGCGAAAAATGTCATTGCTAGAGAGCATTATTGCATCATCACTACAACTTCCCGTCTATTAAATACATACATACATAGATCATCTTAATACAATCAAGATGCAAGCAGACTAAGAAGTGACAATTAAAATAGATACATACTAATGACGTAACAATTAAATCTGTATTGCTAGAAGGGCAATGAACAATAAGAAATCAATAAAGAATTGCAGATTTTGAGATTTATACTTGGGGAAAAGAGTTTGGACAGATAGAGACCGGCTAGGGGAGGCTCTCCCGACGGCGTCGTAGGGTCTTTGTAGCTCGGAAACCCTGGACCCTAAATTCGAGAAGCAAAATGGAAAATTCTATGCCAAAATTCCTAAATCAAAGCTCTACTTTAGGGTTTTGGGGGTTTGGTTTTCACACATACCTACCTGGACGACAAAGGGGTCCTCGGAAGAGAAGGAGAGCGTCCACACTTCAGGGACTGGAGGCGGCAGGAAGGAGAGGCAGGGGACCGGAGGCGGCGGTAGTGGTGTCGGTGGACAGTGGCGGTCTGGGAGGGCGAAAAAGAAAAAATGTGGCACATATGTGAAATATCTTTCCAAATATTTTCAGATCTTTGACGCCACGTACTAGCCTCACACGACTGCAAATGGAAAACGTCTCTAAGAGCATCCATTGTCCGAATATTTCATATTTTTTGGCAAGTACTTCACTAACACAGCTAGGAATTTGAAAATAACTAATATTCAGAACTCCAGATATATTCGAAACTCTATAGTTTGCTTATCCTAAAATTTGAGTAAAAGAAACAAAAGGTGAAGGAAGGTGTCTATACATGCTTGCTAGTGTCAAATTGAGTCCTAAGACTAAATGAGGTTCATACATTAAAGAAAATATTTGGCGTAGTACAAACCTTGGATCTTACCCTGAAAGGCATGACGACTCCTAGTATTCATGCGCTTGCTGCAAAGCAATAATATGCAAGTGTTTTGAGTTTGACTAATTCAAATGTTTAATCACGAAGTGATATTGGTTACTTAAATATGAATTTTCCACTAATATAAACTTTTTTCATGTATTCTTTGAAGGAAGTCTCATTGAGTGAATATTCGAAACTCCAGATTTTGTTAATCCTAAATTTTGAGAATTATTCATAATATTTAAGGCAAAGGAAGTTGTTTACATATGCTTGCTAGTGTGAAATTGAGTCTGAAAACTAAATGAGATTCATACATTAAAGAAAATATATGGTGTAGTACAAACCTTTTTTAAGGGTAAGACAGCAATTATGTTAATGGGGAGTTGGAGGAAATCATGTTCTGGTTTACAAAATCCCAAATGAGATCGGGGAGATTGTTTCTCCAAAGGAATCTACTTGCCGATCTAGCAAGCTTTGCTAGGGCGTCTGTTGTACTATTGCTCTCTCTCTCTCTCTCTCTCTCTCTCTCTCTCTCTCTCTCTCTACGTGGGCAATGCGGGAATCAGGCATGGTATCAAGCATGGCTTTTGGATTCATCATAAGTTTCCCATAGTTCCGATCTGTCAAGGCCTTTCGATCTTAGCGCCTTTGTGACTGTAGAAGAGTCAGTTTCAAGGATGATCCTGATATTCTGCAGGTTCCCTGTGATCTTTAATCCCAGTAGGGTCGCCATAGCTTCGGCTTCCTCCACGCTCTTGCAATTCTAAATTGGAGTGCAGGTCGCCATGATCACCTCACCACGGTGGTTTCTCACGATCACCCGGCTCACTTGTTCCTGCATCTGCCGTCGATTAACCTTTTGATCTTCCAGGTTGGTTTCCATGTTCACCATGGTGTTCGCGTAGGAGCAGAGGAAGGCCATAGAGATGGAGATTGGTTCCTTACCCTGATTGTGGACTATGTCATTTCTGAGGTGATAGGATCGCCAGAGAAGGAGCGGGATTTTTGGAATGGAATCCTTGTCAGCTTGGTTCAGAAGATGTATAATCCATTCCTTCCTAGTGAAACGAAAAAGGCTATCAGGAGGAAGGATCCAGTGTTCCCTTATGGTGTGACGGAGGGCCTCCGCCTTTGTGCATTGAATCGTAGCGTGGTACGAGTCCTCGGATCCATTACCACAAATGAGGCAGCGGTCGGACGGTTCGAGGTTTCTTCTGTGTTTATTGCTTCTTGTAGCGAGGGAATCATAAGCAAGTCTCCAGCCGAAGATGCGAACCTTAGGGGGAACATTGGCCTTCCAAATGCAATTCCAAATGGATCGCTCACCTTGCCGATTGCCGCTATAGCCTTGAATTTCCTTCTGCTGTTGCTTCAGGTTGTAGGAAAGCCTATAAGCGCTCTTAACCGAGAATATGTCGTTGCTTTCGTAGTGCCAGGCTATCTGATCCTTCTGGTCCTATCTTTTGGGGTCAATGTCCATGATATCTTGCACATCATACTCATATAAGAGGTCTCGGAGAAGTTGGATATTCCAGCACCTTCCTTCTTCATTTAGAAGTTGGTTCACCCACCTGTGATTGGAGTTCTTCTTCATTGCAATAATCCGAAGGCTAGAGAGTCTCGGGAGCCATTGATCACGAATAAACTGAGTGTTCCTTCCATTACTGATACGCTAATGATTTCCTTCTTTACCAGCTCGAGACCGAATTCAACACCCTTCCAGACCAGAGATAGGTCCTTAGCAAAGACGGTGTCGAGCGTATTACCATGGGGGTAATATTTAGCCTTTACAACCCTAGCGCACAGGCTGTTAGGATGTTAGATTAGTCGCCAGGCTGGTATCACTAATAAATCTTGGTTAAACAGGTTAAGATCCCTGAAACCCAGGACACCTTTACATTTCCGTTTAGTGAGATTTTCCTAGGCAATCCAATGGACCTTCCTGTGATCCTTGTCTTCTACACACCATAACTCACGGATCAGTTTTTCATAGTCCTCGTAGAAGCCAATGGATATCTTGAAGATCCTCATGATGTGTCCAGTTAGAGCTTGGGACACCGATTTAATCAGGTTGTCTTTAAAACCATGTGACATAAATCGCTTGGACCAGTTGGTCATCCTTTTAGTGATTCTATTCTGGATTGGTTGGAAACGACCGCATTTCATTCGACTTTTTGGAGTAGGAAGGCCAAGGTACTTCTCATCAAAGGATGAAGAATACACACATAGGGTGGATTTGATCTCATCCTGGGTTGCACACAGACATGCGAAGATGAACATGATAGAACACTTCCATGCACCGCAGAAGGAGTTTCAGTGAGCTGTCAACAACGCTGGCCTCCTGTTTGGTGGGTTTGAAGAAGAGGAAACTATCGTCGGCAAACAACAGGTTGGATACACCTGGGGGCCCTCTGGCAACCTTGAGCGATGTGATGTGTCCCTCCATGACCTCCTTTTTTAAAGATGAAGGAAAGCGCTTCCCCAATGAAAAGGAACATGTAAGGGCTCAGAGGATCGCCTTAGCAAAATCCACGAGATGGTATGAAGGGGTCTAAGGTATGCCCGTTGTTTTGATCGCATAGCGGATAGAATGGACGTAGTCCATGATCCAATTTGTCTAACGGATGCAGGAACCAAATTTTAGGATCATCTTTTCAAGGAAGGACCAGTCAACTCTATCATACGCTTTGGAGAGGTCCAGCTTGAAAGTGAAGTGGTTATGTCTTGGGTTTTTTCTTCTTTGGATTTTGTGAAAACACTCGAAAGCAATTGAAGCATTGTCGATGATGAGTCTGTCTGGAACGAATGCGCTTTGGGTTTTGTCTATCAGATCCGCAAGGTAAGGGCGAAGGCGGTTAACCAGGCACTTGGATATGATTTTGTAAACAACACCACATAGGCTTATGGGGCAGTAGTCTGTCAGACTTTCAGGGTTTGTACCTTTTGGAATTAGTATGATAACTATGTTGTTTAGCCCCTCTAGCATGATCCCATCTCTTAAGAAGTTTTTGACCGCCCGAATCACCTCCGTCTTCATTAGGCCCGAGTTTCTTTGGTAGAATCTGCATGGCATTCCATCCAGCCCAGGAGATTTTACTGGGCCGATCTGGAATAGGGCATTTCTTATATCCTCATCATCGAACTCTCTGCATAGATGGTCGTTGATTTCTAGAGAGATAGAGGGGTGAATGAGATCTATGAGCTCATCTGGGATGATCATCGGGTCCTTGGTGTACAAGTTCATGAAGAAGGATACAACCATTCCCTTGATTTCCTCTGGATCATCCGTTCAATTTCCAATCATACCACGAATTCTCTTGATTCTATTTTTTGACTGCCTCCAATTTGCCTTTTTGTGAAAATAATTCGTGTTTTTGTCCCCCTCCTTTAACTAGGTAATCCTCGACCTTTGCCTCCACATCATTTCCTCACATTGAAGTAATTCATCTAGTTCTGATCTGATATGGTGTACCTTGTCATCTCTTTCTTTTGAATTTGGCTTCTTCTAGAGTTTCTTCGGAGTGCCTTTCTTTTTTCTGATTTCCTTTGTCACTTTTCCAAAATTGTGCACACTTTATTCCATTAGCTGAATGTGGGTGGAATCAACTTTCTACATCAGCTGAGCCAAGTTGTCGCAGTCAGGCGAAATGGACCGGGCTTCTTCGATCACAACGGGCAGGGCAGGGTGGATCTCCCACATGTGTTCGTATCTAACAGAACTCTGTTGACGGTTAACTGCCCCGTGCAATCCAGAAATAAGGGGAGGTGGAATGACCTTGCTGATATGACATGCTTAAGATTTTCTTCAGGATATAGGTCAGACCAGCAGTGCGAGGCCACAACACGATCAATTCTCTCCTTCACGTTTCTCTCAACATTCTGCTTATTGTCATATTGATGCATGTAAAATTCATATATAAACTTTGTAGTTTGTTAACATGTTTACCCACATATTTGCATCATTATAATGTTATATCCATGTTTTACATTGATTTTGGGGGATTTACCAATAATCCCCTTTATTTTGGTTTTAACTCTGTTCGGCACTATTTCGTAGAAAACACCTTCTGTTAGTATTTTGCAATTCCAGGAGCTACGGGACTCAAAAAGGGCAAGGCCAAAGGCCATGGTTCACAAATTTCGAGACGCATCCAACAGGACAAAGGAGGACACGAGGAGCCCAACAAGCAAGGATAAAGCCATAGGGCGCGCCTAGTGATACGTCAGAAACGTATCTATAATTTTTGATCCCATGCTTGTTTAGTATCTACTTTGCTTTGATTTGTCTACACTTTGAGGTGTTTTTATACGTTTTCTGATACTAACCTATTAACAAGATGCCACAGTGCCAGTTGCATGTTTTATTCTGTTTTTGGTTCCAGAAAGGCAGAAAATCAATATTTTCGGAATTGGAAGGGACAAAAGCCAAAGTCAATACCTAGGGAACACGAAGCCTGAATACGAGACGGAGGAGGGCCACCAGGGGGCCGCAACCCCTAGACGTGCGGCCAAGGTGGGACTGCGCCTGGGGGGTGCAACCGCCCTGGCGACCCCCTACCTCGCTCCTTCGCCTCCCCCATGCCTAAACCGTAAGTATCCGATCAATATTCCACGAAACCGTCTGTAGCCACTACCACCATTGTCCCGAGATCGGGGGGATATAAAGCTCTTACCGACACCCTGCCGAAGGGGAGACATCCCATAGGCCTTCTTCTTCATCATGCCAGCCTTCGGTATGAAGAGTGAGTAGTTCCACCTTGGACTATGGGTCCATGTAGTAGATAGATGGTTGTATCTCCTCCTTTGTGCTTTAATGTTTAGATCTTGTGAGCTTCGTTCATGATCAAGATCTCATCTATTTGTAATCATGCATGTTATGTTTGTGGGGATCCGATGGATATTGAGATTACTATGTCAGATTGATTAATGCTTTTGTATTATTGATTCTATCATGTCTGTGTTGTTTGTGATCTTGCATGCTCTCCGTTGTTAGTAGCTATCTTGGCCAAGTAGTTGCTAGTGACTCCAAGAGGGGGTATTTATGCTCGATAGTGGGTTCATGCCTCTATTTAATCTAAGGGAAGTGACATAAATCTCTAAGGTTGTAGACGTGTTGTTTCCACTAGGGAGAAAACAACGGTCTCTTGTTCATGGAACAAGTGGATTGTTTACCTTACACACTTTGCTTAAAGAAGTTGTCTGTTGCTTGCAACTTAATACGGGAGGGGGTTCGGATGATAACCCAAAGGTGGACTTCTGGTCATAGATGCAGTTGGATGGCGGTCTATGTATCTTGCTGTATTGCCCAATCGAATCTCATAGGACCATGAATGTCTAGTTTTGCATTGTTATGCCTTGCTCAGTTCTGTTAGTTGCCCTGATGTAATTTGTTTACCCAGCATGACATATTTGTTTATCTAAGGAGAACACCTCTAGTGAACTATGAACCCCGGTCCAATCTTTACCATTGATACATCTTTCACTGTTACTGTTTACTTGCTGCAAACCACCATTACCTTCCACACCATACAGTTAATCCTTTGTTACAGCAAACCGGTGAGATTGACAACCTCACTGTTTGTTGGGGCAAAGTCTTGAGTTTGTGTTGTGCAGGTCTCCAAGTTGCTAGCAACACCTTTAAGTTGTTTCCTTCCTCCTACTAGTTCGATAACCTTGGTTTCTTACTGAGGGAAAACTTGATGCTGTGCTCATGATACCTTCCTCTTGGGGTCTCCCAACAAAGTGTTCACGCACTCATCAATCCTTTTTCTGGCACCGGGCTAAGGACGTCTTCACAAGGGGAGTCCTTCTCAATATTTATCTTTACTTTGTTTTTGTTTTGCTTAGTTTCTTTTGCTTGGTTTTGTTTGCCTCTTTTTATCAAAAAATTCCAAAAAAATTAGTTTAGTTTGTTTTGCTTTCTCTTATAAAAACACACAAAAATTAGTTCCTGCTCTAGTTGTTGCTGCTGTTGGCTTGCTCCACTTTTTCCAAAATGAACTCTACCGAGAACACCAAGTTGTGTGACTTAAACAACAATGATTCCCTAAGTACTCTTATTGCTCCACCTGCTCCTAATGCTACCTTTTATGAAATTAAGCCTGCTTTGTTGAATCTTGTGACGAGAGACCAATTTTCTGGTGCTAGTTCTGATGATGCTGCTGCCCACCTCAATAATTTTTTGAACTTTGTGAGATGCATAAGTATAAGGATGTAGATGGAGATATTATTAAGCTTAAGTTGTTTCCTTTCTCCTTGAGAGGAAAAGCTAAAGAATGGTTGCTATCCTTGCCTAGAAATAGTATTGATTCTTGGATTAAGTGCAAATATGCTTTCATTGTAAAGTACTACCCTCCTGCTAAGATTATATCTATGAGAAGTGATATTATGAAATTTAAACAACTTGATAATGAACATGTTTCTCAAGCTTGGGAAAGAATGAAATCTTTGGTTAAGAATTGTCCCACTCATGGACTTACTGCTTGGATGATTATTGTCAACACCCGGATTTTTAATCCTAGATGCATGTTATTCCATACATCACAATCCTAGGATTACCATTTTTGCGAGACTTAACAGAATTGGATACCATAGTACATCATCCTTACAAACCATACATAAGGTCTTACACAAATAAGGATCTCATGATCCAGTTCTTAATACAACTCAGGCAGCGGAAATACGTAATAATAAAGGTAGCGTAGGCGAAGCTCCATCTTCGGGGTCACAAGCAATGCTGACGATGGGAGGTGATCCTAGTTGTCGTAACCTTCCTGGGGTCCATCATCCTGGTACTCTTCTTCATAGTCTGGCCACGGGAATAGCCAGGGAAAAAGCCATGAGTACTCTTTAAGTACTCGCAAACTAATATTAACAAGTGAAGGGGGGGGGGGGTTTGTAGTAGGACACTAAGCTCTAGGGTTGTTTTGCAAAAAGCCAGATTTACCTCTACTAAGTTCAGAAGCAAGAAAAGCTAGTTGAAATTTTATAACACCTAAGTGGGAACTTGTATTTCATATCACAACTCTGTTGTGGTCAAGTCAAAATCTCAATTCATTTCACAAGTCATTTTGAAAACATCTGACGGGGGAACAATATGGCCACTCCAACTGTCCATAACCGCGGACGCGGCTATTCGAATAGTTTGACACTCTGCAGAGATTGTACACTTTCACCACAACATTCGATACATCCGTCAGGAACAAATCCTGAATTCACCATACTCAGTATGCGGATAATCAATCCTAACCTTTCAATTACATGCCCTAGTATAGGCACCTCTCCTGTGAGTTTGGCCTCCCAACCATGACCAACAGTCATCTTGCACCGCATGTGGACAATCTTCACAAGGTAGCCTCAGCTCAGACCTTGGCCGTGAGGGAACCCATACTAAGGTATATAAGTTTCCAGTCAAGCCCTACCCAATTTTCGGGTATTGTGGTTGTACAGTAAAATTTGGAATGGTATCGCATCTAGACAACCATCAGTTTTATAAAGGGGCTAAGGCTCATGCCTCAACATTTTCTTCTGTCTTAATCATCTGGTGTTCGTAAACACATGTCAAAACATCTCAGTAGAATGACTCATCATTCTAAGGTTTTCATAACCATTTTCCACCAAGTATTCCCATCTCAAGTTGATCAAGTTTTATGCTTAGCACTAGCATCTACAAATGGGAGTGAGTACTAATGAGGGGTGGTAAACAAGTGTAGTTTAACTAAGTTCAATATCATGCCTTAGGATGGCATCAAGATTATCTAGCTTAGGCCAAATTTAATGCTCTTTATGCAACCTTCAATTATCTTCCTAGAATCTACAAGTCACTTAAGTAGACTCTAAGTAATAGCTTTCATAAAGAAGTAAAGTAGAAGGCTTGCAAGTAAAACTAGGATTGGGTATCATCAAATGTGTCTAACCAAGCATACTTAGTTCATTGCATAGGTTACCTAACTTTCATAATTGCAAGTGTTAGCTTGCTCAATCAACTAGTAGTATTAGGCTTGCCTTGTGTAGAGCAGTGGTTGAAGTTCTCCTCGGCTTCTTCCTCGTAGTATCCTCCTTCCTCCTCGTATCCTTGGTCGATACTAGCGTCTATAAATAAATACGAGGTACACAATCACCAAACAATACTTAACTATTTGCAATCATCACATAAAGGTGCACTATAGATGATCTAGCATCATCACTAATATTACAGGATTAAAACTTTTGTCTTATTTATTTGAATTTGAGAAAAGTAATTTCTACTCATTGAAAAACTACTTAAGATTTAATATTCTCCAAACCAAACATGGGATCATGTTGACACATGTCATCACCACATATTTCAGTACATGGGAATGTGATTTAAAGTGGTGTCACAATTTAATAAGATTTAACCTTTTTATTATAAATCATTAAAGTGGCTAGAAATGCCTATGTGGCATTCTTTTATTACTTGAACATTATTTCTGTAAGTAAACCCATATATTTTTATATATTCTGAAGGTATGGTCAAATGTGATTTTTGAGAGTTGGAATCAACTCAAAATCTATTATGTTTTAAGTTTTAAAAATGTTTGAATGCAGAAAAGCTTCCGCCTTGTTATTTTTACCAAGGTTGATATATAGATCCAAATGATTTGAATCCAACGGATTGGATTAAGCATTTCAATATCTTTCTAACAAAATTGGTTTCATTCAATTTGGTTCACTAAATCGAGCTAGGTTGATTTTTGAAACTAGGTACAGAACTGAGTTTGAATATAAATAGAAAAAGCTAAATTCAAACGAGTGGGCTGCGCGGGAAGGGGTAATGGGCCGACCCAGTGTCACTCTGCAGCACGGGGCACAACTGACAGGGGGGTCTACTGGTCAGTGGCTCTTTAAACGCGAAGCGGTACGTGGCGATGTGGTGCGTTGGATTAGAATGAAGATCGATGGCTGAGGGTCGTCGTCAACGATGAACAGGTCACCGGCGAGCTCGAACCCTAGCGGCTCAGTGGGGGTGCATAGGGGGCATACCGGGGCTCCAGTGACGAGGCGAGGCGGGAAAACAACAAAGTCGACGACGGCGAACTCAGGGGTGGTCGCGGCAGCTCCGGGGGTGGTCGAAATCAACGGCTCCCTTCTTCTCCAGAGGCGGCCTGCTCCGGCGCAATTCCGGCAAGCTGCTGCTCCTCGTGCTCCGTCTAAGGGGTGGAATGATCAGTGAGGTGAGGGGAGTGAGATGGTGTGAAGAAATCGAGCGGGGATCGTCTCCTTTTATATGCTCGACGGCGAGACCGAAAGGGATGGGCAGGCGACGGTGGCGACACGGCTACGGGTAGCTAGAGGCATGGCCGAGGTTGGCGTTCGACGGGTGGTCTCCTGGCGATTCTCTAGAGCTTAAATGCGCGTGTAGGGGCGGTGGCAATTGGTCGGTAACGTGCGGTGCTCTGCGCAGCAGTGGCGGCGTCTTCGACGGCGAGCGGTGGCTGTCAGGCATGGGGCGGCGAACGGGGGTGTCTGCGGGGTTGCTGGGGCGGTGGTGATCACGCGTGCACGCGGCGAGGGAGGCGCGCGGTCTGTGGGCGTGTGTCGAGGGTGGCGCTCTGGCGCGCTCTCGGCATGCTCGCAGAGAAGCTTGGCATGGCTTGGGCGTGTGGTCGGTCCATGGCGGGGTTCGAAACCGGACATGGGGTGGCGGTGGACGGTGGCCTGTGTCCTAGACATGGTGTTTAGGCTTGGTGCTTGCTCTGGCTAGCTAGCCATGGTCGGCTGGCAAGGGTTCCTTCAGGTTGGCATGGCATGGTGCAAAGGGTAGGGGCTAGGGGTGGTCAAGGAACTGGTTGGCACTGGGGGAGACAAGTGTGATCAATGGTGAACAATGCTTAGCCAAATTACTGCTCAAAACAGTGAAGTTTGGCCAGTTTGATTTGTTGTCTCCAAGTGTTTGATGAAATGGCCGCAAGAACTTGGGTTTTGAATGTTGAAAAGAATTTTGGTGGGTGTGCTAGGCATGTGTTGAGGATTCTGTGGATTCTTGGGTTTTGAAAATTGAGCTTATTTGAGTGGTTTTTGAAATAGTGGGATCTTCCCATATGAAATAGATTCAATTTTAAACTATCATTTAAACTAAGCATTTGAATGTTTTTGGATGATCACAAAGTGGGCCTTGGTTCCTTGTTATGAGTACTATCAAGGGGTGTAAAGATCCATACATGTTTCTATTAAGTTCTGAAAGTTAGAGATAGCCAAAATAGGCATGGGAGTTAATTTGGGCCAAGTGACCATTCACTTAATTTGTTTGTTTTGATTTGTTTGTCTTAGGGAAAATTTTGGGGATTGTTTAGATGATGTTTATTTCACCTAAGAATCATTTTACCAGCAAGGAAAACACAGAACCATGTCAATTCAAAAGAATCCAAATTTTAATACATATACATATGAATGCTTTCATATTTTTAATTGGAAAAGTTTTTGTTAACCCTAAATTTGAAGATTAGAGTTTGATGATTTAAGTTTAATATTTTTGGGATGTTACAATTATCCAGACTTTTTATACAGGTTTCTACTTCTCTTCAAGAAACTTGTTGGATTCAACTGATGGAGGTACCTTTATGACCATCACTGTGGCATCCCGCAAAACCACTACTAGAAAATCGCGTTGTTTTTGTGCATTGCATCGTCATCATCATGCATTTGTTGTCTGAAACTATTTCCAATAAGCCTATTTTTGTTTTCTAAAAATGCCCTCCTCTTATTTCAAAATAAGTCTTATAATTACCTGTCAAATTATTTGCCTACAAGTTATTTGCTAAAAAGATTTGAAACAAAAACAACACCATAAATATTTACAAACTAACACAAGCCCCAAACCCTAAACCTATTCCCACCCAAATCTATCCTACCCACCTCTCACAGCTCGCCACCTCACCCTCTCCCCCATTCCCTACCCACCATGCCACCTCACTAATCCACCACCCCCTTTTCTCTCTTTCTCACACAGCTCCTTCTTACCCCCTCTCTCTTCCTCTCCCTTACACCCCTGGCCCACCCCTCCCTGGGTCCACTCCCCACTCCCAAACCCTCTCTCTCTCTCACCAACCGACCTGCCTGCCCACCTCTCCCTGTCCCGCGGGCCCCACGCGTCGACCCCAGCGTGGACCGCGCCTGGTCCCACCCTCCGCCTACCTACACCTCGCCTCCCTCTCTCTTCTTCCTCCCTCACCCCCGCGTCTCCTCCCTCCTTTCCCCTCCTCCTCCTCGCCTTCACCCCTGCCCCAACCTCCTTGGCGCCTCCCGCCTCTCTCTCACCGCCTGCCTCTCCTCCTCCCTCGTTCAGCTCCACTCCCACCCTCCCGCCTCTCGCCCGCTCCTCCTTCCTCCACCTCCTTCCGCCCCTGCCTCCTCTCTCCTCCTCCCTCGCGCCTCGCCCTCCCGCCTCCCTCGCCCCTCCTCCGGCTCCTCCGCCCGCCTCTCCTCCTCCCGTCTCTCCGCTCCACCCGCCTTCGCCTCCTCCTCACTCTCCGGCCCTTCCTCCTCGCTCTCTCTCTCCACACCCTGCCTCCGCCCTCTCCGCCTTCGCCACCGCCTCCGCTCCCACCTCGCCTCCGCCTTCAGGCCCTCTCGCCTTCCTCCTCCCTCGCGTCCTCCTCTCCCAGCGCGCCACCTCCCTCTCCTCGCCTACGCCACCCTTGGCCCCTCATGAGCCGCCCACCTCCTGCCGACCGCCAACCACCCGATCGCCGCGGCCTTCGCTCGCCACCATCTTCGCCTCCGCCTCGGGTCCCGCTCGGCCGCGTCGCGGGCCTCGGCCGGCGGCGTTGCGCCAGGGACCCCTCTGCGGCATGGCCCCACGGGCCTGCAGCCGCCATCGCTGCGGGCAGCGGGCCCGTCTCCAACCTCTGCCGTGGAGCTCGCGCCCGGTGCTCGTCCTCGGCGGCGTGCCGTTCGCGCCCTCGCGGTCCCGATGGCCACCCGTGCGTCGCCAATGCTCGTGTAGGAGCATAGTAACCGCCAAGATCGACACCGACCAGCGGAGACCCGGCGAGCCCGATGAACCATCGATGACCCTCGAAGAACCACCGACAAGGGTATCAAGCGCCATGCTCGGCTTCATGGATCCTCATGAACTCCGGCGGAACCAAGATCACTACGAGCAACCAAAGCGGAGCCTTCAAGGTTGTCGGTGGAAACCCGAAGGATCCCGGACGCCAAGACCGTCGACATGGATACCGAAGGACGCCGAGCGCCAAGTACTTCCACTCGGACGCCCCACGGACTCGGAGAAAACCCTCGGACGCCAAGTTCGCCTCATGAACCCCCAAGACCTGAACCCGAAGACGCCAAGGTCGCCGACGCAGCATGTCGAGTACTTCACCCCAGATGAGACAAGTACTACTTCCCGGTACACGGACCGACAAGGACTTCACAACGACAAGAACGACACCGACCAGGGCGAATCCTATGCGCCCCGACACCGAACCAAGCTTTTCTCCGCGGATGCGACAAGACCTACTTCCACGACCCATCGAACCCTGGACCCTGAGACCGACCCCGAACCCCGGAACCCCAAGATCGTCCGAACCCTAATGTGTGCCCCTTTTCTCGAGCCCTATTTTATAAATGTAATAACAACTTGTTGCATATTAATTGCCATACTTGCATGCATATTTGTGTGGTTTGGGGGCCTTATGCCGATTCACCTCATAATTAAATATGGGGCCCATATGCGGGCAAATCTAGCCTTATATTGGCCTCATTTAAATTTGTGTAGCGAACCGGTGTCATTGTCTTGCCTTGTTAAAAGAACATTTAAAATGCGGGGTATCTAAACAACTAGAACCATATATTTAATTGTCGGGACCCCGGTTCCGCTTAATATAACCTAATCGCATTGCACCTTTGCCATGCCATGCATCATACATGCATCATGCCCGATCTTTTGCCGTAGTATTAAATATTGCATCCGGTGTTTCTTCTAGTGTTTTGCTTCTTCGCGGATAAGGCCGTTGAGTTGATGTGAGCTTCGCCCCGATCTTCGGATGAACCTTCGACAATGTTTTCAGGCGAGCATCTCCCCCTTTCTACCTATCTTACTTTTATAGTATTTATTTCCCTCCTGTTGATCTATTGATATCTGCGTTGCGATGCTCTAGTTTTCGTACCCGTGATATTCCTTGCAGCCTCATATTGCCCTGGACACATCCTATTACCTGTTGTTTGGTAGTTAGTTGGACTTGCGCGTCGTAGTCGCTTGCTCGAGTGCTGTTGCGTGTCGCCAAGTACCACAGTTGTTGAAGTATTTGCCGCATGTTGATGTTGGAGATGATCATGGCTTTACTTATCGTTCACTTTAATTCCTGTTTAACAAATAAAATTGAAGTAAGTAAGCAGAGGCATCGGTGGGTGATAGATAATATTTGGTTTCCGACCGCCCACTTGTGTCCCGTAGGACCCCGAGTTCTTGACACTGTTAGAGATTGAGTCGCTAACCACGGTGGGGAGATATGGTCCCCCATTGATTAGTACCGATTTCAAAGTATTGTCTTGGGGCCACAAACTAGTTTGAGGTTTTATTTACTATCTGTACTTATGCCATGCTTTACGCTTTATTTACGATTGTGCGAGGAGCACTTTGTCTCGCTTAGGAAGCGGAGTGTTTTCGGTATCGACAGCGGTCCGCTTTTGGGATTCATTGTCGTTCTACCATCGCAAACCCCGAGTCCGTCTCGAGACCGGCCGACTTCTTGGAGTAGACTTAGTGGGGTGGCCCCCCGTGCTTGCTTTGGGTCTGGAAACGTCATGACTTAGGCCCCGCCGACATACCGATGGGTGTATGTTAACTGATCTGGCAAAAAGGGTCGAAGTGCTTGTGGATACTTTGGTGCACCCCTGCAGGGTAAAACTTTCTGAAAGCCGTGTCCGCGGTTATGGACGACTTGGAGCACAGTATCTCGATCATAGACAACTATAACTAAAGTTCTTGTTATAAATTGACTTGTATCCAATATGACTAGTAATCACTTCACTATAACGGAATGGCTAAATAAAAGTACCAACAACTGCTGGGTTTTGGGGTTATCTCATGCCATCAGATTCGACTAGTAAGTGATGCAACTATCACGGAATGGTCAACTAAAAGTGCCCATCGCTTACTTTATCGGGATGATTATCTAAACCGACTAGTAATTGCTGCAACGATAATCGCATAAATAAAGCGCCAACCGTGTGAGTTCCTCGGTTGACTTCCTCGTTGGTCTCGAGGGAAACACCGGGATGGGTTTATTTGGTGGTAGCATCGGTTGGTTCCGAATAGGTTTTTCTTACCCTCTCTCGATAACCGCTAGTTGTCCGAGTCTCTATAGGTTGTTTAGCGCATCTTGCTGCCGCTTCACCATACCTATGTAGGCGAGGACTTGAATCTAGCCTCGCCGTGTCTTGGCCTCGATCGACGCTCCTCTTTTTCCTTTGCCCTTTGTCGGCACCCCTTTTGTTTAAGCAGGTTTTAAGATCGACGTCGTTAGCAGGGTTACCCTTCCGTCTTGGCCTAGGCAGGGTTATGGACGCCATTGGTTATTCTTCAGGGCTCTTAGCCCCATTTGCATCTTGTCCGTAGTCGGACGCTATATCTTTTCAAGGTGATTTGGATCTCTGTACCGTATATCTGTATTCTTGACTCATGCAGTCGTGTTGTATATATATCTGTTCTGTGGGTCCCATCGAGGACTGTTGTGTAATGTTATTACTTCATTTTCCAGCCGCACGAAAGTGCCTGGTGGGCACCTTTGAATCGTTTCTATGCGGGTTTGGCGGGTTTCGCTAAAACTTGCATAGGGTCGATTCAGAGGGTGTTACAATCACCTTGGGTGCTACAACAAAATTCCTTGATAATATGATGGTTAATTATTCTGAATGGCACACTGAGAGAGCTCCACATGGTAAGAAGGTAAATTCTGTTAAAGAAACCTCCTCTTTGAGTGATAATATTGATGTTATCATGGCTATGCTTGTTAATGGGAAAGCTCCTTTAGATCCAAATAATGTACCCTTAGCCTATTTGGTTTCTCAAGAAGATCAAGTTGATGTGAACTTCATTAGAAACAACAATTTTAATAACAATGCCTATAGGAATAATTTTGGTAGTAACAACAATTATAGGCCTTATCCTCCTAATAATGGTAATACCTATGGAAACTCCTACAACAATACTAGAAGTGCCCCCTCTGAACTTGAAGTCATGCTCAAAGACTTTATTAGTAAACAAACCACTTTCAACAAGACCGTGGAGGAAAAGCTTTTGAATGTAGATAAAAATATTTCCTCTTTGTCTGAAGCATAGTCCTCTTTGATTAATAAAATGGCTGCTAAACCTGAAACCATGGAAATTACCTTTGCTGCTACTCATGCCATACAAGTTACTATTGATGAAAATGTTAGACTGTTAGCCCAACTTCATGCTAAGTGGGAAAGAGAAGCTGAAATTGCTAGAAACAATAGTGTGTGCACTATCACCACCACCAATATGAATGCCACTAAACCAAAAGAGGTCCCTATTCCTCCTACCACATTACCTAAACCCAATGGGCCTACTACTAGTGATGCTAAGTTTGATTTCGATCTTGATGGTTGCAATATTTCTAAAGTTATTATGTTCCTACAAAAGCTTTCTAGAAGTCCTGATGCTAGTGATGTGAATGTGGCTTTCATCAAGCACATTACATATGCTCTTATTAAAATTAAGGAAGAGAAGTTGAAACACAAAGCTTCTATCCCTAGGAAAGTATAAGGTAGTTGGGAACCCATTATTAACATGCAAGTAAATGACTTTGATCTCAAAGCTTCATGTGACCTTGGTTCTAGTGTCTCTATTATTCCTAGAAAGATTTATGAAATGCTTGATTTGCCACCTTTGGAAGATTGTTATTTGGATGTCCCACTTAATTATCATGCTAAGAATAAACTCATATGGAGTGTTAATGATGTTCTTATCATGGTTAACAATGCTTATGTCCCTATTGATTTCAATGTTTTGGATGTCGAATACAATGCTTCTTGTCCTATTATTTGGGAAGACCTTTTCTTAGAACTGGTGGTGCCATAATTGATATGAAAGAAGGCACCATTAAATATCAATTTCCATTCAAGAAAGGTATTGAACACTTCTCTATGAGTAGAGAGAAGTTTCTTTTTGCTCCTCCTTTGAAAGCAAGGTTTGATGTTAATGCTTCTTCATTTGAAAATACTTGATTCTTGCTTCTTGTGCCTAACTTAAAGGCGTTAAAGAAAAGTGCTTGTTGGGAGATAACCCAAGAGTTTTCTTGAGTCTTAGAAGTTATTACTTCAGTAATGACCTCTCCTTATCCTTTTTGTTTGGATTTTGTGCCAAGAATGACCTCTAATGAGAGAGAAGTAAGATTTGGGGAGTTGCTGTCCCGAAACAGATTTTTGTGCTCCACCATAAAAATTCGTGAGGAATATCTGTAAGTCGGATTGAGCTGATATTTTACGACAAAACCCCCAGTATGTTAGCTAACTTTCGTTAGTTCAACACTTTTTGATTTGAGAAATAGAAGGTCTTAGAAAAAATCGGTTTATACCTGCTGGTCCATTTTGACAGATTTCTGCCATTATTTGCATTTGCTTCTTATTGATTCCTTTTTGGGTTCTTTTTGGAAAATTGAGATTTTTGAGGGAATTGATATATTAGCTAGTGTTTTTAGTGAAAGTTTTGCTGTTCTAAAGCTAAACCCAAGGGTCTACTATCTTTTGAATACACTAATGTTGCTAATGAAGATTGTGTGAAGTTTCGTATGAAGGAAAATTTTCAGGTGTAAAGAAATAATGATATAATGAGATGAAGAATGGAAAAAAGCTCAAACTTGGGTATGCCACCCCGTGTCACCCCAATAAATATTCAAGAGGTACAAGCGTCAAAGCTTGGGGATGCCCAAGGCATCCCCTTCTTCAACAATAAAAAGCCCAGGTCTTTCTAGACACTTCATTTTTATTGTTTCATGCACTGTCGTGTTGTTCTTGGAGCGTCTTAGTTTTCATTTGTTGATTAGTTTGTTTAGTTTGCTTGAATAAAGTAGTTTGGACCCCCGTTCTCGCTATGTTGTTTCAAACAAGTTGATTGGTGTTGGAAAGGAGTAGAAAGTTCTTGCTTGAATAGTGCAAGAGGAGATTGCTTTGACTGTGACTTAGACTTTAGCATGTCATGCTAGATGTTATTTTGACCTTATGCTTAGTGATTATTGTTGTAGCATGACTTGTTCCAAACAATTGGAATTGCTTAGTGTGCCTTGAAAGAATAATGCGTTGTTTTAGCATGCAAAAGCATAGTATTGTGGTATTATCCTTTGATGCGTTGTTTGGGTTGGCTTGGCACATGCTCACACCATGTTATGACTATGAACAAGTCACCATAGCCTCTATGATCATTTAGTCTTTGACTTGTAGTACCACTATATGCTTTTATTAGTAATGTTTTGTCGCTCTGCATGATTATGGCCATTATTGCTCTCTTAGTTGGTCGCTCCCAGTCTTTTGCTAGCCTCCACTTGCATGAGTAAGCTCTACTCATGCTTCCAACTCCCCAAAAACCAAGTTACTCCAAAGTGTCCACTATAAATTCCTATGCATGGCGTGTTACACCATTCCAAGTATATTCTTGTTTTCATCTATCTTCTAATTAAAAAGTATTTTGTTATGTGAAAACTTAGTGATTAAAGCTCTCACAAACTTGATGGCACACTTTATATTTCTTGCCCCTAATAAACTTGAACCATTGTGTCATCTATGTTGTATATGCTTGCACTTATATGTTGGAATTATGTAACACCCCCGATCACTCCGGACCGACGGCTGCCACTAACCTTAGAGTTCTTTTCGAATGAGCTTCCGGAAAAGAAGTTGAAACTTGTAGGTACGGGTTTCCTATCAATCCTATTGAGCCATGCTCCAGGGTCTCACATACACCCACCCTTAGAAGATCGACGTCCTCGTCGATCAACCACAAGCCAGGAACGTCCCCTCTTAGCACACGTGTGTGCGTCCAGTGCCGGCACATGTGCCATGCCGTGTCCACTCCGGGCCACACGCGCCATGCGCCACATGTACGCCACTGACTCGCACACGCCCATGTAACCGCGAGGGTCGGCTCTGATACCAATTTGTAACACCCCCGATCACTCCGGACCGATGGCTGTCACTTCTGGCAGCTCAATAGGATCTCTAGACTAACCCCACAGACCAACACTAGTATTTTCTGTGCACTTTGTCCTCACTCATGCACACCCGGTACCCACTTCCCGGTCGGTCACCCATCCTATAATTGCTCTAGGCCAAGCACGCTTAACCTTAGAGTTCTTTTCGAATGAGCTTCCGGAAAAGAAGTTGCAACTTGTTGGTATGGGTTTCCTATCAATCCTATTGAGCCATGCGCCAGGGTCTCACAAATTAGCAGAACCATGCTGTCATGGGGAACGCTTTCAACATTGCACTTGTACATTATACACAGTTGATATCATGCTCTTTTGTCTATGGATGTCGTCGGTGTGAAATAAAACGGGAGCTTGTAAGTCCATGGAGTTATGTATGTGTGTTAGAGAAACGCCTGGGCCGCTAGCCTAAGTGAAAGGATCGTATGGGCACCTAGAGGGGGGGGGGGTGAATAGGTGCTACTTCAAATTTTCTTCCTTTTCAAATTAAGGTTTGACAATAAGGTAAATTCTCTAGATAATGCAACTATGGTGAATTTACCTATATGACAATTATGCAAGGGCTACCACAACACAAAAGTAGTAACAAGTAAGTAAGGTGCGGTAAAGGATAGATGTAACCGAAAAGTGGACGCGGAGACACAAGGATTTGTTTCCCGTAGTTCCTTCCTTTTGAGGGGAAGTATGTCTACGTTTGGAGAGGGGGTGGTTTCAAACCACCAACGCCACGAGAGGCCTCCCTTGTTCTCCGATGAATCTCATCCCAACGGGATCGATTCACCTTCCACTATATCGGCAACCTTCAAGGTGGAAGTCGGCACCGTAACAATTTTGGGGCACACATCCACAACTTAATCGGAGGCTCCCAAATACAAGAAAGCTGACAAAGCAACCAAAGACAAGCTTGTAAGAACCAAAACAAGAACTAGGGCTTCCAAGAAAACACTAGAGCAAAGGGGCCCTCAATGGAATGAGGGGGAAATGAAGATCTCTTTTGGTGAAGTAGTAGATCGGGGACTCCTCCTTCGATTCCCCAAAGATCAAGGACTTTGGGTGGTGGAATGAGGAGATCTTGAAGATTTGGGTGGCTCTAATGGACTCCAATGGTGGTCTTTTACTTTAATGAACTGAGCAATTTGTCCCAAGGTAGGTGGAGGGGTATTTATACCCCTCCATGAAATATGGCCGTTGGAGCATTTAATGTACCAGATTAAGCAGTAGTACCGCTTGAAAGCGGACTACCGGTCAAGTACCAGGACTGTACCGCAGATCTTGAGATTCTTTAGTTTTGGGCGGTATCGCCTTGCGTATTACCCCTGCGGTAGTACCGAGAAGCGGTACTACCGGTTAGGCGATAGTACCAGCCCAAGTACCTCTTGGTACCGACCAAAGCGGAGGAGTGAGTGCTAGTCAAGATGCCCGACATCGCCGAAAGACGATCGTCTCAAGCGGTATACCGCTTTTACCAAGCTGGTACTACCGGTTGGACCCAGTAGTGCTGCGGTACCGGGGTACCGCTAGTACACACCTTCATCAGCTTTGGTCAGTGCCAACCGGTACTGGAACCGGTAGTACCGGTGTCAAGCGGTAGTACCGGTCATAGTTCCGGTACTACCGGTTGACACAGAGGTTTTTGCAAGGGGAATTGATATGCCATTATTTGTGCCACCACTTATCAAACCTGTGATAAACTTAACACACAGTTAAACCGATAAGTGTGTTGTTATCAAACATCAAAATCAGAGGGATAGGAAAATGCTCTTTCAATCTCCCCCTTTTTGGTGTTTGATGACAATACACTTCTGCAAGATTATTTTATTAGTAAGCATATGATATTTGTAAAATAGAGACGTGACTCCCCCTAGATGTGTAGAAACAAACCTCCCCCTCTATTTTACAAACCCAACATGGGTGCACAAATATGGATACTAGCATTTTAACATACCTTTGCACAAAACATGTGATGAGGAATATATAGACAATAGATACCGCATAACATCACAAGATGGATCCAATGAAATAAACCACATAGTCTCATAAGATGGATCCAACCACATAGTCTCACACGACATAAACACATAGTCTCACACATAAATAGAGGGAAATCGAAGTTCATAAGCAATAAAAGGATAAAAGATAAAAACGAGCTTGTGACTTCCCATGCAACACCCGTGCTTAAAGTGCAACTTCTCCCCCTTTGGCATCAAGACGCCAAAAAGGGACAAGTGCAAAGCTACCGTCCTAAAGGTCAATCATCCTCCTCCTCCTCATCCTCAAGGTCCTCCTCATCCTCGTAAGTGGGTGGGGCGCGGTGCGAGGAAGAGACATCATCGTCCCAACGGCTGTGCTGAGAAATCCACTGATGTTCTAGAGTGATGTTGTTCTCGGATCCCTTGGACATGGTCAAACTTTGAGCAGGCATCATTTCCTTCTGCCGAGCACATGCTTTCTTTGCATACACATGCGCCTCATACATGCGCTTCTGGTTGTCATCTGGAAGAAGAAGATCTTCTTGAGCTTGACCTCCATCCTTTTGGACCAAGAGGGCTTGGCGTTCTTGCGATGAGAGACAACATAATCAGTGTCATGGCCACTGTTAGCATCCTTAGAGTCATCCTCATCCTCCTCACCTGCCGCAACGCGAGGTTTAGCATGTGTCTTGATCTTGAGTGCCTTTGGCCTGTGCACAATGAGAGAGCGAGTGGAGAGAGTCCTAGCAATGATGGGGCACTTTGACACAATGAGGGCCATAATATAAGGAGCAAATGGTGGAACCCTCCGAGTGTATGCAACAACAACCATTTCATTCCATATGAAGTCTGTCACATCAAGAGGATTGCCTGATTCTCGATTGAGGAAGGTGTTGAACAGCAAGTCAACGGAGAACCCATGTATCTCATCCTTGTTGCCCGCACGAGGAGCAACAGTCTCACGGAAAATGCGATGGAGAATGTCATATGTGGGGAGTAGATCCTTGATCTTGCCAGCAACCCCACGGCCTCGAATATACAAAGGTGTAAGAACATGCTTTTTGGAGGGATGCTCCCGCATGTGACAGCGAAAACCACAAGGAACGTCCCGGCCGCGATCTTCATACCCCAAGATTGCAGCAAACTCCACAAGTGTAGCTTCCTTGACAGCACCTTGAGTCATCCAGGTAATCTTCCGAGTGCGGCCAGTGTGAAAATGTGCAGTGTCATAAAACTGGCAGATAAGGAGGGGATCATAGTCATACTAAGACTCCATAATGGGGAACAAGCCAAGGTGAGAGCAGATTTCCTTAGCTTCAGCAAAGTAGTCAAGGTTCTTGTCAATGTGTCCCATGTCAATCCACTGCTGAGGCACCACCATCTGGATGTTGGTCAAAAGAACCTCATGATAAACACGCTCTTGGAAATCATCATAGAAGAGACTGTCTTCCCTTGCTTCGCTCCGGTTGCGGGAGTATGCATTTTCAATCCGGAGAGCCCTAAACTCTGACTCAGAGATATCTGACAGTTTCTTTGGCCCAGATGGCCCAGAGCTGAGACTTTTGGTACGCCCAGTGGAAGGGGGGCGAGAGGGAGGGGCGCTGCCACGCCCAGCTGAGCGCTTGGTAACCCATTCACGACCCCCACGACCACCTCGAGTGGCAGGCAGCTTGGAACGGTGTCTTGGTTGTGGCATAACCTCTTCCTCATACTCCGTCTCTTCCTCAACAATCTCACAGTCAGACTTGGAGAACTTGCGTGCACCCCGAGAACCACCTGCATCTGTGAAACACGAGGGAGGATAGCAAGGAGATAAGGGCATAAGAATCAAAAAGGTGCAAATGAGAGAATCTACAATTTGGGCAGAAAAATGTGGTCAGAGTGGACCGGTACTACCAGACCTGACGACCGGTAGTACCGCTTGCAAGCGGTAGTACCAGAAAAAGTTCCGGTACTACCGGTTGAGCGGCACACACGCGTCAGATCTGATGGAAACGGCCCAACATGACGTCATAAAACTGCAAAATCGAAGATTCTACTCGGTATCAAGGAATCATATGGCAGTACAACCTTGCAACTAGTCAATTTCTCCACAAATCTAAGCCAAAACCTAGATCTAATGGGGAAATCAAACGGGGAGAGAGAAAGGGCGGTTGTACCGGGATCCATGGCGGTGTAAAGGAGTGGGAGCCCGCCAAGAGGCCGAATCCAAGGAGAATCCAGAGAGAGGAGGGCGCGGCAGGGCTCCGGTGGCTTCAAGATCTCTGGTGGCGGCGCAGGTTTGAGTGGAGGGCGTGGGGAATAATGAGGCACTGAGGGGTGCCTCTCCCCACGCGTCCAATATATACCTGGAAACCATCAACCGGTAGTACCAGTTGTTGGAGCGGTACTACCGCTTGTAAGCGGTAGTACCGGTTCCACAACCGGTAGTACCGGTGACCGGTAGGACCGGACATGTGGGCGGTAGTACCGTTCCTAGAGTAGTTCTTCCAGGAGACGACCTGGGAACTTCCCAGGTCTGGTAGTACCGCTCGCACATCCGGTAGTACCGGTCCCATCTGATTCCAAAGCCAGGGATCAAGGATGATTCTTGTGCGGATAGAGAGAGGGTTTTCGTGAGGGAGTACAGAGGCTTGGGTTAAGACAAGTGAGCTGAGAAGCACATGCACTCAAAAAATTGAAGAAACAATAAATACCAAACTAGAGTGCATGAGACTAAGAACGATGAAGAAAATTCAAATAGATGACAATCATGAGTGAAAACCAATTCAACTAGGTGACAAACACGAGTAAGCACGTCAACCTCTCTATTGAGAGGGGGCGGTGGCCTAGGCCACCATATTTGAGTATACTCGGCTTGGCACCACGAAGATATATCTTGGGTCCATTACCCAAACTCATCATTGAGCTCACATATCACAAGATATTAAGAGGAATGTTTTTGTTTAATTTGCGCATAATGGGGGGAGGGATAGTCCAATCAATTAGGACCGCACTCCCCCTATGTCCATGCCTACACCTAAACCAAACATGGGTCGAGTATTAGGTGAGAGTGCAAGATAATCAAGTCAAACTCCTTGAATCTATGATATTTAGTTCATTCCTCAAGTAGCAAAACCTTGCTTCATCAAGTGGCTTCGTGAAGATATCGGCAAGTTGATCTTTGGTTGATACATAGGATAGATCAATATCACCTCTAGCAACATGATCTCTAATGAAGTGATGTCGAATCTCAATATGCTTTGTCCTTGTGTGATCCACATGGTTGTATGCAATCTTGATGGCACTTTCATTGTCACATAGAAGAGGCACTTTGTCACAATGGACACCATATTCCTTTAAAGTTTGCCTCATCCATAGCAATTGGGTGCAAGCACTAGCGGCAAAGAACATACTTGCAACGGTGGAGAGAGATATACAATTTTGCTTCTTAGAAGACCAACATACCAAGGTCCTACCAAGGAATTGGCAAGCCCCGGATGTTGATTTTATATCATCCTTGTCTCCCTCCCAATCCGAATCCGTGTATCCACAAAGATCGAATGTTGAGCCTTGAGGGTACCAAAGACCATAAAATGGGGTATGAACTAAATATCGAAAGATTCTCTTGACCGCCATTAAATGGCTTTCCTTAGGAGCCGCTTGATATCTTGCACACACACCTACACTCAACACAATGCCGGGTCTAGATGCACAAAGGTAAAGCAAAGAACCAATCATAGACCGGTATACCTTTTGATCCACATCTTTACCATTTGGGTTTTGTTCTAGATGAGTCTTTGTAGCCATGGGAGTTGGAGCTCCATTCAAATCTTGCATTTTGAATCTTTTGAGCATATCTTGAGTATACTTGGCTTGATTGAAGAATGTTCCTCCTCTAACTTGCTTGATCTCAAAGCCAAGGAATACTTTCAATTCTCCCATCAAAGACATCCGGAACCTACTAGTCATAAGCTTTGAGAATTCATCATTAAAAGCTTTGTTAGATGAGCCAAAGATAATATCATCAACATATATTTGGCATACAAAAAGCTCTCCATTGAACCTCTTAGTAAAAAGAGTGGGATCGATTTTCCCAACCTCAAAGCCACGGTCAAACAATAACTCTCTAAGGTGCTCATACCACGTGCGTGGGGCTTGCTTGAGCCCATAGAGCGCCTTATCAAGTTTGTAGACATGGTTTGGGAATTTTGGGTCCTTAAATCCCGGGGGTTGCTTGACATATACCAATTCATTTAGAGGACCATAAAGGAATGCACTTTCTACATCCATTTGTTGCAACTTAAAGTTATGATGTGCCGCGTAAGAAAGAAGGATACATATGGACTCAAGGCGAGCCACGGGTGCATAAGTCTCTCCATAATCAATGCCTTCAATTTGAGAATACCCTTGTGCAACCACTCTAGCCTTGTTCCTTACTATAATTCCATGCTCATCTTGCTTGTTCTTGAATATCCACTTTGTTCCAATAACATTGCGGCAATCCTTTGGCTTCTGAACTAACTTCCACACTTTGTTTCTCTCAAAGTTGTTGAGCTCTTTGTGCATAGCTTCTAACCAATCCAAATCTTCAAGAGCTTCCCACACTTTCTTTGGTTCAATCATGGAGATGTGTGCTTGGTGTTCACTGAACCTCTTCAATTGTGCTCTTGTGGAAATTCATTTCCTTAGATCTCCAACAACATTTTGGAGGGTGTGATCTCTTATTTCCAACATTCTTTCCTTTCTAGCTTCGCGACGATCGTGGATCTCTTCATTGTTTCTTGGGGGACCCTCTTCATCATTTTGATCCTCGTCTTGACCATCAACTTGACCTTGATCATCATTGGAGTCATCCTCTATATTGGGAGGCAAGGATTGACCTTGGTCTTTATCAAGTGCTCTTCTAGCATCAATTTGATCACGTCTCAAAATAGTTTGGATGGATCTTCCTTGACAAATTGACTTGGCACCACTTGAAAACCCATCGAATGGATCAAGCTCCCTTTGACTAGAGTTCACACATTGATCACTATGTTGAGGGTCCACATCTTGTCTTTGGCTTGAGTCAATGTCATGTTCGGTAGATGGAGCATGTTGAGGTTGTGAAGATGAGGGCTCCACTCGAGTGGAGCATAGTTCTTCTCGATCCGCCATAAGGGGTTCCTCAACAGGGAGGATATAACCCACACCCATTCTTCCTATGGCATCCTGAGGCATTTCATCATCTGCATTACAAGCATCAACACGCCCCCCTTGGGGACCATCATACTCTTCGAAGGTCACACTACAAGATTCTATGACGGCTCCGGAGAGCTTGTCATTGATTCTATAAGTGTGTGATTCGAGACCATAGCCAACAAAAATACCCTCTAATGCTTTAGACTCAAATTTAGACAAACGAACACCTTTCATGAGATAGAAACACTTATAACCGAACACCCGGAAATAAGATATGTTGGGCTTGTTACCGGTAAGTATCTCATATGGAGTCTTGTTGATTTTATTGCGGAGGTAGAGCCGGTTTGAAGCATGGCAAGCGGTGGAGAAGGCTTCGGCCCAGAAGTTGTATGGAGATTTAAACTCCGCCAACATGGTCCTAGACATCTCAATAAGAGTCCGGTTCTTCCTTTCGACCACACCATCTTGTTGAGGGGTGTATGCAGCGGAATATTGATGTTTAATCCCCTCATCACTAAGAAAATCATTCAAGGTGTAGTTCTTGAACTCGGTGTCGTTGTCACTTCTTATAATCAACACGGGAACATTGTGTTGCCGTTGAACCAAGTTGATGAAGTCGATAAAAGTCCTTTGAGTTTCACTCTTCAACTTGAAGAAATAAAACCAAGAGTATCTTGAAAATTCGTCAACAATCACCAAACAATATTTCTTCCCTCCAAGACTTGCATGAGATGGAGGACCAAATAGGTCCACATGGAGGAGTTCCAAGATCTTATTAGACTTGATTTGGTTCGTGGGCTTGTGAGGAGCGTCATGCATCTTCCCTAGAACACATGCCCTGCAAACACGATCTTTGGCAAAGGAAACATTTTCTTTTAGTCCAACAATATGGCCCTCTTTATGGAGACTTTGCAAAGTTCTCATATTGACATGGGCTAGTCGGCGGTGCCATAGCCAACCCACATCGGCCTTTCCGTATAAGCGCATCGGACCTGCAGTGGCTTGCCTCGAAAATTCCACCACATACAAGTCATTTTCGACGTACCCAACGAAAGCGACCTTGAGAGACTTTCTCCACATGAGGACCACAATATCATCATCAATAAAGACGGCAAATCCCATCTTTCCAAGAGCACGGACAGAAAATAAATTGTATCCAAGGGTTTCAACAAGAATTACGTTCACGAGTGTAATGTCGTGAGCCACCACTACCTTGCCGAAACCCATTACCTTAGACTTTGACTTGTCGGCATATGTGACGGTGATTTTATCTTCATTTGACACCAAGTCCTTGACAATAGACGAGCTTTCGGTGATATGACTTGTGCAACCACTATCGATCACCCATTTTGACCCTCCGGAAGCATAAGTCTACAAAAGATCAAGCTAGTACCCATTTTTAATGGGTCCTATTTTGTTAGCAACAAGGGTATTGGGAACCCAAATAGACCAAGCAATATAACCATCATAAGGACCAACATATTGTGCATACACATCACCATAATAATCACGCATTAGAACATAGTGAGGGTTAGCACTTCTCGCAAAATCATCATGAGACATAGTTTTACCATTTGTGGTCTTACTCTACACAATGGTCTTGTTGGTCTCTTGTGCGGGCATGTCCTTCTTCTTCTTGTTGTTCTTCTTCTTCGTTTTGGAGACAAAACCAATGCCCCCTTTATCACCACTACGCCTTTGCTTGCTCAAAAGATCATCAATAGACTTGTTGCCTTGTGGAAATGTGGCCTTAGCAAGCTCCCCCTTCAACCTAGCATTCTCTTCAAGAATAGTTGTGCTACTAGATGGAATGAAGTTACTAGGTGAAGGAATATTGGCCAATTGAGTTTGAAGCATTTCATGGGACTTTGTGAGTGACAAGAGTTCACTCTTCAAGGACTTGTGGGCCTTGTTAAGCAAGCTAAAGTCCTCGGCAAGTTTTTCATGAACCACACCAAACTCAATATTGTCCTTTTTAGCTCTTTTATATTTAGCAATAGCATGATCACGCTCTTTGATGAATTTGTTAACAATAATGTCATTGGCCTCATCAAGCCCTTCAAGTTTTAATTCAAGTGACAACCTAGTTTCTTGTTCTTCTTCTAGAGCATTGTTTAGGGCCTCTAGCTCAATCATATGTTCATGCCCAAGTTTACATATTACATCTAGAATCTCTTGAGTATGTGATAGTTGATCTAAGATGTTTCCAAAATGTAGCTTAGTATCACCTTCTAGGTTAGTCATAAACTCATCAAAGGCAATTAATTCCTTTTTAACATCAAGAGACATGTCATCATCAATTTCATCATTATCTAAGTGAGTAGAGCGGGATGATGAAGATACCTCCGTTCCTCTTGCCATAAGGCAAGTGGCGTTCTTGGTGGAGGAGTTCTCATTTGGAGAATCGAAGAGTGAGAATGTCGGAGTAGATGTGGTGGCAAGAGCAGCCACACCATGAGAAATTTCCTCTTCGTCATCTTCATCATCTTCATTGTCGGAGGAGTACTCTTCATGAGTGATCAAGACAATTTCTCCCGGCTTCTTGTTGATGGGATTATTTTTGATGAAAGGTTTCTTGTACGGTCCCTTGAGAGTCTTCTTCAACACAAGCTTTCCACCATGATCTTCTCTCTTCTCATAGGGGCAACTAGCCACAAAGTGGTAGCGGTCACCACAATTGAAGCAAGTTCTCAATCTTGTGGTATTCTCTCTTTTCCCATTTGGATTGCTTCTCCGTTCCATTTCCATCTTGGCCTTGGCAGGGTTCTTCCAAAAGTTCTTTGCATATAAAGCCATATATTGACCATGAGCAATCTTCACTTCATCGGGATGGTCCATGGAAAACCCTTCATCACTATAATCTTCATCCCCATGGTCCACAACTTTGGCCTTCAAAGCAACATTGACAACAGTACTCATACCAAGGGCACGAGCACGGGCATCTTTGGCATTCTTGGCGGCAAACTTGAAAGCAACCATCTCTTGCATAACTTCATTTGAGGTCATGCGATCGTAGTTGTGTCTTCCTTGTAGGCTCTTCAAGTCGGTGGGCTCAAAAGGCATGAGTGCACTCACATATTTCCTTTTTATCCATGCATCATCCACATGTGAGGCACCCACATTCCTAAAAGCAGTGGCGGTGGTCTTGAGCCTTCGGTACATGTCTTCGTGATCTTCACCTTCTTTCATGTAGAAGCCTTCGGCTTCATTGCTTAGAGCATCATATCGGTTCCTCCTCATACTCTCATTTCCAATAAACAACACAGTGAGAGCATCCCAAGCTTCCTTGGCAATGCTAAAGTGCTCAATGTGTGGATAATCCTTTGTCCCCAAACCTTGTTGAATCATATGCAGAGCAGTGGCATTGAGTTGACTATTAACAATCTCTCTTCTTGTCAAGTTGTTTGGATCCCCAATAAAGAGTCCATGCTCGATGATGTTCCATAGTTCAATGCAAGAGCTGCGCATATGAGTTCTCATTAGTGATTGCCATTGAGCAAAAGTAGCGGATTCTTCAAGCTTAGGTTGAGATTGTACACTTTCACCACAACATTCGATACATCCGTCAGGAACAAATCCTGAATTCACCATACTCAGTATGCGGATAATCAATCCTAACCTTTCAATTACACGCCCTAGTATAAGCACCTCTCGTGTGAGTTTGGCCTCCCAACCATGACCAACTGTCATCTTGGGTACTGCACAGGTGGACAATCTTCACAAGGTAGCCTCAGCTCAGACCTTGGCCGGGAGGGAACCAATACTAAGGTATATAAGTTTCCAGTCAAGCCCTACCCAATCTTCGGGTATTGTGGTTGTACGGTAAAATTGGAATGGTATCGCATCTAGACAACCATCGGTTTTATAAAGGGCTAAGGCTCATGCCTTAACATTTTCATCACCAAAATCGCCTGGTGTTTGGAAACACATGTCAAAACATCTCAGTAGAATGATCCATCATTCTAAGGTTTTCATAACCATTTTCCACCAAGTATTCCCATCTAAAGTTGATCAATTTTTATGCTTAGCAGTAGCATCTACAAGTGGGGGTGAGTACTAATGAGGGGTGGTAAACTAGTGGAGTTTCAACTAAGTTCAGTCTTATGCCTTGGGATGACATCAAGATTATCTAGCTTAGGCCAAATTTTATGCTCTTTATGCAACCTTCAAGTATCTTTCTAGAATCTACAATTCACTCCAGTAAACTCTAGGTACAAGCTTTGATAAAGAAATAAATGAGAAGCTTGCAAGTAAAACTAGGATTGGGTATCATCAAATGTGTCCAACCAAGCATGCTTAGTGCACTGCATAGGTTATCTAACTTTCATAATTGCAAGGATTAGCTTGCACATTCAACTAGTAGTATTAGGCTTACATAGGTCAACTTGATTAGTAATGCTTGCATCAGTATCAGTATAAGCTTGCTAAATTGCAAGTGTTAGCTTGCCTTGTGCAGAGCAGTGGTTGAAGTTCTCCTCGGCTTCTTCTTCGTAGTATCCTCCTTCCTCCTCGTATCCTTGGTCGGTACTAGCGTCTATGAATAAATACGAGGTACACAATCACCAAACAATACTTAACTACTTACAATCATCACACACAAGAGTTCTATAGATGATCTAGCATCATCACTAACATTACAAGCATTTGACTTAAAGATTTTGGTTTTAGAAAAGTAATTTCTACTCATTGAAAAACTACTTAAGATTTAATATTCTCCAAACCAAATATGGGATCATGTTGACACATGTCATCACCACATATTTTAGTCCATGGGAATGTGATTTAAAGTGGTGTCACAATTTAATAAGGTTTTAGCCTTTTATTTTAATTAACTAAAGTGGCTAGAAATGCCTATGTGGCATTCTTTTATTACTTGAACATTATTTCTGTAAGTAAAACTATATATTTTTATATATTCTGAAAGGTATGATCAAATGTGATTTTTGAGAGTTGGAAACAACTCAAAAGCTATTATGGTTTAAATTTGAAAAATGTTTGAATGCAAAAAAGCTTCTGTCTTGTTATTTTTACCAAGGGTGATCTACAGATCCAAATGACTTGAATCCAACGGGCTTCGATTCAGCATTTCAAGACATTTCTAACAAAATTGGTTTCATTCAATTTGGTTCACTGAATCGAGCTGGGTTGATTTTTAAAACTAGGTACACAGCTGTGTTTGAATGAAAATGGAAAAATCCAAATTCAAATGAATGGGTCAGGCTGAACTTAACGGCCGGCCAGTGTCACTCATGCTGGGGCTCAACCGACAGGGGTTCCACCACGGTGGCTCTTAAACGCGGATGCACGGGCTATCTCATCCGCACAATCTAAGTCTAATCGAACGGCTGCTACTCATCGTCCACGTCGGGCGGAGCCAGCGAGATAGAAACCTAACGCGCCAGGTGGGGGTCGTCGGGGGCTCACCGGGTCTCAGGCGCAGGTTGGAGATTCGGGTGAATGACGAAGTCGACGATGACGAACCTCCTGGTACCGGCAGCTTCTCCTGGGGCGGCTTCAATCGCTGGTTTCCTTCTTCTCCAGCAGCGGCGGGCTTCGGTGAAATACCGGCAAAGCGCTGCTCGCCTTGCTCCAGGAATGGGGTGGAACGATCAGTGAGGAGAGGGGAGTAGAATGGTGTGAAGAGTTTGAGCGGGGGAGGCCTCTATTTATAGTCTCGACGACGTGACCGAACGGGATGGGCAGGCGACGGTGGCGACATGGCTACGGGCTGCTAGAGGCATGGCCGGCGGTGGCGATCGATCGGTGGTCTCCTGGCGATGCTCTATGTCTTTAATGCGCATGTAGGGGCAATGGCAAACGGTCTGGAATGTGCGATGCTCTGCGCGACAGAGGCGGCGTCTTCGACGTCGAGCGGTGGCTGTGAGGCACGGGGCAGCGAACGGGGATGTCTGGCGGTCTCCTGGGACGGTGGTGATCATGTATGCACGCGGCGAGGGTGGCGCACGGTCTGTGGGCGCGTGTCGAGGGTGGCGCTCTGGCGCATGCTCGGCATGGTTGACAGTGGCACGGGTGCGGCGTTCCTGGCGGTTTTGGTTGCTGTCTGCGAGGCAGGGCTGGTCGAGAGGGGGCGGTGAGGCATGGGCTACCTCCCAGACAAGGTTGGCACGACTAGTTCTTCTTCTAGCCTGCTGTCCACACTGGGGTGACATGGGTGGCTTCGGCTGTTCACCATTGATGATATTGCCAAGCTTACAGTGGGTCTAGTGCTTAGTTAAGTTGGCTAGATTATCTACTGAGGTTGTTGTGAGCTAGAGAGGGAACAAGTTAGGCTCAAATCACTGCTCACTATAGTGTTTAGATTTTGTTTGATTTGTATCTGCAAGGTGTTTGATGAAATGGCCGCAAGAATTCAAGTTTTGAATTTTGAAAAGATCTTTGGTGCGTGTGCTAGGCATGTGCTGGTGAGTCTGTGGATGCTTGGGTTTTGAAAGTTGATCTTGTTTGAGTGGTTTTTGCAAAAGTGGGATCTTCCCATATGATAAAGATTCAATTTTGAACTGTCTTTTAAACTATGCATTCAAATGTTTTTGAATGATCACCAAGTGGGCATTGGTACTCTGTTATGAGTACTATCAAGGGGTGCAAATATCCAAACAAGTTTCTGTTAAGTTTTGAAAGTTAGAGACGTCCAAAGTAGGCATGGGAGTTAAATTGGCCAAAATGACCATTCCCTTATTTTGTTTGTTTTGATTTATTTGTCTTTGGGAAAAGTGTGGGGATTGTTTAGATGATGTTTATTTCACCTAAGAATCCATTTACAAGCAAATAAACACATAAACAAGGCAATTCAAAAGAATCCAAAATGGAATGCATACACACATGCATGCTTTCATATTTTTATTTAGAAAAGTTTTTGTTAACCCTAATTTTGAAGATTAGAGTTTGATGATTCTAGTTTAATATTTTTGGGATGTTACAAAGTCTTCCCACTTAGATCCATACTCTAACACACATGCTCTCAGCATATCTTCGAGTATTTGATTTACTCGCTCCGTTTGTTCGTCGGTCTGAGGGTGATAAGCTGTGCTGAAATCTAGTCGGGTTCCTAAACCATCTTGGACTTTCTTCCAGAATCTCGAGGTAAACTAAGTTCCTCGATCCGATATGATGTTCTTGGGGACTCCATGCAAACTGACGATTCTAGCGATGTATAACTCCGCTAGCTTCGAACTCTGATATGTGGTCTTGACGGGTAAGAAATGGGCGACTTTGGACATGAAACCAATTAAGCTTTATTCATTTAATTTCAAACATAGTTCTGTACCTACATTCAAAAATCCACCTAGCTCGATTCACTGAACCAAAGTGCATGAAACCAATTTTGTTAGAGAGGTACTGAAATGCTTAATCCAAGCCCGTTGGATTCAAACCATTTAGATTTATAGATCACCCATGGTAAAAATAACAAGGCATAAGATTTTCTACATTCAAACATTTTTCAAAATTCAACCATAAAATATTTTGAGTAGATTCCAACTCTCAAAAATCACATTTGATCATACCTTTCAGAATATATAAAAATATATGGGTTTACTTGCAAAAATAATGTTCAAGTAATAAAAGAATGCCACATAGGCATTTCTAGTCACTTTATTTAATTAAAATAAAAAGGTTAAACCTTATTAATTTGTGGCACCACTTTAAATCACAGTCCCATGTACTGAAATATGTGGTGATGACATGTGTCAACATGATCCCACGTTTGAGTTGGAGAATATTAAATCTTAAGTAGTTTTTCAATGAGTAGAAATTACTTTTCTTAAATAAAATAAATAAGACAAGTGCTTTAATCCTTGTGATAATAGTGATGATGCTAGATCATCTAGTGTGACTTTTTGCGTGATGATGAAAAATAGTTAAGTATTGTTTGGTGACTGTGTACCTCGTATTTATTTATAGACGCTAGTACCGACCAAGGATACGAGGAGGATACTACGAGGAAGAAGTCGAGGAGAACTTCAACCACTGCTCTGCTCAAGGCAAGCTTATACCAATATCTTAGCAAGCTATTTAATTAGCAAACTAACCCTTGTAAATTATGCAAAGCCAATACTTGCTTGCTACTATGCCAACTATATGCCTTAGGCATATGTGATCATAACCACTTGATAACCCAATCCTAGTTTTACTTGCAAGCTTAATACTTTATTTTTATTAATCAAAGCTTTCTCTTAGAGTTTACATGGTGACTTGTAGATTCTAGAAAGATAACTAAAGGTAGCATAAAGAGCATAAAATTTGGCCTAAGTTAGATAATCTTGATGTCATCCTAAGGCATGAGATTGAACTTAGCAAATCCCCACTTGTTTATCACCTCTCATTCGTATTTACCACCACTTGTAGATGCTAGTGCTAAGTATAAAACTTGATCAACTTTAGATGGGAATACTAGGTGAAAATGGTTATGAAAACCTTAGACTGATGAGTCATTCTACTGAAATGTTTTGACATGTGTTTTCGAACACCAGATGATTTTGATGATGAAAATGTTGAGGCATGAGCCTTAGCCCTTTATAAAACTGATAGTTGTATAGATGCGATACCATTCTAATTTTATCGTACAACCACAATACCCGAAATTTGGGTAGGGCTTGACTGGAAATTTATATACCTTAGTATGGGTTCCCTCGCGTACAAGGTCTGAGCTGAGGCTACCTTGTGAAGGTTGTCCACCTGTGCAGTACCCAAGTTGACAGTTGGTCATGGTTGGGAGGCCAAACTCACAGGAGAGGTGCCTATACTAGGGCATGTAACTGAAAGTTTAGGATTGATTATCTGCATACTGAGTATGGTGAATTCAGGATTGTTCCTGACGGATGTATCGAATGTTGTGGTGAAAGTGTACAATCTCTGCAGAGTGTCAAACTATTCGAATAGCCGTGTCTGCGGTTATGGACAGTTGGAGTGGCCATACTGTTCCCCTGTCAGATGTTTTCAAAATAACTTGTGAAATGAATTATGATTTTGACTTGACCACAACAGAGTTGTGATATGAAATTCAAATTCCCACTTAGGTGTTATAAAACTTTCAACTAGTTTTCTTTGCTTCTGAACTTAGTAGAGGTAAATCTGGCTTTTTGCAAAACAACCTTAGAACTTAGTATCCTACTACAAAAACCCCCTTAACTTGTTAGTATTAGTTTGCGAGTACTTAAAGAGTACCCATGGCTTTGTCCCTGGCTATTCCCGTGGCCAGACTATGAAGAGGAGTATCAGGATGATGGACCGCAGGAAGGTTACGACAACTAGGATCATCTCCCATCGTCAGCATTGCCTGTGACCCTGAAGATGGAGTTTCGCCTACGCTATCGTTACTATTACGTTATTCCGCTTCTTGAGTTGTATTAAGAACTGGATCATGAGATCCTTATTTGTGTAAGACCTTATGTATGGTTTGTAATGCATGATGTACTGTGATATCCAAATCTGTTATGTCTCGCAAAAATGGTAATCCTGGGATTGCGATGTATCGCATAACAGGCATCTGGGATTAAAAATCCGGGTGTTGACATGCAGGGGCCGGACAACTTATCATATGTCGAGGGTTCATCGTCACAGCCGCGGCGCTGCCATGCTTGTGTAGGGCGCCCTCCATCGCGGTAGTTGCCTCCGCGGTATCCGCTACTGCGTTTTCCGTCGTTGCGTCGATCGGCGTAGCCAGCCTTAACCATGTCGACTCCGTCACGGTCATCATAGACGCGCGATATTCGCTTGCTGCGGCATTCGCGCATGCGGCCGTATTCATCCTCGTCATCCGAATGCATTCGGTGGAGGGAATCTTTGCCAGCTGCCCACCTGTTGGCGATGTCCATGAGGTGGTCGAGCGTCTTGGGCTTGACGCGCCCAAGTTCTTCCTTGAAGTCCGGGCGCTTGACACCATCCTTGAAGGCATCGATCTTCCTTTCCTCGGAGATGTGTGCGGCAGAGTTCTTGATATGGGACCATCATAGGATGTACGAGCGAATGGATTCGCCCGTACGTTGAGTGCAGGCCCGAAGTTCCTTGATTGAGGTTGGCCTCTTGCTGGTGCCCTTGAAGTTTTGGATGAAACTGTACGCCAGCTCTTCCTAGCTTCGGATGGAGCTGGAGGATAGACTGCTGAGCCAGATTTGAGTTGCGCCTGTCAGCTGCATCTGAAGGCACTGTAGAGCGGTGTTTCTGTTACCATCGTGCAGCTTGACGGATGAGAGGTGATAGCTGATCCAGGCCTTCGGGTACTGTGTGCCGTCGAACTTCGGAGTGTCCGAAGGAAGCTTGAAATTTTTCGGCATCCGTGTGTGCCGAACAGATCTGCTGAAGCATCGAGCTCCGCACATCTCTCCGTCGTCATCCTCATCGGATTCGGTTGAGCACGCGTGTTTGGCACGAGTCTTGTCGACCTTGCGCTGGGCGAGGTTGTTTCGAGCGTCGTAGTCGCTGCTACAACACCTTGGGATTTTGCGATGTCGAGGTATATCGTGCTCATCTTCGTGGTAGTCACAAGTAAGTCCCATGACAATATACGCGGCCTGCGGAGATTTTTGGTGGCCCAAGCCCATGACGCCTTTGGATCCTTGGAGAACAATACTAGAGTAGATAGAATTTCAAAGGGGCAAACCCTAATCTGTAACCGACTCGACCTACGACCGGGACCTTCCTATCTATATAAAGGCTAGGAGGGAATGGCGAGAAGGGCATCAACTCACCTCATACACACCTCACACCAGATTGCATCTGCGCACCCCTATAACCTTCGGTTCCGCCATAATCAAGAGCAGACAAGCAGGAGTAGGGTTTTCCCTTCGGGGGCCTGAACCTGGGTAAACCTCGTGTCCCCGTGTTGCTTGTTTTCTAAACGTTCCGCGATCTCCATCATCCCCATCTTCTCCAAAACCCAAGTCCGTAACAATGGGCATTGACGATTCGAAACCTCGTCAATTGGTGCCGTTTGTGGGAACTAGGGGTGCTGATTGTGCGATCGCGACGGTCCCATCTGGAGTGATCTACAACTCATCGGCGACGGAGAGTCATCTCCTCTTCGGCACCTTCAACTTCACCACCCACTCGCCAACCACCATGAGGGATTTCGAGCCCGTAGGCGACGGGCTCAAGATTCTGTTCGGAAGCTCCTGCTTCCAGGTGGGGCAGACTGGCACCCTCCGCCTCCTAGAGCGGGTGCGGCCACCATCCATCAGGCCCACTTCGTGGGTCCCACCCATCAGCGTGATACGCACGTCGACGTTGATAGATGAATCATATGACAGTAGCAGCTGCACCTCAGATATGTGCGGCCCTCCCTCAGACGAAGGAACCTACGGTTCCGGATCCGAAAGCTACGGCAGCAGCAATCCATCCCGCTGACGCTACCAATGCGCCGTGGTCATCCAAGGCGAATCGGAACTGCCACCAGGTTCGAGTGCCCCCAACCCACCACCCAATCCACCGCCAAACATGCAGGCTGGGAACGAAGGAAACGGGGGAGATCCACCCCTCCAGCCCAACGAGGGCGACGCCAACGCCTACCAAAATATCAACCTCAACACGGACGGATGGCGCCAGGCGCGCGAAGCCGTGGCGGGCAACATCATCCTACCTGTGAATGCTTCACGGGATCTGCTAATGGCATACCACATCCTCCTCATTGGCGAGCATAACCGGCAGGTGAAGCTGATGGAGGATCTCAATAAACGCAAGAAAGCATCCTCGGAGTATAGCGTACGGCGAGCTACGCTCTCCGCCGCTGGTGGCACCAGCTCACACGGAAACAACGCCAACAAACATCGCTCTCGCACGGAGCACATGGACCCTATCGAACGTCGCGACATCACGAGGACCCTCAACATGTCCTTCATGTCAATGGACGTCAACGGCAACGCCATACTGAAGACACTGCAGGCTGCAATCATGGCAGCCACCACGTACCTCGCATCCCATCCACCTCTGGTGGGTGACCTGAAGAGTGCCATGCACAAGTCCGCGCTAGCTAGACTCGGACTCGTCAGAGCCGCGCTCCACGACGAAGCTCTTGCAGAGCCGAAAAAGAAAGCTGTGGTCAGATTCAACCGCAGCCCCACACCATCATCCGACAAGGACGAGCACGATCTGCCTCGACGTCGCAAGATCCCAAGGCGTCGCAGCAGCGACTACGATGCTCGAAATGACCTCGCCCAGCGCAAGGTCGACAAGGCACGCGCCAAACGCGTGTGTTCAACCGAATCCAACGAAGATGACAACGGAGAGTTGTGCAGAGCCCGATGCTTTAGCAGATCCGTTCAGCGCACATGGATGCCGAAAAATTTCAAGCTCCCTTCAGACACTCAAAAGTTCGAGGGTACACAGGACCCGAAGGCCTGGCTCAGCGACCACCTCTCATTCGTTAAACTCTGCGGTGGTAACAGGAACACCGCCTTGCAATGCCTGCAGCTGCAGCTGACAGGCGCATCTTGGATCTGGCTCAGCAGCCTGTCCTCGGTCTCCATCCGAAGCTGGGAGGAGCTAGCGTACAGCTTCATCCGCAACTTCAAGGGCACCAGCAAGAGGCCAACATCGATCGAGGAACTGCGGGCCTGCACCCAACGCACGTGCGAATCCATTCGCTCGTACATCCTATGCTGGTCCGACATCAAGAACTCCGCTGCACACATCTCCAAGGAAAGGACGCTCGATGCCTTCAAGGACGGTGTCAAGCGCCCGGACTTCAAGGAAGAGCTTGGGCGCGTCAAGCCCAAGTCGCTTGACCATCTCATGGACATCGCCAACAGGTGGGCAGATGGCGAAGATTCCCTCCACCGAATGCATTCGGATGACGAGGACGACTATGGCCGCAGACGCGAACTCCGCAGCAAACGAAGATCGCGCATCTACGACGATCACGACGGAGTCGACATGGTTGCGGCTGGCTACTCCGACCGACGCAACAACGGCAACCGCAGCAGCGGATACCGCGGAGGCAACTCCCACGATGGAGGGTGCCCTACACAAACATGGCAGCACCGCGTCCGCGAAGACGAGCCCTCGGCATACGACTAGTTGTCCGGTCCTTGCACCATCCACTTCTACATCGACAAGAAGGATGGCAAAAACAAGGCCAACCACATGCTAAAGGACTGCCGCGAGTTCCAGAAACTTAGCGAGGGTCTCACCCAAATGCGGAATTGGATCGTGAACCCTGGGTTTGGGCCCACACCTGCGCCAGGTGATATCGCCCACGGAGCTCCACCACCACCACCCATTGGACCGTCGAATCCAGCAATCGCACCTGCGCCAAACAACGACACAGGAGGATATCCACCGCCAAAAGGAGCCCTAATGATCCAGATGTTGGAGATATGCCCAAGAGGCAATAATAAAGTAGGTTATTATCATATCTTCATGCTTATTATAAATGTTTACATACCATGCTATAATTGTATTAACAGGAAACATTAATACTTGTGTGACTTGTAAACATAAAAGAGTCCCTAGTAAAGCCTCTTGTTAAACTAGCTTGTTGGTTAATATGTGATCATGGTTTCCTGATCATGAACATAGAGATGTTATTAATAACAGGGTCATATCATTAGGAGAATGATGTGATGGACATACTCCTATAGTTAAGCGTAGCATAAAGATCAAGTCATTTAATATAGTTCATTTGCTATAAGCTTTCTGATACATAGTAACCTAATTCCTTCGACCATGAGATCATGCTAATCACCATCACCAGAAGGATGCTTTGATGACATCAAACACCACACCGTAACTTGGTGGCTATAAAGGTGGCATTGAGTATTCGGAAAGTATGTGTTGAGGCACATGGATCAAGAGTGGGATTTGTCCATCCATATGACAGATAGATATACTCTGGGCCCTCTCGGTGGAATGTCATCCAATTGGCTTGCAAGCATGTGACTGGCTCACAAGGGATCACATATCACGGGAACGAGAAAAGAGTACTTATCAGTAACGAGGTTGAACTAGGTATGCAGAGATACCGACGATCAAAACCTCGGATAAGTAAACTATCATGAGACAAAGGGAAATTGGTATCATATGTAAGTGGTTCATTCGATCGCAAATTAATCCTAGAAATATGTGGGAGCCATATGAATTTCCAGATTCCTCTATTGGTTATTTATCGGAGAAGTGTCTTGGTCATGTCCGCATAATTCACGAACCGTAGGGAGACACACTTAAGGATTCGATGTTGTTGTGTAGTTATGGAATGATAAGTAAGAGACCGAATGTTGTTCGGAGTCTCGGATGGGATCCGGGATATCACGAGGAGATCCGGAATGGTCCGAAGAATAATATTCATATAAGGAAAGTCTTGTTTCGGAGTTCGGAAATGATTCTGGTTTTTTTCACCAGGAATGTTCTAGAAGGGTCTGGAAGGTCCGGAACTCCGGAGGGGAAGGGTACATGGATGTGTCATGACAATGTGGAATGGTTGCATCATGTACTAGGTCACTTGGCTGGGAAATATTGAGAGACAAATCAAATCCAATTTTGAAAGTCAAACGCCAATTTGAAAAGTCAAATCTGAAGTTTGCTTAGTGGAGGGAGAGTAGGAAACCTACTTAGGGAGGAAGTCCTACTCCCTCCACCCGCCGGCCAAGGAGGAGGAGTTGGAGGAGGACTCCCTCCTCCCAACCGCCTCCCTCCCACCTATATAAGGAGGGGTAGGGCTGCCCCTAAAACACACACCAAAACCCTAGCCCTTTGCGCCACCACCTCCAAGTGTTGTCGCCGCCTAGGTCTCCTCTTCTAGCCGACTTGGGGCAAAACCTAGCTTTCCCTAGCCGCCGGCCAAGCCCACCCCTTGGTGCCTATAAACCCTAGATCACCAAGGCCTCTCTCATACTCCACCATACTCGCTCCGACTTAGGCGAAGTCCTGCGGGATCTCCCCTCTACTTCTGACACCATGTCGTCGTGTTGCCGAAATCACGAGGAGAGTGCTACAACCTCCGCTACCTTCTGGAACAAGGGAGAGGAAGGTCTTCATCGAAATCAACGTGTGACCGATCATGAAGCGCCGCCGAACGCAGCCGGAAGGATCGTCTACGCGATCTTGAGATCGGAAGTGTACGAATACATCATCCATGAGAATCTGCTCTCGTTAACCGCTTTGGATCTTCGAGGGTTAGTACTCTATTGACTCACTGCTTCAATCTAGTAGATAGATCTTGGCTTGTGTGTGTTCATGCGATAGAAATTTTTTGTTTTCCATGCTACCAACCCCTACAGTGGTATCAGAGCCGTGTCTATATGTAGATCTGTTGCACGAGTAGAACACAATGGTCATTGTGGGCGGTGGTGCTTTTATTATCAATTGCTTTTTGTGTACTTTGCATCTTGCGGTATGATGGGATGAAGCGGCCCGGGCTAACCTTATATGACATCGTTCATGAGACTTGCTCCACACTAAACATGCAACTTGTATTCCATAAGTGGCTTTGCGGGTGTATGTCTCTCCCATCATAGTGTAGATTCAATTTACAACGGGCACTTGATAGTTCAAGCATCAACTTTGTGGTTCTTGTTCGTAAGTTAGAACGACACTTATTGAAAGCCCCAAACCATGTAAAACATGCAAAGAAAATTAGAGGCGTCTAAATTTGTTTTGCAGGGGTGTGTTGTGATGTGATATGGCCATGATTCTGATTATATATGATGTATGCAATGTTCCTTATTGTAAGTTGGCAACCGGCAGGAGCCATATGGTTGTTTTTAAATTCCATTAAGACCTGCATGTCTATTCAAGGTAGTTGTAATAGTTGAAGCTGGTGGACGACAACCATGAAACGGCGCCATTGACCTTAACGCCATACCGGTGATGATGGAGATCATGTTCGTGCTTGAAGATGGAGATCGAAAGCACAAGAAGAAAGGCCATATCATATCACATATTATGAATTGCATGTGATGTTAATCCTTTATGCATCTTGTATTGCTTAGTTTGTGACGGTAGCATTATAAGATGATCCCTCAAGCACACAAATTTCAAGTTCTAAAGTGTTCATCCTTAGTAAGCACCGTTGCTAAAGCTCGTTGTTTCGAAGCACCACGTGATGATCGGGTGTGTTAGATTCAGCGAGTGTATACAACGTGAGAAAGCCAGATTTGCTCATGTGGATGCTAAGGTTTGATCTTGACGAGCCTAGCATGTACAGACATGGTCTCGGAACACGGATCACCGAAAGGTAAAGCATGAGTCATATAGATGATATGATGAACATGATGATTGTTCGCCTTTGAAACTATATCATGTCACATGATGATCGGACTTGGTGTAGTGAATTTGGTTCGTGTGATCACTAAACCAATGTGAGGGATATTGTTTTGAGTGGGAGTTCAACGGCAATATGATTAAAAGTTGAACACTATTTATCATAAATTAAATCAAAGTGAATTTGCATAGTTGTTGTAGTCATTGGCATCCGTTTATCACCTTGCGCTTAGTTATAATTGAGATGATAGAATTATAGAATTCTGGTTAGTTTCTTTACGAACTGGTATCGTATTGTTTTGAAGTGTTAATATAAAGTTTAAAAGTCCCATTGCAAACTTTCAGTAAGTTTTGATTACTCCGTGAAGTTTAATAGTTGGTATTAAATCAAGAGTAACAATTCCAGTGTTGGTATATAAGTATCATGTTTGTCTCCATGATTCTTGATATTCAAAAGATAGTTTTCAATATCAAGGTAATCTAGGAGTTGAAAGAGTTGTTTCAGAAAACATCACGTATGGAAGATATTGTGATATCTGAAATGATGTTTTGGTTACAACATGATAGAGTATAATATGGCAAAGTTTGTGTTCTCATATTTGATGAGAATTTACAAAAGGTTGGAGACACTAGTTGTCCTACTCCTCCAAAAGGTTTTGGAGAGCAACATTATACTCGCGATTCACCGTTATAAGCTAAAAGTAGCTTGATCATGGATAATTCCATGATAAGGGTGAATATTTGGTGTAGGTAAAATGTTTACTACACCAAGAGATTACTAAAAAAAGGAATTTGAAAATAACACCAAACATTTGATGATGGTGATCTACTTCAAAGTGCAAGTCCAAATACATTGGTATTTAACTATACATGCTTTGGACTATGTGTCATATATATGGCTCCACTATTGATGTTGATAGATTCTTTCAAACAGGAAAAGAAATACTGAAATAGAATCTCATAAATATATGGCAGAAAAGAAAAGACTAGAATTGTTCAGCTTAGGTATATAGAGGATATACATGTTATGGTTGTATTCTTTGCTTGTTAAATAATGTGGTTCTTAAGTATTGGATACTGAATTTGTTGGTATGAATTGTCATACGAAACAACAGAATTCATGAACTACAAAGGCCTAAGTAACTAGCAAAAGAATATGTGATGATGTTCATCAAGAACAAATAAAGGGTTATTGTGTTGCTCGTTAAACATCAAAGCTTGACTTCAAGATTTGTTTTATCAGGTATTATGAGAACAAAAGGGTTGTTCAAATAATTGCCATAATCCATAAAAGATGGATGATTTACAAATCTCGTTGGAGAAATCACATCCATAAAACTAGTGCTAAAAAAGGTCGAAAGACAAATTGATTGGAAGATCACTTAGGAAGTGACATCGCCATTTAAATTATATTGGAAAGAAAACATGAAGGAACTCCATGTGGATGGAATTTTGGAGTCTTTTGATTTTTGATCAAATGACGCTTGTGAAACTTTCCTAGAGATAATTAAAACTTCATTCAAAGGCCAAAAGGGAACGAATGACTAGCTTATTAGAACTTGTACATATTGTTGTATGAAGTCCATTATGTGTAGTCAAGAGCGATGGATTTCAACTTCATATGCTTTCTCCGAAAATTTAAGTGAATATATGAATATTTACTTAATAAGGATGAAGTATGAAACATTTGAAAAGTTCAAAGACTTTCAAGATGAAGTGCAAAATCATTGTAACAAGAATATAAATAGTTTATGATAAGATCATAAAGAAAGATATTTGAGTTACAAGTTTAGCATAATACCTAAGATTTAAGGAATCGTTCCGTGGATTTGCATTTCCCGAAACACCATAAGAGTATGGAGCGTTCGAGATATGTAATTAAACCTTCTTTGACATGGTAAGATCAAAGGTGCAATTCATAAAACCGTCATCATATTTCAAAGATTAAAAGATTTAGAGACTACCGTCTTTCCAATGAAAAGAGCTCCATCATAATCTGTTGAAATGACACCATATAAAGTTATGGTTTGGGATAAAACCCAAGTTGTCCTTTCTTAAACATTGGTATGCTATGCATAAGAAAGATGTTTGTAACCAAAGTCGGATGAACCTGTCTTTGTATGTTATTTTGAATAACTGTTAAGTATTCCTCCATAACACCGGAAACAAAAGTGTTTGTCGCTTAGAACGTCAAGTTTCTTTGAGAAGGAATTTTCCGTGAAAAGATAAGTGGGAGGACAATAGAACTTTGATATGGTTAAAAGAACCTTAGCTGTATGTGCAAAGTTGCGCAGCGCCGAAAAGTGTTCTGGAGGCAGCAACAATGCTCATGGCTCACGTGCCTCAAAGGTTGTGGTTACGGAGATCAGAGTTTCTATTGAACCAAGTAGGCCGGGTAAACAATCAAATACCAAGATTTGAGGGTTGAATCATTATTTGAGAATAATGAATGGACTACATGCAAAGAAGCGATGATGGGCCCTGACTCCATAAAATGGCTTGAAGCCATAAAATCCGTGATAGTTCCATACACGATAAATCAAGCTTTGAACTTGAAGGATCCTCATTAAAGGTGTAAGACCTTATAGTCGTGTTTGGATCTATAAAGAAATAGACATGAATGTTTCACATCTATGAAATAGTCGACATGTTGGGAAAGAGTTCACAACAATGTTCAAAGGTTGACTATGACAAGATTTGATCTTTCATAGCGATATTTAGTCTAGACAGATTAATGTAGAAACCACTACATATAATTTTGTTATGTGGTAGTTGAATAAACAAAACAAGATTCTTCTAATAGAATTGTTACCTAGGACGTGTGCATAACACGGTACAAAAGGTTTTGTTAATTCAAAGGATGCTAAAAGCATATGCAAACTTTAATGGTTGAAATAAGCATCGCGGAGTTGGAATCTTCACTATGATGAAACTGTTAAAAGAGTTTAATTTCATCAGAGACAATGAAGATGCTTGCATTCGCAAGAAATTAAGTGGGAGCGCTAAGACATATTTCTAATACATTATGTGGAAGGCATATTGTTGATTGGAAATGATGTATATTTTATTAACACATATTAAGAATTTCATCCCGATGAAATTCTTAGGCAAAAACCAAATATTTGGCATCAATAGACGCTAATATGGTTGTGCCAAAAGTACATAGATTGTATTGAATGAGTTCAATATAGAAACTACAAGAAAGGTTCTTGTCGCACATAAAGTATTGAATGAGTTCAATAATGATGATATATTCAAGTATATTGACACTTGGTGAGTGAAACAAATATTCAAGTATAGATTGATACTTGATGTATGAAATCGCAAAGAGTATTTATATCAATCATACTGTGATATGTACAAATACAGATATGTCCTATGCTCTAAATATTGTGAGCATATACCAGAATGATTCATAAGATGATCATTGGACGATAGTAAGGATATTCTTCTGATCTTTTGGAAGAACTAAGAATATATTATTTTGTAGAAGTGAAAAATAGATGGTTAGTTCATTGTAAAAGCATTACATTGATACTAGTTTTGTCACAAAGTACAAATTAATTTTATCTCAATCTAAACTAAGGGTGGCACGATATAATGGAAAATAAGTTCCATCATGGATTTGGATGAGTTCCAAAGTTAATATATTGTGACAGATACTACAACAAAAGGCTAAGTATATGACTACTATAATAGCAGCAAAAGAGGGCATTTGTGTCAAGTAGTTTGTTATCAAACTAGGTGTAGTTCACAGCAGGGATAATACTATGAAGATATATTGTACGACAATATTATCAACATGTTTTAACCCCAAAGAACTAAAGGTCTCACCAAAGGACCAAATTTATACAAAGCCATCTCATTAGAGAATGAGTGATGCGTAGAGACGCAAAGACATGCAATTACACACGAACCTGTAAGTGTCAGTTCTGGAGATCAGTTGACCACTAGCAATCTAGTACATACAACACCGGAAAGCCATAGGTGTTGAATACGCAAAGGTTTGAAACTAGATTATTGACTCTAGTGCAAGTGGGAGACTGTTGGAGATATGCCCAAGAGGCAATAATAAAGTAGGTTATTATCATATCTTCATGCTTATGATAAATGTTTACATACCATGCTATAATTGTATTAACATGAAACATTAATACTTGTGTGACTTGTAAACATAAAAGAGTCCCTAGTAAAGCCTCTTGTTAAACTAGCTTGTTGGTTAATATGTGATCATGGTTTCCTGATCATGAACATAGATATGTTATTAATAACATGGTCATATCATTAGGAGAATGATGTGATGGACATACTCCTATAGTTAAGCGTAGCATAAAGATCAAGTCATTTAATATAGTTCATTTGCTATAAGCTTTCTGATACATAGTAACCTAATTCCTTCGACCATGAGATCATGCTAATCACCATCACCAGAAGGATTCTTTGATGACATCAAACACCACACCGTAACTGGGTGGCTATAAAGGTGGCATTGAGTATTCGGAAAGTATGTGTTGAGGAACATGGATCAAGAGTGGGATTTGTCCATCCATATGACAAATAGATATACTCTGGGCCCTCTCGGTGGAATGTCATCCAATTGGCTTGCAAGCATGTGACTGGCTCACAAGGGATCACATATCACCGGGAATGAGAAAAGAGTACTTATCAGTAACGAGGTTGAACTAGGTATGCAGAGATACCGACGATCAAAACCTCGGATAAGTAAACTATCGTGAGACAAAGGGAAATTGGTATCGTATGTAAGTGCTTCATTCGATCGCAAATTAATCGTAGAAATATGTGGGAGCTATATGAATTTCCAGATTCCTCTATTGGTTATTGATCGGAGAAGTGTCTCGGTCATGTCCGCATAATTCACGAACCGTAGGGAGACACACTTAAGGATTCGATGTTGTTGTGTAGTTATGGAATGATAAGTAAGATATCGAATGTTGTTCGGAGTCTCGGATGGGATCCGGGATATCACGAGGAGATCCGGAATGGTCCGGAGAATAAGATTCATATAAGGAAAGTCCTGTTTCGGAGTTCGGAAATGATTCCGGTGTTTTTCACCAGGAATGTTCTAGAAGGGTCCAGAAGGTCCGGCACTCCGGAGGTGAAGGGTACATGGATGTGTCATGACAATGTGGAATGGTTGCATCATATACTAGGTCACTTGGCTGGGCAATATGGAGAGAGAAATCAAATCCAAGTTTGAAAGTCAAACGCCAATTTGAAAAGTCAAATCTGAAGTTTGCTTGGTGGAGGGAGAGTAGGAAACCTACTTAGGGAGGAAGTCCTAATCTCTCCACCCGCCGGCCAAGGAGGAGGAGTTGGAGGAGGACTCCCTCCTCCCAACCGCCTCCCTCCCACCTATATAAGGAGGGGTAGGGCTGCCCCCTACAACACACACCAAAACCCTAGCCCTTGGCGCCACCACCTCCAAGTGTTGCCGCCACCTAGGTCTCCTATTCTAGCCGACTTGGGGTAAACCCTAGCTTTCCCTAGCTGCCGGCCAAGCCCACCCCTTGGTGCCTCTAAACCCTATATCACCATGGCCTCTCTCATACTCCACCGTACTCGCTCCGGCTTAGGTGAAGCCCTGCGGGATCTCCCCTCTACTTCTGACACCACGCCGCCGTGCTGCCGGAATCACGAGGAGAGTGCTACAACCTCCGCTACATGCTGGAACAAGGGAGAGGAAGGTCTTCATCGAGTACCGAACGTGTGACCGATCATGAAGCGCTTGAACGCAGCGCGCCTTTAAGGATCGCTCACGATCTTGAGATCGAAAGTGTACGACTACATCATCCACGAGAATCTGCTCTCGTTAACCGCTTTGTATCTTCGAGGGTTAGTACTCTATTGACTCGTTGCTTCAATCTAGTAGATAGATCTTGGCTTGTGTGTGTTCATGCGATAGAAATTTTTTTTTCCATGCTACGAACCCCTACACCAGAAGGAGCACCCTACCAACAGGGTGCAAAAGAAGACCACCCGACAGGTCAGCCTGGTCGTGACCGCTCCACCTGCCATCCCTAAGTACCTCAGTGGCTCGAAGTCTTGCATCACGTTTGATCATTCGAACAGCCCCCGCCAGATCCCTCGCCCAGGTCATGCCGCCCTGGTGCTCGAGGCGCAGATCGGAGGATTCGAGATGAGCCGCGTCTTCATGGATGGCGGCAGCGACATCGACCTGATGTTCGCCAGCACCCTGGAAGCGATGCGGATCCCGCTGTGCAGCTTGGAACAATCCGACACGACGTTCCTCGGCATAGTCCTAGGGAAGGGCATATATCCCCTGGGAAAGATATGGCTCGACATCATCTTTGGACAACCCAAAAAATTCAGGCGCGAGCGGCTGGCGTTCGAAGTGGTGGACTGGCCATCACAGTACCGCGCCATCCTCGGGCATGTGGCATTCGCAAGATTCCTGGCAGTACCACACTACGCGTACCTGCTACTCAAGATGCCAGGACCCAGGGGCGTCATTACCGTCCAAGGAAGCTTCACCCGGTTTGATCACTATGACAGAGACTTCAACAGAATCTCCCAGTCGTTCGGCATGCAGGAGGAACTCACGAGGCTCCGAGAGGTGACAGACAATGGGGCACCCCCAGTCTCCAGACAAAACTCACATGACATGTCGTTCGACTCCACAATCAACATGAAAAAGGTGCAGGTCCACCCAACGGATGCCTCCAAGATGGCATTAATCGCCAACGACCTTAGCCCCGCATAGGAAAGCGCGCTCGTCAAATTCTTCCGTGAGCGCTAGGAAATCTTCGCCTGGTGTCATGCGGACATGCCAGGAGTTCCCAGGGAATTCTCCGAGCATGTACTCAATGTGTTCCCCGATGCAAATCCAGTCAAGTAGTCGATCCGATGACTGTCTAAACCAAGAGCTTAAGCCGTTGGAATCAAAGTCAATAGACTGCTCGATGCCAACTTCATCCGAGAAATAAAGGAGAGTGAGTGGCTGGCCAACACCGTGTTGGTCCCCAAAAAGGACATGGATATCCTGCGGATGTGCGTGGACTTCACATCGCTCAACAAGTACTATCCCAAGGACCACTTCCCTCTAACGAGGATCGATCAGATCATCGATTCGACTACAGGATGCGAGAAGCTCTTCTTCCTTGAAGCCTACTCAGGCTACAACCAGATTCGTCTGAAGATCGAAGATCAGCAGAAAACGGCATTCATCATGCCGTTTGGAGTATTCTGCTACAACACCATGCCCTTCGGGATGAAGAACGCAGGCGCCACGTACCAGAGGTGCATGCAGGCGTGTCTAAAAAACCATATCGGTCGCAACATCCAAGTCTATGTCGATGACATAGTCATCAAGACCAGGGAAGCGGAGACACTAATCGACGATCTCCGCGAGACGTTTGATAACCTTGATCACTATAAGATCAAGCTGAACCCAGAAAAGTGCGCCTTCAGCATCCCATTTGTCCAATTACTTGGCTACTTTATCTCCCAGCGGTGGATCGAGGCGAATGCGAAGAAAATCCAGGCCATACTGACCATGGAGAAGCCGAAGAACCTCAGAGGAGTCCAGCAGCTGGCTGGGCGAATCGCGGCGCTGAGCAGATTCATCAGTCGCATGGGCGAGAAGGCCTTGCCCTTTTACCAGTTATTGTGCAAGGCGGACAAGTTTGAGTGGACACCTAAAGCATACGACGCATTCGAAGACCTCAAGCGGCTGCTCTCCACCTCGCCCGTTCTGGTCACGCCAAAGGAGCGAGAGCCTCTGCTGCTATACATTGCAGCTATGCATCAGGTGGTAAGCACCATACTCGTGGTCGAACGACCCGAAGAGGGCAAGAACCATGTTGTCCAACGCCCAATCTACTACCTCAGCGAGGTCCTAACACCAACAAAGCAGAGGTACCCTCACTACCAGAAGCTCGCCTACGGCGTATTCATGACGGATCGTCGGCTGAGCCACTACTTCCAGGAGCACCAGATAATGGTCGTTAACGAGGATCCACTGTCCAACATCCTAAACAACCCCGAAGCCACAGGACGCGTAGCCCTGTGGGCATCGAGCTATCCCCTCTAGACATAGTCTATGAGCGGCGCAAGGCCATCAAATCGTAGGTCCTCCCTGATTTCCTCGTCCACTGGATGGAACTCCAGCTGCCGGATACTCCAGATATGACGCAGTCATGGACAATGCACTTCGACGGTTCCAAGCGCGAGGCCGGAGCAAGAGCTAGCGTCATACTAACGTCCCCTCAAGGCGACAAGATGAAATACGTCCTTTGGATGAAATTTCGCGCCTCCAACAACGAGGCCGAATACGAGGCCCTCATCCATGGCATGACGATGGCCAAGATCTGTGGCGCAACACGCCTAGTCATCTACGGCGACTCGAACCTTGTTGTCCAGAAGACAATGAATGAGTGCAACGCTCACAGCGCAAACATGATCGTGTACCACGCGCTCTACAACTCACTCGAAGGTGACATTGATGGCTACAAGCTTCGACACGTCGGAAGGGAAAGCAACAAGGAAGCCGATAGACTCTCCAACATCGGCTCCACCTGCGCACGGGTGCCACCAGGTGTGTTCCTCGAACAAATCTGCGTACCTTCTATCAAAAGGAAATTCCCCAAGGGATCACCCGAAGAAGCGGAACACTCGGCGGTTGCGCCACCCGAAGGACATGAAGGACCCGAAAAGCTCGACACCAAGGCTGAGCTGGTCAGCCTAATGCAGGTCATGGCGATCGAAGAGACGTGGACACAGTCGTACCTTCGGTACCTGATAAACAAAGAGCCGGCTGAAGACCCGACAGACGCCCGGCGCATATCTCGCTGGTCCAAGGCCTTCACCATCATCAACGGCGAGTTGCACAAGCACAGCATTTAGGGTGTACTCCAACAGTGCGTCACCATCGGTGACGGCAAAACCATCCTTCAAGACATCCACGGGGGCATCTATGGCCATCATGTAGGCAGCCGCGCCCTAGTCGCCAAAGCTCTGCGAGCTGGATTCTACTGGCCAACAGCCATGAACGATGCTAAAGACATCGTCCGAAGGTGCAACGCCTGACAGAGATACACAAACAAGCCGCACGCACCAGGATCGGATCTAAGGCCCATACCACTGGCCTGTCCCTTCTCCCAATGGGGCCTCGACATGATCGGCAAACTTCCTAAATCTTTAAAAGGAAGCCACGTCTACCTCCTGGTCCTAGTCGAAAAGTTCACCAAGTGGATCAAGGACATGCCCGTCACCAACCAAAGCGGCAAAACGTCCGTGAAGTTCTTTGAGTCCATAGTCTACAGGTTCGGTGTGCCGCATAGCATCATCACGGACAACGGCTCGAACTTCATCTCAAATGAATTCCAGGACTTCTGCGAAGGCCTCGGAATCAACATATCATACGCCTCCGTGGCGCACCCATAGACCAACGGACATGTCGAAAAGGCCAACGGCCTCATCGGGAGCGGCATCAAGAAACGTCTATTATACCCACTCGAAAGGCTCGCGGGAGCCTAGGTGGACGAGGTACCTTCTGTACTCTGGAGCCTGCGTACAACACCAAATAGTTCAACTGTCTACACACCCTTCTTTATGGTGCACGGAGCCGAAGCCGTGTTTCCTGCAGAGGTACGCCATAAGGCCCCACGGGTCGTCGCCTACAGCGAAGCCGAATCAACGGTCGCACTCGACGAAGCACACTCGACGAAGCACGTGACATCGACGCGGCTCGCTCAGCGGTCAACAACAGAGCCTCCGCAACTACCACAGCCGTCGGTTGCACCCAAGGTCCTTCGCCGAAGGAGACCTCGTCCTACGACTCAAGCAAGAGCAGCCGAATAAGCTTGAGTCACCCTGGGAAGGACCCTACATCGTCACCGAAGTCATCCCAGGTGGCGCCTACCGCCTCATGGACATCAAGTCAGGAGTAAAATACTCCAACCCATGGAACGTCGCACAACTGCGACGCTTCTACCCCTAGCTACCTCTTTACTTTCGATAAGGCTACTCAGCCGAACAATGTACCTCCTCGTTACGATATGAATAAAAGCTAAGTTCCTCGGCCGAAATTTATTTTTCTTACTTTTAGCTATAACACACTTGGGGGCTACGCCTCACCTCACGACTTCGTCAACTGAGAACAATGCATACAACCTGAGTAGCTGACCATGTTAGGCTAACGAAAAGGACATGCACATAACAAAGCACAACGTGCTAATACAAATAAAACTTACAAAGGGCACAACAAGCCCACTCAAATACATACAAATTTTACATCAATTTGTTTTCTTTACAGCACCTACCAATTCTGGAGTATCACACTCGCCCGTTGCTCGAACAGATCAACAATCTCTTCGGCATACTGCCTCACAGCCGCATAATGCGGGCGCATATCCCAAAGAATACCATTTGGCCAAAGGGGTGGCCCAGTCGCCACCACCGCAAGATCAACATCACGACGATGCAGCCGAACAAGTGAAAGAGCATCCTTCACCCCAGCGACTAGCTAACGCTGCACCAAGTCCTTGACATGGCCCACATCCCGAAATTTTGCCAGCAGACCCCAAAGGTTGTAAGGTGCCTCATCCAGGGAAAACATGACGGCCCAAGTGGACACCAGGGAAATCCTCGCCTGCCTCAGCACCCGAGAAACCTGGTGCGTGCGATATTGCATCGTCGCAAGGACGATGGCCCGATCACGGCCCATCCAGAAGAAGCCTCTAGCCTCTAAGTCATGTTGGATCAGGCAATTCATCCGAACAGCAATGTGCTCCTTCTCCTCCTTTGGAACGAGATTGACGCCTGCACCAAACACAAGAACAAGATGACACACAAGAAAAGTGCATTCGAAAAGAGTGACAGTTTGTGAAGACTCGCATTGAAGTTGCTCGCTCATCAGCCGCAGCTCCCCCATCAAAAATTCCTCCCTGGTAGTGGCTCGCTCAGCTTTCGACTTCCACACATCCGCGTGGCCTCGAACGCCAAGGATATCCTTATCCAAGTTGCGTACGCGGTCGCGAAGAAAAACAAGCTGTGACGCATCATCCAGAGATGGTCACAGCCCAGGGACAGTCGAAGTATCAACGAGGTTCCCACCCTAAGGACCCTAAAGGCAAACAAGTAAGGACATGAACATCACAAACATCTCTGGCGATAGCTAGAAACATAATTTATATATACATCAAAGGCCACCACGTGGCATACGAAGATATTGTTCATCAACAAAAGCTTACATTACAAAAGGAAGATGATAAACTATCCTAACTACAAGACTAGAGCCTAGGAACCAGCATCCGGAGTGGCCTCAGAGCCAGACTGCCTGCTCTTGGCATCCTCCTGTTGCTTCGTCGCATACTCCGCCAACAGATCAATAAGTTTCGGCCCGTAACGCTTAAAGCGCGAGGCAAAGAGGGTGAAGGCTACCTCTGAGCTGTCTGCAGCAGTTGGCATCTAGGAGGTGATGTGCGGCAGATCCAGCTCGACTCCGGATGCCATGGCCATGGCTAACCCCATGGAGGCGCCGATGCCCTTCTTCTTGCGCTTGTAGGCTGCCGGAGCGTCCTCCGACAGAGAATCCGCCAGAGCGTCGACATCCTCAAGAGCAGTGCCCTTGGGAACGACCTCCCTGTAGAAGCGTCGGAGCACTTCATTGGCCTTCGCCAAGGAGCCAACAGTAGTACCGAAGCGATCTTAGACCGCTGCGGTGGCATCATCCAGAGCATCTCCATGCTCCGGCACACTGCGATCAAACGCGATGCCAGATGCATCTGAGACAAAGAATAAAAGACCCAAAATAATTTGAAGACAAGAAGCAGCCGACAAAATACAAGACCAAAGGAAGTAAAGGACACTAACCGGAGAAAGCCTTGGCTGCAACCATCAGCCTATAGGCCATCTCCTTCTCGTGAGTGGCAGCCGCAGCAGCAAGCTGCTCCTCGCGATCAGCAGACTCCTTCAGCAGGTGCTCCTGAGCTTCGGCAGTGTCAGCTACCTCCTTCTGCAGGCGCTCTTTTGCCTCTGCAGCATCTGCAGCTTTCTTCTCTGCTCGACCAAGGTTCTTTTCAAGAGCGTCCAGCCGGCGGAGAGCTGCATTATTTTCATCTACAAGCATCAAGAACAAAAGGATCAATAGAAGCAAAAGATGACAGGGACAACCGAACCACAAAAGGATGATCAAACTAAGCACCTTACAGTTGCCGCATGTTGGCCTACAGTGCCAGATGCTACTGGATAAGGAGATTAGCGCTATGCATGAAGGGCTGCAAAACAAAACATAAATAAAAAACCCATCAGAAAGGGCTCGGGGGCTACGCCCCACAAGAGTAACATCGACCAACAGGTCATCTGAAAAAGGGCTTGGTGGCTCCCCCCTACAAGACAAAGGTGCAGAATACTTACATGTTCAGGCGAGGACTCCGAAGTTCCGTGAGCGGTCTTATGAGTCACAACTACCCGAGCCTCTCGGTTAGAGAGGTCCGTCTCATCGTCCTCGGAGTTGGCAACCACCTGAGAGGGAGGAGCCGTTGGTTTCGACTCCCCTACGACCTCTTCAGTGCCCTCACTAAGAGAACCATCCGAGGAGTGGCTGCCAGAAAAATACTGATCAAGACGAAAAGCTACATTACACAAACACAAGTGACAGAACAAAGCACATACGGAGCAACTTACGAGTCAATATCTGACAAGTTGAAGACATGCGATGTCTTCTCCTTCTTATTCTTCTTGGCAGGCGGCTGCGGCGCCACCGCCCGAAGCGGCACAATAGAGAAAGGTGCAGAAGATGCACCCTCATCCTCACCATGTTGCTCCAATAAGGAAGGGCCTCGAGGAGTTGGCGGTGTCGATGCATCCGAAGACTATCTCCGGGAGTGCTTTTGGGTCTGCCCCTCGCTCGTCTTGGGGGCTTCCTGGGTTGGATATTGCACCGGTGGAAGTTCGGACTCAGAGTCCACAACCTCGTTGTCCGGTGCAATCGGAAATTTCTCAGGCAGCGGAGGCATCATGCCAGCTACCTTGATCTCCTGCACACCAAAGAAGACAAAATTGTGATTAGCAACAATATTCATAAGTAAACATCACTCAAAAAAGGCGCAACACGCATGACGCAATTCTACACCTAAGTAACTGCATTCAAAGAACTGAAGGGGGCGGTCAAGGACTTCCCCGGAAGATCCTCATCGGCCTTGAACTTCAGCAGCGGCCGAAGATCTCTATCAAGATCGCCCTTGGACAACTCCTCGGGTGCAACCCTTGTCAGGTCATTGCGGCCGGTGTAGAGAAACATAGGATGCGCCCTAGCTTGGAGCGGCTACACCCGACGTTTGAGGAAGGTGCGGATGATATCCACACCATTGACCTCTTTCTCAGCAACCATCTGGAGCGCCTCCACCTGACATTAGAGCTCCTCCACTTCCGCTACCTCGCCCTCCAAAATGTGGTTCTTCTAGGATCTCTTCGGAACGATTTCCTGGGAGGAGTCGAAGGGAGCGAGGCCGAAATCTTGTCCATCCACCTTGGCGTTGCGGATGTAAAACCACTTCTTCCGCCAGTATTGGACGGACTCGCACATCGAAAAAGAAAAGAACGGAAGATCGAAGGGAGATAATGCATCCGTCGAGCGGATAGACCCTCCGGTGCCAGACTGCCTCTTCACAGAATAGAGCTTCCGGAAGAGGCCAAAGTGCGGCTAGATACCGAACCAGCACTCGCAGATGGTGATAAAACAAGCGATGTGGAGGATAGAATTGGGAGAGAGATGATGAAGCTGGATTCCATAAAAGAAAAGAAGTCCCTGAAGAAAATCGTGGACAGGAAGCGAAAGCCCATGAAGAACGAAGACGATGAACATCACCTGAAACCCTACAGGTGGATAGGGGATTACCTCATCACCAGGAAGCTTCACGTCCTCCTTGTTCTGCGGGATCAGCCCTGCTTCGTGCAGCTTGCACAGATCAGTATCGCGCGCCTCCGTGCTCCTCCATCTGCCATTGTTGATGCGAGCGGCAGTGGCACCTTTCTTTCCATCGCCGGTGGCACTCGAGCCAGCTCCAGCAGTGCCCTTCGTTGATTTGCCCATCGTGCGGCGGTGAGCACGGAGAAATGAAGAAGGACAATACCGGAGAATTTCCAGTGTGCGCAAGAGAGATAGTGCTCGTGAAAATGGAGGCAATGGCGAAAGCAAATGGCAAGGGGTGAAAAAGAATCATTGTTTTCCCACGGTTATAAAAGACGAGGACAATAAACAAGAGTCGTCAATCCAGAAGCCCTAATGTGCAAGCAAAATCTAACCCTACACGTGTCAGCATGGCAACAAACCGTCGCCAGCACGCCATCCACTACGCACGGAAACCGAGGAGACGTCGTAATTCTCGCCACGCCGCGCATGACTAGTCAACTCCAAGTGAGGAAGTGGGACCCACGTTCGTCCTGTCACGTCATCTCTGGCACCGCATTCGGTTGAGATCACCGATCGTCAGCACTGACGTCATCAAAACCAATCTAGCAATGGCTGGAAATCTTCGGCTGACAAATCAAGTACTCACTCGAATCTATGATTCAAGCAACTACTCGGGGGCTACTCCTATCAGGAGCGCTGGCCACGCACCTAAGACATGATTAAGGTACTTCACCTCTAAACTATCTTCGAGTCCCACGTCGAGTCTACGACTCCACTAAGTACTCGGGGGCTACTCCCATAGGGAGGATTGATCACGTGTCCAAAAAATTGTGTCCTTTGGACCGGAACTAAAAACAACTGAACTAAAGTCTCTGCTCGAGTCTGTGACTCGAACAGACACTCGGGGCTACTCCCATAGGGAGCGCTGGCCACGCACCCTATGAATTTTTCGACTGAGATCCTTTGGATCAAAATACAAACTTTTTCTGGCGACTTTTCCCAAACAAACGCTAAGTGAGAAACATTCCCCTTGGCCACCTGAAACACCTCCGCGGTGATAACATTTCGGATGTTGTGTCTACGTCGCAAGGATAAGACCTACAGATATCATCTGATGTCCTGGTAACGCACCTGACTGCGCTCTACCGGTAAAATATCATGTCAACATACATGATGAAAAATCCTAACGGACGCGTTGGGTACATCACTTGAAAACCACTAGGATTCAACTCCTATAATACCTCAACGGCCTGGGTCGAATTATGCCGGCATCTGTTCTAGATTCGAGTCCGGGGACTCGAGTTTGAAGAAGATCGTGTTGTTTTGTCCTATGACAGTTAACTAACCCTGATCCGTCAGGAGATTCAGGCACACGCATTCAATAATCCCTACGAACTAAATCTTTGACTCTTAAAACCAGGTTCAACTGCGATTCGACTAAGCACTCGGGGGGCTACTGACATGGTTATACCCCACGGGTACACAACGTCAGCATACCTAGTCTAGCCCAAGGAAGGCCCACGACAAGATACGCGGCCTGCAGAGATTTCTGGTGGCCCAAGCCCATGACGCCTTTAGATCCTTGGAGAACAAGACTAGAGTAGATAGAATTTCAAAGGGGCAAACCCTAATCTTTAACCGACTCGACCTATGCCCGGGACCTTCCTATCTATATAAAGGCTAGGAGGACACGGCGACGAGGGCATCAACTCACCTCATACACACCTCACGCCAGATTGCATCTGTGCACCCCTGTAACCTTCGGTTCCGCTGTAATCAAGAGCAGACAAGAAGGAGTAGGGTTTCCCTTTGGGGCCTGAACATGGGTAAACCTCGTGTCCCCATATTGCTTGTTTTCTAACCGTTCCGCGATCTCCATCATCCCCATCTTCTCCAAAACCCAAGTCCATAACAATGGGCATTGATGAGTCGAAACCTCGTCAATTAGTGTATTCAAAAGATAATAGACCTTTGGGGTTTAGTTTTAAAACAACAACACTTTCACTAAAGACACAAGCTACTGTAGCAATTCCCTCAAAAATCTCAATTTCCCAAAAGGAACCCAAAAAGGAATCAATAAGAAGCAAATGCAAATAATGGCAGAAATCTGTCAAAACAGACCAACAGGTAGAAAACGATTTTTTCGAAGACCTTCTATTGCTCAAATCAAAAATTGTTGTAATAAAAAAATAGCTAACATACTGGGGGATTTATTCAGAAATATCAGCTCAAGCCGACTTACAGAGATTTTACACGAATTTTTATGGTGAAGCAAAAAAATCTGTTTCGGGACAACAACTTCCCCAAATCTTACTTCCCTCTAATTAGAGGTTATTCTTGGCGCAAAAAGCAAATAAAAGGATAAGGAGAGGTTATTACAGAAGTAATAACTTCCAAAACTCAAGAAAACTATTGGGTTATCTCCCAAGAAGTACTTTTCTTTAACGCCTTTAAGTTAGGCTTGATAGTTTGAGAAGATGCTCACATAAGAAATATGAATTGAAATAAAAGAGAGCATCAAGAAGCAAGTTCAAAACACATTTAAGTCTAACCCACTTCCTATGCATAGGAATCTTGTAAAGAAACAAGTCATGAAAGCACAAAGCAACAAGCATAGGAAATCAAAACAAGTGTAACTTCAAGATTTTCAACATAAAGAGGGGAAACTTAATATTGTTGAGATACATAAGACCATGTTTCCCTCTCTCATAATAACTTTCAGTAGAATCATGAATAAAATTAACAATATAACTATCACATAAAACAATCTTACCATGATCCACATGCATAAAATAATTATTACTCTCCACATAAGCATATTCATTCTTATTAATCATAGTGGGAGCAAAATCAACAAAATAGCTATCATTAATATTCTCATCACCATAATCATCAAATATAGGAGGCATATTGTAATCACAATTAATTTTCTCCTCAATAGTAGGTGGACTAAAAATATCATAATCATCATATATTGGAGGTTTGGTATCATCATAAGCAATAGAATAGCTATGTTCCCAAGTGTGTTCATTTGTAAACATATCACCATTGGAAGGAACATGGATAGCACTAATAGCACAACAATTATTAATATCATCATTTTCAGAATTGGTGCCAAAGAGATTTTCAATATCAAAAGTAGTGTGTTTTTCCCAATCATGATCACTAATATAGGTAACAGGCATAGGAACATCATCTAGTTCAGACTCATCAATAAAAACTATGATAGGAGAAACATGCTTAGGGGGAGATATTGTTTCCTCTCTCCTTTTACTCCTCTTCTTCTTCTTCTCCTCTTTGGGTGGGAGAGGCTTGAAAGGAAGCTTCTCCACATACCCTGGTTTATTGTTAGAGACAATAGAAGAAACTTTGGAGGATTCCTCCTTTTCATTAATAAGAACAAAACTCATAGCATTCCTGTCATAATTTGTTAAGAAATCATCTTTTATAAGATTTTGTATGTAAGTATTTGCGTGGCAACTATCAACACAATAAAGATGACACTGATGCATGACGCTATTCATACCAAAAGCACTCATGTCTACCAAAGAAGTTTTTCTTGATAACTCTTCACACCCCAAAAACAATGTAAGTTCATCATGTTGATTATCAGTGATCGCGTTATCACAATACAAACTTGCAGTACTCATTGGATTAGAAAGGTTATTATTATGTCCTGAGCATTGAAATTTTAAATGACCCACTTCATAGCAGAGTTCACAAATAAAAGGATAGAGGGCACAAACTTTTTTACCAAGATCATCTAGAGCCTTATACCACGTTCTAGTTTTTTCATTCTAGTGGGTGATACAATCATCTTCTTCGATTTTATTATTTTCACAAGGTCTATGTATTCCACAAAAATTAACATGCTTATAAGAAATAGTACTTTCAGAAGTTTGAGCATGTTTATTGCAATCATTAATAATAGTTTCATTTTTCATGCAAGTATCTTTAAAAGGTTCATGATACATGTCCCACTTTTATTTAGAAGCATTAATATGGGAAGCAAAGCCTCTATAATATTTAACAAGAATTTGAGGATCAAGACCATACTTAGCACTAAGCTCTTGAAAATCAACAGTTTCAGCAAAAGACTTAATGCAATCATACTCATAGTTTATACCTGGTTCTTTACCTTTGTCGTTATTCCAATATTCGGTATTGTTTTGAATTTTTTAAAGAAGATCCCACTTAGCTTTTACCTCCTTACTTGTGAAGGATCCCTCTAAACAGGTATCTAGATAGTCCTTGTAATGTCCTAAAAGCCTTGCATAAAAATTATTAATAACAATATTACTAGGGAGCTCATGAATGGGACATTTGAGCATTAGTGACTTCAATCTCCCCTAAGCTTGGGCAATACTTTCTCCCTCATGAGGATGAAAATTATAAATATAATTCCTATCTTTATGAATTTCATGAGGAAGACAAAATTTAGAGTAAAAGAGAGATTCAAGTTCCTTCCACTCCAAACGATGAGGATCATCTAGTAGCTCATACCACTCCCTTGCTTTATCCCTAAGTGAGAAAGGGAATAGCTTCCTCTTAACTTGGTCCATTGAAATACCTGCACACTTGAACAACTCGCATAATTCATGTATAAAGATTAAATGATCACCAGGATGGATAGTTCCATCTCCAAAATAGTAGTTATTCATAACATGTTCAAAAATTTCAATAGGTATTTTAAAAGGGACACTTTCAGTATGTGGCTTTAAAATATCACGAGCATCATTAGAATTACCACATATGGGAGATAAAGTATCATCAGAGCAAATTTTCTTCCCTAAAGCTGGGGAACTAAAAATATCTTTCTCATAAAAACTAGCTTCCCCAAGCTTAGACGTTTCCATAGCATTAGTGACAATGGTGTTCAAAAAATTCATAGTAATAACATTGCTATTAGCATGCAAATAAAGTTCCATAGGTTTTTTAATTTTCTCTTCAAACACTTCATGTCCTAACTCAAGATAAACACTATAAAGCTCTCTAATTTTGTTGTTGTTTTCCATTAAGCCTAACTAGTGAAGACAAGAAACAAAAAGACAAAATTGCAGAATCTAAAGGAAATAACTTCGAGCACTCACACCGGAGGATGTGAGTACCTTTTACCTTACCTCCTCGGAAACGGCGCTAGAAAATAGCTTTCTGGCTTGCTGTTCCCGTGGGGAAATGTGTGTGAGTCCCTTTTACCTTTCCTCTCCGGCAACAGCACCAGAAAATAGCTTGATGTGTATGCACTTCTATTCTTGTAGACAGTTGTTGGGCCTCCAAGTGCAGAGATTTGTAGAACAGCTGCAAGTTTCCCTTAAGTGGATTACCCAAGGTTTATCGGACTCAGGGAGGAAGTGGTCAAAGGTATCCCTCTCAAGAAACCCTGCAATCAAGATACAAGAAGTCTCTTGTGTCCCCAACACACCCAATACACTTGTCAGGTGTATAGGTGCACTAGTTCGGCGAAGAGATAGTGAAATACAAGTGGTAACGGTGCCAGAAAATAGCTTGACGGTGAGGTAAAGTAAAAGGACCAAAACCTCCTCGGCAAACATGCAACAAATCTAGAAGTGAACGGTGTTTCAATGTTTAGAAACAAGGCCTAGGGATCATACTTTCACTATTTAACACTCTCAATAAATATATTCTCTTCAAGATTCTACTATTAACAACTCTCCAGTTGGACACTCTAATCCACGGTAGGGCTATAACAGCACTCCTCAAAGTCCGCCTTTCCCAATCTAGATAACCCCACACTGTCACCTTGAGCGCTAGATGGTTCCAACAAACACCACAATTTCATATAGAAAACCAACTCAAAATATACTCATGAAATATATATATGTAACCTAGCTTAAGTTCCACACACGGTGTGCACGCTGTCACTTTCACACACGTGGGAAAAAGCATAGATCTATTAAAGCATGATGAGTATTTATGTAGACTCTAGCCTAAGTGCCACCATGGCGTGCACGCTGTCACTTTCACACACATGGGGAGAGAAGAGATCAACTAAAGCACTTGAGTACCAAGGTAGATCTACTTGATTACAAAGCTCATGACAACAAAAATATCATGCATAGAGAGAGATGAACACATAGCTATCGGTAGAGCCCTTAGCCTCGAGGAAGAACTACTCCCTCCTCATCATGGGAATCAGCAACGGTGATGAAGATGGCGATGGAGATGGCTTCGAGGGCAATTCCCTGTCCCGGCAGGGTGCCAGAACAGAGACTTTTCTATAACCCGAATCTCCCCTTCGGTGGTGGCGGCGCTGCGGAACTTTTCGTGGCTTTTTGGTCGATTTTTTATGGTTTCTGGGTCAGAGGCTTCTTATAGGCGAAGGAGGAAAGGTCGATGGAGGGCCAGGGGCCCACACCCCCTGTGGGCGTGGCCACGGTCGTACCCGCGCCCACCTAGGGTGTGGCCACCCTGGTGTCCTCTGCCATCTCGTCTTTGATTTTCCATATTGTTCAGGGAAAATATGAACTTTGGCTTTTGTCCCGTCCAATTCTAAGAATATTCATTTTTTAGCTTTCTGAAACCAAAAATAGCAAAAAAAAAACAGGAAACTGGCACTTTGGCATCTTGTCAATAGGTTAGTTCTAGAAAGTGTATAAAAATACCTCAAAGTGTAGAAAAAACATAGCAAAGTTGATACAAAACAAGCATGGTGCATCAAAAATTATAGATACGTTTCCGACGTATCAGATGACTAAACCCTAAACACCCAATCAATATTCCACGAAACCGTCTGTAGCCGCCACCACCATCGTCCCTAGATTGGAGGGATCTGAAGCTCTTCCTGGCACCCTGCCAGAGGGGAGATCATCCCAGAGGCCTTCTTTTTCATCATGCCAGCCTTCGGTATGAAGCGTGAGTAGTTCCACCTTGGACTACGGGTCCATGTAGTAGCTATATGGTTGTATCTCCTCCTTTGTGCTTTCATGTCTAGATCTTGTGAGCTCCGTTCATGATCAAAATCTCATCTATTTGTAATCATGCATGTTGTGTTTGCAGGGATCCGATGGATATTGATATTACTATGTCAGATTGATTAATGGTTTTGTCTTATTGATTCTATCATGTCTGTGTTGTTTGTGATCTTGCATGCTCTCCGTTTCTAGTAGCTATCTTGGCCAAGTAGATTCTAGTAACTCCAATAGGGGGTATTTATGCTCGATAGTGGTTTCATGCCTCTATTTAATCTAAGGGAAGTGACAGAAATATCTAAGGTTGTAGATGTGTTGTTGCCACTAGGAAGAAAACAATGGTCTCTTATTCATGGAACAGGTGGATTGTTTACCTTACACACTTTGCTTAAAGCAGTTGTCTGTTGCTTGCAACTTAATACTGGAGGGGGTTCGGATGATAACCCAAAGGTGGACTTCTAGTCATAGATGCAGTTGGATGGCGGTCTATGTATCTTGTTGTATTGCCCAATCGAATCTCATAGGATCATGATGATTAGTATTGCATTGTTATGCCTTGCTGAGTCCTATCAACTACCCTACTGTAATTTGTTTACCCAGCATGCCATGTTTGTTTATATAAGTAGAACACCTCTAGTGAACTATGGACCCCGGTCCAATCTTTACCATTGATACATCTTCCACTATTACTGTTTACTTGTTGCAAACCACCATTACCTTCCATACTATACAGTTTAACCCTTTGTTACAGCAAACCGGTGAGATTGACAACCTCACTGTTTGTTGGGGCAAAGTCTTGAGTTTGTGTTGTGTAGGTCTCCAAGTTGCTAGCAACACCTTTGAGTCATTTCCTTCCTCCTACTGGTTCGATAACCTTGGTTTCTTACTGAGGGAAAACTTGTTGTTCTCATCATACCTTCCTCTTGGGATCTCCCAACAAAGTGTTCGCGCACTCATCAAGCCTTTTTCTAGCACCGTTGCCGGGGAGGCTAAGGACATCTTCACAAGGGGAGTCCTCCACAACATTTCTCTTTACTTTGTTTTTGGTTTGCTTAGTTTCTTTTGCTTGGTTTTGTTTGACTCTTTTTGTCAAAAACTCCAAAAAAAATAGTTTAGTTTGGTTTCTTTCCCTTATCAAAAACACACAAAAATTAGTTCCTTCCCTAGTTGCTACCATGTCTGGTTTTGGTCCAATCTCTGTGTAACCTATGGAAAAGATCTTTACTTTCAAGCAAGGAAGTGAAGAGAGTTTCAAAGAAGCTTGGTCTAGAATCTCTGCTTTATAGAGGGAAACTAAGCCTAAGATGAGTCTTAGCTTGGTTATTAATAGTTTCTACAGCGGTATTGCTCTTTGTTATAGATATGCTTTGGATGCTGTAGCCGAGAAAGATATTTTTTGATGTACTGGGTATGAAGCTTTTGATGCCATAAAGAAATTGATTATAATTTATAATATGCCTAGCAAGTCTGATTCCTCTTTTATAGACATTTATGCTAGGTTGAACACTCTTGAGTCCAGTACTGCTGCTTTGAACAGTTGCTATCACACACTTAGGGAGCACCATGATTATGTTCCAATAAACTCTGAGCCTTCAAAGTGGTTTCCTACAATAAAAGTTTCTATAAATAGTGCAACTTTTGATGCTCGCTATGATATCATGTCTGAATTTTGTCTTATGCCTAAGGATATCTATGAGTCTTTGAGTCTTTGGGGACTTTCTAAAGGAGGAGAAGTAATATCTCTTACCAATAATGCAACTTTATTACCCATTGTAATAGCTGAAGGTGTATTTACAAAAATCTCAGGGAAAATGGTGTCTACTGATTATCTTCTTATTGAATGTGTAGCAAAAGGACAAATTACACTTGGGAGATCCCTGCTGAAACACCTTGGAGCAATAATAGATGTGGGAAAAGGCATTATACATTTTGCTCCTCCAATATGCAAGCATATATTCCCTAAATAGAATAAGAAAGGTAAGAAAGGTAGGAGCAAGAGGTTTGATGTTAATGCTTCTTCATTTGAAAACACTTGATTCTTGCTTCTTGTGCCTAACTTAAAGGCATTAAAGAAAAGTACTTGTTGGGAGATAACCCAAGAGTTTTCATGAGTATTGGAAGTTATTACTTCAGTAATGACCTCTCCTTATCCTTTTTGTTTGTATTTTGTGCCAATAATAACCTCTAATGAGAGGAAGTAAGATTTGGGGAGTTGCTGTCCCGAAACAGATTTTTATGATCCACCATAAAAATTCGTGAGGAATATATGTAAGTCAGATTGAGCTTATATTTTACGAATAAATCCCCCAGTATGTAAGATAACTTTAGTTAGTTCAACACTTTTTGATTTGAGCAACAAAAGGTCTTCGAAAAAATCGGTTTCTACCTGATGGTCTGTTTTGACAGATTTCTGCTATTATTTGCATTTGCTTCTTATTGATTCCTTTTTGGGTTATTTTTGATAAATTGAGATTTTTGAGGGAATTGCTACAGTAACTTGTGTTTTTAGTGAAAGTTTTGCTGTTCTAAAGCTAAACCTAAAGGTCTATTATCTTTTGAATACACTAATGTAGCTAATGAAGATTGTGTGAAGTTTTGTATGAAGGAAAACATTTCAGGTGTAGAGAGAGAATGATGTAATGAGATGAAGAATGGAAAAAATCTAAATCTTGGGGATGCCACCCCATGTCACCCCAAGAAATATTCAAGAGGTACAAGCGTCAAAGATTGGGGATGCCCAAGGCATCCCCTTCTTCATCAATAAAAAGCTCAGGTCTTTCTAGACACTTCGTTTTTATTGTTTCATGCACTATTGTGTTGTTATTGGAGCATCTTAGTTTTCGTTTGCTTTGATTACTTTTCTTAGTTTTCTTCAATAAAGTAGTTTGGACCCCTGTTCTCGCTGTGTTGTTTCAAATAAGTTGATTGGTGTTGGAAAGGAGTAGAAAGTTCTTGCTTGAATAGTGCAAGAGGAGCTTGCTTTGACTATGACTTAGACTTTAGCATGTCATGCTAGGTGTTGTTTTGACCTTATTCTTAGTGATTATTTTTGTAGCATGACTTGTTCCAAACAATTGGGATTTCTTAGTGTGCCTTAAAAGAATCATGCGTTGTTTTAGCATACAAAATCATAGTATTGTGGTATTCTCCTTTGATGCTTTGTTTGGGTTGACTTGGCACATGCTCACACCATGTTATGACTATGAATAAGTCGCCATAGCCTATATGATCATTTATTCCTTGACTTGTAGTACCACTTTATGCTTTGGTTAGTAATGTTTTGTCGCTCTGCATGATTATGGCCATTATTTCTCTCTTAGTTGGTTGCTCCCAGTCTTTTGCTAGACTCCACTTGTATGAGTAAGCTCTACTCATGCTTCCAACTCCCAAGAAACCAAGTTATTCCAAAGTGTCCACTATAAATTCCTATGCATGGTGTGTTACACCATTCCAAGTATATTCTTGTTTTTATCTATCTTACAATTAAAAAGCTAATAAGTTTGTGTTACATGAGATTGCCAACTTATACTTTGTCAAGCATATACTCAATAGTTTGTTCACTTTAACATTAATCACTTCAAGATGCTTATGATAGGGGCAATGAGAGCTAAAAGATAATAAGTACCATAATTTTTGGAAGCTCTTTATGAAACTTGAAATCCCTGCTTCCCTTTGAAGGGCATTTCTTCCACCATTATATTGAGTCTCCACCTTCTATCCTTTAGGCACCAGTTAAGAGAGCATAGTTGTCATTCTTAGTTCTATGTGCATTGTCCCAAAACTTACTGATTGATGCATATTGTTGATATTACTTGTTCTTGTGCTACTTGTATCTAGTCACTATTATGAATTTTGAAGGTGTCCTATGCATCTATTTGCTACTCCATGAGGGACAAGCTGATTTCCACTATGCCATGTTTTCTGTATGTGAAACAAACAAACGTTTTTCAATGCATGTTATTCATGATCTTTGTTTGTAGCCTTTCATGTTGCATGCATAGTTACTTTGTCTTACTGTTAGAACTCCATCTTTCATGCTCGTGTTTAGAGTTCTTCGATCCCATCTTTCATGCTCATGTTTAGAGTGTTCACGCACTCATAAGGGGGGGTGCAGCCGCCTCGGGCACCCCCTCGGCCTCCCTCTTCGCCTATAAAAGCCCCTGATACCTAAACCCCAAGTAACCGATCAATCTTCCACGAAACAGTCCATAGCCACCGCCACCATCGTCCCTAGATCGGGGGGTCTGAAGCTCTTCCCGGCACCCTGCCGGAGGGGATAGATCATCCCGGATGCCTTCTTCATCACCATACCAGCCTCCGGTATGAAGCGTGAATATTGCCACCTTGCACTACGGGTCCATGTAGTAGCTAGATGGTTGTTTCTCCTCCTTTGTGCTACCATGTCTAGATCTTGTGAGCTCCGTTCATGATCAATATTATCTATTTGTAATCATGCATGTTGTGTTTGCGGGGATCCGATGGATATTGAGATTACTATGTCATATTGGTTAATGATTTTATCTTATTGATTATACCATGTTTATGTTGTTTGATATCTTGCATGTTCTCCGTTTCTAGTAGCTATCTTGGCCAAGTAGATGCTAGTGACTCCAAGAGGGAGTATTTATGCTCGATAGTGGGTTCATGCCTCTATTTAATCTGGGGAAGTGACAGAAATATCTAAGGTTTTAGATGTGCTGTTGCTACTAGGGAGAAAACAATGATCTCTTTGTAAGATCCCTCCTTTATAAAGGAAAAGGATCCCTGTGTTTGCAATGCTAGTCCCTGGATCATTGCTAGCATCCACAGTTTAAGATGAAGTACACAGATACAAAGGTCATTTATTACAGCCATTCCAGAGATAAACATAGTCTTTACAACTCCAAGGCCACAGGCCTAATACAAGAGTTTGAATAAGTAAATAAATAAAAGTCTTCATCTTCATGTGCCACAGGCAAACATGTTGAGTGTAGACTCATGACACCTAATCCTCATCAGAGTAACCTGCAACATCACAAGTTACAGCCACAATGGTTCAATACTTTGGAATAGTATTAGCAAGTGATACCTTAGTAAAATTTTAAGTGGACTAGATACTATATGCAATTTGGCTAAGTGTAGCTTGGCTTGCTTTGCTCAAAATAGATTTTGCCTATTAGTTGAAATCACTAAGTTTTTCTTTGTCAAAACTTTCCCAAGGAACCACCAATAGACATTGAGGTCCTTCACCCTTGTTCACCCACAAATTTTTACTTAGAAGTTGGGATGAGGATATTCTTGATAGCTTCCATGCCTTGATGCTCAAGTTGTCCATTGCCATGGACTTGGCTAAGTACTTAGATTCTTCCATCTGCAGAGGTTGTGCACTTTCCCCACCAGACTTGGTTTCACCAAGACAGGACCTTTCAGAAGCCTTCCCTTAGACCAAATGGACGCGTTCCAACCTATCATCCCACTACCACCAACTGTCCAAATGGCTAAGTTCTAGCAACTTATGTGATCCAGGCAGAGCCCATATTGCCAAGTGGCTGCACTAGAAGCTTCTTAACACTTGGCCTCTAAAATCTCTTTGTTCCTGGGTGGCTTACCACAAGTGAGATACACAACGTAAACCATAGAAATGGGCCTTGTGTAACCACTCAACATAAACCAAACCTTCCATTCCACCCAGGTGTTTCATTTACTTAGTTGTTTTATTAGGTAAAACTCAAGTCCAAAGACTTAGAAATATTTTCATCATAACATGTATATTTTACCAACCCTTGGTTGCTACTAGCTAGGCTAAGCATGGCATAGATAGTAACTTAACTTAGAAATTCCCTAGCATTTCTACAACTACTAGGATTTCCCAACATGGCATATAAGCAAAATATAGCATACAAGTCTAACAAAATATTTCTAATGCTTAGTAGAAAACATAGGAATGATAATATTCATGAAGTACCACTTGCCTTGGTAGTTGGGAGAGTAGCACTCTTCACAATCACAATCACTAGCACCAAAGTCTACACAAAGAAATGGTAACCACAAATTACACACAAAACATATACACTCAAAAATATATGCATGCATGCAAAATGCTAAGTGATGATTTTTAAAACTCAACCAAGAAAGTGCATAGTACTGAATCCTAAAAAAGTCAAAAACTTGCCACACAACAATTATTTAAACCCTAAATTAATTCCTAAATAATTCATATGCTCAAATAAGACCTACACATGTTTCTGCAAATAAAACCATTTTAACAGAGGCAAAACATTAAACACATTGCATATTTAGAAAGGGTTTGCTCTCCTGATTCCAACGGTATAAAATTAGTCAAATTCTAACGTGGGGATCAAAAGTTATAGTCAAATCAAATTTGAACATAAATCAGACTCAAAATCTAGTTTTAAATCTAAACCTAGCCACGCGTCTGTTTCGGATTGGCCCGTACCGGTTCGGGCGGATCGATCTCTGCGAGCCGTAGGATTTAAGTTATATCTAGTGGCTGAGATGCGCTCGTACCTCTTCGTTTAAGTTCTAATCTAAACCGCAAGATCTACATCTAACGGCCACGATCCAGTTGACCACAGACAGGCGGCGAGCGGCGGAGCGCTCTGTCAGTGGCGGTGCCGGTGTTCTAGGTCGCCCGGGGAGGGGAGAGGATGCTCACCAGAACCGCCGTGACGAGGTGAAGCTCAACGTGTCTCTGGTTGGCGAAGGGGCGCTCGGGGTCGTCGCGGATTGCTCGTCGGAGTAGTCCCTAGCGGCTGTGGCTTCGGCTTGTCGACGTTGGCGATGTTCTGAGCCGCGCTAAGACAAGAGGAGGGCACCGTTAGATGCGCAAGACGCTGGGGATCTTAGGCGTATCAAACAGAGGGCAAGGGGCGGCTGGTACTTACGGGGAGAGGTCGCCGTAGTTCGAGCAGAGAGCGGCAGCGCTCAGTTGTTGTCGTTGCCGAGGCTACAGACCATGCGCGAGCAAATGGGAGGTGTCAGTAGATGCGCACGGAGCTGCAGAGCATGATAGCATGAACCATGGACAGAGGGAGGCGCGGTGCTCACCGGAATTCGTCGGCGAGGTCGTCAGAACAACGGAGTTGCGGCGAGGAATACTCGCAGCCTGGGGCGCTCTGTGGTTGGTGAGTGAGGGGAAATGGCCGCGAGAGGGAGGGGTTTAAGTAGGCAGGGGCTCGACAAGAAACACATGGAGAATCAATTTCAATTACGCCGCGGAATCAACACAGCAACGGCCAGCGGCGACGTGTTCTTCGCGAAATTTGGGGAAGACGACGGTGACGTGGACAGGGCCCACTTGTCAGCGAATAGAACCGAGAGGGAGTGGGGTCCGGGCGTCAGCGACTCTGTGGGTGCATCTGCGCGTGAGAGAGAGAGAGGGGGAACCCGGGTGGGCTAGCTGGGCTGGATCTGTTGATGGGCTCAAACCCTGGCGCTGGCCTTTTTCCTTTTCTTTATTCCTTTTCTATTTCTGATTTGATTTTCTAGAATGATTTTCAAATGAATTCAAAGGCCATTTGAATTCAAATCTTTTCAGGATTTTTGCAGTGTGCAACAGTCACAAATTTGGGCATAAAACCAAGTGGTCACTTTGAATTGGCTGGGTTATTTGGGGAAAAATAGAATAAACAGTGACATAGCACTTGTTTTATATTGGTTTTGAATTTGGTTTTCAAATTGTATTTGCTTTGAAAACTTGGGTTTAGGTCTTAGCAACCTAGCAATTCATTCTGAAAGCAATAAGGCACAAGGTTTGGTTTCAAGAACAACAATCTCTCATAGCAAGAGTAGCATTTGTTTCAAATGATGATCACATAAAATAATGAGCTCATATGCTCCTGTTTTTGAATTGTTTTGTTTGAAATGAATTATATATGATCATGGATCCATGGATGATATGCATGAGTCTGAAACATGATTTTAGGGATGTTACAAATCTAACCCCCTTAAGGTGAATCTCGCCCTCGAGATTCGGATTGGCTAGCAAATAGGAGAGGGTGGTCTTTCCGAAGATCATCTTCTCTTTCCCATGTTGATTCTTCTTTAGAATGATGATTCCACTGCACTTTGCAGAACTTGATAGTCTTAGTCCGTGTGACTCTTTCTGCAGTCTCAAGAATCTTGATAGGTTTCTCTTCATAAGTGAGATCACTTTCTAGTTGAACCTCCTCCAAAGGTATAGTATCCTTCAAAGAAGTTTCTTCCATTTCTGGATGACATTTCTTAAGTTGACTCACATGAAACACATTGTGGACAGCAGACAGAGATTCTGGCATTTCTATTTCATAGGCAACCTCTCCTTTACGACTCAGAATCTTGAATGGTCCAACATATCTTGGTGCCAATTTTCCTTTGACTCCGAATCTCTTCACTCCACGAAGTGGTGACACTCTAAGATAAGCTCTATCACCGACTTCGTAGGTGACTTCTCTACGCTTAGGATCTGCGTAGCTTTTCTGTCGGGACTATGCTATCTTCAACCTGTCCTTAACCAACTTGACCTTCTCTTCGGCTTCTTTGATAAGATCTGGTCCGAATAAACTTCTTTCTCCCACACCATTCCATAACAATGGGGTGGTACACTTTCTTCCGTAGAGAAACTCAAATGGTGCCATCTCAATACTGGCTTGATAGCTGTTGTTATAAGAAAATTCTGCGTAAGGCAGACTTTCATCCCAACTAGCTCCATAGTCTAAGGCACATGCCCTCAACATGTCTTCAAGAATCTGATTAGTCCTTTCCATTTGTCCATCAGTTTGAGGATGAAAAGCAGTACTGAACTCCAACCTCGTTCCCAATGACTCATGTAACTGTCTCCAAAAATGGGAAGTGAATTGAGTTCCCCTATCAGACACAATACTCTTGGGCACTCCATGTAGACATACAATTCTACTCATGTAGATTCTGGCTAACTTAGCACTTGTATAGGTTGTCTTCACGGGTATGAAATGAGCCACTTTAGTTAGGCGATCCACTACTACCCAAATATAATCGTATCCTGACCGGGTCCTTGGTAATCCGGTAATGAAATACATGCCAATCTTGTCCCACTTCCAATCAGGAATAGGTAGTGGTTGAAGCAAACCTGCTGGTTTCTGATGTTTCGCTTTCACTCTACTACACACATCACACAAAGAAATATGTTCGGCGATGTCCTTCTTAAGATTATTCCACCAAAATTTTTCTTTCATGTCCATGTACATTTTGGTGTTACCCGGATGAATGGAATACGGAGAGTTGTGTGCTTCCTGCAAAATTAGTTTCCGCAGCTCCGGATCTTGCGGAACACATATACGTTTCCCATGCCATAAAGTACCATGTTCGTCTTCATGGAATCCTTTGGCTTTTCCTTTTCCAATCTTTTCTTTAATCTCTTCGATTTCCTTATCAATCTTCTGGGCTTCTTTGATCTTGTCCAACAAAGTGGGTTGAACATCCAAAGACATGAGATGTCCTTCAGGCACAATCTCCAATCTGAGTTTTCTAAATTGAGTACACAGATCATCTGGCAATTCTCCTTTGGTAAGTCCATTCACAAAAACCTTACGACTTAGAGCATCTGCTACAACATTTGCTTTACCGGGGTGGTATTGCAAACTTAAGTCATAGTCCTTGATAAGTTCTAGCCATCTTCTTTGTCTCATATTAATTTCCTTCTGGGTGAATATATACTTCAGACTTTTGTGATCTGTGAACACTTCACAACGCTTTCCCAAAAGATAGTGTCTCCATGTTTTGAGTGCATGGACAACAGAGGCTAACTCTAAATCATGAGTAGGATAGTTCACTTCATGAGTTTTGAGTTGTCTCGAGGCATACGCCACAACTTTACCGTCTTGCATAAGTACTGCACCCAAACCCTGATGAGATGCATCACAATATACTTGGAAATCTTTTTCCAAATCTGGCAGACACAAAACTGGTGTTGTCACAAGTCTCTTCTTCAATTCCTGAAAGCTGAGTTCACAACCTTCAGACCAGGCAAACCTCTTATCTTTCTTTAGCAATTCAGTCATAGGCTTAGCTACCTTGGAGAAATTTTCAATGAACCTTCTGTACTAACCTGCTAAGCCAAGGAAACTATGAACTTCTTTCGCGGACTTGGGAGATTCCCATTCAGTTACAGCTGAAACTTTAGCAGGATCAACTGCTACACCATCCTTTGTCATAACATGTCCAAGAAATCCAACTTCATTCAACCCGAATTCGCACTTGCTGAATTTGGCATAAAGTTTATGCTCTCTTAACTTCTCAAGTATCAAACGCAAATGTCCTTCATGCTCTTCTTTGCTCTTGGAGTAGACTAGGATGTCATCGATGAAAACGACAACAAACTTGTCAAGGAATTCCATGAACACCTTGTTCATCATATTCATGAAGTATGCTGGAGCATTGGTGAAACCAAAAGGCAATACGGTATACTCGTACAATCCATACCTTGTAGTGAACGCTGTCTTAGGTATGTCTTGTTCTCTTATCTTGAGTTGAAAATAGCCTGACCGGAGATCAATCTTTGAGAACACACATGCTCCTTCCAGCTGATCAAACAAGTCATTGATTCTAGGCAAAGGGTATTTGTTCTTGATAGTTACCTCGTTGAGTGAACGCTAATCTATGCATAACCTTTGAATTCTATCTTTCTTCTCCATGAACAAAACTGGGGCTCCCCAAGATGAAGAACTTGGTTTAATAAATCCTTTCTGCAACTGTTCTCCAAGTTGTTTCTTGAGTTCTTTCAGTTCATCGACTGACATTTTATAAGGTCTCTTTGCTATTGGTCCAGACCCTGGTACCAAATCTATAAGAAACTCCACATCTCTATCTGGTGGCATTCCCGACAATTCTTCCGGAAACACATCCGGATACTCACTCACAATTGGCACACTGTCCATGCTAACCCCCTTAAGAGAATTTAGCATACTCCTTCTTGCTTCAAAGTTGGTCTTGAATCTGATCCTTTTATTTTCTGGAGTTGTGAGTGAGACAGTATGGTTGGCACAATCTATCACTCCCTTGTGCTTAGTCATCCAGTCCATTCCCAAAATGACATCCAATCCTTGGGAGTTTAGAATTATCAAGTTAACGGGAAACTTATACTTCCCAAATTCTATGACTAGATCATGACATCCCGAATTCACTATCATTTCTCCACCAGGAGAACTTACTTTTATAGGACACCCAATAGTTTCTACCGGCAGTTCATTTCTTTCAACAAATGCTCTTGATATGAATGAATGAGATGCACCAGTATCAAAGAGAACAAATGCTGGAACAGAATTGAGTTTGAACTTACCAGCAACAGCATCAGGCTCCTCATAGATTTCTTCCACATTGATGTGGTTCACTTGTCCCTTCTGAAAAGGGTTGGGCTTGTTGGGTCCTTCAACTTTCTTTTCTGGGCATTCATTTGCATAATGCCCCATCTTCTTGCACTTGAAGCATTCAACCTGACTTATGTCTTTCTTGATAGGCTGGCTTCCACTTCCACTTCCATTACCACTGTGGTGGCTCTTGTATCCACCCTTGTGGTTCTTGTACTTGTCATTGTCATGACTACGGTGATGCTTGTTGTCATGACGGTTGTGGTTGTGGTGCTTGTTGAATTTCCCATGCTTGTGGGATCCTGAGCTTCCACTATCATCATAATGGGAACGTTTGTGAGACGATCCCGAGCTGTGCTTGTCTAAGTGCTTTCTTTTTCTGCTCTCAACTTGTTTCATTTTGTTCTCCAAAATAGCAGCCTTGTCACAGAGAGACTGATAAGTGGTAACATAGGCCACAGCCAACTACAGGTTCAGCTCATCATTCAAGCCTTCAAGAAATTTTTCCTTTCTCTTAGCATCGGTGTCAACTTCATCCGGTGCATAACGCGCCAGATTGTTGAACTCCTCAATATATTCAGCCACGCTTTGGTGGCGCTGCTTCAGATTATGGAACTCTTTCTTTTTCAGACTCATCACTCCAGATGAGATATGAGCAGTACGAAAGCCATCCTCAAAGATAGCCCATGTCACTTCATCTATGGGAGTGGTGATCTGGAAGTTATCCCACCAAGTGGCGGCTGGTCCTTCCAGCAAATGTGCTGCAAATCTGACCTTTTCAGCATCCGTACAACCCATGGTTACCAAGTCCTTGTTCACTGAGCGTAGCCAATCATTGGCCACCATGGGATCAGTTGTTCCCGAGAACTTTGCTGGCCTCAATCTCAAGAACCTGGTAAGCATATCAAAACCCGGTGGGTTGTTGTTGTTGTTATTGTTGTTGTTTTGGTTCTGAATGAACGTCGTCATCATCTGCATCAGCTGAGTTTGAGCGGTCATCATTTGTTGCATTTCTGGAGTGATGTTGTTGTTGTTAGGGTTGGGGTTTGCACGACGGGGAGGCATCTGTGGTTTGTTCAAATAGAGATAAGAATGAGATACCCATAGATGCTTTCATGCACATTACATCACATAAGCAAACACAAAGCATGCAACACAAAGATAAAGATTCAACAACAAGATAACAAGTTCACAAAGTAAAACACACAAGTAGCAAGCCATCCACATGTCGGATGGTCAAATAACAAGTTCTCAAACAACAAGTATGATAGTAAATGATAAATGAGTAGTCAAATCTACTCATCGGCATCAATCTCCTCCTCGACAAAGGTAAGACCTGCGTTCTCCATCGCGTTCTTGTATTCCTCGACGCTAGTGGTCAAGGTCTCTATCTTGGCTTTGAGAGCCCTCTTCTGGGAGCGAAGCCTCTCAATCACCATCTGCTGCTGCTCGAGCTCGAAGTCCTTGGACTGCAGTTCTTCAGTCATGTCCCGGATCTTCTTGTTCCTATCCTGGACACGCTTCTCCTGACTCTTGAACTTCCTGTCCTGGCTCTCGAACTTCGCCTCCATTTCCTTGACTATCTCGTCTTGATCCGCGAAGAGCTTGTCCTTCTCGCGAAGCTGCACTTGGAGCTCGTCATTGTTGAGCATGGCGTTGTTCCTGTCAGTGTCCACGTGCCTAATGAGAGACTCTAAGTCCTGGAGGTACAGGCGAATCGGCTCTGCTGCATCCCTCGAATCGTCCTTGAAGTCGATGGACTCTCCATCCTCATCACGTCTTCCGAAGACGTGGAAGTGGGTACCTCTAACCTGTCGGGAGTGTCTCCCTAGCAGACGTCCTATCAGATCCTGCATCACTACCTCAAGGACTCTCTCCTTGTCATCGTGCATGATCTTGAAGACAATGGCCTCCGTGGTAGGCTCGGTATGGCGTCCGGGCTGGTTGACCTTGAAGCCCCAGAGATCCTTCCTCTCAAACTTGGTGAGGGTAAGCACCATGATGGTAGGAAGAGGAAGATTGAGCAAAGTAGTAAGCTCAACAATACGAGGACCAAAGCGAGTAACCTGGAACTCCTCAACAGTGCTGATGGTAACAGTAGGCATCTATTTATAAGATAGAAAAGTTAGAGCAACACAAATCAAGTTTAAAACAAAAGACAAAACATCACATACATATCCTTGGAAAGCAAAACACACAAGTCATGCATACATGAAACCATTACAACAACCAAGGTCCAATCTTATTTTTAAAGCAACATTTGGAAAATAAGGTGATAGGTGGTGGTCCAACTAACGAAGTACGTTTACAATCCTATCTCACTGGATCTGTTGGCTAACACAATGTTTCTAGAAGCAATCAGCCTATCTTTATCACATGACTCCATCACTAAGTCTATAATGTCTCCTCTTAAGGTTTGGTTGGTAGCTTCCAACTCTTGGGTATGTTCCTTTTCTTTCCTTAGATCATTCTGGAGGTTGAGCATTCTGCACTTGACTCTATCACCAAGTTCTTTGATGGTCTTCCAAGCTGCATCCTTTGCTGATTCAAAGAATGTAGTGTGCACCACTGAATTGGTGAACATGCAGAATACTTTTTCCTGATGGTTGTCTTCCTTGTTTTTATACAAGTGAAGTTGCACCCACCAGTATTCCACTCCTTCATCCATCACAGGAAAACCCTTATACACAGCTGCACCTTGTATCTCTAATGCAACCATGAGGTCCTTGAGAGCCTTGGGGAATTCTGTCTCACACTCCAAAGTCATTGTGATGAGTGGTCCTTTCCTCACGGCTTCGTTGATGGAGTTCATCTACAAATAGAGATGAGAGAGAAGATTAGAAAATTTTTACGAGAAGAATAGACAAGTGTAGAAGTTGAAAGTTTTTCCTTAGTGGTTTCCAATCCTAGGGTCATAATCCTACAGGCAACACAGTGCTCTGATACCGTCTGTAAGATCCCTCCTTTATAAAGGAAAAGGATCCATGTGTTTGCAATGCTAGTCCCTGGATCATTGCTAGCATCCACAGTTTAAGATGAAGTACACAGATACAAAGGTCATTTATTACAGCCATTCCAGAGATAAACATAGTCTTTACAACTCCAAGGCCACAGGCCTAATACAAGAGTTTGAATAAGTAAATAAATAAAAGTCTTCATCTTCATGTGCCACAGGCAAACATGTTGAGTGTAGACTCATGACACCTAATCCTCATCAGAGTAACCTGCAACATCACAAGTTACAGCCACAATGGGTCAATACTTTGGAATAGTATTGGCAAGTGATACCTTAGTAAAATTTTAAGTGGACTAGATACTATATGCAATTTGGCTAAGTGTAGCTTGGCTTGCTTTGCTCAAAATAGATTTTGCCTATTAGTTGAAATCACTAAGTTTTTCTTTGTCAAAACTTTCCCAAGGAACCACCAATAGACATTGAGGTCCTTCACCCTTGTTCACCCACAAATTTTTACTTAGAAGTTGGGATGAGGAGATTCTTGATAGCTTCCATGCCTTGATGCTCAAGTTGTCCATTGCCATGGACTTGGCAAAGTACTTAGATTCTTCCATCTGCAGAGGTTGTGCACTTTCCCCACCAGACTTGGTTTCACCAAGACAGGACCTTTCAGAAGCCTTCCCTTAGACCAAATGGACGCGTTCCAACCTATCATCCCACTACCACCAACTGTCCAAATGGCTAAGTTCTATCAACTTATGTGATCCAGGCAGAGCCCATATTGCCAAGTGGCTGCACTAGAAGCTTCTTAACACTTGGCCTCTAAAATCTCTTTGTTCCTGGGTAGCTTACCACAAGTGAGATACATAAGGTAAACCATAGAAATGGGCCTTGTGTAACCACTCAACATAAACCAAACCTTCCATTCCACCCAGGTGTTTCATTTACTTAGTTGTTTTATTAGGTAAAACTCAAGTCCAAAGACTTAGAAATATTTTCATCATAGCATGTATATTTTACCAACCCTTGGTTGCTACTAGCTAGGCTAATCATGGCATAGATAGTAACTTAACTTAGAAATTCCCTAGCATTTCTAACACTACTAGGATTTCCCAACATGGCATATAAGCAAAATATAGCATGCAAGTCTAACAAAATATTTCTAATGCTTAGTAGAAAACATAGGAATGATAATATTCATGAAGTACCACTTGCCTTGGTAGTTGGGAGAGTAGCACTCTTCACAATCACAATCACTAGCACCAAAGTCTACACAAAGAAATGGTAACCACAAATTACACACAAAACATATACACTCAAAAATATATGCATGCATGCAAAATGCTAAGTGATGATTTTTAAAACTCAACCAAGCAAGTGCATGGTACTGAATCCTAAACAAGTCAAAAACTTGCCACACAACAATTATTTAAACCCTAAATTAATTCCTAAACAATTCATATGCTCAAATAAGCCCTACACATGTTTCTGAAAATAAAACCATTTTAACAAAGGCAAAACATTAAACACATTGCATATTTAGAAAGGGTTTGCTCTCCTGATTCCAACGGTATAAAATTTGTCAAATTCTAACGTGGGGATCAAAAGTTATAGTCAAATCAAATTTGAACATAAATCAGACTCAAAATCTAGTTTTAAATCTAAACCTAGCCACGCGTCTGTTTCGGATTGGCCCGTACCGGTTCGGGCGGATCGATCTCTGCGAGCCGTAGGATTTAAGTTAGATCTAGTGGCTGAGATGCGCTCGTACCTCTTCGTTTAAGTTCTAATCTAAACCGCAAGATCTACATCTAACGGCCACGATCCAGTTGACCACAGACAGGCGGCGCTGGCGCGGCGGCGAGCGGCGGAGCGCTCTATCAGTGGCGGTGGCGGCGTTCTAGGTCGCCCCGGGAGGGGAGAGGATGCTCACCAGAACCGCCGTGATGAGGTGAAGCTCAACGTGTCTCTGGTTGGCGAAGGGGCGCTCGGGGTCGTCGCGGATTGCTCGTCGGAGTAGTCCCTAGCGGCTGTGGCTTCGGCTTGTCGACGTTGGCGATGTTCTGAGCCGCGCTAAGACAAGAGGAGGGCACCGTTAGATGCGCAAGACGTTGGGGATCTTAGGCGTATCAAACAGAGGGCAAGGGGCGGCTGGTACTTACGGGGAGAGGTCGCCGTAGTTCGAGCAGAGAGCGGCGGCGCTCAGTTGTTGTCGCTGCCGAGGCTACAGACCATGCGCGAGCAAATGGGAGGTGTCATTAGATGCGCACGGAGCTGCAGAGCATGATAGCATGAACCATGGATAGAGGGGGGCGCGATGCTCACCGGAATTCGTCGGCGAGGTCGTCGGAACAGCGGAGTTGCGGCGAGGAATACTCGCAGCCTGGGGGCGCTCTATGGTTGATGAGTGAGGGGAAATGGCCGCGAGAGGGAGGGGTTTAAGTAGGCAGGGGCTCGACAAGAAACGCCTGGAGAATCAATGTCAATTACGCCACGGAATCAACACAGCAACAGCCAGCGGCGACGTGTTCTTCGCGAAATTTGGGGAAGACGACGGTGACGTGGACAGGGCCCACTTGTCAGCGAATAGAACCGAGAGGGAATGGGGTCCGGGCGTCAGCGACTCTGTGGGTGTGTCTGCGCGTGAGAGAGAGAGAGGGGGGGGGAACCTGGGTGGGCTAGCTGGGCTGGATCTGTTGATGGGATCAAACCCTGGTGCTGGCCTTTTTCCTTTTCTTTATTCCTTTTCTATTTCTGATTTGATTTTCTAGAATGATTTTCAAATGAATTCAAAAGCCATTTGAATTCAAATATTTTCAGGATTTTTTCAGTGTGCAACAGTCACAAATTTGGGCATAAAACCAAGTGGTCACTTTGAATTGGCTGGGTCATTTGGGAAAAAATAGAATAAACAGTGACATAGCACTTGTTTTATATTGGTTTTGAATTTGGTTTTCAAATTGCATTTGCTTTGAAAACTTGGGTTTAGGTCTTAGCAACCTAGCAATTCATTCTAAAAGCAATAAGGCACAAGGTTTGGTTTCAAGAACAACAATCTCTCATAGAAAGAGTAGCATTTGTTTCAAATGATGATCACATAAAATAATGAGCTCATATGCTCCTGTTTTTGAATTGTTTTGTTTGAAATGAATTCTATATGATCATGGATGCATGGATGATATGCATGAGTTCGAAACATGATTTTAGGGATGTTACACTCTTGTTCATGGAACAAGTGGATTGTTTACTTTACACACCTTGCTTAAACCAGTTATTCGTTGCTTGCAACTTAATACTGGAGGGGGTTCGGATGATAACCTGAAGGTGGATTACTAGTCATAGATGCAGTTGGATGGCGGTCTATGTATATTGTTGTAATGCCCAAACAAATCTCATAGGATCATGAATGTCTAGTATTGCATTGTTATGCCTTGCTCTTACCTATCAATTGCCCCGCTGTAATTTGTTTACCAGCATGTTATGTTGTTTATCTTAAGGAGAACACCTCTAGTGAACTATAGACCCTGGTCCAATCTTTACCATTGATACATCTTCCACTGTTAATGTTTGCTTTCCGCAAACCACCATTACCTTCCACACCATATAGTTAATCCTTTGTTTTCAGCAAACCGGTGAGATTGACAACCTCACTGTTTGTTGGGGCAAAGTCTTGAGTTTGTGTTGTGCAGGTTTCCAAGTTACTATCAACACATTTGGGTCGTTTCCTTCCTCCTACTGGTTCGATAACCTTGGTTTCTTATTAAGGGAAAAATTGCTGATGTGCTCATCATACCTTCCTCTTTGGGTCTCCCAACGAAGCTCTACAGTGATCTGAGATGCAAAAATATAAGGATGTAGATGGAGATATTATGAAGCTCAAGTTGTTTCCTTTCTTCTTGAGAGGAAAAGCTAAAGAATGGTTGCTATCCTTGCCTAGAAATAGTATTGATTCTTGGATTAAGTGCAAAGATGCTTTTATTAGAAAATACTATCCCACTGCTAATATTATATCTATGAGAAGTGAAATAATGAAATTTAAACAACTTGATAATGAACATGTTTCTCAATCTTGGGAAAGAATGAAATCTTTGGTTAAGAATTGTCCCACTCATGGACTTACTGCTTGGATGATTATCCAGACTTTTTATGCAGGGTTAAACTTCTCTTCAAGAAATCTGTTGGATTCAGCTGCTGGAGGTACCTTTATGACCATTACCTTGGGTGCCGGAACAAAGCTCCTTGATAATATGATGGTTAATTATTCTGAATGGCACACTGAGAGAGCTCCACATAGTAAGAAGGTAAATTCTGTTGAAGAAACCTCGTCTTTGAGTGATAAGATTGATGTTATCATGGCTATGCTTGTTAATGGAAAAGCTCATATTGATCCAAATAATGTCCCCTTAGCCTCTTTGGTTGCTCAGCAAGAGCAAGTTCATGTGAACTTCATTAGGAATAACAAGTTTGGCAACAATTCTTATGGTAACAATAACTATAGGCCTTATCCTCCTAATAATGGCAATACCTACGGAAACTCCTACAACAATACTTGAAGTGCTCCCTCTGAACTTGAATTCATGCTTAAAGACTATTAGTAAACAAACCACTTTCAACAAAACTGTGGAGGAAAAACTTCTGAATGTTGAGAAAACTATTTCCTCTTTGTTTGAAGCTCAGTCCTCTTTGATTAATAAATTGGCTACTAAACCTGAAACCTTGGAAAGTACCTTTGCTGCTACTCATGCCATACAAGTTACTATTGATGAAAATTTTAGACTGTTAGCTCAACTACATGCTAAATGAGAAAGAGAAGCTGAAATTTCTAGAAACAATAGTGTGTGCACTATTACCACCACCAATATGGATGCCACTAAACCACAAGAAATACCTATTCCTCCTACCACAATGCCTAAACCCAATGAATCTATTACTAGTGATGCTAAGTTTGATTTTGATCTTGATGGTTGCAATATTTCTGAAGTGATTATGTTCCTACAAAAGATTGCTAGAAGTCCTAATGCTAGTGATATGAATGTGGCTTTCACCAAACACATTACAGATGCTCTCATTAAAATTAAGGAAGAAAACTTGAAACACAAAGCCTCTATTCCTAGGAAAGTAGAAGATAGTTGGGAACCCATCATTAATATGCAAGTGAATGACTTTGATCTCAAAGCTTCATGTGACCTTGGTTCTAGTGTATCTATTATGCCTAGAAAGATTTATGAAATGCTTGATTTGCCACCTTTGGAAGATTCCTATTTGGATGCACTTGATGATAATGCTAAAAATAAACTCATGGGGAGTGTTAATGATGTTCTCATTATGGTTAACAATTCTTGTCACATCCCAAATTTTAGATTTGGTCTTGCATATCATTCATAGCATTGCATCATATCTTTCCATGCAAAACCGTCGAGTAGAAAGGTTCGGCGGAACGCTATCTTCAAAACCCTATTTTACTTTGCTACACGGTTCCTGCGGGGAGCTTTAGAGGGACTTGCAACAACCACCCCTGTAGGTTCGAGTTATCACTCAAACTTCGACTGAAGGTTGTTCCCCTCGACGATACGAACCCGTAGGCGCGAGAATCGCTCCAATCGGAGTTCGTATGCAAAAGACTCGGACGTTTTAGTAAACCACCGGAAAACGGTCCGAAAATCCGGACCGATTTCCGAATCGGAGTCCAACTGCGGACAGAATCTGTTTAGAACTCGCGTGCTGGACTATTTAAAGAGGGACCCGTTGCCTCGGTTACCGTGCCCTCACACCGCCGCCTCTACCCGCCCGCGCGATCCCCAGCCTCGGGAACCGCTACCGCCACGCCACTGCGCCGCCTCGAGAACCGCCGCCGCCTCGCCGCTGACGCCACCCGCCCGGAGTTCGCCACCGCCGCCGCTTCTCTCTCTCTCCTCTCTCTGTTCCCGCCGCTGCCCTCCGCCTTATCGCCGCCACCGCCACCCCCGCATCGCCGACGCCGCCACCTAACCTCGCCGCCATCGCCGCCGCCGCCGCTTCCCACCGCCGCCGCCGCATGCTGCGCGCGCTAGTTGCTGCGCCGCCTCGCGCGCAAATTTAATTGTCGACCCGTAGTTGACCGTGTGTACGTCCGTGCAGGAAAGACCTCGACGCCGGAACCAATAGCCACCGCCGTCCGGAACTCTCCGCGCCTTTCGGAGTCCGTTTCGCCATCCGTTTCCGGTAAGACAGCAGCCACCATCAGATCTCAGATCAGCGGCTTAGGTCGTTCGTTGACTGGTCAGCATCCTAGACGTTGACTAGTTAGACGCCCAGTCAGCGCCCAGTCAGCAGACGAGTTGACCAGTCAAACAGACACAGTTGACTGGGTCAATTTCGTTAATCCCTTTAGTTGGCAGATTTCGGTAGAATCTTGTAAAATGCGTAGAAATTCAACCGCTTGGCCAAAATTTGCAAATAAAATATGTACGAGTTCAGTGAGTCGTGTAGAATCTCTCTGTAGCTTTGGTTCAGACTTTTACTGTCAGGTTTAGTACAGTTTAATCAAACTAGTTAGTGGCCCTTTCGGAGTAATAAATTCGTAGAAAAAGATCCGTAGCTCAAAAAATCGCGTCTGATATGTCTCTGAACTTGTATGAACGAGGGGAATCTCATAGTGAATTAAAAAGATAGGCTTACAGTAAAAGCTTCTGCAGTATTTGTCCAATGGCTTTCTGCAGTGTTTTAATTACTCGGGGAGTTTTATAATTCCTTTTTGAGTAATTCCAATTGGTACTGTTTGTATTCAGCGATGCCTATGCGGTAGAATTTTCCCAAGATTTTACAAACAGTATACTACCGGTAGTGAATTATTTAGGTTCTAGCTCTAGTTTGGAGCATTGCTTTTGTCTAATAGTTTTCCTAGCGCCAAAACTATTTTCCATGCATGCAATCGGTAGTGTTATGTTATAGGATATTGTGATGCAGATGTAGCACCAATTCACTTGCCGTTCTTGCATTCATGCATCATATTTGTTGCATATGCTTGTGCGTTGTTTGTTTATGATTGCAATTGTATTGTGTAGATTGTGTTGAGTGCAACGCTTGCTCGTGTGAGGATTGTGCTCCAGACCGCTACACCCAAGGCAAGTAGATGCTACTTTGTTCATGAATATCGTCCTACTATTTTCAATGCATTGTTGTGTATTTTGTAGATGCATGTGTAGGATGATACTATCGCTATGCTATGTCCTATTATGTGGTAGGACCCTCTATGTAGATGAACCACCATTTGTAGATGTGCTTAGCCATGCTTTGTTGAACGAGGGCTGGGTTACATCATTGATACTTGTTTTCTCAAAGTATTGGTTTGTGAAAACTAAAAACAACTTAATCAATGAACCCCCTGGGTGTGATGGTATTGATAAATTTTGGTGGTTTCATTGCGGAAAGGCACCCAGGTATCAAGAGAGAATGATTGGTTTCTTTATTGTGTAGCTTACGTGTACAACCATGTGCCAATAATGGAATGAGAGGTTGGTCGGACTTAGTAGGTTGTGGTAACTCGAACCCGCGTATCCAGAGATGTAGAATTTTGGTAGGTTGGACCGGTGCGCGTCGGGATTGAGGAGCTACTTCCCGAACAGTCTCTTCTTGGTCTTCTCCCTATCATCACCCAAAATGAGAGTGATGGTACGAGCTGGGCTGGCCAAGTCACATGGGCAGAGTGTATAATCTAATCGATTAGCCGTGTCCCCGGTTATGGACATCTGAGTTGCTAGATATTGATCCCATGACATGTTTCTCGCTCATTCTAATTTCATAATTGTTTTAAATCTTGTTGGGTTAACTTAATTGGGATATTTCAAAGAAAATTGAAAAACTGTTTATGAAAGTAGGACAAATGTATTTGCAAATGCAAGCCAGACACAGCTCCACTTGCCAGATATGCATGTAGATGTTAGTACTATTGTCTCCTTTACTAGCTCTACTTGCCATACATTCCATGTATTGACCCTTCGGGGCTGCTACGTTTCATGTTGCAGGTTATTCCGATTCTGATTGATCGTTATAGGCCACGGTACTCCACTCGGCACTTGTTCACTTGTGGGCAAATTGAAGATTGGAGGATATTTATGGTTTTGTTGCTACCTGAATAATTTGAGCTAGCTTTATGCTAAGCTTTTATTGTAATAGTGGTACTCTGGATCTTTGTAGATCATGATACACGGTTATTTTGCTATGATTATCTATCTTACTCTATTGTGGGCCAATGAACCGATCCAGGGATTGGCATGTCACATAGAGGCCACGGTCTTTTCAGAACCGGGGTGTTACAGGATGGTATCAGAGCCCGTGTGTCAACTGTAGGATCATGACCTAGGATTGGATTAGGAAGCCATAGAATTATTAAGCCTATATTAACACTGTCTTTCCTCTTATGCCTTTCACCCTCGTAAATTCTTACCATATGCTATTCTCACACTTTCCTCTTTTACTTGATAGATGGGAGACGTCAGGACTGAGTATGTCACCATGGTGTCACCAAGGCCCTTTGCAAGGCGATTAGCTCAGCCTCTCGGTCATTGGGATTGCCACGCCTATGTTCAAGGGAAGAAGGCTGTACACATATGGATATGGAGAGGATGCATGGGAGATCACTACCTTCATATTCAGAGATGCCGCTTGCTAAACCCGCACACTTGGTCTACACCAAGATATACCGCAATCTGGGACTTGGAATCAACTTGGCGTACATGAAGCCCTGTCGCCAAAGGCCACTATGTCCGACACCTTCTGCCTGCAGATTCACCCTACCGTGATTATGGAAGGCGTGATGAAGATGGGAACATTGTGGTTACCCCGGGCGACAGGAACAACATGCCGCCCCGTCGGAGGCACATAGAGGACATGGAGAGGGAGAATGGAGCTCTAGCAGAGAAGGTGAGGATGTTGAAGGAGATAGCAGACTTTACTAGCAATGGAATGGTGGTCCAAGGACAGGAGATTGACACTTTGCATGAAGCTGTGGGAGTTCTGGAGACTGCCCTGATAGCCAGAGATTAGACCATAGCCCATCTTCATGGCACTATGCAAGAGAATACCCAGAGCATACAACAGTTGCAAGGGACCGTCCAGGAAAGGGACCAAACCATTGAAGCTATGACAGCCCAGATTGCCACTCTCCAAGCACAGCTAAATCCACCCTCTGATGATGACAATGGGGATGATGATGACAGTGGAGACGATGATGATGATGAGGACGAGGATGATGATGATGGAGACGATGATGGTGGAGGAGATGAAGCTGTTGCTGTAACAGCTGAGGATGAAGAAGAAGAGGAGGATCCAGAAGAGGTGGAGTTTGAAGTCTCAAGTGATGGTTCAGGAGAGGTGTACACTCCGCCGTCATGGTTGTACCGCGAGCCGAAGCGCCAACGCATGACCTCAAGGACCTACCTCAATCTCTTCAAGAAGTAGATAGAATGTCCACCAATTAGTCCACGTTTGGAGAACTCGTTAGGATTAGTCTCGATCATTGTGAAACTTAGTTCGTGTTAGTTTAAAAGTGTTTAGTTGCTTATTTGTGTACTCTAATATCCCAGGATTTATTTGTGCGAATTTTAATGAAAGAGTTATGGCAATTTGGTTATCATCTGTGTGTTTTTCGCTGCAGTTTTTCTGCTAATACAGCAGTACTGTGCGATTTTTAATATTTTTATGGTAACTCGGAAAAATCTGAAAAAAATTGGGCTGATGCGAAACTCTCTGTTCCATATGCAGAAAAATTGGCTTAATTTTCTGACGAGTTTAAGTCAGGCGGAAAAATTCGTGAAAGCTGCTGGACTGTTCTGGCAGATTGCTGTTTTGTTGATTAGTTGATCTACTGTTTAGTTAACCATTGCCAACTCTTGTAAAACTATTTCTGTAGGTATATGCTGCTAGGATAACACCTGGGATGTTACTGGATCGCTTGTTTGTTGATGTGTTGCTTGCTTGTGATTGTCTTCTATTGTTTGTTGTTGATTAATCATATGCATGGGTAGAATCCTATATTCGTAGTTGATTCTTTCTAAACTTACCTATGCTGAACCGCAGATGCCTCCCCGTCGCCAACCCACTGAGATGGAGCAGCTCTTGGCAGCTCAGGCACAGCTGACCCAAGTGATGACCCAGTTCATGGCGAATCAGAACAACAACAATGGAAACAATCAGCCTCAGGGAGATGCTCTCACCAGATTTCTGAGGTTAAGGCCAGCTAAGTTCTCTACTGCAACGGAACCAATGGTTGCTCTCGACTGGTTGCGTTCAGTCAACAAGGATCTAGTAACTGTCGGATGCACTGATGCTGAGAAGGTGAGATTTGCCGCTCACCTACTGGAGGGACCAACCGCTTCTTGGTGGGACACATTTCAGATCACCCATCCGCTGGATACCATGACTTGGGCTATGTTTGAGGAAGGTTTTAGGACCAACCACGTGTCTTCAGGAGTTCTGAGCCTAAAGAGGAAGGAGTTCCGCAACTTGCGCCAAACCAATCGCACCGTGGCCGAGTATATTGAGGAGTTCAACAACCTGTCCCGTTATGCACCTGAGGATGTTGACACTGATGCCAAAAGGAGAGAGAGATTCCTGGATGGCCTTAGTGATGAGCTTTCAGTACAGCTACTTGTGGTTTATTGCCCCACTTTCCAGGAGCTTATGGACAAGGCCAGGATCTTGGAAGGGAAGCACAAGCAGGTGGAGAACTGCAAGAGAAAGAGCAATACTCATCACTCTGGTTCACACCACAAGTCTCGCACTTCATATGATGGATACTCCAAGCATGGAGGAAATGACCATGGGAGCCATGACCGCCGCGATGGACATCGTCATGACAACCATAGGAGCAGCCACCACAACCACAAGGGAGGACACTCTCACCACTCTGGAGGACACGGTGGACATGACCGCAACCGTGATCGCAACTTCGTGAAGAAGGATCTGAGTGAGGTGACGTGCTTCAAGTGCAAGCAGAAGGGGCACTATGTCGACAACCGTCCGAGAGAGGAAAGGACTGAAGCCAACCAACCGAGAAGGCCAGTGAACCACATGAATGTGGAGGAGATTCCAGATGAGCCTGACCTTGTGATTGGTAAGTTCCCAATCAACACTTACCCTGCACTTATACTTTTCGATACTGGTGCATCGCATTCATTCATATCAAGGGCATTTGTGGATAAGTATAAGTTACCTACTGAGTCTATGAAAAGGTCTATTAGAGTGAGTTCACCTGGAGGAGATATGATAGCTAGCGCGGGATGCCGCGACTTGACTGTGAGGATTGGAACACACAACTTCATTGCACATTTGGTAGTGTTGGACTCACAGGGATTAGACGTTATTCTGGGTATGGATTGGATGTTTATGCATGGGGGACACATAGATTGTGCACAGCGAGTTGTTTCACTCAAAACCCCGGATGGTAAGAGGATTAGATTCAAGTCAGCTGTACGACCAGGAAGGTGTAAGTTGAATTCTCTTAAGGGGGTTAGCATGGGTACTGTGCCAGTGATTAGGGATTACCCCGACGTGTTTCCGGAAGAGCTGCCAGGGATGCCACCTGACAGGGATGTTGAGTTTCTTATCGACCTGATGCCGGGAACAGGACCTATAGCAAAGAAACCATATAAGATGGATGTGGATGAGCTGAAAGAATTGAAGAAATAGTTGAAGGAACAGCTGGAAAAGGGATTCATTCAGCCTAGTGCGTCGTCATGGGGAGAACCTGTTCTATTTGTGGAAAAGAAAGATAGCACCAAAAGATTAGTGGTGGACTACCGCTCGCTGAATGAAGTAACCATCAAGAACAAGTACCCTCTGCCGAACATAAATGATTTGTTTGATCAACTGGAAGGAGCAAAGGTGTTCAGCAAGATTGATCTGCGATCAGGCTACTTACAATTGAAGATCCGAGAGGAGGATGTACCAAAAACCGCCTTCACCACTAGGTATGGTTTATATGAGTATACAGTTATGTCTTTTGGACTAACGAATGCCCCGGCATACTTCATGACCATGATGAACAAGGTATTTATGGAGTATTTGGACAAGTTCGTGGTGGTGTTTATTGATGACATACTGATATATTCCAAGGATGATGCCGAGCATGAGAAACATCTGAGGATGATTATGGAGAAACTGAGGGAACACAAGCTGTATGCCAAATTCAGCAAGTGTGAATTCTGGCTTAACACCGTTGGGTTTCTTGGACACGTAGTGTCAGGAGAAGGAATTGCTGTTGATCCAAACAAAGTAACTGCAGTAACAGAGTGGGAAGCGCCCAAGAATGCAGAGAGATTCGAAGCTTTTTGGGACTTGCTGGATATTACCGGAGGTTCATAGAAAACTTTTCCAAGATTGCAAAGCCGATGACTGAACTTCTGAAGAAGGAGAGGAAGTTTGAGTGGTCAGACGTGTGTGAAGCCAGGCCAGAACCAAGGCCGACTAGTGACCGCTACTGCTCGGTTTACCAGATCTTCGAAGGATTTCCAAGTGTACGCGATGCTTCGGCGAGGGACTTGGGAGTGTGCTGATGCAAGATGGGAGAGTAGTGTCATATGCCTCGCGACAACTCAAGCACCATGAGCGGAATTACCCCACACACGACTTGGAGTTAGCGTCAGTGGTTCATGCGCTCAAAGTATGGAGGCATTACCTAATGGGAAAACACTGTGATGTGTACACTGACCACAAGAGCCTGAAGTACATATTTACACAGAAGGAACTGAACATGAGACAACGGAGATGTTTGGAACTTATCAAGGATTATGATATGAATCTACAATACCACCCAGGAAAAGCCAATGTAGTAGCAGATGCTCTGAGCCGGAAGGTTTATGCCAATGGATTGACAATTGGTGAATTGCCTGAGGACTTGTGCAAGCAATTCAAGGATCTTAGACTAGAGGTAGTGTCTGAAGGATATTTGGCTACAACGGAAGTCCAACCGACGCTACAGGACAGGATCATAAAGGCTCAGGTAGGAGAAAAGGAAATAGAGGAGATAAAGGAAAAGATGAAGGAGAACCGGGAAAAGGATATTCGCGAGGATGAGCATGGTACCTTGTGGTACGGAGACCGTTTGTGTGTGCCCAGCGATCCGTAGATAAGGGAGTTGATTTTGCAGGAGGCTCATAACTCGCCATACTCCATACATCCGGGCAACACAAAGATGTATATGGATTTGAAGAGCAGATTTTGGTGGAACAACATGAAGGGAGATATCGCCAAGAATATTGCCCTATGTGATGTATGTAGCCGAGTGAAGGCAGAACACCAGAAGGCAGCAGGGCTGCTACAGCCATTGCCCGTGCCGGATTGGAAGTGGGATAGAGTGGGAATGGATTTTATCATAGGACTGCCCAGGACCAGGTCAGGATATGACTCTATTTGGGTAGTGGTCGACCATTTGACCAAGGTAGCCCACTTTATACCGGTGAAGACGACCTATACGAGTGCAAAGTTGGCCAAGATTTACATGGACAGGATTGTGTGCCTACATGGAGTTCCCAAGAGTACCATATCTGATAGAGGCACCCAATTTACCTCACACTTCTGGCGCCAGCTACATGAGTCACTTGGTACTAGATTGGAGTTTAGCACAGCGTTTCACCCACAGACTGATGGACAGACCGAGAGGATGAATCAGATTTTGTAGGACATGCTAAGAGCTTGCGCCTTGGCTCATGGCTCTAGTTGGGATGAGAATTTGCCGTATGCGGAGTTTTCCTACAACAACAGCTATCAAACCAGCATCAAGACGTCACCGTTCGACGTGCTATATGGGAAACGGTGCCGAACACCATTGCTATGGGATGGAGTAGGAGAACGCCAGTTGTTTGGACCTGATTTGATCAAGGATGCTGAGGAGAAGGTCGCCTTGATTAGAGATAGGCTGAAGGTATCACAATCAAGGCAGAAGAGCTACGCTGACTCCAAGCGCAAGGAAGTGGTGTACGAGATAGGCGAGAGAGCATACCTCAGAGTATCGCCACTTCGTGGAATCAAGAGGTTTGGAATTAAGGGTAAGTTGGCACCTCGATTCATTGGACCGTATCGGGTCTTAGCACGCAAAGGAGAAGTTGCTTATCAGTTGGAGTTGCCAGAGGCTCTGTCTGCTGTTCATAACGTGTTCCACGTGTCCCAGCTGAAGAAGTGCCATCCGGAGATGGTGGATACACCATTGAGAGACACCGTACCGCTAGAGGAGGTTCAGCTGGAGAATGATTTGACCTATGAGGAGAAACCGGTCAAGATTCTGGAGACAGCAGAAAGGACTACCCGTACCAAGACAATCAAGTTTTGCAAAGTACAGTGGAGCCACCACACTGAAGAGGAAGCCACTTGGGAGCGTGAGGATGACATCCGAGAGGACTACCCACACCTATTTGCTAGCCGCGCCGAATCTCGAGGACGAGATTCATCTTAAGGGGGTTAGTCTTGTCACATCCCAAATTTTAGATTTGGTCTTGCATATCATTCATAGCATTGCATCATATCTTTCCATGCAAAACCGTCGAGTAGAAAGGTTCGGCGGAACGCTATCTTCAAAAGCCTATTTTACTTTGCTACACGGATCCTGCGGGGAGCTTTAGAGGGATTTGCAACAACCGCCCCTGTAGGTTCGAATTTTTACTCAAACTTCGACTGAAGGTTGTTCCCCTCGACGATACGAACCCGTAGGCGCGAGAATCTCTCCAATCGGAGTTCGTATGCAAAAGACTCGGACGTTTTAGTAAACCGCCGGAAAAAGGTCCGAAAATCCGGACCGATTTCCGAATCGGAGTCCAACTGCGGACCGAATCTGTTTAGAACTCGCGTGCTGGACTATTTAAAGAGGGACCATTGCCTCGGTTTCGTGCCGCACCGCCTCTACCCGCCTCGGGATCCGCGCTGCCGCCACACTGCGACGCCTCCGAGAACCGCCGCGCTCCGCCGCCTGACGCCACCCGCCGCCCGAGTTCGCCACCGCCGCCTTCTCTCTCTCCGACGCCGCCCGCCTTGGCCGCCACGGCCACCGCGCCTCGCCGCCACAAGAAGCTCGCCACGACGCCACCGCCTCGCCACCGCCTTGTCACCGCCGCGCTTCCACTGCCGCGATGCGCCGCCGCCAAGATGTCGCCGCCGTCGCCTTGCCGCTACCGCCGCTGCCGCTGCGCTAGTTGCTACGCCGCAAATTTAATTGTCGACCCATAGTTGACCGTGTATACGTCCGTGCAGAAAGACCACGCCGAACCAATCGCCACCGCCACCGAACTCGCCTTTCGCCTGAGTCCGTTTCGCCATCCGTTTCCGGTAAGACAGCAGCCACCGTCAGATCTCAGATCAGCGGCTTAGATCGTTCGTTGACTGGTTAGCATCTCAGGCGTTGACTATTTAGACGCCCAGTCAGCGCCCAGTCAGCAGACGAGTTGACCAGTCAAACAGACACAGTTGACTGGGTCAATTTCGTTAATCCCTTTAGTTGGCAGATTTCGGTAGAATATTGTAAAATGCGTAGAAATTCAACCGCTTGGCCAAAATTTGCAAATAAAATATGTACGAGTTCAGTGAGTCGTGTAGAATCTCGCTGTAGCTTTGGTTCAGACTTTTACTGTCAGGTTTAGTACAGTTTAATCAAACTAATTAGTGGCCCTTTCGGAGTAATAAATTCGTAGAAAAAGATCCGTAGCTCCAAAAATCGCGTCTGATATGTCTCTGAACTCGTATGAACGAGGGGAATCTCATAGTGAATTAAAAAGATAGGCTTACAGTAAAAACTTCTGCAGTATTTGTCCAATGGCTTTCTGCAGTGTTTTAATTACTCGGGGAGTTTTATAATTCCTTTTTGAGTAATTCCAATTGGTACTGTTTGTATTCAGCGATGCCTATGCGGTAGAATTTTCCCAAGATTTTACAAATAGTATACTACCGATAGTGAGTTATTTAGGTTCTAGCTCTAGTTTGGAGCATTGCTTTTGTCTAATAGTTTTCCTAGCGCCAAAACTATTTTCCATGCATGCAATCGGTAGTGTTATGTTATAGGATGTTATGGTGCAGCTGTAGTACCAATTCACTTGCCGTTCTTGCATTCATGCATCATATTTGTTGCATATGCTTGTGCGTTGTTTGTTTATGATTGCAATTGTATTGTGTAGATTGTGTTGAGTGCAACGCTTGCTCGTGTGAGGATTGTGCTCCAGACCGCTACACCCAAGGCAAGTAGATGCTACTTTGTTCATGAATATCGTCCTACTATTTTCAATGCATTGTTGTGTATTTTGTAGATGCATGTGTAGGATGATACTATCGCTATGCTATGTCCTATTATGTGGTAGGACCCTCTTTGTAGATGAACGACCGTTTGTAGATGTGCTTAGCCATGCTTTGTTGAACGAGGGCTGGGTTACATCATTGATACTTGTTTTCTCAAAGTATTGGTTTGTGAAAACTAAAAACAACTTAATCAATGAACCCCCTGGGTGTGATGGTATTGATAAATTTTGGTGGTTTCATTGCGGAAAGGCACCCAGGTATCAAGAGAGAATGATTGGTTTCTTTATTGTGTAGCTTACGTGTACAACCATATGCCAATAATAGAATGGGCGGTTGGTTGGACTTAGTAGGTTGTGGTAACTCGAACCCGCGTATCCAGAGATGTAGAATTTTGGTAGGTTGGACCGGTGCGCGTCGGGATTGAGGAGCTACTTCCCGAACAGTCTTTTCTTGGTCTTCTCCCTATCATCACCCAAAATGAGAGTGATGGTACGAGCTGGGCTGGCCAAGTCACATGGGCAGAGTGTATAATCTAATCGATTAGCCGTGTCCCCGGTTATGGACATCTGAGTTGCTAGATATTGATCCCATGACATGTTTCTCGCTCATTCTAATTTCATAATTGTTTTAAATCTTGTTGGGTTAACTTAATTGGGATATTTCAAAGAAAATTGAAAAACTGTTTATGAAAGTAGGACAAATGTATTTGCAAATGCAAGCCAGACACAGCTCCACTTGCCAGATATGCATGTAGATGTTAGTACTATTGTCTCCTTTACTAGCTCTACTTGCCATACATTCCATGTATTGACCCTTCGGGGCTGCTACGTTTCATGTTGCAGGTTATTCCGATTCTGATTGATCGTTATAGGCCACGGTACTCCACTCGGCACTTGTTCACTTATGGGCAAATTGAAGATTGGAGGATATTTATGGTTTTGTTGCTACCTGAATAATTTGAGCTAGCTTTATTCTAAGCTTTTATTGTAATAGTGGTACTCTGGATCTTTGTAGATCATGATACACGGTTATTTTGCTATGATTATCTATCTTACTCTATTGTGGGCCAATGAGCCGATCCAGGGATTGGCATGTCACATAGAGGCCATGGTCTTTTTAGAACCAGGGTGTTACAATTCTTGTCCCTGTTGATTTCTTTGTTTTGAATGTTGAATACAATGCTTCTTGTTCTATTACTTTGGAAAGACCTTTTCTTAGAACTGTTGGTGCCATCATTGATATGAAAGAAGGCACCATTAAATATCAATTTCCATTCAAGAAAGGTATTGAGCACTTCCCTATGAGGAGATAGAAGTTACCTTTTTCTCCTCCTTTGAAAGCAAGGTTTGATGTTAATGCTTCTTCATTTGAAAATACTTGCTTCTTGCTTCTTCTGCCTAACTTAAAGGCGTTAAAGAAAAGTACTTCTTGGGAGATAACCCAATAGTTTTCTTAAGTCTTGGAAGTTATTACTTCTGTAATAACCTCTCCTTATCCTTTTTATTTGATTTTTGTGCCAAAAATAACCTCTAATAAGAGGGAAGTAAGATTTGGGGAGTTGCTGTCCCGAAATATATTTTTGTGCTCCACTGTAAAAATTCATGTACAATATCTCTAAGTCGGATTGAGCTGTAATTTTATGAATAAATCCCCCAGGTTGTTAGCTAACTTTCATTAGTTTAACACTGTTTGATTTGATCAACAGAAGATCTTCGAAAAAATCGTTTTCTACCTGTTGGTCTATTTTGACAGATTTCTGCCATTATTTACATTTGTTTGTTATTGATTCCTTTTTGGGTTCTTTTTGGGAAATTGAGCTTTTTAAGGGAATTTCTATAGTATCTTGTATCTTTATTGAAAGTTTTGCTATTTTGAAAATAAACCCAAAGGTCTATTATCTTTTGAATGCACTAATGTTGCTAATGATGATTGTGTGAAGTTTTGTATGAAGGAAAATTTCCAGGTGTTAGGAAAGAATGATGTAATTAGATACAGAATGAACAAAATCTCAATCTTGGGGATGCCAGCCCATGTCACCCCAAGAAATATTCAAGAGGTACAAGCGTGAAAGCTTGGGGATGTCCAAGGCATCCCCTTCTTCATCAATAAAATCTCATGTCTTTCTAGACACTTCGTTTTTATTGTTTCATGCACAAGTTGTGTTGTTCTTGGAGCGTCTTAGTTTTTGTTTGCTTAGTTTTCTTGAATAAAGTAGTTGGACCCCCGTTTTCGCTGTGATGTTTCAAATAAGTTGATTGATGTTGGAAAGGAGTAGGAAGTTCTTAATTTAGTAGTACAACAGGAACTTGCTTTGACTGTGACTTAGACTTTATCATGTCATGCTAGATGTTTTTTTGACCTTATGCTTAGTGATTATTGTTGTATCATGACTTGTCCAAACAATTAGGATTGATTAATGTGCCTTAAAAGAATCATGTGTTGTTTAGCATACAAAAGCATAGTATTGTGGTATTCTCCTTTGATGCTTTGTTTGGGTTGACTTGGCACATGCTCACACCATGTTATGACTATGAACAAGTCATCATAGCCTCTATGATCATTTAGTTTTTGACTTGTAGTACCACTTTATGCTTTGATTGGTAATGTTTTGTCGCTCTGCATGATTATGGCCATTATTGCTCTCTTAGTTGGTTGCTCCCAGTCTTTTGCTAGCCTCCACTTGTATGAGTAAGTTCTACTCATGCTTCCAACTCCCAAGAAACCAAGTTATTCCAAAGTGTCCACTATAAATTCCTATGCATGGTGTGTTACACCATTCCAAGTATATTCTTGTTTTATCTACCTTCCAATTAAAAAGTCACTTTGTTATATGAAAAACTAGTGATTAAAGCTCTCACAAACTTGATGGCACGCTTTATTTTTCTTGCCCCTAAATAAACTTGAACCTTTGTGTCATCTATGTTGTATATGCTTGCACTTATATGTTGAAATGCATTGTTATTCATGATCTTTGTTTGTATCCTTTCATGTTGCATGCATAATTATTTTCTCTTATTGTTAGAACTTCTTCTTTCATGCTAATGTTTAGAATACTTTGATCCCAGCTTTTAATGCTTGCACATGGTTTGATCTTGATTTTGATGGTGTATGTCACCTCAAAAATTATTCTTTTTATCACTTACCTACTCGAGGACGAGCAAGAGTTAAGCTTGGGGATGCTTGATACGTCGTAAACGTATCTATAATTTTTTATGTTCCATACTTGTTTAGTATTTACTTTGATTTGCTTTGTCTGCACTTTGAGGTATTTTTATTATGTTTTCTGGGACTAACCTGTTAACAAGATGCCACAGTGCCAGTTGCTTGTTTTCTGTTGTTTTTTGTTCCAGAAAAGTCAGAAAATAAATATTCTTGAAATTGGACGGGACAAAACCCAAAGTCAATATTTTACCGTGGAGAACACGGAGCCAGAGGAAGATACGGAGGAGGGCCTCGAGGGGCCCACACACCCTGGTCGTGCGGCCTGGCCTGGCCCACGCCTAGGGGGTGCAGTGTAACACCCTCAGAATCGGACCTATGCAAGTTTGAGCAAAATTCGCCAAACCCGCATAGAAACGATTCAAAGGTGCCCACCAGGCACTTTCGTGCGGGTGGAAAACGAAGTAATAACATTACACAACAGTCCTCGATGGGACCCACGAGCAGAGATATATATAATGACTCAAAGAGTCAAGAATACGATATATGGTACAAAGATCCAAATCACCTTGAAAGCGATGGGCGTCCGACTACGGACAAGATGCAATCGGGATAAGAGCCACGAAGAATAACGAATGGCGTCCATAACCTGCCTGTGCCGAGCCGGAAGGGTAACCGCTAACGGCGTCGATCTCAAAACCTGCTTAACAAAAGGTGCCGACAAAGGGCAAAGCGAAAAACAAAGAAGGAGCGTCGATCGAGGCCAAGACAGCGATGCTAGAATTCGGCGGTCCTCGCCTACATAGGTATGGTGGACTGAAGCGGCAGCGGCAGCATGCACTAAACAACCTATAGAGACTCGATACACTGGCGGTTATCAGAGGGGGGTAAGAATGACCTAACTGGATCCATCCTGAAGCTAACACCAACCAAACCCATCCTGGTGTTCCCCCTCGAGACCAAACGAGGAAGTCAGCCGAGGAACTCACACAGTTGGCAGTTTTATTTATTCAATTATAGTTGCGGCACTTTACTAGTCAGGTTTAGATAGTAGTCCTGATGAAATAAGCAGTGGGCACTTTAATTAACCATTCCGTTGTAGTTGCAGCAATTACTAATCAGATATGAATAGCATGAGATATCCCATAAAACCCAGCAGTTGTTGGTGCTTTTATTCAGCCATTCCGTTGTAGTTGCCATACTTACTAGTCAGGTACAATGGTCGCAAGCAACCCTTCAAACAAGCAATTGTGGGCAGTATTAATTAGCCATTCCATTATAGTGAAGTTGATTACTAGTCATTATAAAGTCAAATTTATAGCAGTAAACTTTAGTTATGCTTGTCTATGATCGAGATACTGTGCTCCAAGTCGTCCATATCCGCGGACACGGCTTTCAGAAAGTTTTACCCGGCCGGGGTGCACCAATAGCAACACACGCTCGATCAACCTCGGAAAAACCAAATCAAAACCCAACGAGGCTTTCACGACTGAACAATCACAGGATTCAGAAATATTTCAGGGGCCACCCCTTTGAGTAGAACCCGCAACGAAGTAAGCTAGCTTCGAGACGGCCTCAAGGTTAGCGCCAATGGCTGTAAGCGACTGGGAACCCGAAAGTGTGGCTGGGCTTGTCGATACCGCGTAATCACTCCGCCTTCCTAAACAGTACAGTGTGCTCCTCGCACAATTTAAATACAGAAAGTAGCATGGCATAAGTACAGGATCGTAAATAAAACCTCAAACTAGTTTGTGGCCCCAAGAAATAAGACTGAATCGAGCTCTGGCTCAGGGGAGTCCCATATACCTCCCGGATGTGGATAGCGCGATAAATCAAGGAATTATCAAGTACTCGGGTCTTACGGGACACAAGTGGGCGTTCGAAACCAAATATTTTCTATCACCCACGATGCCTCTGCTTATTTCAATTTTAGTTGTTAAACAGAAATTAAAGTGACGATAAGTAAAACTAGAACCATCTCCAACATCAACATGCGGCAATACATCAAGAATCGTGGCATATGACACACATCAAGACTTGAGCAAGCAACTACGGTAGCAAGTCCAACTATCTACCAAACAACAGGTAATAGGGTGTGTCCAAGGCAATATAAGGCTGCGAGGGATATTTGGTACGGAAACTAGAGCATCGCAACACGATAGCAATAGATCAACAGAGGGAATAAAGACTATAAAAGTAAGATAGGTAGAAAGAGGGAGATGCTACTTTGAAAACATTGTCGAAGGGTCACCCAAGATCGAAGCTCACATCAACTCAACGGCATTATCCGAAGAAGCAAAACACTAGAATAAACATCGGATGCAATATTTAATACAACGGCAGAAGATCGGCATGATGCATGTATGATGTATGGCATGGCAAAAAGGCGATGCAATTAGGTCATATTAAGCGGAACCGGGGTCCCGACAATTAGTTAGATGGTTTAAGTTATTTAACTCCCGCAATTTAAAGGTTGTTTTAACATGGCAAGAGATTGTACCGGGTTCGCTACACCAATTTAAATGAGGCCAATATGAGACTAGATTTGCCCGCATATGGGCCCCATATTTAATTATTAGGTGAATCGGCATAAGGCCCCCAAACCAATGATATGCATGCGAGATGAATGACAATTTAATATGCGACAGGATTATTATTTTATAAGGTAGGGTTTCGGGAAGGGGTTCACACATTTAGGGTTCGGCAGATCTTGGGGTTCCGAGGTTCGGGGTTCGACAGGGTTTAGGGGTCTCGGCGTCCGTGTGGCGGTCTTGTAGTCTCGTGTAGGCGTCCTCGAGGTCGACGGCGAACTTGTCCGGTACCGGGGTTCGGTCTTCGGTCTTGGCATCCGAGGGGAAGTTCATGTCGCATCCGGGGTCCTCGGGCATCGGATCTGGGGAAGTACTTGTTGCATCTACCGTCTTCGGGTTTGCTTCAATCGGATCGATGTCGGAGTACTCGGTGTTCCGGGACGAGGCACTTGACGTGCCGAGGGAAGAAGACTTGTCGTTCCGTCAGGTTCGGATTCCGGGGTTCGACGTCCCGCTCCGGGGTCGGTCTTGATATCGCCGGAGTACTTAGGTTACCGTTGGTGCGGTCGTGGCGTCTGAAGGGAAACTTGAAGTCCGTGACGGGGTCTTGTCGGGGTTCTCGGCTTTGGTGGTCGAGGACGAACGGGTTCGGTCTTGGCTCCTGTGGTTCATGCGGCTCCTCGAGGCGAGCTTGTTCGACGTGGTCCTGAGTACGGCAGCGGGCCCACGGCAGCTCGACACGTGCACCGCAGCGAGGGCGACCGCCAGAGGCGGCCACGAAAAGCGGGCGCTGGCCGGGCTCGGGCGGACTCGGCGAGAGGATGCAGCGTCGGGAGGAGCTCTGGCGCTCTGACGTGGGGCCGCGGAGGACAGGCAGCGGGGATGGCGGCTCGAAGCGCGGGCGAGGACGTCAGCGAGTGTCGCGGAGGCAGCGTCAGGCGGGCAGTGTGAGCCTGGCGAGGTAGCGGCGAAGGGCTCTTGGGCGGCCATGGCCGAGCAGAGCATGGGCGAAGCGGCAAAGTGGCGCGGCAGCGAGGGGGCGCAGAGGCGGAGCGGCGATGAGCGGAGAGGGCGGCGCGAGCGTGGCGGTGAGGCGGGACGTCCACGGGAGAGGAGCGACGAGGAGGCCTGAGCTGGGAGGCGGGCGGCGGGCGGGGAGCACGCTACAGGGCGGCTCGGAGGGGGGCGAGGAGCGCGGCGAGCTTGGGGGCTAGGGCGGCGCGGTCATGGAGGCAGGTGGAGCGCCATCGGGCGGATGGTGGGGAGGAGGCTGCAGAGCGACGGGAGGCGAGGGGCGGGGAAGAGGGCGGTGCGGGGAGAGAAGGGAGGGAGCGCGGCCGGCGGTGAAGGAGGTGGAGCAGGGGGGCATGGCCGGAGCTAGAGGAGGAGAGGCCGAGGGAGGCGTCTTGAGGGAAGAGAGAGGGAGAGAGAGAGGGACGGGCACGGGACGGGTGGGGCAGGCGTGGGGCCAGGGCTGGCTTGGGGCTAGGCAGGTGGCCACAGGGCCCAAGCGTCGTGGAGGTAGTGGAGTGGGTGGCTCTTTGGTGCGTGGGGCCGGGGTAGAGAGGGTGGGTAAGGTGGTGGGTGAGAAAAAGGGAGAGGGGGTGGATTGTTGAGGTGGCGGTGGGTATGTTTTGGGTGAGAGGGAGGTGTACGTTTGATTGGAGGGTAGATAGGATTTGGGTGGGAATAGATTTAGGATTGGGCTGTGCTAGTTTTTGTGTTTGTTTAGCTCTGTATAAAATAGAACAAAGCCACTTTACAAAATAGTTTTGAGACAAATAAAACCTCCAAAGCGATCGGGGTTTTGCGTTTGCAGATAAGAGGGGCTTTTGTACAATTCAAAACTAGGCTTTTCAAATAATGCAGTCAAACAATGCATGATGATGACGATGCAATGCACAAATTCAACGCGATTTTCTAGTAGTGGTTTTGCGGGATGCCACAATTCGACACCACTAACAATGGATCTCGCCCCCGAGATCCGCCTCATGGTACCGGAAGGAAGGGTCGGCGATCTGAATCTTCTCGCATCATGTAGATCTTCGCGACACCACTAACGATGGTTCCTTCTTCATCTGGGAATCGGCGACACCACCAACAATGGGTCGTTGTTCCTGATCGTCGAGAGAACACTCCGGAGAAACAAAGGACGAAGGTAGAGGTATCAAACGATAAGGCCACCTCTAACTTCCATTAGAAGAGGGAAAAGTTACATTGATCCACCAGTTCGATGTACAGAGCGAACAGTAAGAGTCGAGTAGGGTGATCAGTCCACCCCGGACCCAAACTATCACGCTATACATGGGTAGGAGAATCAGGCAACTCAACTCTCGAGATTTAGACTGAAGATCTTCATAGGTGGTATCCGGAACAAAGGGATGCTGCCAGCAGAAATCGTATGAAAGACACACTGATTAGGTTTTCGCGATGGTTCCATTGGCATGAACAACACGTGCTCAAGGTCGACTCCAACTTCACCAAAGCTCGTCCTTCTCATATGTTTTTCAACGACACTGATATCCAGCAAGGAACACATCTGGATAAAGAGCTCAAGAACAAAAGATCGGATGAAGGTACAACAGACAAGTTGCAGATTGATGATCGTAGCACCTCCGTTACAAAAAGGAAGAAAGCGAAACCCTGAAGGTACGACGGAAACCCAACCACGAGAGATCCTGGACTCGAAGAAAGAGAAGAGAGCGGATTCAAAACACGTAGAGGAAAGAGGAGAACAGCAGAGGGGTAAGGAGTAAAATCAGACCTATTCAGAACTATCCAACCGATTTTGGAAAATAGTTTTGACACTCTACTTCGGCCGTTAGCTAGGTTATCCTACAGGCTGGACTTGTGGGGTATCGCAATCACGAGCTCGATACCACTCAGAACACCTCGAATCGGACCTATGCAAGTTTGAGCAAAATTCGCCAAACCCGCATAGAAACGATTCAAAGGTGCTCACCAGCACTTTTTGCGGGTGGAAAACGTAATAACATTACACAACGATCCTCGATGGGACCCATGAGCAGATATATATAACAATGACTCAAAGAGTCAAGAATACGATATACGGTACAAAGATCCAAATCACCTTGAAAAGCGATGGGGCGTCCGACTACGGACAAGATGCAATCAGGGCTAAGAGCCACGAAGAATAACCAATGGCGTCCATAACCACTGCCCGAGCCGGAAGGGTAACCGCTAACGGCGTCGATCTCAAAACCTGCTTAACAAAAGGGTGCCGACAAAGGGCAAAGCAGAAAACAAAGAAGGAGCGTCGATCGAGGCCAAGACACAGCGAGGCTAGAATTCGCGGTCCTCGCCTACATAGGTATGGTGGATCAAGCGGCGTGAGATGCACTAAACAACCTATAGAGACTCGATACATGGCGGTTATCGGAGGGGTAAGAATGACCTAACTGGATCCATCCTGAAGCTAACACCAACCAAACCCATCCTGGTGTTCCCCCTCGAGACCAAACGAGGAAGTCAGCCGAGGAATTCACACAGTTGGCAGTTTTATTTATTCAATTATAGTTGCGGCACTTTACTAGTCAGGTTTAGATAGTAGTCCTGATGAAATAAGCAGTGGGCACTTTAATTAACCATTCCGTTGTAGTTGCAGCAATTACTAATCAGATATGAATAGCATGAGATATCCCATAAAACCCAGCAGTTGTTGGTGCTTTTATTCAGCCATTCCGTTGTAGTTGCCATACTTACTAGTCAGGTACAATGGTCGCAAGCAACCCTTCAAACAAGCAATTGTGGGCAGTATTAATTAGTCATTCCATTATAGTGAAGCTGATTACTAGTCATTATAAAGTCAAATTTATAGCAGTAAACTTTAGTTATGCTTGTCTATGATCGAGATACTGTGCTCCAAGTCGTCCATATCCGCGGACACGGCTTTCAGAAAGTTTTACCCGGCCGGGGTGCACCAATAGCAACACACGCTCGATCAACCTCGGAAAAACCAAATCAAAACCCAACGAGGCTTTCACGACTGAACAATCACAGGATTCAGAAATATTTCAGGGGGCCACCCCTTTGAGTAGAACCATAGCAAGTAAGCTAGCTTCGAGACGGCCTCAAGGTTAGCGCCAATGGTCACGTAATTGGGAACCCGAAAGTGTGGCTGGGCTTGTCGATACCGCGTAATCACTCCGCCTTCCTAACAGACAATGTGCTCCTCACAATTTAAATACAAAGTAGCATGGCATAAGTACAGGATCGTAAATAAAACCTCAAACTAGTTTGTGGCCCCAAGAAATAAGACTGAATCGAGCTCGCTCAGGAGTCCCATATACCTCCGGATGTGGATAGCGCAAAAATCAAGGAATTATCAAGTACTCGGGGTCTTCACGGGACACAAGTGGGCGTTCGAAACCAAATATTTTCTATCACCCACCGATGCCTCTGCTTATTTCAATTTTAGTTGTTAAACAGAAATTAAAGTGACGATAAGTAAAACTAGAACCATCTCCAACATCAACATGCGGCAATACATCAAGAATCGTGGCATATGACGACACACATCAAGACTTGAGCAAGCAACTACGACGCTAAGTCCAACTATCTACCAAACAATGGTAATAGGGTGTGTCCAAGGCAATATAAAGCTGCGGGGATATTTCGGAACGGAAACTAGAGCATCGCATACGATAGCAATAGATCAACAGGAGGGAATAAAGACTATAAAAGTAAGATAGGTAGAAAGAGGAGATGCTTTTGAAAACATTGTCGAAGGGTCACCCAAGATCGGTAAGCTCACATCAACTCAACGGCATTATCCGAAGAAGCAAAACACTAGAATAAACATCGGATGCAATATTTAATACAACGGCGTAAGATCGGCATGATGCATGTATGATGTATGGCATGGCAAAAAGGCGATGCAATTAGGTCATATTAAGCGGAACCGGGGTCCCGACAATTAGTTAGATGGTTTAAGTTATTTAACTCCCGCAATTTAAATGTTGTTTTAACATGGCAAGAGATTGTACCGGGTTCGCTACACCAATTTAAATGAGGCCAATATGAGACTAGATTTGCCCGCATATGGGCCCCATATTTAATTATTAGGTGAATCGGCATAAGGCCCCCAAACCAATGATATGCATGCGAGATGAATGACAATTTAATATGCGACAGGATTATTATTTTATAAGGTAGGGTTTCGGGAAGGGGTTCACACATTTAGGGTTCGGCAGATCTTGGGGTTCCGAGGTTCGGGGTTCGACATGGTTTAGGGGTCTCGGCGTCCGTGTGGCGGTCTTGTAGTCTCGTGTAGGCGTCCTCGAGGTCGACGGCGAACTTGTCCGGTACCGGGGTTCGGTCTTCGGTCTTGGCATCCGAGGGGAAGTTCATGTCGCATCCGGGGTCCTCGGGCATCGGATCCGGGAAGTACTTGTTGCATCTACCGTCTTGGGTTTGCTTCAATCGGATCCATGTCGAGTACTCGGCGTTCGGACGAGGCACTTGACGTCCGAGAAGAAGACTTGTCATTCCGTCAGGTTCGGATTCCGGGGTTCGACGTTCCGCTTCGGGGTCGGTCTTGATGTCGCCGGAGTACTTGGGTTACCGTTGGTGCGGTCGTGGCGTCCGAAGGGAACTTGAAGTCCGTGACGGGGGTCTTGTCGGGGTTCTCGGCTTTGGTGGTCGAGGTTCGGTCTTGGCTCCTGTGGTTCATGCGGCTCGAGGCGAGCTTGTTCGACGTGGTCTGAGTACGGCAGCGGCCCACGGCAGCTCGGGACGATGCGACCGCATGAGCGATCGCCGAGAGGCGGGCCACGCAGTGCGGGCGTGCTGGTCGGGCTCGGGCGGACTCAGCGAGGAGGATGCAGCCGTCGAGGAGGCTGCGGCGCTCGACGTGGGGCCCATGGAGGACAGTGGCGGGATGGCGGCTCAGCGCGCAGGACGCCGAGGCATGGAGGTTGCTGGCAGCAGGCCGCGCGAGGCTACGGCGAGGTAGCAGCCTGGGAAGGCGCGGCCGAAAGCAGAGCTGGGGCGAAGGCGCAGAAAGGCGCAGAAGTGAGGCAGAGGTGAGCGGGCGATGAGCGGAGAGGGCGCGAGGAAGCGGCGGCGAAAGGGCGGCCGGGCGGACGCCCGCGGAGGAGGAGCGACGGAGGAGGCCTGAGCGTGGGGAGGGCGCGGCGGCGGGGAGCACGTGGCGGCTGCGGGCCGAGGGAGAGGAAGGCGGCGAAGCCAGGGGCAAGGCGGTCGCGAGAGACGAGGGCGAGGCGGCGGCGGATGGGGGGGAGAGGCGAGGCGGCCGGAAGGAGGAGAGGAAGAGGGCGGTGCGGGAGATAAGGAGGAGGGCGAGAAGAGGAGAGAGGGAGCCGTGAGCTAGAGGAGCGAGGCGTGCAGGAAGAGAGAGGAGAGAGAGAGCAGGATTGGGGCCAGGCAGTGGGCTGGCTTGGGGTTAGGGCAGGCCAGGGGAGTGGAGTGGGCTGCGTGTGGGGCCGGGGGTAGAGAGGGTGGGTAAAGGTGGGCTGGGTGAGAAAAAGGGGGAGAGGGGGCTGGATTGTTGAGGTGGCAGGTGGGTATGTTTTGGGTGAGAGGGGGAGGTGGCACGTTTTGATTGGAGGGTAGATAGGATTTGGGTGGGAATAGATTTAGGATTGGGCTGTGCTAGTTTTTGTGTTTGTTTAGCTCTGTATAAAATAGAACAAAGCCACTTTACAAAATAGTTTTGAGACAAATAAAACCTCCAAAGCGATCGGGGTTTTGCGTTTGCAGATAAGAGGGGCTTTTGTACAATTCAAAACTAGGCTTTTCAAATAATGCAGTCAAACAATGCATGATGATGACGATGCAATGCACAAATTCAACGCGATTTTCTAGTAGTGGTTTTGCGGGATGCCACATGCAGCCTCCTCGGGCACCCCCCCTCGTCCTCCCTCTTCGCCTATAAGAAGCCCCCGATACCTAAACACTAAGTACCCAATCAATCTTCCACGAAACAGTCCCTAGCCGCCGCCACCATCGTCCCTAGATCGGGGGATCTGAAGCTCTTCCCGGCACTCTGCCAGAGGGGAGAGATCATCCCGGATGCCTTCTTCATCACCATGCCAGCCTTTAGTATGAAGCGTGAGTAGTTCCACCTTGAACTACGGGTCCATGTAGTAGCTAGATGGTTGTTTCTCCTCCTTTGTGTTATCATGTTTAGATCTGCTTCGTTCATGATCAATATCATATATTTGTAATCATGCATGTTGTGTTTGCGGGGTCCGATGGATATTGAGATTACTATGTCAGATTAGTTAATGATTCTATCTTATGATTCTATGATGTCTGTTTGTTTGAGATCTTGCATGCTCTCCGTTTCTAGTAGCCATCTTGGCCAAGTAGATGCTAGTGACTCCAAGAGGGAGTATTTATGCTCGATAGTGGGTTCGTGCCTCTATTTAATCTGGGGAGGTGACAAAAATCTCTAAGGTTGTAGATGTGTTGTTGCTACTAGGGAGAAAACAATGATATATTGTTCATGGAACAAGTGGATTGTTTACTTTACACACCTTGCTTAAAGCAGTTATCCGTTGCTTGCAACTTAATACTGGAGTGGATTCGGATGATAACCTGAAGGTGGATTACTAGTCATAGATGCAGTTGGATGGCGGTCTATGTATATTGTTGTAATGCCCAATCAAATCTCATAGGATCATGAATGTCTAGCATTGCATTGTTATGCCTTGCTCTGTCCTATCAATTGCCCCACTGTAATTTGTTTATCCAGCATGTTATGTTGTTTATCTTAAGAAGAACACCTCTAGTGAACTATAGACCCCGGTCCAATCTTTACCATTGATACATCTTTCACAGTTATTATTTATTTTCTTAAAACCATCATTGCCTTCCACACCATAAAGTTAATCCTTTGTTTTCAGCAAACCAGTGAGATTGACAAACTCACTGTTCGTTGGGGCAAAGTCTTGAGTTTGTGTTGTGCGGGTATCCAACTTGCTAGCAACACCTTTGGATTGTTTCCTTCCTCCTACTGGTTCGATAACCTTGATTTCTTACCGAGGGAAAACTTGCTACTGTGCTCATCATACCTTCCTCTTGGGGTTTCCCAACGAAGCTCTAAAGTGATCTGAGCTACACATCATCAAGAGTATCAGCGTCAGTGGTAGTAGGTAGCAATGTGGCCTTCTTGTAGCTAGGGTGGCGGCGACAACAGTATCAAAGAAGAGGCGGTGCGGGGCTTGGGGGCACGTGTTGTAGGGTCCTGTCAGTCGCCGGAGCGGGCGCAGCGACGCGGGGCTTGGGGGCAGAGAACGGCACGCTGTGGCGCTGCGCGAGGGGCGGCGGCGCTGGTGAGGCGGACGCGGGCTGCGGGCGGCGAAAAAGGCGCGGCGCAGAACGGCGTCGGCGGGCTTCGAAGGAGCGACCCGGGGATTGATTCGTGCGATCCCCGGGAGAGTTGTATAGTTTTCCAATCATAAAACATTGATCTAGAATGAAATGACACTTCCTCAGAATACAAAACAATATTTATGATTTATCAAAAAAAAATGAACCGTTAAAATTTTTTAGTTTGAAATTTCAGACTATATATCTAATCTCTACTGCATCGAGAATGGAGGAGGCGATCAGGCGAAGTCGCTTCGCTAATTTTGCTCCGCAAAGTCACCCAGGCCAGGCTGACTAGTGACTCCCCTCTCCCAAGTTCCCCATTCCTCTCCTCCCTCCACGGCTCCACCCTCTCTCTCCCGCCGGCCGCGGCCAATCCCAATCCCGGAGCCCTCCGATCCCACCATCGTCTCCTTCCAGGAACCTTCCGCTCCCCACCTCTACAAAACCGCTAACCCCCCAGTTGCCTACTCCCCACCTACACGCCGCCGCCGCCATGGGCTCCTCCTTTTACCTCCCCGCCTTCATGGATTCCCCCGGCGCCGACTCCCCCTCCCTCTACCTCTCCGACCTCATCCCGGACTCGCCCTCCTCCTATCTCGACCTCCCCCCAACCCCGCACCACGAGCAGCAGCAGCCCGCCCCCGACGTCCATGGCGGAGGCGGCGACCTCGTGCTCCCCTTCATCTCCCGCATGCTCATGGAGGAGGACATCGACGACAAGTTCTTCTACAACTACCCCGACAACGCCGCGCTCCTCGAGGCGCAGCAGCCCTTCCTCGACATCCTCTCCGATCCCTCATCCAACTCCACCTCCGACGACAGCAACAACCGCGTCGCCTCCCCGTGCTCCCCATCCGACGACTCATCCGCCCTGCTGCCACCAACGCCCGCCGCCGTTGACTCCTACGACCGCTTCCAGTACGAGCCCGTCGACCTCGACCCGGCCGCCTTCTTCAGCGCCGGCGCCAACTCTGACCTCATGAGCTCCGCCTTCCTCAAGGGCATGGAGGAGGCCAACAAGTTCCTGCCCACTCAGGACAAGCTCAGCATCGACCACGAGGCCTCCTCTGGAAACTTCTTCAGGGGCCTCGAGGAGGGTAACAAGTTCCTGCCCAGCCAGGACAAGATCTTGGCTGGATTCAATGGCCACGCCACTCCTCCAGCGGTGGTGACCGTGAAGAAGGAGGAAGCGGTGGATGCGGTCTCGGCCAACTCTCATGGAGGCCGAGGTCGCAAGAACCCGTTCCATGAAGACGAGCTGGAGCTGCAGGGTGGCAGGAGCAGCAAGCAGAGCGCGATTCAGGGGGACGACGTCACTGCACGGGAGTTGTTTGACAGGGTGCTTAGGCCCACAGACGAGATGTGCGTCGAGCAGCTGCAGAATCTTCGGATCGCCATGCAGGAGGAGGTGGCCAAGAATGAAGCCGGCGGTGGCGGGAAGGGGGCCAATGGGAAGGGCAAGGCCCGGCGTGGTGGTTCTGACGTGGTGGACCTGCGTACGCTGCTCATTCATTGCGCGCAGGCTGTTGCCACGGACGACCGCCGGAGTGCCACAGAGCTTCTGAAGCAGATCAAGCTACACGCTCGACACGATGGCGATGGAATGCAGCGCCTCGCGCTTTGCTTTGCGGAGGGCCTGCAGGCACGGTTGTTGGGCACTGGGGACATGGTACACCAGTCGCTCATGGCAACACGCATCTCAGCTGTTGACATGCTCAAAACATACCAGCTCTACATGGCAGCCATCAGTTTCAAGAAGGCGGCCTTCCTATTCTCAAACACTACAATCTATAATGCCGCCCTGGGAAAGAAGAAGATACATATCATCGACTATGGTATACAGTATGGCTTCCAGTGGCCATGCTTACTGCGAATGATGTCAGAAAGGGAGGGAGGACCACCTGAGCTGAGGATCACCGGTATTGATCTCCCCCAGCCCGGGTTCCGCCCAAAAGAGCGCATCGAGGAGACAGGCCGCAGGCTCAGTTTGTATGCCAGTGAGTTCAATGTGCCGTTCAAGTACCAGGCCATCGCGGCGGCAAAGATGGAGTCGGTCCGTAAAGAGGATCTGAACATTGATCCTGAAGAGACACTCATTGTGAACTGTTTGTTTCAGTTCAAGAACTTGATGGATGAGAGCGTTGTGATTGAGAGTCCAAGGGATGTTGTGCTCAATAACATCCGGAAGATGCGGCCCCACACATTCATCCATGCAATTGTGAATGGCTCATTCAGTGCACCATTCTTTGTAACACGGTTTCGGGAGGTTTTGTTCTTCTACTCGGCGCTATTTGATGTTCTGGACACAACCGCCCCAAGGGATAACGAACAGAGGATGCTGATTGAGCAGAACATGTTTGGGCGTGCAGCCCTGAATGTCATTGCGTGTGAGGGTACAGATAGGGTGGAGCGTCCTGAGACCTATAAGCAATGGCAGGTAAGGAATCAACGGGCAGGTTTGAAGCAGCTGCCATTGAATCCAGAGGTCATTGAGAGAGTGAGAGCCAAGGTCAAGGACAACTACCACAAGGACTTTGTGATTGATGTAGATCACCACTGGCTCTTGTCAGGATGGAAAGGGCGCATTCTTTATGCCATCTCGACATGGATGGCAAACGATGCTAGCTCTTAATTTTTAGCTGTTGCTGTTTTCACTTGGCTACAAATATAGTTCTAGTTATGTCAATATAATGGCTGTGTGCTGTGTATGAACCCATGGTCTGGTTAGTAGCCTTTGCTCACTGGACTCGATGTGTTGTTATATAGGAGTATAGATTACCTAATTTCTGCATTGTGTATATTACAAAATGGAAAAAAATAGGTCCAACCAAAAAGGGATAGATCACCCATCATTTAGTACCAGTTCACTGTCTACTAGCCCTATTATGTTCTTAGTTTTAGCCATTATGCACTAGTGAACTCTGTTGATATCTGTTGTAATAATATAAAATTGCTGCAATGATTTTCAGCAAAAAAAAGGAAAATTAGTTCTTGTTTTTTCTGTGATGGATGGGTAGCTGTATTCCGCCTCCTGAGAAGTTGGTGATATTATAAAGCTTGGGATGCATCTTAGTGCTAATGTCCTATTTCTTCTAACAAGATCCTTGGGCTGAATATGTTAACCTTGTACTCTGGATGCTGTTTGAACATTGGAAGCATGTACATCAAACCTTTCAGGTGTATCCTCTTGGAGATTTGATGCGAAATAAGCTTGATGAAGCCGAGATCTTTCTGAAGGTGACAATTACATAAGCACTCTGTCGCTTTAAGAATTTATTTCAATATTCTCTTTCTCCTCATGTCGTTGCAGAACTAACCAATATAGAGTTATAGACAAGTACTGCCAATAATACCTGCAGAGCAAACCTATAGTCATTTTAAACACCACTTCACTGATTTTTTGCTGTTAACTTTCTGTTTCCTGTAGGGAATAGAGAACATAAGTATATCTGGTTTCTAATGGCCATCACTAGCAACTTTGCTGTTTTGTGTACGTGGGATAAGCCAAATGTTTACTGCTTAGTATTATGGGTTATATCAAGCTACAGAAAGCTCAATAATATGTGGGCTGAGAAACATGTACATCCATCAAGTTACAGCTCAATGTTGAAATTACCTCACAGAAGATAGGCATATATTCTTTCTTTGGTGTACTTTCAAGAGTTTTCCAGTTGCAAGCCCTCAGTGCTGATAGATGTTGTTCACACAGAATGACAGTACCACAACCTGATGCAGATTCGTCATTTTTATGTTAGTATAGGTGTCATTCACACAGAATGACAGTACTGTGCCTGTATGATGTTATTTTTGCCGCTCGTGTCTGCATTTAATTCAGCATACTTCTCTAAAAAAATATTTTTACCAGTTTAACTTGTACTACTCCCTCCGATCCATATTACTTGTCGATGAAATAGATGTATCTAGCACTAAAACATGTCTAGATACATCTATTTTTGTGACAAGTAATATGGATCGGAGGGAGTAAGATGCATTTTCTCGTAAAACATATAATGGGAGCAATAACATCCAAAATGTAGACAGCACCCAGTTGACTTGAATATTTTCTGTAAGGGGGTCAAAGATTCCCTAGTTCAGTTTCTTCCTACTTCCGCTATTCTGTGGAACAGTGCTGACCTATTTGACTATCTCGAGTCATTGTTCTCTAGTACTAGTTCTTGGCCCTTAATTTCTGTGCAACTTGTGTGTCGCATCGCCCCCACTGCTGCTGATTGCAAAGCTAGACTCAGAAATATCTCGGTTGTGCCGACCTCCACAATGCTGTGGCACACTGCAAGTCTGCATCCTGTTTAAGATGATCATTGTCGTTGGTTTCCTGTGCGATCTTTGTCACGGCCCTGTAGTTCAGAAGTTGATAAGTTATGAGGTTCCGATTTTTTTTCTCCTATAAATAAGTAACAAAACACTGAAGTTTATAGTAATAAGCTGTGGGAATCCATAGTAATCTGGTAAGCAAACTTTTCTGCTCACGAGAAAATTATGGAGTTCCCTGAGTTGGTATCACTGTGCTGGTTGGTGGTCGTTTTGTGGACTCATATGGTCTTGTGGCCCTGATTCGCATTAAACAAAAATATGATCTTGTGGCATTTCTGCAGAAGCATCTGACGCAACAAAAGGAAAGGGATGATACCCCACTTACACTTGACTGTTATATACTACTCTCTCCGTTTCAAAATATAAGATGTTTTAGGTTTGTGAAGAAAATATATCTAGACATCTTTTAGTGTGTAGATTCACTCCCAACCTGAGTGAACCTACACACTAAAAGTAGTCTAGATATATTTGCTTCACAAAGTTAAAAGATCTTATATTTTGAAACGGAGGGAGTATTTTTTTAGGCAGCATAATGCATATGATGATCCCATTTTCAATGACGATATGCCTGCCTGTTGTTAGAGTGGACTGTTTCTTCGTGGAAAGGTTGAAAAACTATTTTAGTTGCTTATAATGTGTGGTAAGGGTTTTCCCCCTCAGTATCTCAATTCCACCTTTCCTGAACTTGCAATTCCAGCATGTGGTTCATTGAACCTTAAGCATCTGGTCATTTCTTGTAACCTTGGGAAGGTGGGACAACATTTATATATCCTATCAAACAATTATCAGCAACCGGTAGCATGGACAAAAGGAAAGGCACTACTCTGCTTTCAGTCAAGGCTGACTGTTTGACTTCTCCTGCTTCTTCTCCATCACTCGTTCACACCTCCATGTATTTTCGTATTTTTCTCTTCCAAGGAGCACTCCCCAAATAGTAGCAGTGATACCCTAAAAAAAGTTAGTACTGGCCGCATCAGATCAAATCTTGCCATGCAAATAATCTGTAATTTTTGGGGTCCCCTTTTCTGCTGTATGAGGAGAAATGGACCTGCACTAAGCCCCTAACCTAGTTTATTCATATGGTGGTTACTTATGGCTGCATTGCTTTATGCCCTATCCATAGTAGTTTAAGCACATAGTGGCCATGTATTATGTTGCCTTTTGGAAGTTTGCTCTCCATCATTTAGCACAATAATTAAGGTTCAATAGGAAACTAAACAACTCTCCAATAGCAGCCACTAGTGCCTTCACAGTATGATCTGAGCCTGTCATGCCCAACCAAGCGGTCCTTGGGGCTGCACACGATCACTTTCATGATCTTACCTGCGTAACTTGGACTATCTAAGAGCAGACAGCGATTAAGTTCCCTATTTATTGGGATATTTTAGGATTTAACAGGAGATATGACTGGTGCCCTAGTTGTGGATATCAGCATCACGGTCCTGGTTGCTACCTGTCTACAGCAAAAAAAATGTCACGTCGTGGCAGCTTGGTTCTATGTAACTACGTGTCGCTGTGTCTAATAATAGATGGTGATGGCATGCTATTGTGTAGGTATATTTTGTAATTGGGCTCACATTTTCCGCGCATAAAGTCCGAGATGAAAGCAACATGTATTCAAAATTTATAAATAGAAAATGGTCTGCTAGGTGATATAGTAGCATAAATAAGTTATCAGGAAGTTACTGTCTTGGCTAGTGATATGATAGTTTTTACCGAGGAACATGCCTACTTTTATTTCTAAATCCTTTACTCGACAAAACTTGAGACATCGTTCTCAGACTTTTCCTCTGTTTTGGGTGCCTATTCTTCTTTTTCGTGCGACACCTGATTCCCCTTTGTGTATATGTATTATAACAATCAACGAGACATAATTGCATCTGGCTTCTTTCGTTTGCCTGCTCAAAGTTGTTAATCGTTTCAGAATCCTTAGGGCCTCCTTCCGCTTTTGGTCTTCCCAATAAGTTTTCAAAAAAGATAGTTACTCAAGTCATATAGCCTGAAGAATGTCCTTGGTCAGTATGTCTAGTTTGAGTTCTTGTCATATGCTACGCTTGAATATATTTAAGAGAATTCCTTATTTGATACTGCCTTAAAATTCGGTTCCTTATTTGACAGTAAAAAGATTTTTCTTTCCTATTTAACACCATGTAAAATTTTCTTTCCCTATATGACATCACCGTTGGTTCCGTTACCATCTTCCGTCCTTTTTTCTTTTCTGAGACCAGACTACACCCATTGAAGTATCGATGTGCAATGCTGGAAAAAAAAAAGAGCTGGCCTGATCCCTTCGTCCCTGTCCTTGACCCAATACAGAGCCTAGATGCGACGTCCTGGCGCATAACGCCGGCGACGCGGACTATGGACGATTAAAGTGTGGCTATGGAGGGCAGGCGCCCCAGGTTCGGAGGAAGACAATGGCCATGTCGGGGTCGTCCCTCCGGACGGCGACATGGGCACGTCGGCGGAGAGCAGGCAAGGCGAGCCTGCAGACAACAGCCAAGGTGCAGCGGAGGAGCGTCCGTCGGCGAGCTCAGCTGCAGGCTCGTCTGGCACGGCTCAGGGTTGGGCTCTGATGCATGCTCGTCTAAAAGGAGAGGATGCGAGCTCGGTTGTAGCCTACAGGGTTGGGTGCCGCTGCAGACTTAGCGGCGATATCTATTGTCAGAGATCTCTCGTTAACTATTCCTACCTGGTTCATTTTTTTAAAACAGTCTGCTACTTCCTATCTAAAAGACGTACTGTATCTGTTTCAATTTACACCGGGCATGTCATCGCGTTCACAAAGACGAATTCATTTTACTTTCAGATTTATATATCGTGTGTCAAATTTTGGTCATATAATGTATTAGGGGCAAAAGCGTCTTTTCTTGTCCCTATTTAACACCGTCGGTGCTCAAAATGAACTTGAGTGTCATATAGGGAAAGAAAATTTTGCATGGTGTCAAATAGGGAAGAAAAATCTTTTTAAGGTCAAATAAGGAATCGAATTTAAGGCAGTGTCAAATAAGGAATTCTCTCAATATATTTTGAACTGAAGCACCACAAGTGTTACTGCGAATGATGTCAGGAAGGAAGGGAGGACCACCCGAGATAAGGATCACCTGTTGGACTTTCTTGCTTCTTCACCATCACTCATTCACATCTCCCTGTATTTTCATGTTCTTTCTTTCTTTATTTATTTCTTCCAAGGGCCACTCCCCAAATAGTAGCACCGATACCCTAAAAAAGGTACTCATATTGATCTCCTGGATGCATCAGAAAAAATAGTGCCATGCAAATAATCTGTAATTTAGGGGTCCCCGTCTCTGCTGTCCTAACCTAGTTTATTCCTTATGGCTGCATATTTATGTCCTATCTATCCTAGTTTAAGCAATCGTGGCCATGTGTTATGTTGCCTTTTGGAAGTTTGCTCTCCATCCCCCCTCCCCAACCATAGCAGCCACTACTGCCTTTATGAGAGTATGCAGACAGCATGATCTGGTCCTGCCGTGCCCAATCGAATGGTCCTCGGGGATGCACACGATCACTTTCGTGAACTTACCTGTGTAACTTGGATTATCTAAGAGCAGACAGCTATAAATTTTCCTCTTTATTTGGATATTTTAGGATTTAACAGGAGATATGATTGGTGCCCTAACCGCTGTGAGCTTGTGGCTGTCAGCATCATGGTCTTGGTTGCTGTCTGTCTACAGCAAAATAATTTGTCATGTGGTGGCAATTTCGGTACAGGTATCAATGCTATATAACTATGTAACTACGTATGCTTGTGTCAAATAATAGATGGTGATTGCATACTATTATGTAGGTTTATTTTTTAATTGGGCTCACATTTTCCGCGCGTAAAGTCCGAGATGAAAGCAACATGTATTTAAAATTTATAGATAAAAAATGGTCTGGTAGATGATATAGCTTAAATAAGTTATCGGGAAGTTACTGTCTTGGCTAGTGATATGATATTTTTTACTGAGGAACATGCCTACTTTTATTTCTAAATCCTTTACTTGGCAAATCTTCAGACATCGTTCTCGGACTTTTCCTCTGTTTTGGGTGCCTTTGTTTTTGATACGAGACCTGATTCCGCCTTGTTTATCTGTATTATAAGTTTATAAGTATCAACAAGACATAATTGCCTCTGGCATCTTTTTTTTTTTGAAACAATTGCCTCTAGCATCTTTTGTTTGCCTGCTCAAAGTTGCTTATCGTTTCAGAATCCTTAGGGTCTCCTCCTGCTTTTGGTCTTCACCAACATGTTTGCAAAAAAGATAGAACGGCCTTGGTGAGTGTGTCTAGTTTCTTGCGTATTTATGCTTTAATATATTTTGACAATTTTCACCATTGTAATGAAGCACCACAAGTCAAGTTGTAGCTTGCTTGCTACTAAGCTATTGTGAGATTTGTTCGATAGTCACATTTTGTCTCTAAAACCTAAGCTCTGTCATGTTGGTTATGGATACTGTCTGTTTATTATCTGATATGACTTTGACTGGATCATGCAGCAGTGACACGTGCTGTTGGTTCCATCTTAGAAAAATACTCGGACAATGTCGGTATGTAGCCAGCATCGATGTTCCTCTAATATCCAGCCTTTGTTTAACTATTATCTCGCATTTGACATCTTATATTTTGACCTAGTCAGAATTGCTCTCCAAGAAACAAAGAAGACTCATAAAAAAATGGTCCAGATGCTTCTACTACTGTAGTACTACTATATGATTAGGAGGATAGAGCTGGAGAAACAGAATATACTATCTCCGTTTCAAGGCATTAATTCGCTTCAAGTTTAAAGACACGCTTTTTAAAAGAAAGTCAATTAAAAGAATTGAAAGAATAAAATCTTGATTATATTGTACATAATTATTATCGTTGGATTCGTATTGAAAAATACTTTCCAGAAATACTAGTTTTATACCAAAAATCTTTACATATTTAGAGTAATTCTTGGTCAAAGAAAAAACACGCAAAACAAGAACGCTTAAGGCCTGAAACGGAGGGAGTATACACTAGTGTTTCAGTTTTGACCAATCTGAATTGGCCACATGCTCTTTTTGTTTGCTGCTGATTGTGATAGGCAGGTAGGCAGGCTGGTATACATGGACTCCAGTATTTTTTTCTATCACATGTCTTTTTTCTTTTTCTATCACATGTCTTTCTCTCATTATAGCATGTATGTATAGACAGATTTCTCCTAGTTTCTAGACCAGAGAATTTAGTTTTGTTCTCTGTACAAAGCTGAGTACTCCCTCCATCCCAAAATAGTTGTCTCAGATTTATGAAAATTTGGATGAATCTAGACACTATTTAGTATATAGATTCATCCAAATTTTGATAAATCTGAGACATCTATTTTGGGACGGAGGGAGTAGTATTTTTTTTCTGACTATAAAACACCACATGTTTTTATAGCCTTTATAATTAGATCATGTGTTTTATCCGTTTCCTTTTGTGGGCACTACTGTTTAGGTCATGGATGGCAACATCCATGTCTTCTCTCAAACCAGAGCGCTGGTCCATGACTCCAGGTAACCGTTTGACCTGATCTTTGTGACGGGTGCGGCTGACTGTCCCCATCTGTCAGTGGTTCATTCCTTGTCTTTGTCTCTGGATGGGAGCCCATGCATGTCAGCACGTGCAACCTCCTTTGAATTCAACGGCGTTCGGCGACTGAAGCGATAAGGTAGAGAGAGCGCTACGGCGATCCAAGCGATCATGGTAATTGCAGTTGGTAAGTTAAAGTGCTAGCCTTTTTTTTGTGTAGAAAAGTATACTAATTCTCAATACTACTAAGTACTCTATTCTGTTGTTTACTTGCAATTCTCAATATTTGCATATAGGAAAACTGGCGATGTGTCCCTCTGGTCAGCAGTGAAATTCATACTCCGTGGTCTGAGCTACACGGAGACGTTGTTTGCTACGAACAAGAAAGGGCAGCCATCAATCAGACTGCTCATCCTACTACTAGTAGTTCGTACTATTTAGGTAATCACAAGGAAAGGAGGATTCCCGCCTGAATATTCTTATCCGAGACAAGCGTCTTCAGCTATGATGAGGTTGACACATGTCAATATCCACTTTTTTTTTTTTTGAACGGGAGAGGGGTCTCGAAGGACCCGGAGGCTGCCAGCTTATATTTCTCGGTGGGTATAAAATACAACAGGACATGAAGAAATGAAAATTACACCGAAGTCCTGTAAATATGCAAAGAGGACCCTGAAACTAAAACTGAAAAAGCAATCAGGTCCTTTATCTTCTCCACCGACGATGAACCTTGGTTGCCGGCCGCCATGACGCCGCCAGGGACGCACCACTTGGCGGGGATACGGCGGGGAACTCCGGCCCAAGGTTCTAGAGAGGGCCTCCACTCTGGAGGTTGCAGAGACGCATCTATGGCGTCGAATCGGGCCGCCTTTCTGGCCCCAGATCATGGAGATGAAGGCGTCCGCCATGTGATTAGCTCGAAACAGCAGCAGGAGATCTCCCCACCCACGAGTGGGAGCCAACGGCGCCCCGCAGAAGCCACTCCCCTCGCCTCCACGGCTGGACGGAGCACCCTGCAGCACACCACTGCACCACCACGAGAGATGGACGAAGGCGACTTGCTTATTAACGAAGACGGTGGTCTTCTCCGGCATCTTCAACCCTGCTCTCCCCTCGCCACCATGGCCGGCCAGAGAGCACAGGAAGACGAAGAAGAAGAACCCTAAGTGGATCCAGATCCCGTCGCTCAGATCCTTCACCCAGCTCCAGACTACAGGCACAAGGCCCACAAACCTACACCTACTACTACTCTCTACATGCCGAGCACCTCCTCCTCTCCGACTCTGGGCGGTAGCGCCGCCGGAGCGAGTACATAGGAGGGCTCGAAAACACGCGGTGACTCTCAAGGCTTAGAGAGAGGGGGGACGGGGTGTTGGAAAACACGCTTTATGTCAATATCCACTTGGCATAATGAAGTGAAAACACGCTTTATGTCAATATCCACTTGGCATATGCTCCTTCAGTTTATACATGTAAGTATAAAATGTAAACATACTTGCATGCATGCATGCATGTTTGAATCAGCATACATGTATAAACTGAAGGAGCATATATATAGCATTATTGGTTAAAGAGTGGTGTCGGTAGTGCGTACATGTACACGTACACATGTTCTAGTTCTAATTTAATAACATGAAATTGAAGTATAGATAACAGGGATAATACCACCAGAGTTCAGCTAATGGAGAAAAAAATAAAGAGATGGACACTCGTTAAACGAAGGTCAAACTCCGTGTATACATGCGCACGACGAGCAGTACGTCTACGACAGTCTCCAACAAAGCAGTCGTTTTCCTAGAGACGCAGGGATAGGGTTGGTCAGCAGCTTCTTCGTGCTGGCGCGCGCATAGAGGCGGGATTGGCATGAATGGCTGCCATTAATGTCCTCAACGGTTGCACAATCACCGAGGAGGTGATCCATACTGACGCTGACGGCGAGAAGCTTTGAACGAAGTGTTCGGGTCGTAGAGGCACGGAGTACGTATGGAAATCGGCCGAATCGGGGCTCGTCGTGTTATTCCCGTTGCACCGAAATCCCGTGCGTCGCTAGAATATGGATGGAAAACTATTTGCCATCACGACACTCTCGTGTTTCTTTGATCCGGTTCAACCTTCCACCCCCCATGGGTAGGCTTACATCAGGATTTTCTCAAGTTTGACCGTGCTGCCATGGTATGATTTCATCGATTTTTTTGCGATTCTATATGCTCCCGTAGATTGAGTTTGCAATGTTGCGGCGGATTTGATTTTTCCTGCATTTTGTAGACGAGTTTGAGTATGAGTCTGAGCGGGTAGTTTTTTCTTTCTTCCAAGGACTCGTTTTTGTCGGATGATTTCAACATCGAGTTTCTTCTCGATAACCACCGAAAGCAGTCAATGGTGGTTGTACTCGTGGTCAGTGGCGAAGGCAGGATTCAGCATTAGAGGGGGCTAACCTTGTAGCATTTTCCAATTAGGGTGTGGGGTGGGGGTAGGGGGCAATCATGGTGATTTTCCATTAAAATCACATCTAAAGCAAGCTTTATGGGTATTTTTTTTTGCTAAACCGTGACAGTGGGGGGCAAGGTCCTTGCTAGTCCCCCTAGCTCCGCCACTGCTCGCAGTGAAGAAAGCAAGAAAAAAGGTGGTAAGTATCCACAGTCTTCTAGATATGCATACCAGGCAACCATCGGCTCGGACATAACATGCTCATGCAAGATTAATTTGCGGAGGTACCAACTAATTTCGCTCATTTCTTTTATAGGCCCTACCGAATGCATAGAGAGCTATTTGTGAAAATTGTCCAAGCTTGCGGTCTCGCTATTTTACTCGCCGGAGGAACATTGCCAACCTAGTTGGTTTCATCTCGTATCAGAAAATCTCCGCATCGGTGAGAATGTTTGCATATGACATACTGGCAGACTACATCGATGAGTATTTTGACATAGGCGAAGATACTACTATTGAGAGTGTGCGTAGGTTCGCCAATGTCATCATCTGTGTCTTCGACGATGTTTATCTCCGATCTCCCAACAAAGAGGATACAGAGAGATTAATGGCGCACAATGAAAAGTGAGGTTGGCCAAATATACTTGGGAGTATAGGTTGTATGCATTAGAAATGAAAAGGATTCCCCAAGGCATTACATGGAAAATATTGTGGCAACGGGCCGTGATCATACACTTGTGCTTGAGATTGTTGTTTCCGATGACTCATGGATTTAACATTGTTTTTTTGGCTTGCTTGATTATCTTAACGATATCAATGTGTTGCATACTCCCTCTGTTTCAAAATATAAGATATTTTAGGTTTATAAAGGTAATGTATCTAGACACCTTTTAGTATGTAAATTCGTAGCACTCCGAATCTACACACTAAAAGGTGTCTAGATATATTAACTTTACAAGGCTAAAATATCTTATATTATGAAATGGAGGGACTATATCTCATTTGTTAGCAAGGCTTGCAAGTGGCGATGCCCTGGCTTACAACTACAAATGCAATAACCATGATTACGCATTGAGCTATTATCTTTTTGACGACATATATACCCTTTGTGGTCAACATTTATGAAGGTTCTTCATGACCCCAAACTTAGGAAAGAATAAGTGTTTGCCACGGCTCAAAAGGCTTGTCGAAGAAACATTGAGATATCATTCAGTGTTCTCCAAGCTAGCTTTGCTATTGTTCAAGGTCCTGTTTGTTTTTTGGGATAATAAGTCCCTACAAAACATTATGCCATGTGTGTTATTCTTCACAAAATGATCATAGAATATGAGAGGGGCTTAAACTTGAAGTTCTTCTATGACAATGTTGGTAACCGTGTGAAGCCAACTAGAAATCCCGACTGCATCCAAGCGATTCTTGAAACCTACAGCCAAATTGAATACTCAACCACCCACGCCCAGCTTTAGCTGGATCACATTGAGCGCCATTGACAACTGCATGGAGGGTATTAGTTGATATTTGTATTCATTTGATCCAAACATTCATTTTGAAGGATTTCGCAGCATAGTAAATCAAAAAAATTCTACGGATGCGAACGGGAAAGCCAAGATCTAATCTAGGAGATGCAAACAACGAGGGGGGGGGGGGTAAATGAGATCTTCATACCCTTGAAGATTCGCACAGCGGAATGTTCAACGGAACGTGGTTGATGTAGTCGTACTAGCTTCTCCTCGCGATCCGATCCGATCCAACACCGCAAGTGGCGATGCCTCCGAGAGATGCACACGTACGGCACCTCGACGTCTCCTCCTTTCTCGGTCCAGCAAGTGGGGTGGAGAGATAGATTGGATCTACAAAACGACGGCGTGGTGCAAAGGTGGAGAGTTTCTGCGGCAGGGCTTCGCCTACGCGCAGTCGGGAGAGAGAGAGAGAGATCTAGAGGGCAGCAGTATGGCGGCTAGGGTTGAAGGAGTGGGGGAGGAGGGCTGCGCCATTGCCCTCTATATATAGGGGGCTGGCCGGCCCCCTTGGCCCCTCCTCCATACCCTAGGGCGGCGGCCCCAAGGGTGGGAGTGGGGGGCAAGTTTTCCCCCTCCTTCTAGAAGGTTTCCCTAGGGTTTTGGCCGGCTGGGCCTATGGGGCCTTGTGCCCCTGGCCCAATGCGGCCAGGGCACTCCCTCGTAGGCCCACGCCCCCTCCCGACAAGTTGGGCCACGTTGGTCCCACTCCGGAAGGTTCTAGAAGCTTCCGGTACAATACCGAACAATCTGAAACAATTCCGAAAATCCAAAAACTGCTTTCCCTTATATGAATCTTATTCTTCGGACCATTCCGGAACCTCTCGTGACGTCCTGGATATCATCCGAGACTCCGAACAAAAACTCATAAACCAATTATCCATTCTATCCTAGCGTCGAGACACGTTAAGTGTGTGACCCTACCGGTTCGAGAATATGCAGACATGATCTTCTATCAATAATCAACAGCGGGGTCTGGAAACCCATATTGACTCCCACACATTCATCGATGATCATATCGGATGAACCACGATGCCAGGATTCAATTAATCCCATATATATATTCCCTTCGTCATGCGATATTTTACTTGCCCGAGATTCGATCGTTGGTATCGGCACACCTAGTTCAATCTCGTTCACAACAAGTACTTTACTCGTTCCGTAATCCGATATCACTTTGTGATTAACTCCTTAACCACGTGCTTGCAAGCGGTGTTGATATCTATTACCGAGTGGGCCCGAAGTATATCTCTCCGACTTGGGAGGGACAAATCCCATCTCGATACATACAACCCAACAGATACTTTCCGATCACCTGAGAGACACCTTTATGATCACCCTCTCATAGGATGACGTTTGATGACCTCAAAGCTTTCTTCCGATACCAGGGAGTTGCATTATCTCATGGTCTAAGGAATACAATATTTGATATAAGAAAAGCTTCGCAAAGATGAACACGATGACACGATCTAATTGCTCTGCTTGATTTGGGTCTGTCCATCATATCATTCTCCCAATGATATGATCACATTATTAATCGACAACTCATGTCTATGGTTAGGAAACCTTAACCATTATTAATCAATGAGCTAGTCTATAGAGGCATACTAGGGACACGGCGTTGTTCATAAACCACACAAGTATCAAAGTTTCCGCTTAATACAATTCTAGCATGGAATATAAACTTTATCATGAACAAGAATTATAATAATAACATCTTTATTATTGCCTCTAGGGCATAATTCCAACAGTCTCCCACTTGCACTAGAGTCAATAATCTAGTTTACATCTGGCAAAAATCTAACACCCATGGCACTAAGGTGCTGATCATGTTTTGCTCGTGGAAGAGGTTTAGTCAACGGATCTGCGACATTCAGATCCGTATGTACTTTGTTAATCTTCAGATCTCCATCTGTTATATAATCTCGAATTATATGAAACTTGCGGTTGATATGCTTGGTATTTGGATGATATCTTGGTTCCTTAGCCAGTGCTATGGCGCCAGTGTTGTCACAAAATATCTCCAGTGGGTCCAAGGCACTTGGAACCACACTAAGCTCAGTGATGAAGTTCCTGATCCAAACTCCTTCATTTGACGCTTCTGCAGCAACCATGTATTCCGCTTCTACTGTAGATCCCGCGATCACGCTTTGCCTGCAGCTTCTCCAGCTCACACTCCTCCATTCAAAATATAAACGTATCCTCGTCGAGATTTAGAATCATCCTTGTCGGTGTCGAAACTAGCATCGACGTAACCTTTACGACGAATGTTCATCACCTCCATAGACTAAGAACATTTCTTTAGTTCTATTTAAATACTTTAGGATGTTCTTCACGGCTGTCCAGTGTTCCACTCCTGGATCACTTTGGTATCTGCTCGTCAAACTAAGAGCATTGGACACATCTGGTCTAGTACATAGCATGTCATACATGATAGGTCCTATGGCCGAGGCATAAGGCACTTTGCTCATAGCTTCTCTATCGTTATCAGAATGGACACTGAGCCCTGCTCAATATCTTACCTGACAACATAGGCACTGAACCTTTCTTTGCCTTATCCATTCTGAACCTTTTCAGAACTTTGTCTAGGTATGTGCGTTCGCTTAAAGCTATCAGGCGTCTTTGTCTATCTCTATAGATTTTGATGCCCAATATATAAGCAGCTTCCCCTAGGTCTTTCATTGAAAAACATTTGTTCAAATAACTCTTCACATCATTAAGCATGTCAATGTCATTTCCAATAATCAATATGTCATCCACATATAGTACCAAAAATGTCACTGAGCTCTCACTCACTTTCTTGTAGATACAAGCTTCGTAGCAATTTGGAACAAATCCAAAGCTCTTGATCACTTGATCAAAACGAAGGTTCCAACTCCGAGATGCTTGCTTCAGTCCATAAATGGAATGCTGAAGTTTGCACACCTTATCAGCATCCTTAGGATCGACAAAACCTTCGGGTTGCATCATATATAACTCTTCATCAATGTTGCCATTGAGGAACGCAGTCTTGACATCCATCTGCCATATTTCATAATCATGAAACACAGCAATTGCTAATAAAATCCGAATGGACTTAAACATCGCTACGGGAGAGAAAGTCTCATCGTAGTCAACACCTTGAACTTGTCTAAAACCTTTCGCAACAAGACGTTCTTTATAGACAGTAACATTACCATCCGCGTCCGTTTTCTTCTTGAAAATCCATTTGCACTCAACGTCCTTTCGGTCGCTAGGAGGGTCCACCAAAGTCCATACTTGGTTTCGCTCATGGATCCCAATTCGGATTTCACGGACTCTAGCCATTTCTCAGAGTCTGGGCTCATCATTGCTTCCTCATAGTTCGCAGGTTCACTGTTGTCTACCAAAAAGACAGTTAAGACAGGGTTGCCATACCACTCAGGAGGGGCACGTGACCTTGTCGACCTGCGACATTCAGTAGTAGCATCGTCCGAAGCATCATGATCCTTGTCATTAGCTTCCTCTATTGTTGGTGCAGACGGCACTGGAACAATTTCAGGTGCTGCGCTACTCTCCAACTCAAGAGAAGGTTCAATAACCTCGTCTAGCTCTACTTTCCTCCCACTCACTTCTTTCGAGAGAAACTCCTTCTCAAGAAATGATCCGTTCTTTGTGACGAACACTTTGCCTTTGGATCTGTGATAGAAGGTATACCCAATCGTTTCCTCAGGGTATCCTATGAAGACGCATTTCTCCGCTTTGGGTTCGAGCTTGTCCAACATCAACTTCTTGACATAAGCTTCGCATCCCCAAACTTTAAGAAACGACAACTTAGGTTTAGCACCAAACCACAGTTCATACGGTGTCGTCTCAACGGATTTAGTTGGTGCCCTATTTAAAGTGAATGCAGCGGTTTCTAATGCATAAACCCAAAATGATAATGGCAAATCTGTAAGAGACATCATCGATTGCACCATATCCAATAAAGTTCGATTCCGGCGTTCAGACACACCATTGCGCTGTGGTGTTCCGGGTGGCGTGAGTTGCGAAACGATTCCTCTTGCTTTAAGATGCGTGAGAAAATCATAACTCAAATACTCACCTCCACGATCGGATTGTAGAAATTTAATTTTCCTGTTACGATGGTTTTCCACTTCGTTCTGAAATTCTTTGAACTTCTCAAACGTTTCAGATTTATGTTTCATTAAATAGATATACCCATATCTACTTAAGTCATCAGTAAAAGTGAGAAAATAGCGATAACCACCGCGCGTCGAAATACTCATTGGTCCGCATACATCGGTATGTATGATTTCCAACAAGTCCGTTGCTCACTCCATTATTCCGGAGAACGGGGTTGAAAGTACCGACTTGATATGACTAGAGGGGGGTGAATAGGCGTCTACCCAATTTTAATTTGTTTCTCACTTTTAGGCTCAACGAGAAAGGAATTTATCTAGAGATGCAACTAAGTGAACAACCTAAATGCAAGAAAACAAACACCAACAACAAAAACAGTAAATAGCAAGGAGTAAAGGAGGGGAAACGGCAATCAAGAGGGACACGGAGATGTAATTCCCGTAGTTCACTCCCAAGGAGCTATGTCTATGTTGGAGAGGTGTCGGGGCCACACAAGGTCACCCGAGCGCCACAAAGTCCTCACCTTCTTCTCCGGTGAGCTCCCCCACAAAGGAGGCCTCATAATCCACTAACCGGTGACCTTGAAGGCGCCAACCGAAACCTTTACACCAAGGTTGAGGGGGAGGCTCCACAACTCAATTGGAGGCCCTCAACGACACCTCGAAGCTTTACAACGCATGCCTTAGCTCCGAGGATGCCCTACACCGTCTAGGGTTCCAAGAAACCCAAGAGCAACAAGATCCACAAAGGATGGGTGGGGGAAATCAAATCTTCTTTGGTGGAAGTGTAGATCTAGGTCACCTCCCTCACCTCTCAAAACATCAAGTCATTTGAGTGGCTAGAGAGAGAGATCTAATGAGGTGAAGCTCAAGCATTAATGGAGGAGAGAGAAAAATTCGAGAGACAGTGGGAGGAAGAAGAGGGGTGCCTTAAATAGGCCCCCTCGCGCTGAACCGTTACAGCCCCCGCGACCTCACCGGAAGTTCCGGTGAGAGGCCGGAAGTTCCACCCATCCTGGCTCCAACGGTCATCAGACCGTTGACGCCCGCTCCAGAAGCGCAACCAGAAGTTCCGGTCAAAACAGACCGGAAGTTCCGGTGAACTTCCGATGCTAGTTCTGACCAAGTTCCGGCAAATAGAACGCTTCAAAACAAAAGGTTACTAAGCCGCCACTGGAACTTGGAGCGGAACAAGGGGTAGAACTTCTGGGTCGCGAACCGAGTCTGGCCGGAAGTTCCGGCGTCTGGGCGGAAGTTCCGCTCAGGATCTTTTGGCAGGACAAGTTCCGGCAAATAGAACACTTCATACAGAAGGTTACTGATTCACCATCGGAACTTGGGGCGGAACTAGCGTCGGAACAAAGTGTAGAACAGCCCGCAAAAGAGAATCTGAGCGGAACTTCCGGCCTAGGCCGGAAGTTCCGGCGAGACACAAAAAGGCTCCAACAGAACAGGAAAACGCTCTCTCACGGGATAATGGGATGTCTATGGCGGTGCATATAGGTTTGTGCAAGAACAAGTGATTTCCCACAGCCTTCCAAAATGGACCCCCTCTTAATTGTACGGTGACCTAAAAACAACAACCGGAGAGAAACTAGGAGAAGACTAAAAGGCCACCGTCTTCATGAGATCCCAAGAGAGCATCCATCACAATAGAAGGAGACATCAACGACGTTTCCCCTGAAACTCAAGCGAACAATTAAAAACACAGTTGGGATTATCATTAACACCAAAAACATCATGGGAAGATATAGTCCTTTCAATCTCCCCCTTTTTGGTGTTAGATGACAATCCCAAAGATTTGCATAGAATCAAAGCAATCTTTGCAATGGACGGGACAAGCTCCCCCTGTATGTGTGCAAGGTAGAGAAAAGAGCTCTAAGGACAAGACTAGCACACATACACAGAGGCTCCCCCTACCAATTGCAAAGATAGCACAAGTGCAAGGTACAAGAAAGGATAGAGATCATACCAGAACCAACCAAATGTGGTGGAGACAAAAGGAGTAATAATAACAATAAGAGCAATGAGGCTCCACCACCATATGCATATGCCCATAAGATGACAACAACATACCACACGCACGACATTGCATAAGATATCACATAGTCTCGAACATAACAAGGTCCACAAGCACACATAAGTTCACGGACATAAAGTCACAAGCACACAAATAAAACTAGAGAGTTCACGAGCACGAAAAGATCAAAGGCAAGAACAGGCTCGCGACTCAACCCATGCAAATCCCGTAGACAACCTAATAGACATCTTTCTCCCCCTTTGGCATCGAGACACCAAAAAGGAAGAAAAGATCAATCTACTCGTCCCAGCCATAAGAGGGGGGAGGAGGAGAAGACTCAGGGACCCAAGGACCCCACTCAGGCGGACCAGTGACCTCCTTCTCAGACTCATCCTCAGACCAGTGGCAGTTGACGCGAATCCAATCATCCTTGGGAACAGTGACAGAGCTAGAGACCGGAGAGCTAGGAATGTTGAGAGCGGTCATGATGGCCTTCTGGCGCTGAACATTGTGACGCTGATCAACATAGGCCTGATACTCGCCGTCCTGTAGAAAGCATAAAGTTTTCTTGACTTTCCCAAGCAGCTTCTTTGCCCAAGACGGCTGCCTCTGGAGAGAAGGACCACCAGCACTAGAGCCACCAGGAGCAGAGGAGGGACCACCAGCAACATCTCGAGTCTTCTTGAGAGCAGCTTCCTTTTCTTCTTCAGAACGAGGCTTTTGGTGCTTCATCACACGTAGCTTCTTCTCCTCATGAATGGTGATGTTGTCTTGAGGAAAGGAGGTGCCAGTCGTCTCAAGCCACTTGTGATTGATGAGAGTCTGTATGTAGGGAGCATAGATGCAGGAGCGCTTTTCAATGAGAGCCTCCCACATCTCTGAGTAGATGAAGTGCATAATATCCATTGACATGTCTGTGTCCCGACGAAGATAAGTTTGATGCATGAGGTCAACCTGATAGCCATGAAACTGATCAAAGTTGCCAGCCTTGGGAGAGATGGTGTTCAAGTACACCCTGTGCATGATGTCAAAAACTGGCAGCAGATGATCCACAAACCCAACAGTTCCCCACCCTTCAATGTAGAGAGGCTCCAGGACCTCAGGATCAGAAGCTTCAGGACCATGAACACGCCAACCATTTGCCCCGCGGCCAGGCTGAATGGGATAGCCAAGAAGCTCAGCAAACTCAGACCAAGTGGCGGTAAGAAACACGTCCCTGGTCATCCACTTCATCACACCTTCAGTAGAGGACTGCATGTGAATAAACAGAGTTGAGTAAAACTGAGCAATAGCAGTCACATCAAAGTTCTGACGGTGCTCCATGAGAGTGTAACATCCCAAAAATATCAACCTTAGATCATCAAAACACTAATCATCAAGATTAGGGTTAACAAAAACTTTTCTAAATAAAATCATGAATGCATGCATATGTGTATGCATGGATTTTTAATATCTTTAAAAACCACCTTGTTTGTGTGATCCATTGCTTGTAAAATGTTTCTTAGGTGAAAAGAACATCATCTAAAACATTTCCCACACTTTTCCTAAAGACAAGTAAATCAAAACACATATATTAAGTGAAATGGTCATTTTGACCAATTTAACTCCCATGCCTACTTTGGCTGTCTCAAACTTTCAAAACCTAACAGAAACTTTTCTGGATCTTTGCACTCCTTGAGTGTACTCATAACAAAGTATCAAGGCCCACTTTGTGATCATCCAGAAACTTTCAAATGCATAGTTTAAATGACAATTCAAAATTGAATCTTCTTCATATGGGAAGATCCCACTTTTTCAAAAACCACTCAAACAAGCTCAACTTTCAAAACCCAAGCATCTGCAGACTCACCAGCACCAATCTAGCAAACCCACCAAAATTCATTTCAAAATTCAAAACTTGATTTCATGCGGCCATTTCATCAAACAGGTTGCAGATACAAATCAAACAAAACATCAAACACTATAGTGTGCAGTGATTCTTGCCTAACTTGTTCCCTAGTTAGCTCACACACAACAAGAGATCATCTAGAAAGATTAGCCCAACACTAGCACCCCGTGAGCTTGCCATTGTCATTAATGGTGAACAGCAGCACCCCATGTCACCCCATTGTGGACAAGACAGTTAGAGGAAGAACTAGCCGTGCCAACCTTGTCTGGAGGCAGCCCACCGCCCACCGCCACTCACGTCCCACCATGGCGTTGCAAGCCCCTGGACCACGCGCACAAGCCGCGCCCAGACCATGCCGAACATGCGCCAGAGCGCCAACCTCGACCAGCATCCACAGACCACGCTCCGCCCTCACCGCGCGCACACACGATCACCACCGACCTAGGAGACCGCCACACATCCCCATTAGCAGCCCCGTGCCATACAGCCACCGCCCGCCGTCGAAGATGCCGCCTCTGCCAGCAAGCACCGTTCAGCACCAAACCACACCCCCATGCCTCGCGACCATGTCGTTGAGCATCGCCAGAGACACAAGACCGCCCCTACCCTTGCCCATGCCATTAGCACCAGTGCGTCACCCCGACGAGCTCACCGTGCGCCCGACGGTCCCTCGCCGACTATAAATAGAGGCCACCCCATACGATTTCTTCACACCATCTCACTCCCTCTCCTCACCGACCGTGCCACACCATTATCGAGCAAAGGCGAGCACCACCGCCGAATTTCACCGAGCCCGCCACGGGAGAAGAAGGAGCCAGCCGATTGAGTCGCCCAGAGAAGCCACCGGTACCGGAGGTTCGCCGTCGTCGACTTCGTTCGCCCTTCGCCGACCCTCGCCTGCACTCGTGAGCCCCAGACTCACCCACTGGCCGTGCTAGGTTTCGTTCTCGCCGGAGCTGTCTCGCGTCGACGATGACCCTCAGCCGTTAGATTAGAACTAGATCGAACGATCCACGTTGCCCCATACCGCTTCGCCCAGCCCCGTGTCACTGACGAGTGGGGACACCCACTTAAGCAGCCCGCGGGAGCCCTGTGCTTAGCAGGCCGGCCCGTTAGAATTTCCTGCGCAGCCCAGCATTTCAAATTAAACCTTTTCTTTTTAAATTCAAACACACTTCAGCACTCAACTTCAAAAATCAACCCAGATCGATCCAGTGCACCAAATTGGATGAAACCAATTTTGTTGGAAAGGTCCGTGAATGCTTAATCCAAGCCCGTTGGATTCAAGTCATTTGGATCTATAGATCATCCATAGCAAAAATAACAAGGCAGAAGCTTTTCTGCATTCAAACATTTTTCAAATTTAAACCATAAAAGCTTTTGAGTTGATTCCAACTCTCAAAAATCACATTTGACCTAACCTTTCAGAATATATAAAAATATATAGGTTTACTTGCAGAAATAATGTTCAAGTAATAAAAGAATGCTTCATAAGCATTTCTAGCCACTTTAATTAATTAAAATAAAAGGGTAAAACCTTATTAAATTGTGACACCACTTTAAATCACATTCCCATGGACTACAATATGTGGTGATGACATGTGTCAACATGATCCCATATTTGGTTTGGAGAATATTAAATCTTAAGTAGTTTTTCAATGAGTAGAAATTACTTTTCTAAAAATAAATAAAAGATTTAAACCAAGCTTTAACCTTGTAATGTTAGAGATGATGCTAGATCGTCTATAGGACCCTTGTGTGTGATGATTGCAAGTAGTTAAGTATTGTTTGGTGATTGTGTACCTCGTATTTATTCATAGACGCTAGTACCGACCAAGGATACGAGGAGGAAGGAGGATACTACGAAGAGGAAGCCGAGGAAAACTTCAACCACTGCTCTGCACAAGGCAAGCTGATACTATACCAATGCAAGCCAATACTTGCAAGCTATTAACTTAGCAAGCCTTACTAAACAAGTTGACCTATGCAAGCTTATATTGACATTGATGCAAGCTAACCCTTGCCAGATACCCTACTGATGCCACAAACCCATACTTGCAATCCTACCTACTTGTTAAAACAATCCTAGTTTTATGGCAAGCCTCTTACTTTATTTCTTTATCAAAGATTACTTAGAGTCTATCTAAGAGTTTGGTAGATACCAGACAGTTGTGCTAAAGGTTGCATAAAGAGAATAAAATTTGGCCTAAGCTAGAAACCTTGATATCAGCCTAAGATAATGTTGGACTTAGTGAAACTCCACTAGTTACCACCCCGCATTAGTACCACCCTCACTTGTAGATGCTAGTGTTAAGCATAATACTTGATCAACTTTTAGATGGGAATACTTGGTGGAAAAATGGTTATGAAAACCTTGCAATGATGGATCATTCTATTGAAATGTTTTGGACATGTGTTTCCAAACACTTGATGATTTTGGTGATGAAAATGTTGAGGCATGAGCCTTAGCCCCCTTATAAAACTGATGGTTGTCTGGATGCGATACCATTCCAATTTTAGCGTACAACCATAATACCCGAATATTGGGTAGGGCTTGATTGGAAACTTATATACCTTAGTATTAGTTCCCTCCCGGCCAAGGTCTGAGCTGAGGCTACCTTGTGAAGATTGTCCACCTGTGCAGTACCCAAGATGACAGTGGTCATGGTTGGGAGGCCAAACTCACAGGAGAGGTGCTTATACTAGGGCGTGTAATCGAAAGGTTAGGATTGATTATCCGCATACTGAGTATGGTGAATTCAGGATTTGTTCCTGACGGATGTATCGAATGTTGTGGTGAAAGTGTACAATCTCTGCAGAGTGTCAAACTATTCGAATAGCCGCGTCCGCGGTTATGGACAGTTTGAGTGGCCATACTGTTCCCCCGTCAGACTTTTCAAAATGATTTGTGAAACAAACTGAGAATTTGACTTGACCACAACAGATTTGTGACCTGAATTACAAGATCCCATTTAGGAGTTATAAAATTATGACCAGCTTTGGAACTTAGTAGAGATAAACCTGGCTTTTTGCAAAACAACCATAGAACCTAGTGTCCTATTATCCAAAACACCCCCTTACTTGTTAGTATTAGTTTGCGAGTACTTAAAGAGTACTCATGGCTTTGTCCCTGGCTATTCCCATGGCCAGACTATGAAGAGGAGTACCTGGAAGATGGACCCCAGGAAGGTTATGACAACTAGGATCATCTCCCATCGCCGCATTGCTGTGACCCGAAGATGGAGCTTACGCCTCACCAAGTTATTATTACGTATTCCGCTGCTTGATGTGTATTGAGAACTGGATCATGAGATCCCTATTCGTGTAAGAACTTATGTATCGTTTGTAAGGGATGAAGTACTATGGTATCCAATTCTGTTATGTCTCGCAAAAATGGTAATCCTGGGATTGCGATGTATGGCATAACAGGCATCTAGGATTGAAAAATTCGGGTGTTGACAGAGGGGAACCAGCCCAAACTTATGGCAAATATCAAGAGCCTCGCCAAAGTAAACTTGCTTCTCTTACATGTGAGCCACATTGATGTACTTTTGAGGAGCAACCACGAACTTCTTCTTCGATGCATAAATTTCTTCATATATTTGTTCCTGACGGCAGGTGTGGAAGTGAGGGTCCAAGCAAAGACGATCACGAGGCACGAGGTAGGGATCCGTAGCTCGAATGCGAGTAAGCTTTCGAGACCACTTGGAAATCATGCTTTGGTCATGTCATCCCAGCGGTGGCCTTCGAGCAAGAGCAGGCCTTTTCCTTGCAAAGCAAGCAGCCTTCCGACGAGTAGTCCGAGTGGTGACGACAACCTCAACATCTTCTTCATCAATCTCAGGAGGAATGTCAGAGGATGGTCGGCGGGCACGCTTGCCTTGGCGGGTATCTCCTTGCCCTGAGAAGAAAGCACAAGAGTAGGGAGGGAAGGTGGGATAAGTGCACAAGTTCGGAAGAGGAAACAAAAGAAATAGATTGGAAAAATACAAACAGAAAAAGTTGCATTGTCGCCGGAACTTCCGTTGAATCGCCGGAACTTTCGGTGAAAATGGTCCATCGGAAGTTCTGGTCGTGGCCTCACCGGAACTACTGACGGTTCCAAACAGCAGTTCACTAGATCTAGATCTAAAAGCCACAAGTGCAAAGATTTTCAAGAATGTATTGGACCAATCTACTCTAGCATGATACCCTAGGCCTACCAAGACCTTCCAACAAGTTCTAGCCAAAGAACTAGCCTAGACAAGGTGTGCCCTAACTCAAGCCATGGTGAGAGCAAGATCTCCATTAATGGAGGGAGTTGAGGGCAAATACCGGAGTCCATGGCAGGATATCGAGGTGGGGAAGGATCCCACGGAGCAGATCTATGGAGGAGAGGTTGGAGACGAAGGGGCCGGAGCACCTTCGTGGAGAGGTCCTGGCCGGCGGCTGCTCCAAATAGAGGATGGGTCTTGGGGAAAAAGGAAGAAGATCCCGTTTTCCCCCAGGGCCCACCTTATATAGGACAGGGAGCACCACCGGAAGTTCCGGTGACCGGAACTTCCGGGTCATACTGACCGGAAGTTCCGCTGACGCCAGGAAGTCCATCTCAGGATAGGAAGATAACAAGGAAGAACTTGTGCATGGAATAGAGAGGGCTTGAGGTAAGGAAAGGCTTAGGATAGAGAGCTCAAACTGTGAAGAACCAAAGCCAACAAAAAACAAGAAAAACAAAAAGGTCAAAGACACAAATAAAAACGGGTCGGTGGCCGAGGCCACCTTATATAAGAGTAAATGGCTTGACACCGCGAAGATATATCTTGGGTTCATTACCAACACTCATCATGAAGCTCAAATGGTCTCCATTAGATACTATAGAGTATGAAAACTTTAATGTGCGCATAATAGGGATAGCGTTTGTTCATAAGAGGAACTACACTCCCCCTAAATCCATGACTACATCCAAACAAGATACACATTGAGATGCGGGTAGGTGTGCAAGGTACTCAAGCAACATTGCTCGAATCAATGATATTTAGCTCATGCCTTAACTCCCGGAACCTTGCTTCATCAAGAGGCTTCGTGAAAAGATCCGCAAGATTTGCCTTGGTAGGAACATACTCCAAAGAAATGTCTCCTCTAGCAACATGGTCCCGAATGAAATGATGATGAATCTCAATGTGCTTGGTCCGGTTGTGTTGCACGGGATTGTGAGCAATAGCAATTGCACTCTCATTGTCACAAAGAAGAGGCACCTTGTCAAAAGATAGTCCAAGATCCTTCAAGGTTTGCTTCATCCATAGAAATTGAGCACAAATTACATGAGATGTACTCAGCTTCGGCAGTGGACATAGACACACAGTTTTGCTTCTTCGAGGACCAACAAACCAAAGATCTTCCGAGAAACTGACAAGCTCCGGAGGTTGACTTTCTTCCCACTTTGTCGCCAGCCCAGTCCGAGTCCGTGTAACCAATGAGATCAAAGCTGGCTCCGTTGGGGTACCACAACCCAAAGTTTGGGGTATGAACTAAATATCAAAAGATTCTCTTGACCGCCACCATGTGACTTTCCTTTGGTGCGGCTTGAAATCTTGCACACATACCCACACTCAACATAATATCCGGTCGGGATGCACAAAGATAGAGCAAAGAACCAATCATAGATCGATAGAGTTTTTAATCCACCTCCTTACCCTTGGGATCGAGATCAAGATTAACCTTAGTTATCATGGGAGTCTTGGCACCTTTGACTTGATCAAACTTGAACTTCTTGAGCATGTCTTGGATGTACTTGGCTTGGTTGATGAAAGTCCCTTTCCTCAATTGCTTGACTTCAAACCCAAGAAAAAACTTCAACTCCCCCATCATGGACATCTCGAAGCGATCGGTCATGAGCTTGGCAAAATCCTCATTAAAAGTTTTGTTAATAGACCCAAAGATAATGTCATCAACATAGATTTGGCATACGAACAAGTGGCCTCCAACTTTCTTAGTAAAAAGAGTGGGATCAATGAGGCCCACTTGAGCCACGCCTAACAAGAGCTCCCTAAGGCAATCATACCACGCACGTGGGGCTTGCTTGAGGCCATAGAGTGCCTTATTGAGCTTGTAGACATGGTTCGGAAAAAGTGGATCCTCAAAACCCGGAGGTTGCTTGACGTATACCAACTCTTTCAAAGGACCATTAAGAAAAGCACTCTTAACATCCATTTGATGCAACTTAAAGTTATGATGGGTAGCGAAGGCAAGAAGCATACGAATGGATTCAAGGCGAGCAACGGGGGCGTAAGTCTCATCGTATTCGATGCCCTCAACTTGTGAGTATCCTTGGGCAACTAACCTTGCCTTGTTGCGCACGAAAATTCCATTTGCATCGCACTTGTTCTTGAAGACCCACTTGGTTCCAATGACGTTTTGACAGTCTTTGGGCCGCTCAACCAATGTCCAAACATTGTTCCTCTTGAAGTTGTGAAGTTCCTCGTTCATAGCATCAAGCCAATCATCATCTTCAAGAGCTTCGAAGACTTTTTGTGGTTCCACAAGAGAGATAAACGCATGGTGAGAGCTAAAGGAAGCTACTTGCCTCCTAGTAGTGGAACCTTTATTGAAATATCCATAGACATTATCAAGGATATGGCCATCTCGAACAATCTTGGCGAGACGATAGGCTTGGCGGCGGGCTTGTGCTTCAACTCGAGATTCTTGAGCTACCACTTGGTCATTGCCACCAATTGAGCCGCTGCCTTGACAATAAGTACGAACACGAGGGTCATCTTCATCAATTTCCACTTCGGGGGAGTCATCACTTGGAGAGGATCCTTGAGGATCATTGACTTGCTCTTGATCTCGACGAGCTTGACCTTGAGGAGAGCCGTGACCTTGAGGAGGAGCCCCATCTTGGGGAGGTTGATGAAGAGCTTGTTCTTTGGAGCTTGGAGAGTCATGAGTATGGGAAGCTTCGGAAGAGCTTGAGGGAGCTTGTGCCAAGAAAGTAGGTCCTTGAGGTGCAAGATGATCTTGTGAGAGTGAGGGCTCCACTTGAGTAGAGCTTGGTCCTTCTCCTTCGTCATAAGGGGATCCTTAATGGGGAGGTGGAAACCCACACCCATTCTTCCTATGGTCTTGGGAGGAATTTCATCACTTGGTTCACAAACACCATCTTGCCTAACAAGAGAGTCATGATTTTCATCAAACTTCACGTTGATCGTTTCTTCAACTCTTCCATTGGCTTTGTTGTAGACTCTATAAGCATGGGACTGATTTGATTAGCCAACGAAAATTCCTTCTTGAGCCTTGGATTCAAACTTGGACAACCGAACTCCTTTCTTGAGAATGTAGCACTTGCAACCAAACACCCGAAAGTAGCTAACATTAGGCTTTTTCCCGGTGAGAAGTTCATAGGGGATCTTGTTCTTTTTCTTGCGGAGATAAAGCCGGTTGGTTGCATGGCAAGCGGTGGATATGGCCTTGGCCCAAAAGTTGTATGGAGACTTGAACTCATCTAGCATAGACCGAGCCGCATCCATCAATGTGCGATTCTTCCTTTCGGCAACTCCGTTTTGTTGAGGGGTGTAGGGAGTGGAGTATTGATGCTTGATTCCTTCATCACTGAGAAACTCATCCAAGGTATAGTTTTTGAACTCGGTGCCATTGTCACTTCGAATTGAGAGAATAGTTGCATTGTGCTTCCGTTGAACCTCATTAGCAAAGTCAATGACGGTTTGTTGAGTCTCACTCTTGTACTTGAAAAAGAACACCCAAGTGTATCTTGAGAAATCATCCACAATAACCAAGCAATACTTCTTGCCTCCAAGGCTATCATGAGAGGGAGGACCAAAGAGATCCATATGCAAGAGCTCCAAACACCTCTCGGTAGTGATCTGATTGAGTGCTTTGTGAGGAGTTTCATGCATCTTCCCTTCAATACAAGCCATGCAAACACGATCTTTGGCAAAAGAAACATCGTTAATTCCAAGGATGTGTCCCTCGGAGTGAAGTGTTTGCAAAGTCCTCATGTTAACATGGGCTAGGCGGCGATGCCACAACCAGCCCTTGTCGGCTTTAGCATAGAGACATAGAGCATGAGGAGTAGTGGACCCTGAAAAGTCTACCACATACAAGTCATGTTCTACATATCCTACAAAAGCCACCTTGAGAGACTTGCTCCACATGAGGACCACGGTATGAGAATTAAAGAAAGAAGAAAGACCCATAAGAGCAAGAGCACGAACTGAGAGTAAGTTGTAACCAAGAGTTTTCACAAGCATGACGACAACCAAGGATACATCCGGGGTTACCACCACTTTTCCAAAACCCAAAACCTGAGAGCTTGTTTTGTCACCGTAGGAGACCATGGTGTTGGCAATATTGGGCCTCAATTCGGTCATGATAGACTTTCTTCCAGTCATATGACTCGTGGTACCACTATCAAGCACCCATTTTGATCCGCCGGAAGCATAGTCCTACAAGAAAATCAAGCCTTGGTTTTAGGTACCCATTTTGCAATGGGTCCCCTTTTGTTAGTGACAAGAACCTTTGGCACCCAAATGGCCCAATGATAATCATGCGTGTAAGACGTTCCCACGTATCTAGCATATACATGACCATCATAAGATTTGCAAAGAATATAAGAGGGATTGTTCTTTCCGGCAAAGTTCTCACTTTGCAAGAGGGTTAGTCCGTTTGGTACCCCTTGGGCCATGCCCTTGTTATTTTTCTTCTTCTTGTTCTTCTTATTCTTAGTCTTGGCAAGTTGATACTTCAACACCTTGACTTCCTCTATGAGATTCTCATGCTTGCAACAAGGGTTAGGAGAGCTAGACAAGTCTATAATTTGCACAGCGGAAGACTTAGAGAGATCACAAGTTAATTTAGTTTGAAGCTGTTCATGAGCTTCAAAAAGATTTGAGAATTTACTCTCCAAGGCTTTGTGTTCCTCTTTGAGTTTCTCAAGATCCTTTTGAGTCCTATCATGACCACCTACAAACTCAGCATTTTCTTTCTTGAGAACCATAATCAAAGCAAGAGCATGGTCACGTTCTTTAATTGTAGAGCTCAAAGTGTTGTAATGATCATCTACAAGCTTAGACACATTTTCTTCAAGATTAATTCTCATATTTTGTTCATCCTCAAGACTTTGAGTGAGAGAGGCAATTTCATCGGCGGCATCTCTTTCATTTTTACTTAGCAAGTCAAGAAGTTCTTCCTTTTCATCTAAGGCATCTCTAGCATTGTCAAGTTGTGCAAGTAAGGACTCAAAGCAGTTTTTAGTTTCTTCATCTAAGGTATCAACAAATTCACACATGTCAATCATCTCTTTCTTCACCTCTAGACCAACAATATCAAGAGATGAAGGATCACTAGAGATAGGTTGAGGAGTGGGTTTCGGTGTTACCTCGGTGGCCTTGGCCATGAAGCACTTTTGGTTGGAGGAGATGACATTTTCATTTGGCGAGTCGAAGAGGGATAGACGTGGAGTTGAGGTAGTGGCAATAGCAGCAACCCCCACAATCTCTCCACCATGAACTTCATCATCATCATCTTCATCCGTGCCCGAAAGATATTCTTCATGGACCACAATTGCTCGTTCCTTGTTAGTGGCGTTCTTGACGGCGTAGTTCTTGTTCAAGGGATGAGGAGATCTTGACTTGATCTTGCGAATGAGACGACCACCATTGTCTTCACGGTTCTCAAAGGGACACTTGCCCACGAAGTGACTCTTGTCGTTGCAATTGTATCATGACCTTGCTTTGGGAGACTTGTTGGGTGAGTTGAATCTTGAGTTGTCCCTTGATCTTGACTTGAATCCGGACTTGTTCCAAAAGGCCCTTGAAGCGAGAGCAAGATGTTCGTTGAAGGCACATTTGAGATCCTCTTGAGACCACTCACTTGATGTATCATCATCATCAACTTCAATAGCCTTGCCCTTCAAAGCAAGATTCACTTTGGTTCACCCAATGGCTCTAGCTCGAGCGGACTCCGCATTCTTCTTGGCAATAGTCATGGCAATTACTTCACTCAAGACTTCTTGGGAGGTCATTAAGTGAAAGTTGGTTCTTCCCTTGATAGAGTTGAGCTTTTGTTCTTCAAATGGGAGGAGAGCTTGAATGAACTTCCTCTTCATAAACTTGTCATCAACATAGTGAGCCCCAAGGTCCCTCACAGTGGAACAAAGGACCTTAAGGCGCCTATATATGTCTTCGGGGGTCTCATCATCTTGCATTGCGAAACCATCGCACTCGTTGTTGATCTCATCAAACTTGGAGCTTTGAATGCTAGCATTCCCAACAAAGAGCTTGGTGAGTTGATCCCAAGCTTCCTTGGCAGTGTCAAATTGGCGAATGTGAGCAAAATCCTTTGGAGTCAAGGCCTTTTGAATCATTCCCAAAGCTGTGGCATTGAGTTGCTTGTCCACCACTTCACCTCGTGTCAACTTCTTTGGGTCATATGGAGAGAATCCATCCTCCACAATCCTCATTAACTCAATAGATGAGCTGGAAATATGTGAGCGCATTAGATATTGCCAATTGGCGAAATTAGAAGTATCTAGCATGGGTGGTGCTCCTTGATGTATAATGTGTGGCATGGGGATAGGTGGATCCGGAGTGTACTTCGGCGGTGGGGGTACCGCCGAGTAGTCCTTTCCTCCATTTTCCTCTTTGGAAGTTGGGTTATTAGGCTCCTTGATGTTCTCACTTGGAACCTTGGCAGAGGTTTGAGCAACAAAACCAAGTCCCAAGTTAGTGGTGGCAACCGCGGGAGTTACCCCGGGGGCGGACACCGTAACGGTGGGAGGAACCTCGTTGGGTTGGGGTGTGTCAATAGCAACCATGGGGTTTGGCTTGAGAGACTGCAAGAGAGTCATCATTTCCTCGAACTTGGACATCATGGATGACTCCAATTGCTTGAGGTCATCCATAGTGGCCAAGTTCTTGGATTTTCGGTTTCACTACCCCCTTCGTCGGCCATAGTCTCTTAGGCGGTAAAGCCCGAAATAAGAGCATGTGCTCTGATACCAATTGAAAGTATCGACTTGATACGACTAGAGGGGGGTGAATAGGCGTCTACCCAATTTTAGTTTGTTTCTCACTTTTAGGCTCAACGAGAAAGGAAGTTATCTAGAGATGCAACTAAGTGAACAACCTAGATGCAAGAAAACAAACACCAACAACAAAAACAGTAAATAACAAGGAGTAAAGGAGGGGAACGAAGTAACCGGAGAGGGGACACGGAGATGTAATTCCCGTAGTTCACTCCCAAGGAGCTACGTCTACGTTGGAGAGGTGTCGGGGCCACACAAGGTCACCTGAGCGCCACAAAGGCCTCACCTTCTTATCCGCTGAGCTCCCCCACAAAGGAGGCCTCACAATCCACTAACCGGTGACCTTGGAGGCGCCAACCAAAACCTTTACACCAAGGTTGAGGGGGAGGCTCCACAACTCAATTGGAGGCCCTCAACGACACCTCGAAGCTTTACAACGCACGCCTTAGCTCCGAGGATTCCCTACACCGTCTAGGGTTCCAAGAAACCCAAGAGCAACAAGATCCACAAAGGATGGGTGGGGGAAATCAAATCTTCTTTGGTGGAAGTGTAGATCTAGGTCACCTCCCTCACCTCTCAAAAGATCAAGTGATTTGAGTGGCTAGAGAGAGAGATCTAGTGAGGTGAAGCTCAAGCATTAATGGAGGAGAGAGAAAAATTCGAGAGACAGTGGGAGGAAGAAGAGGGGTGCCTTAAATAGGCCCCCTCGCGCTGAACCGTTATAGCCCCCGCGACCTCACCGGAAGTTCCGTTGAGAGGCCGGAAGTTCCGCCCAGCCTGGCTCCAACGGTCATCAGACCGTTGACGCCCGCTCCAGAAGCGCAACCGGAAGTTTCGGTCAAAACAGACTGGATGTTCCGGTGAACTTCGATGCTAGTTCACCAAGTGCGCAAATAGAACGCTTCAAAGCAAGGTTACCGAGCCGCCACGGAACTTGGAGCGAACAAGGCGGAACTTCGGTCGAATGAAGTTCTGGCCGGAAGTTCCGGCGTCTGGGCGGAAGTTCCACTCAGGATCTTTTGGCAGGACAAGTTCCGATGCAAGTTCCGGCCCAAGTTCCGGCAAATAGAACACTTCATACAGAAGGTTACTGATTCACCATCGGAACTTGGGGAGGAACTAGCATCAGAACAAAGTGTAGAACAGCCCGCAGAAAAGAATCTGAGCGGAACTTCCGGCCTAGGCCGGAAGTTCCGGTGAGACACAAAAAGGTTCCAACAGAACAGGAAAACGCTCTCTCACGGGATAATGGGATGGCTGTGGCGGTGCATATAGGTTTGTGCAAGAACAAGTGATTTCCCACAACCTTCCAAAATGGACCCCCTCTTAATTGTAAGCTGACCTAAAAACAACAACCGGAGAGAAACTAGGAGAAGACTAAAAGGCCACCGTCTTCATGAGATCCCAAGAGAGCATCCATCACAATAGAAGGAGACATCAACGACGTTTCCCCTGAAACTCAAGCGCACAATTAAAAACACAATTGGGGTTATCATTAACACCAAAAAACATCATGGGAAGATATAGTCCTTTCAGGGGTTTTGATCATCTTGCCCATGAGGCATGGCTCGCACGTGTCAAATGATTCAAAATCAAGAGACTCCAAAAGTCCATCGGAATGGAGTTTCTTCATGCGTTTTACACCAATATGACCTAGACGACAGTGCCACAAATAAGTAGAATTATCATTATATACTTTGCATCTCTTAGCCTCAATGTTATGGATGTGTGTTTCATTGTTTTTGAGATTCAGAAGAAATAAACCATTCATAGCAGGTGCATGAACATAAAAGATGTTACTCATATAAATAGAACAACCATTATTCTCCGATTTAAATGAATAACCGTCTTGCAATAAACACGATCCAAATATGATGTTCATGCTCAACGCAGGCACATAATAACATTTATTGAGGTTTAAAATTAATCCCGAAGGTAAAACTAAGGAGAGCGTGCCGACGGACATCACATCAACTCTTGATCCGTTGCCAACGCGCATCGTCACCTCATCCCTCGCTAGCCGCCGTCTATTCCGTAGCTCCTGTTTTGAGTTACAAATATTAGCAACTGAACCAGTATCAAATACCCAGGCACTACAACGAGGGCTAGTAAGGAAAACATCAATAACATGTATATCAAATATATCTTTGATGGTGTGAGCCTTCTTGTCCATTAAGTACTTCGGACAGTTGCGCTTCCAGTGACCCTTGTCCTTGCAATAGAAGCACTCAGTGTCTGGCTTAGGTCCAGACTTGAGATTCTTCTCTGCAGGGGCAACGCGCTTGCTGCTGCCCTTCTTGAAGGGCTTCTTTGCACGCTTACCTTTCTTAAAGCTGGGGGCTTGTTGACCATCAACACATGACTATCTTTCTTGATGTCCACCTCCGCAGCTTTCAGCTTAGAGCTCGATGATAATCGGTGGAACCAATCTGATTATGAGTAACTACAAAACCTTTGTAGCTAGGAGGGAGTGATTGCAGAACTCTGTCAATCTTGAGCTCCTCTGGAATCTTGCAGTCCAGTTGCTCAAGACGTTGAGTGTAGCCCGACATCTTAATGGCGTGCTCACTAACGGAACTCCCTTCCTCCATCTTGCAGTTAAAGAATTTTTCAGAGATCTCATATCTCTCAGAACGGGCCTGAGTCTGAAACATAGTTTTCGGTTCCTCAAGAATCTCAAAGGGCCCGGGGAACTCCTCAAAACGATTTTGAAGGTCCGATTCCATAGCAAACAACATGGTGCTCTTAATCACACCATAATCATCCTTGCGCGACTGATAAACAACTTTCTCATCAGTCGGCGCATCTACAGCAGGGGCGTCACCTAGCGCTTTCTCAAGGACATAGTCCTTTTGTCCGCCAGAGAAAATGATTCTCAGATTGCGGAACCAGTTGGTGAAGTTAGACCCATTGTTCTTAAGCTTTTCTTTCTTAGCAAAAACGTTGAAGTTGAAGTTGGACTTAGCCATTTGATCTACAAAATTTGCAAGTACAATTTAGACTATGTTCATGATAACTAGTTCAACTTAATCAAATTACTAGATGAACTCCCACTAAATTCAACATCCCTCAAGTTGTTTAATGAACATGATCCAAATTCACCACACCTAATCCGATCTTCATGAGAAGAGATGTGGTTTCAATGGTGGACAACAAAGTGTCGATCATATCATTCATATGACTCATGTTTAACCTTTCGGTTCGTGTGTTCCGAGGCCATGTATGTACATGCTAGGCTCGTCAAGTCAAACCCAAGTATTTCCGCGTGTGCAAAACTGGCTTGCACACGTTGTATGTGAACGTACAGTTTATAGCACCCGATCATCACGTGATGCTTGAACACGACGAACTTTCGCAACGGTGCATACATGGGGAGAACACAGTTTTATCTTGATCTTTAAGTGAGGAATCATCTTATAATGCTATCGTCGCGATCTAAGCATAATAAGATACATAAAAGTATAAACATCACATGCATATAATTTTATGTGACATGGTATAGCCAATCTCCACGCAATGATCTCCATCTTGTGCGTGCCAGCATGATCTCCATCACTCCAACATGATTGCCTCCACCACGAATAGCAACTACAACTATTGCTAACTACTTAGCGATAAAGTAAAGCTATTACATGGCGTATAAGAAGTTGACACACAGGTCATACACAATTATAAAGACAACCATATGGCTCCTGCCGGTTGTGTACTCATCGACATGCAAGTCGTGAAACATTACAAAACATGATCATTGCATACAACATACACATCACATCTTGGGCCATACCATATCACAGAAACACTCCTTGCAAAAACAAGTTAGACACCTCTACTTTGTTGTTGCATGTTTTACGTGGCTTATGGGAGTAACAAGCTAAGAACGATTCTTACCTACGGAAAGCCACAACAGTGATATTATGGTTGCCAACATTCGGTGTAAATCCCATGACAACTATTGTGAGAGAAACTGACATCCACCAGCCACATGTGCGGAACAAGCCACACGTCAAGTGCGGAGCCGGTCTCGCGAACGAGGTCGCATAAAGTTGGCGTGGACCGCTTCGATCTCACTATCCCGCGTCATAATAAGTACACAAACAAGAGGCTTGCAACAGAAAACATCAATGCCCGCAACAAGCATGTTGCGTTCTAGTCGTGAAACACATCTACGCATAGATCTAGCTCTGATACCACTGAAGGGTTTCGCAGCATAGTAAATCAAAAAAATTCTACGGATGCGAACGGGAAAGCCAAGATCTAATCTAGGAGACGCAAACAATGAGGGGGGGGGGGGTAGATGAGATATTCATACCCTTTAAGATTCGCACAGCGGAACGTTCAACGGAACGTGGTTGATGTAGTCGTACTAGATTCTCCTCCTCGCGATCCGATCCGATCCAACACCGCAAGTGGCGATGCCTCCGAGAGATGCACACGTACGGCACCTCGACGTCTCCTCCTTCCTAGGTCCAGCAAGTGGGGTGGAGATATAGATTGTATCTACAACACGAAGGCGTGGTGCAAAGGTGGAGAGTTTCTGCGGCAGGGCTTCGCCTACGCGTAGTCGGGAGAGAGAGAGAGATGTGGAGGGCAGCAGTATGGCGGATAGGGTTGAAGGAGTGGGGGAGGAGGGCTGCGCCCCTGCCCTCTATATATAGGGGGCTGGCCGGCCCCCTTGGCCCCTCCTCCAAGCCCTAGGGCGGCGGCCCCAAGGGTTGGAGTGGGGGGCAAGTTTTCCCCCTCCTTCTAGAAGGTTTCCCTAGGGTTTTGGCCGGCTGGGCCTATGGGGCCTTGTGCCCCTGGACCAATGCGGCCAGGGCACTCCCTCGTAGGCCCACGCCCCCTCCCGACAAGTGGGGCCACGTTGGTCCCACTCCGGAAGGTTCTAGAAGCTTCCGGTACAATACCGGACAATCTCGTTGGTATCGGCACACCTAGTTCAATCTCGTCCACAGCACGTACTTTACTCGTTCCGTAATCCGATATCACTTTGTGATTAACTCCTTAACCACGTGCTTGCAAGCGGTGTTGATATCTATTACCGAGTGGGCCCGAAGTATATCTCTCCGACTTGGGAGGGACAAATCCCATCTCGATACATACAACCCAACAGATACTTTCCGATCACCTGAGAGACACCTTTATGGTCACCCTCTCATAGGATGACGTTTGATGACCTCAAAGCTTTCTTCCGATACCAGGGAGTTGCATTATCTCATGGTCTATGGAATACAATATTTGACATAAGAAAAGCTTCGCAAAGATGAACACGATGACACGATCTAATTGCTCTGCTTGATTTGGGTCTGTCCATCATATCATTCTCCCAATGATATGATCACATTATTAATCGACAACTCATGTCTATGGTTAGGAAACCTTAACCATTATTAATCAATGAGCTAGTCCATAGAGTCATACTAGGGACACGGCGTTGTTCATAAACCACACAAGTATCAAAGTTTCCGCTTAATACAATTCTAGCATGGAATATAAAATTTATCATGAACAAGAATTATAATAATAACATCTTTATTATTGCCTCTAGGGCATAATTCCAACACATTTGTGTGTAACTTGAACCATCTGTGGCTTCATTATTTCAACTTGAACTATTGATGTAATTTTGAATTATTATTGTGTTATACTAAACATTAATTTGTTGTATGAAAACATGTAACATCCCAGCATTAGAGCCTAGAAATAAGCTGAACCCAGATGTGTGCATTGCATTCATGCATAGAAAATCCGAATAATTTTCGCCCTTTCAAAACAGAACTTGTCAAATTGATTGAAGCTTCTCTTAACTTGATGGAATTGAAGTAGATCATCAAGTTAACTGCGATAAGTTTCAATATGACCTTTGCTAAAAACTTATTTGGTTAAACATGATTTGGTCTAAGGGTAGACGAGATATACTAAAATGTCACTCATAATACATTGCCTAAATGATTCATATATGATCCTTAAGGGATCATATCACACTATTCATCATATCAACCTATGAATACTAAGTTAAGATTACCACTAAAATAATAAAAATGCAATGATTAATGCTGACCTATCTTATTCTTATCTATTCTTACTATGAGTATCATAGTAATACCTAACCTTAAACTCTTTAATGAGTTGGAGTTGGAAAGAGACTAAGTCAAGATCATCCACTATATATCTTTCTTTCTATAGCAATCTTTATGGAACTTATCTTAATATCTGTTGTTCATCAATGTTGGGTAATTCCCCATTGATTCACAAATTCTTTAACTATCAATCCTTGATCTACTATTTCTTGATATTATCATAACATCTACTTAAATCTTTTAAAGAGGGCATAGACCATTAATAACTTTGATCCAATATGAGATACTAAGAAGATAATTTCAAGACAATGGAAAAGTAGGATTGATAAAGCCTTCCTTAGCCCACTAATAACTTAAGCTATAAATAATTAAAGGATTATAATGATCATACTTGCTCACCAAGATTGGATACTTATATCAAGCATAAGTGATATTGGTATGTAGAACATGATTGAACCCCAAGTAGAGATAAGTTATCCTAGAGTAGTCATTACAAACCACATAAATATGATTTAGGGTCGGAGTGTGAGTTATTGGAGTAAAGTGAATATAGGATGATATTATTCAATTAAAGCTAGTATAGCATAGAGTTATAGAAGTAGTGTTATTCATCTTAAAGGATAGTCAACTTTAGAGAAAGGTAGTTGGATGCATACAACTATTAGAGATACATTAGTGATGAATGATTAAGGAAGATTATGAGTAGAGTTTGAAGGAACTATTTGTTGGATGGAAGGCTATCAATAGTAGAGTAGTAACTACAACCAAGCAAAGATACGAGGAAGTTATGAAATACTTTAGTATCAAACTCATCTGATTCTTCCATGAGTTTAGAAGGTTAATCAGTGAATGAGAATAATACTATGAAGTAAAACTCATCATGTTAATCATGATGATAGATAGAAAAAGGTAGTATATCTAGGAAAGGAATTCCTTAATAAGAAGTCTAGAATTATGAATTATGGAAGATAGTAATTCTTGGTAAACAATCAAATCTAAATCTTAAAACCAAGTATAATATCCATTTCATATTAAGAATTCCTCATCTTATATTTATATCACTTGATAGGAACATTTCCCTACAACAAATCACATAAACACATCTCTGACAATTCCAACCATCATAATTAAATGTGCTTAGGAGTATCTTTTGTCAATTCCTTTCTATAAAATATTCAAGATATAACTTTCAAGTACTAAAGGTGATGCCATCAAATAACCCAAACAGAAAACAATATGCTTAGTTATTAAATCTTTACTCACATCCATAAAGGAATATAAATATGTTAAAATCCCCAAACCCTAGGGTAAATAATCATAATCCAAAATCCTAAACCTCTTTGTTTATCATAATAGAAGATGTACATTGCCATTTTTTTCCAAATTAATGGAAGTAGTAAGAATCATATTAATTTCTTTCATATTTCATGCATCAAATAATGATATAGGATCATTATACATATAAAAATTTATATTCAAACTCTGAGCCAACTAGAGTTAAGTCTTATAAACAAATAAGAATGCATCATTCAAGAAACCCATAACTAAAAGAGGAGAGAAAAATAATAAGAAGAGTTTCCACAAATTATTAAAAGGGGTTCATATTGAGAAAAGAAAAGAAATATAAAAGAATTATATAATAAAAGTTTACAAATGATACTAAATATAGTTTAGTAATATTGCAATTATCCAGCAAATAAATCCTACAAAGAAAAGTTCAAAATACAAATCAAATTCAAATCTGATAAGGAAAACAGACAATAGAAAAAGTAAAAACAAATAAAAACATTACCTGGCCGTGGCCCAACATCTCTTTCCTTATCTGACGCCCATGTGCAGCCCACATCAGCCCAACATCCAGCCCATCTCTTTCTCATCTATGACTGACGAGTGGGGCCAGGAAAGGACTGCGGGTTGAGAGGAAAGAAACGCCAGGGGGTTATCCGCAAAACAACACGTCGTCGTCATCCTCACGCACACAGACAGCTCGCTGGAGGAGCTCGCCGCCGCTGGGTGCCGTCATCGTCGTCCTTGCGCCAAGATCAACGTCGTCGTCGCCAGGAGAGGATAAGGAGGCCACCGCGACGTCCTTGCTCGTCCTCATCCTCAATGTCCCCCTTTGTAGCTCTCTCTCTCTCAATTTCTTCTTTTGACCCGAGAACCCTAGCTCGGAGGTGAGCTGGAGCCGGCGATTCCGTGCTCGCCTCGGCCATGTAAGACCACGGTGGAGACCGTCGTGCTCTTCTCGTCCGTTTTCCCCAACTCGCACTAGCGGAGAAGGCGTGAATCAACCCAATCGAACCCTCATTCTCGACGTTGTTCGTCGACCTCGCCGGCGTCTCCGACCGCGCCTCGCCAAACCAAGCACACCATCGCGTTCCTGGTGAGTCACTGAATCTCCTAGTATGCGTAGATCTTTTGTTTGCTTCCTAAATCCACACCACTGTGATCGACCGCAAGCACCGCCGCATGAGCTCATCGCCGGTTGACCTCCAGTGACCAAAAAAGGGCGGTGCCACTACCAATAGGTTCGCCTTGATCCCCTCTATCCAACGAACCTAACCACAGCGCTGCGCGCGCCCCAGATCGATCGATCCTCAACCAGTAAGGATCAGACCAGGTGACGTCATGCTCACCTCAGGATCGAACCACGTCAGCAAGTTTGACCAGTCTTTGTCTCGCGTGGCTGATGACATGGCCTTGGGCCCATATGTCATTGACTGGGGATAGAGACAATGTCAGTACCAAATACATTTTCTAAACCTGAGAGCTGAGGTGGACCTAGGCCCACTGGTCAGTGACTCAGGCTAAGTGTAGATACGGTGTAAAAATTAATTCCTATTTAAGAAATAAATAAAATGTTATAACTCAATTAATAATATTCTAGAAATCAAATAAATGATTAAATCCTGTTTAATTAATAACTTTTGATTTATAATTCAGAAAAATGTGTATAATATATGAAAATTTGTAGAAAATAAAATCTAAAACTTAAAATTATTATCAAATATTATTATGATGATTATTTAAATAAATATTATTTAATAAAGGTTTTATAAGTAATAAAACTTTGATAATTCATATTTTTAATAATGGTAAATGTTAAGAATATAAATAAATACCAAAAATATTGGAAAAATAAAAACAATATTTTAAAAAGTATAATCTTGTATTATTATTTCTCTTAATTAAATTTTTATTATTTATTAAGTAATTATAAAGTAATAAGAATTGTAAAAATCATCTCTTATTATTTATAAATCACAAAAGTAAATGTAATATACCAAAAGGATCACAAAAATAATATCTACATGTTAAAAATCTAATATTCTAATTTTAAATTAAATAAAAATAGAAATAATTTAATAACTCAAATTTAAACATATTTACTTCATTAATAATTCATATAAGGATAAATAAAAAATTATTAATATTTCTAAAATGAATAAATTAAGTTAATAAATAGTATTAGTCTTAAGTATTAATAATATAAGCCATAATGTTTTAAAACATTACAAGTACCTTAGTATTAAATTATCTTCTACTTTAAGTAAGAATTATATTCTAAAAAGATTTCCACTTATAAAATTAACCTTAAAGAACAACTTATAAATACACCAAATCCTTTCCATCTATGTTAACTACCAAATTACAAAAACTACCACAACACTATAGAAAGTTCAAAAGTAGTTAAGTGACAATATATCTTGATTTATAAACTATACTTATTCATCTATAAAAGGTAAATGATACTACTCCATTATAAAATCAAGAAACTACTACACTAAGTAAAAGGATAATCAATCTTAAGTAACCTAAAGAAAACATTCCAGATACACAAGATACAAATGTTATAAGTATTATACTTTCAAAACTATCTTTGTTTTAAAGCTAACTTTAGTCTACAATAATATAAATATAACACTATAAGCATTATTATATGTTTTATAGTTAACTTTGGTCTGAACTAGTTAAGTTATAAAACATCTCAAGCCAAAACTATTCAAGCAAACACAAATAACCTTAGCCACCACTAACCAACCACAAAGCTTGTTTAGACCTTAGAAGAGAAACCTTTTCTTCGAAGGTTATTCTTTTTGCCACTTCAAACAAGAATTCTTATATAAGCAATCTTGACTAGCATTTCATAAGTATATATATTTTATTGCTACATATGTGAGATCACACACACTCATAAGCTCAAATAAAAGCACAAATGTGAAACTTATCTAAAAGGACCATACATTCCAAAGTAACCATTTCCGAAATCCAAACCCTAGGACAACGTTATTCCCGGGATTTGCATTTAGAAAGTGCATCACATTACTTATGCATAAAAGCATATTGCTTCTTTAAACATTAGTCCTTACCGGACCAATGATGCTGATTTCAGATTTTTGGATCTTATACTGACTCGAAGACCGTGAGTGCATAATCTTGCAATCACAAAAGGCAATTTCACACTTGCTCATGTCCTTTGTTTATTTTCTATAAAGTATTTTACAAATCCAGTGTTGTTATCACCTGCATTTGAAAAAGGTCTAAAAACACTATTTTCGATAATAATGTAAACTATTGGTTACTGATTAGGGTGATCAGCTAATCTATTAAATCTAACAGTTGGAATACCACTGTTCAGAACTATATCACCTAGTACTTAACAACCAATATCGTCAGTGATTCTTGCGCCGTATATTACGCGTTGACCATGAGATTTGGAATGGGACGGAGAAGTCAGCTGTATCTTCTTCCTCTCGCATGAAGCCGGATGTGCAGGTCGTGGCTATTATCCTTGAAGCGTGCATATTAATTGGTAATTCGTAGAGGATATGCAGCATATGGGTGGGAACCCTCATCGTCCCACGATAGATCTGGCATCTAACGGTTTGTACAAACCATTGCCGATGTGGGCATGGTGTACACCAAGGAGGCATGCGAGGTCGCAAAGGGGGCAGTGATTGGCTTGGATCATCTTCTGGGCCCCACATCATGGAATTGTGGACGGGAATAAGCTACCCGGTTGTGCAACAAAGAGTTGATCTCTCGTGGGTAAAGTGACGCACCTCTGCAGAGTGTAAGAACTGTAACTTGTTACTCCCTGTTCCGGGAAGGAGCTGCGAACGCGACGGGAAAGGAACTCCATGAAAGTTCTGGTAAACCCGTGAAGGCTGACGGACATAGCTTTTCAGAATAAAAGCAACCTTTAAAGAAATGTTTATGAAAACTTGCATTGCCTACGACCTATGGTTTGTGGCTGTAGTTATAGTGCATCAAACACTCTTTTTCTAGTGAATTTCCCGAGTACGCTCATACTCAAAGTATCTTCTTAACCCTTGCTAGATTCGGAAGCCATGAAGACGAGGTCTACACCAAGTTATGCTCCAGGAATCATCAACAGCTAAAGTTCTTCCATAAAGACAAGGAAGTCAACATATACCTCAACTCAAATGAAGACGAAGTTACTGATTAGATAGGAATATAATCTCTAGCCAAAGAACCTAATTCTGTAGTGCATTGCAATAGCAGCAATGCCAATCCCTTAGTTAAAATACTAGTTTTCATAGTATAATAATTCTTGCGTTGATTATCTTTGATTCTTCTCCGTAAGAAGTTCTTTCTCTCTCTTTAACCTAGAGTGTGATGGGGATGTGCCTAGCGGGGTATACCCAGCAGGACGTTTCCGACTGGCCCAAGAATTGGCGAGTGGGCCTGCAGGACGGCGACTGGATCAGGGCCCGGCGTGGATCCAAGCGATCGAAGTCAAGGCCCAAAGTAGTAGATAGGCCCAATGGATTAGGTTAAACGAAAGTCAAGCTTTAACTGAATCGGTTGAGATATGTAAACCCTAGGGAGGTGAGCCTATATAAACCTCCCCGAGGGCGTAGAGATACGTTCCATCATACACCAAGCGACTCGCCGCCGCCGCCGAGCTCGCCCATTGTACCACCTTCATAATACAATCTAGCAGAGTAGGTCTTTACCCTCGGGGCGAACCTAGGTAAAACTCGTGTCTTAGCCCTCATCTCGCACCACGGATGGTGGCCGACCTTGCCCTCGTTTCTACTACTGGCCGATTGCAGACATCTGCGTGATAATTCCCACGGCTGGCGCCCAGTGGGGCTGGCCGGTCGGCCGGTGTTCTCGCGCGAGATCCAATCTTCCCATCAACGAGACGGTCGCCACCGGCCGCATGATAGCGATCGGCGAGATGCTCCAAATCTTGCCGAGCAGCTACGTCCCGGCGGCGCGACCCGTCACGCACAGCGTGATCCTGCCGGTAGGCATGATCAGCCTCTTCATCGGCCTCACCGACGTCGTCATCTCGGAGGATTCAGCTCGCATCCGCGAGTCGCCGCCACGCGATCGGCTCTCCGAGAGCCAGATCCGCACGATCCATCGCCTCGCCTCCGAGTACAATTCGGCCCACAGCGACGTGGCCGAAAACTCAGCGGCCGCAGAAGACGCGGCCCTCAACGACGACGCCGACTCGGCGACCCCGGCGTCACTCGCCGGGTCCATCACCGCGGCTTCACCCGCGGGCTCCATCACCCAGGTCTCCAACGTGGGAGACTTCGAGGACCCCTCCATCCTCGGGATCTTCGAATTCGATTCCGGATCGGAAAACTCCGCCGACCTCCGCGACGGAACCGGTCGCCACGCCGCGACCTACATGGCGACCGGCACCGAGCCGCCGGAGGACCCCTTCTCCACCCCAATCCCTCCTAACGCCACGGCAACGGAGGTCGAGGAACTCCGCTTTGAGGCGGAGGCGCAAGGAACAAGCGCGCGAAATTCGCCTTGAGCAGGTGGCGCAGAACTATCGTGCTACCACCAGCGGATCAGGTCATGCGACCCCACCGTTGGGCGTGCCTGAACTTCGACGACAAAATGACCCGGCCGAAAGCGCGATCTGCGAGAACGCGCCACGAGGAAGCGCCCGACCGCCAGGTCGACGGCGATGGGCGCCCACCTCCACCCAACCGCACCTCCGTGGACCAGCCGCGGATAGTGGTCTCCTCACGGGAGCGAGACCCAAACGGTCTCCCACTATTCTCCACCCCGATGGACAACCTCGTGGCAGGTCGAGCAGCAGCCGACAACATCACGGCCACGAGCGACGGCACCCTATAGATCCAGTACGTCAGGACCCTGTTTGCAAAGGCCGTCGAGCAGCAAAACGCGGCCGACTTCGCGGTCGGTATGCTCGCGCTGTCGAGAAGCGAAGCGCCTCAGCGGCCGCCGATGGCGGAATACCCTCAACTGCCCGCCACCGGAGCCACTGCATCTCCAACACCGACCCGCGAACGCGACACTCTCCACCAACGACCCCAGGCCAGGGACCAACTTTGTCGCCGCCAACGGGCAACCCATCGACGCCCGCACGCCAGCCCGACGACCTGCGACACACCCTAACCAACCACCGCGACGACGAGCCCATGGGGTCGCTCAGTCGACTCGGCCCCAAGTGCTTCGGACCAATGATCCGAGGCGAGAGGTACCCACCAAACTTCAAGGCGCCTAAGGAGATAGAAAAGTACGACCCTGCCGTTTGGCTTGATACATACCTCATGGCGATGGGGATCGCAGGCCACACCGACCTGCTAGCCGCCCGTTACCTCCCCCTGATGATGGAGGGGACGTGCAGGCAGTGGATCAACACCCTCCCCCAGGACAGCATCGATTCCTGGGAGGAGATGCGCGACGCCTTCTTCAGGCACTTCGAGTGCTCCTACACCCGCGCCACCACCATCGAGGACCTGGAGCGATGTGTCCAGGGACCCCGCAAGTAGACCCGCAACTGGGTCCAACGGTGGCAAGAACTCTGGTACAACGCGGTCGGTATCCACCCGGACACCGCGATGCACTGCTTCAAGACCTCGTGCCGCTACGAGCCCCTGGTCGCCAAGATCAAGCGACAGTCTCGCACACTCGACAACATCCCGGACCTCCTCGAGATTGCCAAATGATACGCGGAGGAAGATCCAAACCAGGAAACTGACGACGAGTCAGGAGGCCAACGCCGCACGAGCGGCAACGACAGCGGACGATGGTCCGACCTGCGCTACAGCAACACTCGCCTCACCGGCAAGCGCCGCAGTGACGGGCGAGTCGACTTCGTCGCCAACACCGGGCACGCACAACGCGAGCCCAAGAGCTTCCGCCGCGACGGAGGACAACGCCGCGACGGCGGCAACTACAAAGCCAAGCCAAGGTTCGACCCCGCGGCTCTCCTTAACCAACCGTGCGTTTATAGCAGGAAGGAAGCCCAACGCACACAACCGCCGCCACACCTCGTGGAGATCGAAGGCACGGAAAGCACGGGAGGACCCCGACAACGACCCGCCAAACGGCGGAAAATTCGTCAAAGTGGCCGGCTCGCTCCATAACTTCACGGGCTTCAACACGAATCGCGAGAAGAAGGTCATCGCCGCGCCGTCACCGTCAACGCGGTGGCCTGGGCGTTCCCAGTTCCTCAACTGGTCGGAGCAGCCCATCACCTGGAGACGCCAAGACCACTCGCCACGCATCGAGTACCCAGGCCGAGTCGCCCTGGTGGTCAAGCCTAAGGTCGGCGACTACTGGCTCCCCAAGACATTGATGGACCAGCAGCTCCATCAACATCCTGTAGCTGGACACCTTCAGGCGGCTGCGGATCCCGCAGTCGATGATCGAGACAACCCACACCACATTCCACGGCATCGTCCCCGGTCGGAAGGCGTACCCGATCGGTAAGGTCACGCTGCCAGTCACCTTCGGCACACCAGCAAACTTCCGCACCGAGCGGATCGTCTTCGAGCTCGTGCCCTTCGACAGCCCCTACCACTGCGTCCTGGGGCGCCAGGCGTTCGCCAAGTTCATGGCAGCGCCCCACTACGCGTATAACGCGATGAAGCTCCCCGGGCCGTGCGGCGTCATCACCATCAACGGCGACCCCGACATGGCCGCCGAGTGCGAGGCCAAAGGGGCCGAACTCGCCGACGCCGTCATCGCGGCGGAGACCAACCACGCCGATGAGCTCGCCAAGTACGCGAGTGGGGTCAACAACGACGACCCCACCATACTCAAGAAGCCCAACTCGGAGGGCGCAAACACCTCAACCTTCGAGGCAACGACGCACACCCACACCGTCGAGCTGGTCCCAGGCGACTCCAGCCAGACGGTGACGATCGGGACGGGCATGAGCCCAGCATAGGAAGGCGCTCTCATCGGGTTCCTCCGTGAGAACAGGGACATCTTCGCATGGAAGCCCTCTGACATGCCTGGTGTCCCTAGGGATCTCGCTGAGCACAAGCTAAACGCCGACCCCAAAGTGCGACCCGTCAAACTGTCGCTGCGGCCCTTCAATGAAGAGCGCCGCCGAGCAATCGCCGAGGAGTTGCAGCGTCTACTCGTTGCAGGCTTCATCCGGCCAATCAAATACTCCAAGTGGCTGGCAAACCCAGTCCTGGTCGAGAAGAAGAACGGGACCTGGAGGATGTGCATCGACTACACAAACTTGAACAACGCCTGCCCAAAGGAGCAGTTCGTCCTCCCGCGGATCGACCAGATAATCGATTCAACCGCGGGCTCGGAGTCGCTATGTTTTCTCGACGCCTACTCCGGGTAGAATTGAAGGGTTCGCAGCATAGAAAACAAAAAATTTCCTACGATGTGAACTATATACCAAGATCTATTTATACTAGATACAAACAACGGGCGGATGTATATCCGTAGAGAACATACCCTTGAAGACCGACAAAGCTTAACGAGTTCAACTCGTGGTTGATGTAGACGATCTCTTGCCGATCTCAAGATCGAGAGGAAGTCCTAGCGCCGCAAAACAGCAGCGCATCCGTGCTCGCACACGCTCGAGGCACCGAGCAACCTCCGCCTCCTCGCTCCAGCGATGCAGCGGAAGCACAACTCTTTCTTGCCGAATAGCCACCGAACATGTATCTCGCTAGTCCGAGACCATGGGGATAAATTCTAGAGGGAGAGAGATCCTTCACGAGGAGGTGTGAGTGAGAAGTGAGAGGAGGGCTCCTTTATAGGAGGAGGGAACCCCAAGGGGTGGCCGGCGCATGGGGCTGCCCCTTGCCCTCCTCTTCATGTGGGTGGACACTCCACTCACAAAACTCCTCAAATTCCCTCCACTCAAAAGTCCACTCAAAATCCCATTAAATTTCCACCAAATTTAATGCAATCTCTCATTAAATAAAACTCTTTTATTTTATTCAGAATTTTGTCAATTACTTTAATGACAAACATTCACAAATAACCCTTGCTAGAATTCTATTTCACATGCATAACCACTTTATGCAATTTCACCGAAACCTGCTTTCGGTATCTAGTGAAATAAATTCTCGCTTGTTTATTCTTTCGGCATGAAACATTTGCTCCAATTGGATGTCGGTGTCTCTTAAGTGTGTCACCCTACGGTTCGTGAATAATGCGGACATGATCGAGACCCTCTCGGATCAATAATCGAACCCGGATCCGAGACCCATCGACTCCACACATTCAACGATGACTTTCTTGTGATCGTCTAACCTTTACGCTAGTATCTTAATCCCTTTGTCTCACGATATATTACATGTCCGAGATTCGATCATCGGTATCTCCATACCTAGTTTGATCTCATTACCGACATGCACTCTTTTTTTCGTTCCTGTGATATAACATTCTAGTGATCAAATCACTTGCTTGCAAGCTAATCAATGTGATATCACCGAGAGGGCCCAGAGTATATCTATCCGTCATCGGGATGAACAAATTCCGCTCTCGATCCATGAGCCTCAATATAACACTTTATTAGTTCTCAACCCATCTTTATAATCACCCCGTTACGGTGTGACGTTTGATGTTATCAAGAAACTCTTCGGTGTTAGTGATTGACATGATCTCATGGTCTAAGGATTAGGATCACTTGTAAGTTGTTATAGCAATATAAACTCAATGACTTTGATCGTAATGCTATACTTGATGAATGTTCATCACATCATTACACTAATGTTGTGATCCCGCATTAACAACATCCAATGTCCATGATCGAAACCTTGATCATCTTGTTAATCAACGAGCTAGTTTATGAGAGAGGCTTAACTAGGAACTTTCTGCTTGTTTATTAAACACACATGTATTAACGCTTCCGTATTAATACAATTATAGCATGCAAAATAAACATCTATCATATACTTGAATACATCCATACGCCATATTTCATAATCGAAATATGCAGAATTGCTAACATAATCCTAATCGACTTTAGCATCGCTACGGGAGAAAGTCTCATCGTAGTCAACTCCTTGAATTTGTCGAAACCCCTTTGCGACAAGTCGAGCTTTATAGATGGTCACATTACCATCGATCAGTTTTCTTTTGAAAATCCATTTGTTCTCCACGACCTTTCAGTGAGGTAATTCCACCAAGTTCCAAACTTGATTTTCATACATGGATTCCATCTCGGATTTCATGGCTTCTAACCATTTGTTGGAATCCGGGCTCATCATCGCTTCTTCATACGTCGCAGGTCATTATTTTCATCAACCATGAAATTTATGACAGGATTTCCGTCTGACTCGGAGCCGCACGCGTCTGCTTGACTGCGAGGTTCGGTAGTACTCTCTTCGAGTTTCATGATCATTATCATTAGTTCCTCTTCAACAGTGGAGCCAACTCCGAACAACTTCCTGCCATGCTACTCGCCATACTTTGAAGAGAAGGTTCCACAACCTCTTCGAGTTCTACCTTCCGACTACTCACACCTTTCGCGAGAAACTCTTTCTCTAGAAAGGATCCATTCTGGCAACAAAAACCTTGCCCTCGGATCTGGATAGAAGGAATACCCAATAGTTTCTTTAGGGTATCCTATGAAGACGATTTTTCCGCTTTGGGTTCGAGTTTATCCGGTTGAAGTTTCTTCACATAAACATCGCAACCCCAAACTTTAAGAATGATGACTTAGGTTTGTTTCAAACCACAATTCATACGGTGTCTTTTCAACGGATTTAGATGGTGCCCGATTTAAAGTGAATGCAGCTTCTAGTGCATAACCCCAAAATGACAACGGCAAGTCCGCTGAGACATCATAGATCGAACCATATCTAATAAAGTACGATTACGATGTTCCGACACACCATTTCGTGGTGTTCCGCAGTGTGAGTTGTGAAACAATTCCACACTCTTTCATGTGAGTGCTAAACTCGTAACTTAGATACTCACGTCCACGGTCGCATCAGAAATTTGATCTTTCTATTACGATGATTTTCCACTTCATTCAAATTCCTTGAACTTTTCAAAGGTTTCAGACTTGTGTTTCATCAAGTAGATATAACCATATCTACTCAAATCATCCGTGAAAGTAACAAAATAACGATATCCACCTCACGACACACTCATTGGACCACATACATCGAATGTATGATTTCCAATAAATCTGTCGCCTGCTCCATTGAACCGAAAAACGGTTCTAGTCATCTTGCCCATAAGGCATGACTCACATGTATCAAATGATTCATAATCAAGTGATTCCAAAAGTCCATCCAATGGAGTTTCTTCATGCTTAATGCCAATATGACCTAGACGGCAAAGCCACATATGTGGATATATCATCATTAAGTTTAATCCTTTTAGCATCAACATTATGAATATGTGTAACATTATCATTGAGATCTAACAGAAATAAACCATTCATCATCGGTGCATGACCATAAAAGATTTCATTCATATAAATGGAACAACCATTGTTCTCTGATTTAAATGAATAACCACTTTGCATCAAACATGATCCAGATACAATGTTCATGCTCAGTGCAGGCACCAGATAACATTTATTTAAGTTTATGACTAATCCCGACGGTAAGTGGAGAGGCAGCGTTCCGACGGCGATCACATCAACGTTTGATCCATTGCCGACACGCATCTTGACCTCACCCCTTGCTAGCGGTCGCTTGTTCCGCCACGATTCGAGTTACAAATATTAGCAACCGAACGGTATCAAATACCAGTGTCATCACGAGCACTAGTCAAGTACACATCAATAACATGTATATCATATATACCTTTGTTTGCCTTGCCGGCCTTCTTGTGCGCCAGATACTTGGGGCGATTCGCCCAATGGGCTACCCCTTACAATAGTAGCACTCAGATCGACTTAGGTCCAACTCGGTTTCTTTTCAGCGGAAACAGGCTTGCCGCCTTACTTCCTTCCGCTTTCCCTTCTTGTCTTTCTTGAAACCGGTGTTCCTATTGATCATCAACACTTGATGTTCCTTTTGATCTCCACTTCGCAGCTTTTAAGCATTGTGAGCTCGGGAGAGACTTCTTCATGCCTTGCATATTATAGTTCATCATGAAGCTCTTATAGCTAGGTGGCGTAGACTGCAGAACACGATGGATGCCTAAGTCAATGGGAATCGTTATTCCCAAGGACACAAGCTTATCGCAGAATCGACATCTTGAGTACATGCTCACTAACGGAGTGTGCTCTTCCATCATGCAGCTAAAGAACTTTTCTCAAGCATTGTAGCTCTCACAGCAGATGTGTGTCGAAAATCATTTTCAACTCACCCATTGTATCAAATGCATTGCCGTTTTGAAACGCTTTGAAGTTCGGCTCTAGCCCATACAATATGCCGCAATGAACTAAGTTGTGGTCCTCCGACGAGTCGATAGACATTCTTCTCCTCGTCGGGGCATCGTCAAAGGTGGGGCCTAACGCGCTTCTAGCACATATTGCTTTTGTGCAGCAGAGAGGAGAATCCTCAAATTCATGGCCCATTCAAGAAAGTTGCTACCGTTGCTAGTTTCTTTCTCCATGAACGCATTGAAATTAAAACAGGTGGTGCCATCTACAACAGAATTTGTAAAGTTTAGACTAAGTGTATGATAGATTGAGTTCAACTAATCTATATTACGAATGAACTCCCACTCAAAAGCGACATCCTCGTGTCCTTTTGGTGATTACATGAACCAAATCCACTACACCAAGTCCGATCATCACGTGAGTCGGTATAGCTTCAAAGGCGAGCATCAAATGGGCATCATATCAACTATATGACTCATGCTTAACCTTTCGATCGTGTTCGAGGCCATGTTCAGACATGCTTGGCTCGCCAAGTTAGAACCTTAGTATTTATGCGTGTGTAACTGCTTTTACACCAAATATGGTCGGATCCAAGAACACCCGATCATCACGTGATGTCTTGGAGCGAAAACATAATCGGTGCATACTAAAGGAAGAACACATTCTTATCTTGATATTTAAATGAGGATCATCTTATTATGCTTAACAAAGCGCTAAATAAGCAATATAAGATGCAATCAAACATCATATGTTTATTAGTGAAATTATATGGTTCCCGCAGATGATCTCTATCATGTGCATCGTGGTATGATCACTATCATACCTATATGTGTAAATCCACGATCTATGGATTTTACACGCTATGTGTTGTAAGAGTATCATCTCATACTTCTACTTACAACACTACCATATCATAACACTAGCCCAAAGAACAATCTAAACTAGACGCCTAATTTATCCATTGCAAGTTTTACGTGGCTTAGGGCTTTCGAGATAGAACCGTTCTTACCTACGAACATGAACCACAACGAGGATAATCAAATTGTTGACAACTCGCTTGCAAAATAGATATTGACTATAGTAGGAGAGACACCGCTAGCCACTTATGCAAACTGGTTGCATGTCAAGCGTGGAACAGTCTCATGTGCGAGGACATGTAAAGTTTGTCCGGCCGCTTCATCCCACTATGCCACCAATATCCAAAATCACAAGAAAGGAGCAACAACATGATCATCATCGCCACATACTCATATGTGTACTACCCGTAAAGTATCTACGCATAGATCCGGCTCGATACCTTTGAAGGGTTCGCAGATAGAAAACAAAAATTTTCCTACGATGTGAACTATATACCAAGATCTATTTATACTAGATACAAACAACGAGCGGATGTATATCCGTAGAGAACATACCCTTGAAGACCGACAAAGCTTAACGAGTTCAACTCGTGGTTTATGTAGACGATCTCTTGCCGATATCAAGATCGAGAGGAAGTCCTAGCGCCGCAAAAGCAGCCAGATCCGCGTTTCGCACACACGCTCGAGGCACCGAGCAACCTCCGCCTCCTCGCCCAAGCGATGCAGCGGAAGCACAACTCTTTCTTGCCGAATAGCCACCGGGAACATGTATCTCGTTAGTCCGAGACCATGGGGGATAAATTAGAGGGGGAGAGAGATCCTTCACGAGGAGGGGTGAGTGAGAAGTGAGAGGAGGCCTTTTATAGGAGGAGGGGAACCCCAAGGGGTGGCATGCATGGGGCTGCCCCTGCCCTCCCTCTTCATGTGGGTGGACACCCACTCACAAAACTCCTCCAAATTCCTCCACTCAAAAGTCCACTCAAAAATCCCATTAAATTTCCACCAAATTTAATGCAATCTCTCATTAAATAAAACTCTTTATTTTATTCAGAATTTTGTCAATTACTTTAATGACAAACATTCACAAATAACCCTTGCTAGAATTCTATTTCACATGCATAACCACTTTATGTAATTTCACCCAAAACCTGTTTTGTATCTAGTGAAATAAATTCGCGCTTGTTTATTCTTTCGGCATGAAACATTTGCTCCAATTGGATGTCGGTGTCTTAAGTGTGTCACCCTACGGTTCGTGAATAATGCGGACATGATCGAGACCCTCTCGATCAATAATCGAGCGGATCCGGAGACCCATATCGACTCCCACACATTCAACGATGACTTTCTTGTGATCGCGGAACCTTTACGCTAGTATCTTAATCCCTTTGTCTCACGATATATTACATGTCCGAGATTCGATCATCGGTATCTCCATACCTAGTTTGATCTCGTTCTCGACATGCACTCTTTTCGCTCCTGTGATATAACATTCTAGTGATCAAATCACTTGCTTGCAAGCTAATCAATGTGATATCACCGAGAGGGCCCAGAGTATATCTATCCGCATCGATGAACAAATTCCACTCTCGATCCATGAGCCTCAACATAACACTTTATTAGTTCTGAACCCATCTTTATAATCACCCTGTTACGGTGTGACATTTGATGTTATCAAGAAACTCTTCGGTGTTAGTGATTGACATGATCTCATGGTCTAAGGATTAGGATCACTCGTAAGTTGTTATAGCAATATAAACTCAATGACTTTGATCGTAATGCTATACTTCGGATGAATGTTCATCACATCATTACACTAATGTTGTGATCCCGTTATTAACAACATCCAATGTCCATGATCAGGAAACCTTGATCATCTTGTTAATCAACGAGCTAGTTTATGAGAGAGGCTTAACTAGGAACTTTCTGTTTGTTTATTAAACACACATGTATTAACGTTTCCGTATTAATACAATTATAGCATGCAAAATAAACATCTATCATATACTTGGAATACACATAATAAACAATTTATTATTGCCTCTCAGGGCATATTCCCTTCAAGAATCAGATCAAAATGGCAGTCGAGGACGAGGAGAAGACGGCGTTCATCACGCCATTCGGAGCCTTCTGCTACACCGCCATGACCTTTGGTCTCAAGAACGCCGGGGCGACCTACCAGCGGTGCATGCAAGAGTTCCTCGCGAGCCAAATTGGCCGCAACATCCACGTCTACATCGACGATGTGGTCGTAAAGTCCGCTCGCCAGGGTGACCGACTCGCCGACCTGGCAGAAACATTCGCCAATCTACGGAAATACAAGATAAAGCTCAACCAGTAAATGCACTTCGTGTACCAAAGGACAACTATCGGGTACGCTGCCTCCAAACGAGGGATCGAGGCGAACCCCACAAATATCGACACGATTGCCCGGCTCGGCAAACCCGAGTGCCTGCTGTGGCATCCCGCAAAACCACTACTAGAAAATCGCGTGTTTTTGTGCATTGCATCATCATGACAGCGTGCTCATGTCATCATGCCACATTGCATTTGAGCATCGTCATCATCTTGCATTTGCTTGCATAAAACTATTTCGGAAAAACCCAGCTTTGTTTTCCAAACGCCCCACCTTCATTCAAACACGCAAACCCGGTCTCCGGATTATCTTTGTTTGAATGCTGACGGTTTGCAAAAGGTGCTTTTAAATTAAATAAAAGTTTTAATTATTTTAGCGGGGGCAGTCGAACGGGCCGTATCGTTCCGAACGACCACCCCCAGGATTTTACAAACGGTCCACCTCTAATCCTATTCCTACCAAACTACCTACCCATACCCAGCCTCCACCTCACCCCGCCCAATAACTTGTCGCCACCTCACCCTCCCCAAACCCTCCACCAACAAAAATCTGCCACCTCACTCACTTTTCTCCTCTCAAGAACCCACACCCACTCTACACGACACAGCCAAGCGGCAAGACCCCACACGCCCTGCCCGTGGCCCCCAGCCAATGGGCCCACCACGACCCCACCCCTCTGCTTCTCTTCCACACGCCAGACAGCCCTCCTCTCCACTGCCCCAATCCCAGCTGCCCGTGCCTCTCCGCCTGCCCCAGTAGCACACACAGTCTCCCCACCTCACTGCCAGTGCCCCCACCGACAAGGCCTCCCCTCACCAGCCTCCACCATAGCCGTGCCCCAGCCGCCTAACCGCTGGCCCGGCGCCGCCTGCCTCGCCCGCCACTCCTCGCCCAGCCCCTCCGCAGCTTCCTCCGCTGGCCGCCCGGCAGAGCCTCGCCGACCCGCCTGCCACGCACTCATCGCGGTGTCGCCTGCCACCACCTCCGGCGCCAGAGACTTCTCCCGAAGCTCTGCCGTCGGCGCCCGTGCTGCCGCCTTGCCGCGCCCGCCAGATCCTCCGCTCCCTTCGCCGCCTCGGCGCGCCACCACCCCGCTCAAGTCCGCCTGCCAAGCTCGAGCCGCCGTCTGCGCCCTCAGCCGCCTCGCTTCGCCGCCAGAGCGCCGACAAGCCCGCCCGGTGGCCTGCCTCGCGCCCGGCCACATCACAGACCGCCTGCTCGATCGCCATTATCGACGGCGGCGTTGCTCGCGTCTGCCCGTCACCTGGGCTGCCGAGCCGCCAGTTCGAGCTCGCCTCATTGCCCGGCCCAACCTCTCGTGCAATGTAGTCACGCCTCCGCTTACCCATCGGAACCCCCAACCAAGGTCGCCACCCGGTCTCGATCCGGTGCGGACCTTGAATCCTCGCCAAGATCTTCTTGTCGACAAGATCCTGGCAAGTTGACAACGAGGTATCGGAAGGAGCCGAGAACGCCGGCGGAACGCCAAGAACTTCTACGGAGACCGACCCGATACGGACCCGAAGACCGGTGCGACAAGATCGCTCGGACGCCAAGACCGTCACATGGAACGATAAGGGCTTCATCTCGGATACGCCAAGTACTTCAGCCGGATGCCGAGTCCGACCCGACCCGCGAACCCGACAAGGGCTACACGACGACAAGATCGACGCCGACTCAGGGCGAGACCGATGTGCCCCGACGCCACGCCAAGTTCGTCTACCCGAACGCCAAGACCTACCCCGATATCCGAGAACGACCCCGGAGTCCGAGAACGATCTCGCCGATCCTGTCGAACCCCAGATCCGAACCCCGAGACCGACCCCGAACCCCGGAACCCCCAAGTCCGTCGAGACCCCTCAATGTGTGAACCTCTTCCCGGAACCCTATTTTATAACATAATACAACTTGTCAAATAATAATCGTCTTGCATGCATACATTCATGTGGTTTGGGGGCCTTATGCCGATTCACCTTATAATTAAATATGGGGCCCATATGCGGGCAAATCTAGTCTCATATTGGCCTCATTTAACCTTGTGTAGCGAACCGGTGATATATTCTGCCTTGTTAAACAACATTTAAATTGCGGGGTATCTAAATAACTTGAACCATCTAAATAATTGTCGGGACCCCGGTTCCACTTAATATGACCTAATTGCATCGCATCTTGCCATGTCATACATCATACATGCATCATGCCCGATCTTCTGCCGTTGTATTAAATAAGTGCATCCGGTGTTTATTCTAGTGTTTTGCTTCTTCGCGGATAAGGCCGTTGAGTTGATGTGAGCTTCGCCCCGATCTTCGGTTGAACCCTTCGACAATGTTTTCAGGCGAGCATATCCCCCTTTCTACCTATCTTATTTTTATAGTATTTATTCCCTCCTGTTGATCTATTGCTATCTGTGTTGCGATGCTCTAGTTTCCGTCCCCGTGATATCCCTTGCAGCCCTATATTGCCATGGCCACCTCCTATTACCTGTTGTTTGGTAGATAGCTGGACTTGCGCGTCGTAGACGATTGCTCAAGTGCTGTTGCGTTTCGTCCAGTGCCACAGTTGTTGATGTATTGCCGCATGTTGCTGTTGGAGATGATCATAGTTTTACTTATCGTTCACTTTAATTCCTGTTAAACAACTAAAATTGAAGTAAGCAGAGGCATCGGTGGGTGATAGATAACATTTTGTTTCCGAACTCCCACTTGTGTCCCGTAGGACCCCGAGTACTTGATACATGTTCCTTGATTTATCGCGCTATCCACATCCTGGAGGTATATGGGACCCCCCTGAGCCAGAGCTTGATTCAGTCTTATTTCTTGGGGCCACAAACTAGTTTGAGGTTTTATTTACGATCCTGTACTTATGCCATGCTACTTATGTATTTACGATTGTGCGAGGAGCACACATCGCTTAGGATCGGGACACGATTCTGCGGTGTCGACAAGCCCAGCCACACTTCGGGTTCCATGCTCACCAGTATACCCAAACCTTGAGTCCGTCTGAGCTTGCTTACTGCTATGGTAGACTCAAGGGTGGCCCTCAAATATTTCTAATCCTGTGATTGTTCACCGTGAAAGCCTCGTTGGGTTTTGATTTGGTTTTTCCGAGGTTGATCGGCGTGTGTTGCTATTGGTGCACCCGGCCAGGTAAAACTTTCACGGCCGTGTCCGGATATGGACGACTTGGAGCACGGTTCCGACCATAGACAAGCATAACTAAAGTTTATTGCTATAAATTTGACTTTATAATGACTAGTAATCAGCTTCACTATAATGGAATGGCTAAATAATACTGCCACCACGCTTGCTTGGAGTGTCGCCATACCATTGTACCTGACTAGTAAGTATTGCAACTACAACGGAATGGCTGAATAAAAGTACCAACAACTGCTGGGTTTGGGTTTATATCATGCTATCTGTATATGATTAGTAATTGTTGCAACTACAACGGAATGATTAACTAAAAGGTCCCACTGCTTATTTTTATCAGGACAACTATCTTTAACCTGACTAGTAATTGCTGCAACGATAACCGAATAAATAAAACTGCCAACTGTGTGAGTTCCTCGGTTGACTTCCTCGTTTGGTCTCGAGGGGAAACACCAGGATGGGTTTGTTTGGTGTTAGCTTCAGGTTGGATCCGGATAGGTCATTCTCACCCCTCTCTGATAACCGCCAGTTGTATCGAGTCTCTATAGGTTGTTTAGTGCATCTTTGCCGCCGCTTGATCCACCATACCTTTGTAGGCGAGACCGAATTCTAGACTCGCTGTCTTGGCCTCAAGATCGACGCCTCTTTTTCCTTTGCCCTTTATCGGCACCCCTTTGTCTAAGCAGTTTTGAGATCGACGTCGTTAGCGTGGTTACCCTTCCGCTTGGCTGGGCAGGGTTATGGACGCCATTGGTTATTCTTCGTGGCTCTTAGCCCCATTTGCATCTTGTCCGTGACCGGACGCTATATCGCTTTCAAGGTGATTTGGATCTTTGTATATTATATCTGTATTCTTGACTCTTTGAGTCGTGTTATATATCTGCCTGTGGGTCCCATCGAGGACTGTTGTGTAATGTTATTTCGCTTTCCACCCGCACGAAAGTGCTTGGTGGGCACCTTTGAATCGTTTCTATGCGGGTTTGGCGAATTTTGCTCAAACTTGCATAGGTCCGATTCTGAGGGTGTTACAGAGTGGTATCAGAGCCCAGCAGTTGCGATACCCCACAAGTCCAGCCTGTAGGATAACCTAGCTAACGGCCGAAGTAGAGTGTCAAAACTATTTTAAAGATCGGTTGGATAGTTCTGATTAGGTCTGATTTTACTCCTTACCCCTCTGCTGTTCTCCTCTTACCTCTACGTGTTTTGAATCCGCTCTCGTCTCTTTCTTCGAGTCCAGGAATTCTCGTGGTTGGGTTTCCTGCATACCTTGTGGTTTCGCTTCCTCCTCTGATAACGGTGTTCTACCATCCGGTGTTCATGCTGCTTGAGGAATCCGTCTGCTGTGGTACCATTCTTTGTTCCTTGTTTGTGCTACCCGGTGTTTTCCCGACGCGACGACATCATCTACGCCAGATCCGATGCAGAGTCTGCATCACCCCTTTGTTTCCGAACCTCGATTGTCGAGATCTTCAGTCTGATTCCGAGAGTTGGTTGCATAATCCGCCTATTCGTGTGCAGAGTAATGGTTTGGGTGCGCGATGGACTGATCACCATCCGACTACTCTTATCATTCGCTCTTGTACATCGAATCAGTGGATCCAGCGATTTTACTCCGTCCATGGAAGCTAGAGGTGGCTTATTTGTTGATACCTCTACCTTCGACCCTTTTGTTCCGGAGTGTTCTCTCGACGACCAGGGACAACGACCTATTGTTAGTGGTGTCGTGAGGAACTACACGAAGCGAGCAGACGCAGTTCGCCGACCTTCCTTCCGGTACCATGAGGCGGATCTCGAGGGCGAGATCCATTGTTAGTGGTGTCGAATTGTGGCATCCCGCAAAACCACTACTAGAAAATCGCGTTGTTTTTGTGCATTGCATCATCATGACAGCATGCTCATGTCATCATGCCACATTGCATTTGAGCATCGTCATCATCTTGCATTTGCTTGCATAAAACTATTTCGGAAAAACCCAGCTTTGTTTTCCAAACGCCCCACCTTCATTCAAACACGCAAACCCGGTATCCGGATTATCTTTGTTTGAATGCTGACGGTTTGCAAAAGGTGCTTTTAAATTAAATAAAAGTTTTAATTATTTTAGCGGGATGAACGGGCCGACGAATTTAACGACCACCCCTGTGGATTTACAAACGGTCCACCTCTAATCCTATTCCTACCAAACTACCTACCCATACCCAGCCTCCACCTCACCCCGCCAATAACTTGTCGCCACCTCACCTCCCCAAACCCTCCACCAACAAAAATCCACCTCACTCACTTTTCTCCTCTCAAAGAACCCACACCCACTCTACACGCACACAGCCACTGCAGCACCCACACGCCTGTGGCTCCCCGCCCAGCCTGGCCCACCACGACCCCCACCGCCTCTGCTTCTCTTCCACACGCTGCAGCCCTCCTCTCCACCGCCCCAATCCCAGCTCGCCTGCCTCTCGCCTCCAGCAGCCTGCAGCAGCGCTCCCCACCTCACCGCCGTGCTCCCCACCGACGCCTGCGTCCTCCCCGCACCAGCCTCCACCGCTTAGCCCCAGTTCCCGCCGCCGCCTGCGCCCAACCACTGGCCACGCCGCCCTCGCCGCCCTCCCTCGTCGCCACGGCGGCGCTCCGCCCTCTCGCAGCTTCCCCTCCGCTGGCAGAGCCTCGCCGGACCCGCCTGCCGCAGACTCACTGGTGTCGCCCTGCCCACCACCTGGCGCCGCCCAGACTTCGAAGGCTCGTCCCGGCGACGCCTGCTGCCGCCGCCTGCCTCGCCGCTGGCCGCCCTCCGCCGGCCCTCACGCCGCGCCACCAACCCGCTCAAGTCGCGCCTGCCAAGCTCGAGCTGCTGACCCCCTCCGTGCCCGCCTCCGCCGCCGCCAGAGCCCCGACAAGCCCCGCCCCGGTGGCCTCGCTGCCGCCACCACAGACCGCCTGCCTCGGCCACGTCGCTGGTTGCCGACGGTGTCTTTGCTGCTCGCCCGTCACTGGCTGCCCGAGCCGCCCAGTTCGACGTCAAGCCGCTCGCCTACCTCGGTAACAGAGTCACGCCTCCGGTTTACCCCATCGGAACCCCCAACCAAGGTCGCCACCCCCAAGCCCGATCCCGGTGCCCGGACCTTGAATCCCTCGCCAAGATCTTCTTGTCGACAAGATCCCTGGCGCAAGTTGACAACGAGGTATCAGGAAGGAGCCTCGAGAACGCTGACGTGGAACGCCAAGAACTTCTACCGGAGACCGACCCGATACACGGACCCGAAGACCGCGGGTGCGACAAGATCGTCGCTCGGACGCCAAGACCGTCACATGGAACGATAAGGGCTTCATCTCGGATACGCCAAGTACTTCAGCCGGATGCCGAGTCCGACCCGACCCGCGAACCCGACAAGGGCTACACGACGACAAGATCGACGCCGACTCAGGGCGAGACCGATGCGCCCCGACGCCACGCCAAGTTCGTCTACCCGAACGCCAAGACCTACCCCGATATCCGAGAACGACCCCGGAGTCCGAGAACGATCTCGCCGATCCCGTCGAACCCCAGATCCGAACCCCGAGACCGACCCCGAACCCCGGAACCCCCAAGTCCGTCGAGACCCCTCAATGTGTGAACCTCTTCCCGGAACCCTATTTTATAACATAATACAACTTGTCGCATAATAATCGTCTTGCATGCTAACATTCATGTGGTTTGGGGGCCTTATGCCGATTCACCTTATAATTAAATATGGGGCCCATATGCGGGCAAATCTAGTCTCATATTGGCCTCATTTAACCTTGTGTAGCGAACCGGTGATATATTCTGCCTTGTTAAACAACATTTAAATTGCGGGGTATCTAAATAACTTGAACCATCTAAATAATTGTCGGGACCCCGGTTCCACTTAATATGACCTAATTGCATCGCATCTTGCCATGTCATACATCATACATGCATCATGCCCGATCTTCGCTGTATTAAATAAGTGCATCCGTGTTTATTCTAGTGTTTTGCTTCTTCATGATAAGGCCGTTGAGTTGATGTGAGCTTCACCGATCTTCGGTTGAACCCTTCGACAATGTTTTCGGCAGCATATCCCTTTCTACCTATCTTATTTTTATAGTATTTATTCCCTCCTGTTGATCTATTGCTATACGTGTTTGCGATGCTCTAGTTTCCGTCCCGTGATATCCCTTGCAGCCCTATATTGCCATGGCCACCTCCTATTACCCATTGTTTGGTAGATAGGCGGACTTATGCCGTCAGACGCTTGCTCAAGTGCTATGCGTTTCGTCTGCCACGCTTGTTGATGTATTGCCGCATATTGCTGTTGGAGATGATCATAGTTTTACTTATCGCTCACTTTAATTCCTGTTTAACAACTAAAATTGAAGTAAGCAGAGGCATCGGTGGGTGATAGATAAAATTTGGTTTCGAACGCCCACTTGTGTCCGTGGGACCCCGAGTACTTGATAATTGCCTTGATTTATCGCTATCCACATCCGGGAGGTATATGGGACCCCCCGAGCGAGCTTGATTCAGTCTTATTTCTTGGGGCCACAAACTAGTTTGAGGTTTTATTTACGATCCTGCTTATGCCATGCTACTTATGTATTTACGATTGTGCGAGGAGCACAGCATCGTTTAGGATCGGACACGATTCCGGTGTCGACAAGCCCAGCCACACTTCGGGTTCCCAGTCGTTCTCACAGATACCCAAACCTTGAGTCCGTCTGAGCTTGCTTACTTTGTTGCGGTAGACTCCAAGGGTTGGCCTGAAATATTTCTGAATCACGTGATTGTTCACGTGAAAGCCTCGTTGGGTTTTGATTTGGTTTTTCCGAGGTTGATCGAGCGTGTTGCTATTGGTGCACCCCGGGTAAAACTTTCTCAAAGCCGTGTCCGGATATGGACGACTTGGAGCACTCGACCATAGACAAGCATAAATAAAGTTTATTGCTATAAATTTGACTTTATAATGACTAGTAATCAGCTTCACTATAATGGAATGGCTAAATAATACGCCCACCATCGCTGCTTGGAGTGTCGCTTACCATTGTACCTGACTAGTAAGTATTGCAACTACAACGGAATGGCTGAATAAAAGTACCAACAACTGCTGGGTTTGGGTTTATATCATGCTATCTGTATCTAATTAGTAATTGTTGCAACTACAACGGAATGATTAACTAAAAGGGCCCACTGCTTATTTTTATCAGGACGACTATCTTTAACCTGACTAGTAATTGCTGCAATGATAACCGAATAAATAAAACTGCCAACTGTGAGTTCCTCGGTTGACTTCGCTTGGTCTCGAGGGGAAACACCAGATGGGTTTGTTTGGTGTTAGCTTCGGTTGGATCCGGATAGGTCATTCTCACCCCTCTCGATAATCGCCGCATTGTATCGAGTCTCTATAGGTTGTTTAGTGCATGCCACGCCGCTTGATCCACCATACCTTTGTGGCGAGGACCGAATTCTAGACTCGCCGTGTCTTGGCCTCGATCGACGCCTCTTTTTCCTTTGACCTTTGTCGGCACCCTTTGTCTAAGCAGGTTTTGAGATCGACGTTGTTAGTGGTTACCTTCCGCTTGGGCAGGGTTATGGACGCCATTGGTTATTCTTCAGGGCTCTTAGCCCCATTTGCATCTTGTCCGTAGACGGACGCTATATCGTTTTCAAGGTGATTTGGATCTTCGTATATTATATCTGTATTCTTGACTCTTTGAGTCGCTGTTATATATATCTGTTCTGTGGGTCCCATCGAGGACTATTGTGTAATGTTATTACTTCGTTTTCCACCCGCACGAAAGTGCCTGGTGGGCACCTTTGAATCGTTTCTATGCGGGTTTGGCGAATTTTTCTCAAACTTGCATAGGTCCGATTCTGAGGGTGTTACACCTGCGATGTCCAGAAACTGGCCGGGCGAGTAGCGGATCTCAGTCGCTTCATCCCCCGCCTGGGCGAAAAGGCGATGCCCCTATACCGCCTGATGCGCAAGAACTCCACCTTCCAGTGGGACAAGGAGGCGGATGACGCGCTCCGCGACCTCAAAAAGGTGCTACTCGCCGCACCGCTACTCGCCGCACCCGCCGACAAAGAACCCATGCTGGTTTACGTCGCGGCTTCCGAAAAGGCCGTCACCGTGATGGTCAGTCAACGACCGGAGGAAGGAAAGGAGCGCCAAGACAGCGACCGTGTACTACATCAGCGAGGTCCTCACGAAGTCGCTACCAAGGTACCTCAAGACAAAAGCTGGTATACGCGGTCTTCAGAGCTTAGCGGCGCCTGCCGCACTACTTCCAGGAGCACCTGATCACGGTCGTTTCCTCAGCACCACTACAAGACATCATCCGCAACCGCGAGGCGACCGGGCGGGTCGCCAAGTGGGCCGTTGTAACACCCTCAGAATCGACCCTATGCAAGTTTTAGCGCTTCCCGCCAAAACCGCATGGAAACGATTCAAAGGTGCCCACCAGGCACTTTCGTGCGGGTGGAAAACGAAGTAATAACATTACACAACAGTCCTCGATGGGACCCACAGAACAGAAATATATACAACACGACTCCATGAGTCAAGAATACAGATATACGGTACAAAGATCCAAATCACCTTGAAAACGATGGAGCGTCCGACTACGGACAAGATGCAAATTGAGCTAAGAGCCCTGAAGAATAACCAATGGCGTCCATAACCCTGCCAAAGCGAAGGGTAACCGCTAACGACGCCGATCTCAAAACCTGCTTAAACAAAGGGTGCCGCAAGGCAAAGGAAAAGAGAGCGGTCAAGATCGAGCCAAGACACTCGAGACTAGAATTCCTCGCCACATAGGTATGGATCATAGCGGCAGCGCAGCATGCACTAAACAACCTATAGAGACTCGATACAACTGACGGCTATCAGAGAGGTATAAGAAAGAGCTATTCGGATCCAACCTGAATCTAACACCAAACAATCCCATCCTGGTATTTTCCCCTCGAGACCAAACGAGGAAGTCCACCGAGGAACTCACATAGTTGGCAGTTTTATTTATTCGGTTATCGTTACACCAATTACTAGTCAGGTATAGATAGTCGTCCTGATATAATAAGCAGTGGGCACTTTTAGTTAACCATTCCGTTGTAGTTGCGACACTTACTAGTCAAATACAATTAGCATGAGATATTCCAAACCCAGCAGTTGTTGGTACTTTTATTTAGTCATTCCGTTGTAGTTGCAATACTTACTTGTCAGGTACAATGGTCGCAAGCGACAACCCAAACAAGCAATTGTTGGCAGTTTTATTTAGCCATTCCATTATAGTGAAGCTGATTACTAGTCATTATAAATTCAAATTTATAACACTACTTTAGTTATAGTTGTCTATGATCGAGATACTGTGCTCCAAGTCGTCCATAACCGCGGACACGGCTTTCAGAAAGTTTTACCCTGCAGGGGTGCACAAATAGCAACACACACTCGATCAACCTCAGAAAAACCAAATCAAAACCCAACGAGGCTTTCACGACAAAGCAATCATAGGATTCAGAAATATTTCAGGGGGCCACACCATTGAATACACCATAGCGAAGTTAGTGACTCGAGATGGACTCAAGGTTTTGCGCCGATGGTACAAACGATGGGAACCCAAAAGCTGGGCTTGTCGACACCGCTGAAACACTCCGCTTACCTAAGCAGATAGGTGCTCCTCGCACAATCGTAATAAAAGAAAGCATGGCATAAGTACAGGATAGTAAATAAAACCTCAAACTAGTTTGTGGCCCCAAGAAATAAGAATGAATCAAGCTCTGGCTCAGGGGGGTCCCATAATCCTCCCGGATGTGGATAGCGCGAATATTCAAGGAACAGGTATCAAGTACTCGGGGTCCTACGGGACACAAGTGGACGGTTAACAACCAAATAATATCTATTGCCCACCTGTGCCTCTGCTTAACTACTTCAATTTTAGTTGTTAAACAGTAATTAAAGTTATGATCGTCTCCAACAATAAACATGCGGCAATACTCCAACAACTGTGGTACTTGACGACACGCAACAGCACTTGAGCAAGCGACTACGACGCGCAGGTCCAACTATCTACCAAACAACAGGTAATAGGAGGTGTCCAAGGCAATATAAGGCTGCAAGGGATAACACGGGTACGAAAACTAGAGCATCGCAACACAGATAGCAATAGATCAACAGGAGGGAAATAAATACTATAAAAGTAAGATAGGTAGAAAGGGGGAGATGCTCGCCTGAAAACATTGCCGAAGGTTCATCCGAAGATCGGGTCGACACTCGCATCAACTCATCGGCCTAATCCACGAAGAAGCAAAACAGTAGAAGAAACACCGGATGCACTATTTAATACTACGGCAAAAGATCGGGCATGATGCATGTATGATGTATGGCATGGCAAAGATGCGATGCATTTAGGTCATATTAAGCGGAACCGGGGTCCCGACGTTTATTCAAGTGGTTCAAGTTGTTTAACTACCCCGCAATTTAATTGTTATCTTAACATGGCAAAAGATAGCACCGGTTCGCTACCCAAATTTAAATGAGGCCAATATAAGGCTAGATTTGTCCGCATATGGGCCCCATATTTAATTATATGGTGACTCGGCATAAGGCCCCCAGGCCACATGACAATATGCATGCATGAACATTTAATATGCAACAATTTGATATTACATTTATAAAATAGGGCTCGAGAAAAGGGGTCACACATTAGGGTTCGGCGATCTTGGGTTCCGGGGTTCGGGGTTCGGTCTCAGGGTTCAGGGTTCGGCGGGATCGGTCTTCGAAGGTCGGATACAAGAGGAAGAGCTTGGTGTTCCGGGAAGAAGGACTTGGTGTGGCGTCGGGGGCGCATCGGATTCGCCCTGGTCGATGTCGATCTTGTCGTTGCGAAGATCTTGTCGAGTCCTCGTATCGGTTCGGTCTTGGCGTTCGGGAAGAAGAACTTGGCGTGCGACATCGTCGGCATCGGTGCGGGAAGGAGGTCTCGTCGTTCCGTGTCGGTGATCTTGGCATCCGGGTTCTCGGCGATCTTGGCGTCCGGGAAGGAGTACTTGTTGCTCCGAGGTCTCGGTGTCCTCGGATCCGAGAGGAAGAACTTGTCGTGCCGGGTTCGGTCTTCGGGGTCCGGTAGGATCAGCCTTCGAGATCCGTGGAGACCTTGGGGATTTCGGCAACATTAGGTCTTGTGTTTCCTCTCATCGAGGTACATGTCGTCGAATCCAAGAGATCTAGATGCCCTTTTTGTTTGCTGGAGTCCCTCGGATAGTACTACATTAGTACATCCACCACATGGAAAAACCACTCACGGTCTCTGCAGGATGTGGCAAACAGGAGCATTGCCAACGGCCGGTTGCGTGTCGAGCCACACGCAGAAGCGGCCAGGACCGGCAGAGGTTCACAGGAGGTGCCGGCGGCGCTCGCGTCAGCGCCATGGAGAGGTACTGCCAGTGGTGGAGCTCGCGGAGCGAGGCGGCAGCGGCGGTCGCAGAACCGGGCGGGCCGGGCGGGTCGCGGATGGCGGCGGGCGAGGATGGCGGTCGCAGAGCTCGGCAGAGCGACGAGGAGGAGGTGTGCCACGTTCGGACGCGGCGAGAGAAGGTCGGCGGGCGCAGACGGCGGGCTCATGGCTCGGCGACGGCGAGAGGAACAGGTGGAGGAGGCGGCGGCCGCGGCCGAGAGGCGGTGGGGGCGGGCTGCCGGGCGGGCGCTGGCTCGGCGACGGTCCGAGGAGGTGGGCGGCCTGAGGCGGGAGGAGAGGCGCGGGCTCGGCGCGGCGCGGTGAGGTCGCGAGGCGGCGGCGCCGGAGGAGGAAGACGGCGGCGGGACACGGAGAGCGGGGCACCGAGGGAGAGGGGGGCGGCGGCCGGGGTCGTGGAGATGCAGTGCCGGCTGCGGGTGCTCGGAGGCGGCGCGGAGAGGCGAACGGCGGGCGGCAGGCGGGAGGTGGGAGGGAGAGACGCGTGGGGAGGGCGGCGAGTGGGAGCGCGTGCGTGGTCTGGTGGGACGGGGCTGAGGTGGGGCCAGGAGAGAGCTAAGTGGGGGGTCGGGTGAGTGTGTGTGTGCTGCGCGTGTGTGGCGTGTGTGAGGGCAGGTGGGGCCAGCGGGTGAGGTGGGTGGAGGGAGAGAGAGCTGTGGCCAGGTGGCGGGCTAGGATTGGTTAGGGGAGAGAGGAGAGATGAGGTGGCGGCAGGCTATTGGGTGGGGTGAGGTGGAGGGGGGCTGGGTAGATTAGGTCTGGGTATAAAAGGGTTTGGGTTTTGGGTTTTATTATTTTGTAAAATATTTGTGGTGTTGTTTTGTTTTAAATTCTTTTAACAAATAATTTTTAGGCAATTAATTTAACAGATAATTATAAGACTTGTTTTGAAATAAGAGAAGAGATATTGTATCAGACAAAATAGTTTTTAGCTAAAATATTCTGAGAGCCAAAGATGCATGATGCCATGATGATGCACAAAGTTTTATTTAACATGGGATTTTCTAGTAGTGGTTTTGTGGGATGCCACAGCCGTCGAGATCGGCGTCCACAACATCAAATACGAGCCACGAAAAGCGATCAAGTCGCAGGCCCTAGCGGACTTCATCGCCGACTGGGAAGAGGCCCAGCAGCCAGAGAAGCTGCCATACCTCCACTACTGGAGCCTGCACTTCGACGGCTCCAAGAACGCGGACGGCGCAGGCGCAGGGATCGTGCTAACTTCACCGAAGGGCGACAAGCTCCGCTACGTCCTCTGCCTCGACTTCACACCCTGCACCAACAACATGGCCGAGTACGAGGCCTTACTCCACGGCATGCGAGCTGCCAAGGAGATGAACGTCAACCGCCTACGCTGCTATGGAGATTCCGACCTCGTCGCGGGGCAAGTCGCTGGCACCTGCGACGCCGTCTCCCCCACCATGGCGGCGTACCGCCAAGCAGTGGACAAGCTGGGCGGACACTTCACAGGCTACTCTGTCGAGTGGATCGACAGGCGGAAGAACGAGGAGGCCGATGCCCTCTCTCGCATCGGGTAGGCTCGACTTGCACCACCCGCCGGCGTCTTCCTCGACACAATAACCAAGCCATCAGTCTCTCCCCTGAGGGAGATCGACATCGGAGTACCGTTACAGCCGGAGGCAGCCCTGGTCGCACTCGTCATCGAGCCAGACGACTGGACCAAGCCCTACATCGCCTACCTGGAGGCCGGCACCTTGCCGGCAGACGAGATGGACGCTCGGATGATCGCTCGACGATGCAAGTCCTACACCATCATCGATGGCGATCTCCACAAGCGCAGTGTCACTGGTGTGTTCCAACGCTGTGTCCAACCCGCCGAAGGACGCAAGATCCTCCACGATATCCACTCCGACGACTGCGGCCACCACGCCGGCGCCCGCTCTCTGATCGCCAAAGCTATGCGACATGGCTTCTACTGGCCCACCGCACACGCCGATGCTATAGACATTGTCCAGCGGTGCGCCGGGTGCCAGAAGTACGCCAACCAGACGCACGTGCCGAGCTCAGCGCTCAAAATAATCCCCATCACCTGGCCATTCGCTGTGTGGGGCATGGACATGGTAGGCCCCGTCAAGAAGGCTCCCTCCGGCTACACACACCTGCTGGTCGCGGTCGACAAATTCACAAAGTGGGTGGAGGTCAAGCCAGTTCGGAAATGCGACGGGAAGACCGCCACTAAATTCCTACGCGAGCTCATATATCGCTACGGGTTCCCAAACAGCATCATCACGGACAACGGCACCAACTTCGCCAAAGGAGCCATGGCTGAATTCTACGAAGAGCACCACATCCGGCTCGACCTCGCGTCGGTCGCCCACCCGGAATCCAACGGCCAGGAGGAACGGGCCAACGAAAGCATCCTCCACGGCCTGAAGCCGCGACTCCAAGTACCACTCGAGCGCACCGCCGGGTGCTGGGTCGAGGAGCTACCCTCCGTCATCTGGGGCATCCGCACCTCGGTCAACAGGTCGACAGGATTCACCCCCTTCTTCATGGTGTACGGCGCCGAGGCAGTCATGCCCACCGATCTCGAGCACGACTCACCACGGGTCATCCACTACACGGAGGCTGCAAACGAACTCGCCCGCCAAGACAGAGTCGATCAGCTCGACGAGGCACGTGACCTCGCTCGGTCACGCACCGTCATCTACCAGCAGGGACTCCGTCTCTACCGGCCGCGGTGAAAATCGCACCTTCCAGAAGGCGACACGGTGTTGCCTCATCCAGACAAGAAGGGCATGCAAGCTCTCCTCGTGGGAGGGACCATTCGCCATCTAGGCGTACCAGCAATGACGCGCCCTCTTGAAGGGTTTCGCGGCATAGTAAATCAAAATTTTCTACGGATGCGAACAGAGGGAAAGCCAAGATCTAATCTAGGAGATGCAATCAACGAGAAAGATTGGATTAGATCTTCATACCCTTGAAGATTCGCACAGCGGAACGTTCGTCGGAACGTGGGTGATGTAGTCGTACTCGCTTCTCCTCCTCGCGATCCGATCCGATCTAGCACCACAAGTGGCGGTGCCTCCGTGAGATGCACACGTGCAGCACCTCGACGTCTCCTCCTTCCTCGGACCAGCAAGTATGGTGGAGAGATAGATTGGATCTACAACACGACGGCGTGGTGTATATGGTGGAGAATTTCTGCTGCAGGGCTTCGCCTACAAACAGTCGGGAGGGAGAGAGAATTTCTGGTGGAGCCCTAGCCCTCCCCCAAGCCCAAAGGATAAGGAGTGGGGGGCATGGACTCTCCCCTCTTCTAGAAACCCTATCTCTAGTTTAAACGATTTAAACTCTCTAGGATCGGCTGGGCCCTATGGGGCCTTGTGCCCCTGGCCCAATGCGGCCAGGACACTCCCTCATAGGCCCATGCCCCCTCCCGGAAGGTGGGGCCACGTTGGTCCCCTTCCGGAAGGTTCTAGAAGCTTCCGGTACAATACCGATTAACCCGGAACAATTCCGAACTCCAAAAACTGCACTGCCTTATATGAATCTTATTCTCCGGACCATTCCGGAACCTCTCGTGATGTCCCGGATCCCATCCGAGACTCCGAACAAAAATTCATAAACCAATTATCCAATCTATCCTAGCGTCGAGATACGTTAAGTGTGTGACCCTGCGGGTTCGAGAATATGCATACATGATCTTCTATCAATAATCAACGGGTGCAGGCACCCATATTGACTCCCACACATTAATCGATGATCATATCGGATGAACCACGATGCCAGGATTCAATCAATCCCATATATATATTCCCTTCGTCTCGCGATATTTTACTTGCCCGAGATTCGATCGTCGGTACCGTCATACCTAGTTCAATCTCGTTCACAGCAAGTACTTTACTCGTTTCGTAATCCAATATCACTTTGTGATTAACTCCTTAACCACATGCTTGCAAGCGGTGTTGATATCGATTACCGAGTGGGCCCGAAGTATATCTCTCCAACTTGGGAGGGACAAATTCCATCTCGATACATACAACCCAACAGATACTTTCCGATCACCTGAGAGACACCTTTATGATCACCCTCTCATAGGATGACGTTTGATGACCTCAAAGCTTTCTTCCGGTACCAGGGAGTTGCATTATCTCATGGTCTAAGGAATACAATATTTGATATAGGAAAAGCTTCGCAAAGATGAACACGATGAAACGATCTAATTGCTTCGCTTAGTTTGGGTCTTTCCATCATATCATTATCCCAATGATATGATCTCATTATCAATTGACAACTCATGTCTATGGTTAGGAAACCTTAACCATCATTGATCAATGAGCTAGTCCTTAGAGGCGTACCAGGGACACGGTGTTGTTCACAAACCACACAAGTATTAAAGTTTCCGCTTAATACAATTCTAGCATGGAATATAAACTTTATCATGAACAAGAATTATAATAATAACATCTTTATTATTGCCTCTAGGGCATAATTCCAACAGTCTCCCACTTGCACTAGAGTCAATAATCTAGTTTACATCGGCAACAATCTCACACCCATGGCAATCGAGGTGTTGATCATGTTTTACGTGGAAGAGGTTTAGTCAATGGATCTGCGACATTGATCCGTATGTACTTTGCTAATCTTTAGATCTCCATCGCTATATAATCTCGGATTATATGAAACTTTAGTTGATATGCTTGGTCTTTGGATGATATCTTGGTTCCTTAGCGAGTGCTATGGCGCCAGTGTTGTCACACAATATCTCCAGTGGGTCCAATGCACTTGGAACCACGCCAAGCTCAGTGATGAAGTTTCTGATCCAAACTCCTTCACTTGACACTTCTGCAGCAGCCATGTATTCTGCTTCCACTGTAGATCCCGCGATCACGCTTTGCTTGCAGCTTCTCCAGCTCACAGCTCCTCCATTCAAAATATAAACGTATCCTGTCTGAGATTTGGAATCATCCTTGTCGGTGTCAAAACTAGCGTCGACGTAACCTTTTACGACAAGCTGTTCATCACCCCCATAGACTAAGAACATTTCTTTAGTCCTATTTAGGTACTTTAGGATGTTCTTCACGGCTGTCCAGTGTTCCACTCCTGGATCACTTTGATATCTGCTCGTCAAACTAAGAGCATTGGACACATCCGGTCTAGTACACAACATGGCATACATGATGGAACCTATGGCCGAGGCATAAGGCACTTTGCTCATAGCTTCCCTATCATTTTAGTAGTGGACACCGAGCCTTGCTCAATATCTTACGACAACATAGGCACTGAACCTTTCTTTGCCTTATCCATTCTGAACCTTTTCAGAACTTTGTCTAGGTATGTACTCTGGCTTAAAGCTATCAGGCGTCTTTGTCTATCTCTATAGATCTTGATGCCCAATATATAAGCAGCTTCACCTAGGTCTTTCATTGAAAAACACTTGTTCAAATAACTCTTCACATCGTTAAGCATGTTGATGTCATTTCCGATAATCAATATGTCATCCACATACAGTACCAGAAACGTCACCGAGCTCCCACTCACTTTCTTGTAGATGCAAGCTTCGTAGCAATTTGGAACAAATCCAAAGCTCTTGATCACTTGATCAAAATGAAGGTTCCAACTCCGAGATGCTTGCTTCAGTCCATAAATGGAACGCTGAAGTTTGCACACTTTATCAGCATCCTTAGGATCGACAAAACCTTCGGGTTGCATCATATACAACTCTTCATCAATGTTGCCATTGAGGAACGCAGTCTTGACATCCATCTGCCATATTTCATAATCATGAAACGCAGCAATTGCTAATAAAATCCGAATGGACTTAAACATCGCTAGGAGAAAGTCTCGTAGTCAACACCTTGAACTTGTCGAAAACCTTTAGCGACAAGCCGTGCTTTATAGACGGTAACATTACCATCGCGTCCGCTTTCTTCTTGAATATCCATTTGCACTCAACGGCCTTTGTCGCTAGGAGGATCCACCAAAGTCCATACTTGGTTTTCGCTCATGGATCCCAATTGGTTCATGGCTTCCAGCCATTTCTCGTCTGTCTTGGTCTCATCATCGCTTCCTCATAGTTCGTAGGTTCACTGTCTTCTACTAACAAGACAGTCAAGACAGGGTTGCCGTACCACTCAGGAGGGGCACGCGACCTTGTCGACCTGCGACGTTCAGTAGCAGCATCGTCCGAAGCTTCATGATCCTTGTCATTAGCTTCCTCTATCGTTGGTGCAGGCATCACTGGAACAATTTCAGGTGTTGCGCTACTCTCCAATTCAAGAGAAGGTTCAATAACCTCGTCAAGCTCTACTTTCCTCCCACTCACTTCTTTCGAGAGAAACTCCTTCTCAAGAAAGGAACCGTTCTTTGCGACAAACACTTTGCCTTCGGTTCTGTGATAGAAGGTATACCCAATAGTTTCCTTAGGGTATCCTATGAAGACGCATTTCTCTGCTTTGGGTTCGAGCTTGTCCGGCATCAACTTCTTGACGTAAGCTTCGCATCCCCAAACTTTAAGAAACGACAACTTAGGTTTAGCACCAAACCATAGTTCATACGGTGTCGTCTCAACGGATTTAGATGGTGCCCTATTTAAAGTGAATGCAGCGGTTTCTAATGCATAACCCCAAAATGATAACGGCAAATCAGTAAGAGACATCATTGATCGGACCATATCTAATAGGGTTCGATTCCGGCGTTCAGACACACCATTGCGCTGTGGTGTTCCGGGTGGCGTGAGTTGTGAAACGATTCCACTTGCTTTAAGATGCGTGAGAAAATCATAACTCAAATATTCACCTCCACGATCGGATCGTAGAAACTTAATCTTTCATTCGATGGTTCTCCACTTCATTCTGAAATTGCTTGAACTTTTCAAATGTTTCAGATTTATGTTTCATTAAATAGATATACCCATATCTACTTAAGTCATCGGTAAAAGTAAGGAAATAGCGATATCCACCAAGTCGAAATACTCATCGGTCCGCATACATCGGTATGTATGATTTCCAACAAGTTCGTTGCTCGCTCCATCATCATTCGAGAACGGGGTTTTGATCATCTTGCCCATGAGGCATGGTTCGCATGTGTCAAATGATTCAAAATCAAGAGACTCAAAGTCCATCGAATGGAGTTTCTTCATGCGCTTTACACCAATATGACCTAGACGCAGTGCCACAAATAAGTAGTATTATCACTATCTACTTTGCATCTCTTAGCCTCAATGTTATGGATGTGTGTTTCATCCCTTTCGAGATTTAGAAGAAATAAACCATTCATAAGAGGTGCATGACCATAAAAGATGTTACTCATATAAATAGAACAACCATTATTCTCCGATTTAAATGAATAACCGTCTTGCAATAAACACGATCCGAAATAATGTTCATGCTCAACGCAGCACATAATAACACTTATTAAGTTTTAAAACTAATCCGAAGGTAAAACTAAGGAGAGCGTGCCGAGCCATCACATCAACTCTTGATCCGTTGCCAGCAGCGCGCCGTCACCTCATCCCTAAAGCCGCGTCTATTCCGTAGCTCCTTGTGTGAGGGACAAATAGTAGCAACTGAACCAGTATCAAATACCCAGGCACTACAACGAGGGCTAGTAAGGAAAACATCAATAACATGTATAACAAATATACCTTTGATGGTGCCGACCTTCTTGTCCGCTAAGTACTTGAGACGATTGCGCTTCCAAAGGACCCTTGTCCTTGCAATAGAAGCACTCGATGTCGGGCTTAGGACCAGACTTGAGCTTCTTCTCAGCGAGGGCATTGCTTGCCGCCGCCCTTCTTGAAGGGTTTCTTTGCTCCCTTACCTTTCTTAAAGGAGGGCTTGTTGACCATCAACACATGATTATCCTTCTTGATGTCCACCTCTGCAGCCTTCAGCTTTGCGAAGAGCTCGGTGATCGTATCAGTGGAACCAATCTGATTATGAGTCACTACAAAACTTTTGTAGCTGGGAGGGAGTGATTGCAGAACCCTGTCAATATTGAGCTCCTCTGGAATTATGCATTCCAGTTGCTCAAGACGTTGAGTGTAGCCCGACATCTTTATGGCGTGCTCACTAACGGAACTCCCTTCCTCCATCTTGCAGTTAAAGAACTTCTCGGAGATCTCATATCTCTCAGAACGGGCCTGAGTCTGAAACATGGTTTTCAGCTCCTCGAGAATCTCGAAGGGCCCGGGATAGGTTTCAAAACGATTTTGAAGTTCCGGTTCCATAGCAAACAACATGGTGCTCTTAATCACACCATAATCATCTTTGCGCGACTGATAGACAGCTTTCTCATCAGCCGGCGCAGTTGCAGCAGGGGGGTCACCTAACGCTTTCCCAAGGACATAGTCCTTTTGTCCGCCAGACAGAATGATTCTTAGATTGCGGAACCAATTGGTGAAATTAGACCCATTGTTTCTAAGCTTTTCCTTCTCAGCAAAAACGTTGAAGTTGAAGTTGGACTTGGCCATGTGATCTACAGTATTTGCAAGTACAATTTAGACTATGTTCATGATAAATAGTTCAACTTAATCAAATTACTAGATGAACTCCCACTAAATTCAACATCCCTCAAGTTGTTTAGTGAACACGATCCAAATTCACCACACCTAATCCGATCATCACGAGAAGAGATGTGGTTTCAATGGTGGACAACAAAGTGTCGATCATATCATTCATATGACTCATGCTTAACCTTTCGATTCTTGTGTTCCGAGTCCATGTCCCAGACATGCTAGGCTCGTCAAGTTAGACCCAAGTATTTCCGCGTGTGCAAAACTGGCTTGCACCCGTTGTATGTGAACGTAGAGTCTATAGCACCCGATCATCACGTGATGCTTGGACACGACGAACTTTTGCAGTGGTGCATACTTGGGGAGAACACAATTTTATCTTGATCTTTAAGTGAGGAATCATCTTATAATGCTACCGTCACGATCTAAGCATAATAAGATACATAAAAGGATAAACATCACATGCATATAACTTTATGTGACATGGTATAGACAATCTTCGCAAGAATGATCTCCATCTTGTGCGTTCGCATGATCTCCATCACTCCACCATGATTGCCTCCATCACGAATAGCAACTACAACTATTGCTAACTACTTAGCGATAAAGTAAAGCTATTACATGGCGTATAAGAAGTTGACTCGAGGTCATACACAATTATAAAGACAACCATATGGCTCCTGCCGGTTGTGTAGTCATCGACATGCAAGTCGTGAAACATTACAAAACATGATCATCGCATACAATATACACATCACATCTTGGGCCATACCATATCACAGAAAACACTCCTTGCAAAAACAAGTTAGACGCCTCTACTTTGTTGTTGCATGTTTTCGTGGCTTATGGGAGTAGATGCTAAGAACGATTCTTACCTACGGAAAGCCACAACGGTGATATTATGGTTGCCAAACTCGGTGTTAATCCCATGACAACCATAGTGAGAGAAACGACATCCGCCACCGCATGTGTGGAACAAGCCACACGTCAAGTGCGGAGCGGTCTCATGACGACGTCGCGTAAGGTTGGCCTGGACGCTTCAATCTCACTATCCCGTCATAAGAAGAACACAAACAAGAGGCTTGCAACAGAAAACATCAACGCCCGCAACAACCATGTTGAGTTCTACTCGTGAAACACATCTACGCATAGATCTAGCTCGATACCATGAAGGGTTTCGGCATAGTAAATCAAAATTTTCTACGGATGCGAACAAAGGAAAGCCAAGATCTAATCTAGGAGATGCAATCAACGAGAGATTGGATTAGATCTTCATACCCTTGAAGATTCAAGCGGGCGTTCGTCGGGCGTGGGTGATGTAGTCGTACTCGCTTCTCGTCCTCGCGATCCGATCCGATCTAGCACCACAAGTGGCGGTGCCTCCGTGAGATGCACACGTGCAGCACCTCAACGTCTCCTCCTTCCTCGGACCAGCAAGTATGGTGGAGAGATAGTTTGGATCTACAACACGACGGCGTGGTGTATATGGTGGAGAATTTCTGCTGCAGGGCTTCGCCTACAAACAGTCGGGAGGGAGAGAGGAAAGCTAGCAAGGCGGCTAGGGTTTGGAGGAGAGGTGTGTGAGGTTGGTGCGCCCCCACCCCTCTTTATATATAGGGGGGCGCAGCCCTAGCCCCTCCCCCAAGCCCAAAGGATAAGGAGTGGGGGGCATGGACTCTCCCCTCTTCTAGAAACCCTATCTCTAGTTTAAACGATTTAAACTCTCTAGGATCGGCTGGGCCCTATGGGGCCTTGTGCCCCTGGCCCAATGCGGCCAGGACACTCCCTCATAGGCCCATGCCCCCTCCCGGAAGGTGGGGCCACGTTGGTCCCCTTCCGGAAGGTTCTAGAAGCTTCCGGTACAATACCGATTAACCCGGAACAATTCAACTCCAAAAACTACACGCCTTATATGAATCTTATTCTCCGGACCATTCGAACCTCTCGTGATGTCCCGGATCCCATCCGAGACTCGAACAAAAATTCATAAACCAATTATCCAATCTATCCTAGCGTCGAGATCGTTAAGTGTGTGACCTGCGGGTTCGAGAATATGCGACATGATCTTCTATCAATAATCAACAGCGGGATCTGGGCACCCATATTGACTCCCCACATTCATCGATGATCATATCGGATGAACCACGATGCCGAGATTCAATCAATCCCATATATATATTCCCTTCGTCTCGCGATATTTTACTTGCGAGATTCGATCGTCGATGCAGTCATACCTAGTTCAATCTCGTTCACAAAGAAGTACTTTACTGGATTCGTAATCCGATATCACTTTGTGATTAACTCCTTAACCACATGCTTGCAAGCGGTGTTGATATCGATTAAAGTGGGCCCAAGTATATCTCTCCGACTTGGGAGGGACAAATTCCATCTCGATACATACAACCCAGATACTTTCCGATCACGAGAGACACCTTTATGATCACCCTCTCATAGGATGACGTTTGATGACCTCAAAGCTTTCTTCCGTACAGGAGTTGCATTATCTCATGGTCTAAGGAATACAATATTTGACATAGGAAAAGCTTCAAAGATGAACACGATGAAACGATCTAATTGCTTCGCTTAGTTTGGTCATCCATCATATCATTCTCCCAATGATATGATCTCATTATCAATTGACAACTCATGTCTATGGTTAGGAAACCTTAACCATCATTGATCAATGAGCTAGTCCTTAGAGGCGTACCAGGGACACGGTGTTGTTCACAAACCACACAAGTATTAAAGTTTCCGCTTAATACAATTCTAGCATGGAATATAAACTTTATCATGAACAAGAATTATAATAATAACATCTTTATTATTGCCTCTAGGGCATAATTCCAACACCTACTACCTCATCGACGTCCGCAGGGACGGCGAACTCGACGTCAAGCGACCATGGAATGTAAACCTCCTACGAAAGTTCTACCCCTAGAACCCCACATATGTACTCTCAAGTCGCTATGAAATAAAATGAATCGGCTACTGCAAATTGCGACTACTCTCCATATCTTGTGCCACTCACTTTTCGTAATAACCTTGACTAATCGCAGAAGTCAACCTTTGGTACAGCGATCGGCACGGCTAATAGTGCGGTGCAAGAACCGAGTAACCTCGGTCTTGCATCGTCACGAAAAATGCCTACCCGAGCCCCATTGGAGTAGCCTATCCGGCGGCTTACGAGCCAAGACAACTGCCGCTTCGTCAGCGACCATGGTCCTCCGCATCCTCGGCATAGCGACTCGACGGCTAAGTACACTCGGGGACCGACGACCGTTCATCGCGAGCTCGGAAAACGCCAAGTAAGAGAGCATGCCCAGGACTCGCCACGCGACTGACCCAACGGGCCAGGCAGGAGTGACGCGCCCAAACCAACGCGCCAAGTCCTCAACCACCCTCGAGTCGCGCCTAGAACAACCAAGTACCACGCTCGGGGACTCGGCCACCCGACCCCGTTCGCGCAAGGGAAAAACGGTGAAGTATAGAGCGTTCAAGGGAGTCGCCCTGCGACTGGCTCTTCGAGTTCGGGCGAGTGGACCACAATAACAAAACACTTAAAAACAACAAACATTTCATATACGAGGTAAACCCCACAAAAGGGCGGACGCGCTCGGGGACTCGTTCAAACCACAATCACAAAACACATGACAAATTCCAACACAGACACGATGTCTCATTCAAAAGCATGTCACATTGTCTCACATTACAAAATATGCCCATACGGCAGACCTGCTACTAACGCCTTAGGGCAAACTACCCTATTCTGCAGGCTTCGACGATGACTCGCCAGCACCCCGGCGATTGCGAATGAACGGCGTGTATGGGTTTGACGGGTATGTCGTCAGCTCACCCGCCATCGCCGCTCGGAAAGGCTGCTCGACCTTGAAATCCCGGTGCGGCGGCTCGGGGTCGTTGGGCGCGACGACCGTCTCCTGGTACGGAAGGAGGTCGCCCATTGCCCAGACACGCTCCGAGTACACCGTGGCGCGGTCCGTCAACTTGATCACCTCTGAAAGCTCCACCGCGCCAGTCGATGAAGAGTAGCCGCTCGTCACGTCGTCGAGGTCGAAGTCCTCTGGGAAGTGAGCAAGACCAAGGCTCAGCACCGTTGCCGCTCCGCGTCGAAACGCCGACCGCGTCATGAATTCGACCACCGTGGGCGCCTTCTCCAAATACTTCCATACCTCGACGAGGTCGCTGGGAATCACCTCCGTGGGTGATATCTCCTGGAGGTAAGCTCGAATGCATGTTGCTGACAACGTCGCCGAGTCAACGAGTGTGCCCACGCACTGCCGCGCGTCGAACGAGCTCGCCTCTTCCGCGCTATCAATGATGCGACTTGCGAGTAGAAGACAACAGTAAGTATGTGGGACGTCACAAAAAGCACAAGCTACTGGCAGAGGCAAATGCACTTACCAATCAACGGGCGGGCGAGATCCGTGATGAAGCGTTGAAGCGCAGTATGATCGTCCTGAAGCCCAGCAACAAGGGCGTCCGACACTTTACGATCTTCTTCGGCGGCTGTAATGGCAGCCTTGGCTCGTCCATCAGCCGAGCTGGCTTCTTCCTTCGCTACCCGCAGCTCGAGCTCGAGATCGGCGATTCGTTGTTCAGCCGAACTCAAAGCCGATTGCGCTGCCGCTAGCTCACCCGTAGGGACAAGTCCCTGGCGAGCTTCCTCCGCCTTCGCGGCAACCGCCTGAATCCCCTTATTCACCTCTTGGACGGCTGCCAGTTCCGTCTCCGCGCGGTGCTTTGTTGCCAATCGGTCAGCTGATTCACGTTGCAGACCCTGCACATCGTACAAATAGTTAATTAAAGCAAAAAATTCCTAAGTGCCCACCCGCTGAAATTCAGCGAGTGCGCACTCGGGGACTGGCAAGCAAAAATTTCCAAAGTGCCCACCCGCTGAAATTCAGCGAAAGCGCATCGGGACCGGCAATCAATTTTATGCCCACCCGCTGAAATTCAGCGAGCGCACTCAGACCGCAATCGTAAATTTCCTAAGTGCCCACTTGCTGAAATTCAGCAAGTGCGCACTCGGGGTCTGGATGCGAAAAGTGACAACTATATATCAAAAGGATCAGACCGCTGCAAAACAGCGACCTGATCCTCGGGGACTGGACATACCTGGATGGCTGCGCCGAGCATGCCATGGAGTTGCATTGCATCCATGGACGCGAGGAGGGCTAGCGTGTATCCTCGACGCTGGTCGACTTCTGCATCGGCGACCCCAGGCGCACGGCTCGAGGGCGAAGTTCCACTCGACGCGGCCGCTTTGGCCATAAAACGAGGGAACATCGCGATGGAGGCACCCGCCCCAAAGGAGGCTGGTTCGGCCGTTCCAGGCGAGGGAGCACCCTCCTTCGTGGACGCGGCCGCCTCTGTTACGGGCTCCGTTGGCGCGACCGCCGTGTCGTCAGAAATCGTGACGACGTCATCACCCTTGGCCTTCTTGCTGCCATCCGTAGGGGCGACGACCTCGTCCGCCTTCCTCTTACGGGAAGGATCCTCCTCGCTGGCGACGGACGGCACCTTAGCAACGGTCGGGTGGCCCATCCTCTTCACTCCGGTCCTGTACATCAATCGTGTAAGCAAAGATAATTCAAGCTGTTATGGAAGACAAAGGAGGGTGAGGGTACTCACTTGGCGACTGGAATAAAGCGTAGCCCCGTGCGGAGGCCGGCGGCCGATTCGAGGCCCAGTTGGTGACTGAGCCCCATCTCCAGGACGTCGTGTGCCCAAGACACGGACGACTTCTTCGTCGTTGAGGCCGCAGCCGGAGCCTCTGGGATATCTTCGGCAGGAGCCTCCCTGCGAGGCGAAGCCGCTGCAGCCGGAGCATCCCCCAGCCCAGAGACTGGGGCGAATGGCGGAGGCATTGAAGCCAGCGGCACTTCGACAGTGGTCGTGTCCAGCACAGCTGTCCTCGGCGGCGCTTCGTCCTTGGCCGGGCTGGGGGCGTCAGAACTGCTCGCCGAGTGTGGCGGCGAGGCCGGCCTCGTCGGCTTCGTCTTCCTCTTCGGAGGGGCCTTTGCCTCCTTCTCTTTATTCTTCTTCTTCGACGGAGTGGCCTGGTGGCGCGAGGTGGTCTCCGGAAGTTCGTCGTCGTCGTCGTGACGCTCGAGGCTTTTACTCGCCTCAAGCTCACCCTGTCGCTGCCCGCAGGTCTTGCAAACCAGTGGGGCGACCTCCTTCTCGGACTCGCTATCGTCGTTGATCTCATCGCTCCCGGAATCGCCTTTGGTGGGAGGCAACTCGCCCATGTCCTGGGCGGACGAGCTCGAGTTCTCGTCGTCCGAAGGCGGGAGCCACCCTTCCACTACTTGGAATAGCTGCAAAGGACGCAAGGTGAAATTAGAATTACCGCGACTGCAAAAACTGCGACTGCGAATGAAGCGAGGTGATTACCGTTGGGGCTGGATGCTTTTCGGTGTAAGGGGCGACCCCAGCTTGTGCGTCCAGGTACACCGCCTGGGTGATCTTCTTCAGTGCTGGGATGTAGTCCTCCAGCTTCCACTCGGCGAGGCAGGCCTTCATCGAGTCTTCCCGGCCCGTGTACTGGTACATATAATGATCTCGTCGAGCCAGAGGGACGAGCCACCGCCCGAGCCAGCAGTTGTATAGGTTGATCGTCTGGAGGCCCTTCTTCTTCAGACCGCGGATGGTCTGGAGCATTTCGTCGACAACCATTCGCTGGTCGTTGGGGAGCTTGCCGATTTGGAGACGGAGCGGCTCGGACCGGTTGGCGGAGTACCGCGGGATCACTGTCTCGCCCTCCGGGGTCGCCTCGGCGACATAGAACCACGACTTTTTCCAGTCGCTTGCCGCCTTGGAGGGCAGCATCAAGTCAAAAAATGAAGCCTTCAACTTCAGCTGGAAGGTTAGGCCGCCCACGGCAAGCATTGGGCCGCCCGCCTCCTCGCGGCTGATCCGTCCATGGAACAGATCTTGCCATAGAGGGAAGTAGGGCCAGCAGTCCAAGTAGCACTCGCAGAACGCCACGAAGATGGTGAGCTGCTCGATGCTGTGGGGACCCAGATCCGATGGCTGGATCCCATAGTAGGCGCAGAAGCGCCGGAAGAACAGGGACGTGGGGAACCCTAGCCCCCGTTCAAGATGGCTGGTGAAGCAGATGAACTCCCTCTCTCGCGGGTTCGGGGTCACCTCTCCGGCCACAGGGATGCGCCAGCATCCGGCTCGTAAGATCCCGGCCTCCTCAAAGGAAGCCAGTTGCGCCCTCATGCACTTATATCTACCCCAAGGCTCGGTGGAGAGGGCCATGGCGGAGAGATTTGTTGGGGCTCGGAGGATTTTTGGTCGGCTGGGTCGCGATGCGAAGGGAGGCGAAAGTGCGCGCAGTCGGAGGAAATGGTGAGAAGGTGGTTCTCCGATCGCCTGCCATTCCCCTTGTATAGCGGTTGTTACCCGCCAAATCAGGGAGCCGTTACTACGCGGTGATTACGCCGAAAGTTACCGTTGGATTACCCCAACGGCTAGTTTGACCATGTTTAACGGTCCAACTTCAGCCACTCGGCTCGCCGACCCAATCACTATGACAGTGTTTCGCCGACTCGACTCGCCAAAGCAGCGACCTAGATGACTGGTTTTCTCCTTTATACAGGAGCCCGCCGACGATTCGACTGGATGTCTACTCTGAAGCCAGATATACGATCGCCAGAGCCACCCACGCCTAATCGACGACGGCCTCGGGACTCTTGATGGGGATGTGCCTACCGGGTATACCCAAAGCAGACGCTTCCGATCGACCAAGAATGGCGAGTGGGCTGCAGACGGCGATCGATCGAGGCCCGGCGTGGATCCAAGCGATCGAAGTCAAGGCCCAAAGTAGTAGATAGGCCCAGTCGGATTAGGTTAAACGAGTACCGAAGCTTTAACTGAATCGGTTGAGATATGTAAACCCTAGGGGAGGTGAGCCTATATAAACCTCCCTGTAGGGCGTGTAGAGATACGTTCCATCATACACCCAAGCGACTCGCCGCCGAGCTCGCCCATTGTACCACCTTCATAATACAATCTAGCAGGAGTAGGTCTTTACCCTCCGGGGGTCCGAACCTGGGTAAAACCCTGTGTCTTAGCCCTCATGTCGCACCGCAGATGGCTGGCCGCCCTTGCCCCTCGTTCTACTACTCGCTGCCGATTGCAGCATCTGTCGTGACAATTCCCACGACAGAGTGTTCTCTGGATCTTGTGTGAAGAGTGAGTTGTAACCTCTAGCCATGTATTGGACCCGCTGTGTTTCTGTTATGCCATTCTGAGGGATGTAATACTAGTGAACGGTGTTTCATTGGTGTTATGTCAACGACTATAGTATACTACATCATGCAGTGATATGCTAGGTCACCGCAAAACATTTGTAATATTCGCTACTATGTTTATTCTAGATTCTATTTTATTATCTCAAACAATTTGAATTCACAATGTTCAAACACTGATTTACGGGCTCACAGGGATGCGGCCGGGAATATCCGTAAAACCAAACCGTAAAAAAAATATTCTATTTTACGGTTTGCTTTTAAAAGATTTATCTGACCCTTCTAGTGGACCCTAAAACGATATTCTATTTTACCATTTGCGTTTAGGATGTGTCTGACTGCTTCATTCGATCCTAAAAATGATGTTATTGCTTCATTCGATCCTAAAAATGATGTTATTGGCGTTAGGGCATCTCTAACTGATCCCCAATAATTGGTTAGAGGAGTAAAATATGCCTAAAATGCTTTTACTCATCTAATAGCACCTAACCGATGCCCAAAATGCTTTAGCGGAGTAAAAAAATTTACTCATCGGCTCCGACGACTCCTATATTTACTCATCGGCCGCACCGAGAAAAAGATTCCTCCCCTCCCAGCACGTTCCCACCCACTTTCCCCCTTTCACCTTGATCTTTCCTCCGTCTCCGATGACCACGACACCCCCGACACCACCACAGCCACCGGCGGAGCCCCGCGATGGACGGATCCTCTCGTCGGCTATCTCTGCCACCAATCCCCAGCGCTTGCCGGCACCACAACCCCCTGCCGTAAGCTCAAGCCTCTTCCTCTTCCTGTCACCATTCCTCTCCTTCTCCTCCGCGATTGGCGCCACTGAAAGTGCAATGGGCGTCGCCTAGGGGGGATGAATAGGCTTTTAAAATTATTACGGTTTAGGCTCAAGTAAATGCGGAATAAAACTAACATTTATTTTATCAAGCACAAAGTCTAGCCACTAGGTTCACCTAAGTGCACCAACAACCTATGCTAAGCAATACAAGCAACAAGGTGATAGCAAGATATAAATAATTCAAGCATGATGGCTATCACAATGTAAATGCATAATTAAAGGGCTCGGTTGAGAGATAACCGATGTACGCGGAGACGAAGATTTGTTTCCCGAAGTTCACTTCCAAAGAAGCTACGTCTCTGTTGGAGAGGTGCGATGGCGCAATGCTCTCCGAACGCCACAAATGGCTCACCTCGAGGTGTGGTGGCTTGATGCTCACCCAACGCCACACAAGGCCGCACCCCGGATGCGGAAGCACGCAAATCACCTACGCCACAAAAAGGCTCACCTTATTCTCCCGAGTGCGCACCACAAAAGGCGGGAACTCGCTCCACTATGGGACGCTTGAGGGCGGTCACCGAACCCGTACAAGATTCGGGCTAACTCCACAAGTCAATTGGAGGCTCCCAACAACAAAGCCACAAAAGGCTACAAATGCCACAAAAGTCCAACAAAGCCACAAAAGGCTACAAGACCACAAAAGGTCAAGAAGACCACAAAAGGTCAACAAGACCACAAAAGGTCAACAACCCAACCACACAACCGTCTAGGGTTCCAAGGAACCCAAGAGTAACAAGCCCTCAAGCTTGTACTCGCCAAATCTCCGAGGAGAACTCAAACCTATGCAACAAATGCAAGGGCAAGTCCTTCACTCCAAATTCCAACAAAGCTACAAAAGATATTGGGGGAATAAAGGAGGAAGAACACAAGAGGAGAACACAAAACTCTCCAAGATCTAGATCCCAATGATTCCTTCACAAAGAAGGGATTTAGCTCGGGGGGATTTTAGATCTAGATCTCCTCTCTCAAATCCCTCAAAAATATGCAAGAATCATAGGAAGGGAAAGGGGAGAGGGAAAGCTTCTTCAAGGTCAACAATGGAGGAGAGAGAGAAAGAGAGAAAGCCAAGAACCAAGAAGAAAAGCTAGTACCCACAGAGGGGAAGAGGAGCCCCTTTTAAAGGGCTCCCAGATCTGCCCGTTATGGGCATTCGCGACCATGGCCGGAACTTCCGGTGGGAGGCCGGAAGTTCCGGTGGCACACAACCAACGGTCAAAAACTGCGAAGCGAGAAACTGAAAACGCGAGTCCTGGTCGGAACTTCCGCCGGTTCACCGGAACTTTCGGTGGGAGCGAAACTTCTGGTGGAAGTTCCGACAGAAGTTCCGTCAAATAGAGCAAACAAAAACACAGAGGTTACTGAACGTGAGTGGAACGAGAGCCAGAAATTCAACCGGAACTTTCGGCGGCAACTAGGCCCAAGCGGAACTTCCGGTCCCTGGCCGGAACTTCCGATGGGAGCGGAACTTCCGGTCCCTGGCCGGAACTTCCGGTGGAAAATCCGATTGAAGTTCCGTCAAATAAACACTTTCAAAACAGAAGTTACTCATCGTGAGCGGAAGAAGAACCGAAACTTCCACCGGAACTTCCGGCGGCAAAATGCCCTAGCGGAACTTTCGATGAGAAGCCGAAACTTCCGGTCAGGGAAATTCCAGAAACCAGAAATGCAATAACTCTTGCATCCGAACTCCAAATGAGATGAAACCAATTTTGTTGGAAAGATAACGACGAATATTGGGTATCACCTTGGGAAAAAAATACCATGAATATATATGTGAAGTATCCCCCAAGATGTGGAGCCGGAAAATTGGCAAGATCAAAAACCGCAATAAGATATGCAAGTGAAATCCTTATTTGATGAACTAGAGCTTGTTATGATGATGACCATAATCTCTAGATCCTCTCGCAGACAAGAACCAAATAACAACCAAGAAAGATGATGCTATGAATGCAAAGGTTTGAGCTCTCTCCGAACGATGCAAACGAGACACCCGCTTGAGAGCCCCTCTTGATAGAACGACTATCTATCCTAAACCCGATCTCCCAACTAACAAAACGAGACCGACAAAAGAAAAGCCCTATCAAGAACATACCTTTGCCTTGAGCATCCCACTTGAACTTGATGTAGACCATCTTGTTCTTCTATAGAGGGAGATGATGTCCACACAATTCTATTCTTGTAGACAGTTGTTGGGCCTCTAAGTGCAGAGGTTTGTAGAACAACAGCAAGTTTCCCTTAAGTGGATTACCCAAGGTTTATCGAACATAGGGAGGAAGTGGTCAAAGGTATTCCCTCTCAAGCAATCCTGCAATCAAGATACAAGAAGTCTCTTGTGTCCCCAACACACCCAATACACTTGTCAGGTGTATAGGTGCACTAGTTCGGCGAAGAGATAGTGAAATACAAGTGGTAACGGTGCCAGAAAAGAGCTTGACGATGAGGCAAAGACTAAAGGCAACAATAAGTAAGCAAGAAAACATGCAACATATCTAGTAGCAAACGGTGGTTCAATGCTTAGAAACAAGGCCTAGGGATCATACTTTCACTAGTGAACACTCTATCATATAAATATCCTCTCTTCATGATACTACTCTTAACTACTCTCCGGTTGGACACTCTAATCATCGATAGGGCTATAACAGCACTCCTCAAAGTCCGCCTTCCCCAATCTAGATAACCCCACACTGTCACCTTGAGCACTAGATGGTTCCAACAAACACCACAATTTCATAGAGACATCCAACTCCAAATATAACTCATAAAAAATATTCAATCTAGCCAAAGTGACACACACGGTATGCCCGCTCTCACTTTCACACACGTGGGGAAAAGCATAGATCTATTAAAGCACAAAGAGTATTTATGTAGACTCAAGCCTAAGTGCCACCATGGCGTAAAAGCTGTCACTTTCACACACATGGGGAGAGCAGAGATATAATGAAGCACTTGAGTAGCAAGGTAGATCTACTTGATTACAAAGCTCATGACCACAAGATCATGCATAGAGAGAGAGAGATGAACACATATCTACCGGTAGAGCCCCTAGCCCTGAGGAAGAAATACTCCCTCCTCATCATGGGAATCAACAACGGTGATGGATATGGCGATAGAGATCGAAGGAGATGGCTCCGGGGGCACTTCCCCGTCCCAGAAGGGTGCCGGAACAAAGACTTTCTGTCCCCCGAATCTCCCCTTCGGTGGCGGCGGTGATGTGGAGGTTTTCGTGGATTTCCGCCAGATTGTTTAAAGTTTTTCTCCTCGGGGGCTTCTTATAGGCGAAGGGGGAGGCCGAGGCGGTGGCCAGGGGCCCCACACCCCTTCCAGGCGTGGGTTAGGGCCCACCCGCGCCTAGGGTGGGTTTGACCTCTTCGGATCCCCTCTGGACTTCTTGTTCCCCACGAAAAGTAATTGACTTTGGCGTTTGTCCCATCCAATTCCGAGAATATTGATTTTCTACCTTTCTGGAACCAAGAACAGAAGAAAACAGGCAACTGGCACTGTGGAAACTTGTTAATAGGTTAGTTCCAGAAAAAAATATAAAAACACCTCAAAGTGTAGACAAAGCAAAGCAAAGTAGATACTAAACAAGCATGGAGCATCAGAAATTATAGATACATTTCCGACGTATCAGGAGCACCTTTCTTGTTTGCTTTTGCTTGATGAAGATGAAGACCTGCAAATTGCTCCCCCATACTTCATGGGGAAACCTCTTCTTTGAACTTGTCTTCATCAATCCATGATCATGAGGATGGCAAGCTTCAAGTATGAGATCTTCTAGAGATGGCGCATCTTGAGCTTGCCCTTCTTCATCCCTTCTTGAGGTTGATCCATCTTGATGCAACTCTTTGCACTTGTCTTGACCAACCTTCAAGCTCCTTCTTTCTTCATGAATCCAATGGCAAAAATCCCTTGGACATTTCTTCATCTTTCAACCTTGAGACCAACACATGGCCCAAGCGATGCCAATGAACAAACCTACAAGTGAAACTCAATTTACACATTAGTCCATAGAAATTGTCATTAATTACCAAAACCACACATGGGGGCATACATGCGCTTTCAGCCACCTAGGTGTCGAAGGCAGCCCCGACGCTCCGCCAGCACCCTCGAATTGCCGGTGCCGTCGGCGCCGGTCTACCACGGCGTGTGGCAGCGGTCGTGGGGGGGCATGGGTCACCGAAATCACCGACCACAATACCCACCGGAAGGTCTGGATCGACAGCTTCCAGTCGGCAAAGCAGGCGGTGCTGGCGTACAAACATGGAGAACGTCGAGCTCCACGGTGCTGACTGCGGAGAGCTCAACTTCCCGCTAGGGTGCGGCACGGTGTCGAACTTGGAGCCGGCCGGCCTCCGACTCGTCTCCGACCATGAGCGGCGGGAGGACAGGGAGGCCCACCAGCGCCTCGAGGCGGAGCGCCGTGACGCGGCGATGGTGGCAATGCTCGCCGGGATCAACCCAGAGCTCGTCGAGGAGGAGCGGAAGGCCCTCGAGGAATTTGCTGAGGCCAAGCGGAAGGCCGACGCGGCGAAGAAGAAGGGGGTCGCCGATGCTGTGGGGCCGTTGACAGCTCCGACGCCGGCAAGGGTGAGGGAGGAGGACGTCGGCAGCTCCGCTGGCTAGTCGACGACACCGGTGGTCATAGAGCTCGACAACGACTCCTCCTCCTTCGAGTGGGACGAGGATTAGGTCAACTTTAGTCGAAATCCGGTTGAATTTAGTCAAATTCGGCCGACTTTTGATTGTACTATGTATATACTAGCTGAATGTCCGTGCGTTGCTACGGGTAAAATTTTACTACGACACGAAGTGTAGGGTACCAACATGACTCGGACGTATTACTCTAGATTCTTTTTAGCAAAGATAGAACTAAAAAAAAATTAAACAGATTTCAGCATTAGCCATGTCGGTTGGTAGTCGATCTTAGTCCACTGTACAATTATACTACATCACAGTCAGCTCTTTGAAAGATCGTAGGACCGACTGGGCAACTAATTTTACTACTAAGCAGAATGCATCCGAGAAACAGGGCCGGTGCTCGCAGCCAGGTACAGAAAACTAATGTGCCCTGCTGACCGCAAAGAAACATGATACGACCATCTATCGCATCGTGTTGCGGTGTCGGGCACCCTGGGAACTGCGCCATGTCTGGAGGGGCCAGCCGGCCGCGTCGCTCCACCAGGCACAGGGATTCAACGGACACATGTCTCCTGAGATCAGTTTAGTCCCCATGGATCGAGGTGTTCGTATTAAGGAGTACAACCTGCGCTGAACATCCTGAGCTCGCCAACTTAACCGCATCAAACACCGTGGCGCATCTCTCCCGGGATGCTCATCACTCGATTTGAGGCCGCCAGTTTCGAACCGCCATCGACCACCGAATGTCCGAATCGATATGTCAGCGATCGTTAAACCGATGCATCCCCACAAGTTATTTTATGATGTGAAGTGATCTGCTACACTCTTCTAAATGCCATTACTTGGCGACGTGAATCGTTGCCGCTGCTTCCGCCGGAAGCTGCCGCTAGATGGAGCTTCACCGATTCACTCTATCTCATCTGCACTGCTCGCTGATGTGAGCTGGAGTTCACATTTGTGCTAATTACCATTACTCAATCTCTCTACTTTTTTTGTAAATTTTTGTATCAAAGACCATCGAGAGCACACTTATTAATTCTCTGAAGTTCACACCTCGTTCTACCATTCTTGGACTATCCTCCGGCGATGACAGTTCTTTGAGGTGAAGTTCAGAAATTGTTTTAATTTGTCGCTGGTTCATGGTGATGCGCTGTAGCTGAGCGGAACCACGTCGTCTGCCTCGTTTTAATTTGGCGAATCACATTAGCTCCAACAAACGGAGTTGAGGTTTTATTGTCTATTCCCTGGCCGACGACCCAAGCGGCAGCAGTCCCCGCCCACGTGCTCGAGACCGCGTGTGCCACCTCCGCGAGGAGGCCGTCTCGAGCGCCACGAGCCCCTTCGAGACGGAGGCGGGCTCGATGCGGGAGTTCGGCGAGCGGATCAAGGTGCGCAGCTCCTCACCCCGCGTGTTTGACTTGGCGGTGGCATGCTGGTGTAATATCTCTAAACATACAGGGGCAAAACTGTCAGAAAATTTTGAGGGACGAAAAAGAGACGAAAACCACCCCTAGACAAATTATATAGTAGAGATTACGTTAAATAGATGTGTTGATTTCAAATTTGATTTGAATTCAATCAAATTTAATCGAATTTAAAGATAATCGTTTGATTTACTTGGCTAACTTTAAGAGATCGGATAAAAACTGCTACGTTAGAGATGCCTTTAGGAGGGCCAGGTTTTGAAAGGGTATGAGCAGGTCTAATTGGTCTCGCGTCAGGGCCGAACTCTGGTCACCCACAGCCTAGCCCACAAGCCCATCCGAGGCAGAAACGCTAGAATATTCCGTCCACCAGAGTCTCCCTCTCCCTCATCCCCTCACCCAACTTCCCCCATTCCCTCCGGTGGCCAATCCCCCAATCCCAATTCCCACCTCCTTCCGCTCCTTCCCAGAACCTTCCATTCCCGATCTCTACAAAACCGCTAAACCCCCCACCACTTGCCTAGTCCCCACTCCACACCGCCGCCTCCGCCGCCATGGGCTCCTCCTCCTACCTCCCCGCCTCCATGGATTCGCCCGGCCCCGACGACGACGACTCCCTCTACCTCTACCTCTCCGACATCATCCCCGGCTCGCCCTCCTCCTACCTCGACCTCCCCCCGACCCCGCACCATGAGCAGCAGCAGCAACCCACCCCCGACATCAACGGCGGAGGCGGAGGCGGTGACTCCCCCTCCTCCGCGCCGGAGGACCTCGTCCTCCCCTACATCTCCCGCATGCTCATGGAGGAGAACATCGACGACAAGTTCTTCTACGACTACCCCGACAACGCCAAGCTCCTCGAGGCGCAGCAGCCCTTCCTCGACATCCTCTCCGATCCCTCCTCCAACTCCAACTGCACCTCCGACGACACCAACCGCGTCGCCTCCCCGTGCTCACCCTCCGACGGATCCGGCTGCACCTCCGCCCCGCCCGCCTCCGTGGACTCGTACGACCGGTTCCAGTACGAGCCCGTCGACCTCGACCCCGCCGCCTTCTTCAGCGCCGGCGCCAACGCCGATCTCATGAACTCCGCCTTCCTCAAGGGGATGGAGGAGGCCAACAAGTTCCTGCCCAGTCAGGACAAGCTCGTCATCGACCTCGAGGCCTCCTCTGGAAACTTCTTCAAGACCACCCAGGACAACAAGGTTGCTGGATACAATGGCCGCGCCGCTCCTCCAGCGGTGCTGAGCGTGAAGAAGGAGGAGGCGGTGGACGCCATCGTCTCGGCAAATTCCAACCCCAACTCCGGTGGTGGACGAGGTCGCAAGAACCCCTACCATGACGACGAGCTGGAGCTGGAGGGTGGCAGGAGCAGCAAGCAGAGCGCGATGCAGGGGGACGACGTCAGTGCACGGGAGATGTTCGACATGATGCTGAGGCCCTCAGAAGAGACGTGCGTTGAGCAGATGCAGAATCTGCGGATCGCCATGCAGGAGGCCGTGGCCAAGAATGATGCTGGCGGCAAGGATGGGAAGGCCAAGGGCCGGCGTGGTGGTTCTGATGTGGTGGACTTGCGCACGCTGCTCATTCATTGCGCGCAGGCTGTTGCCTCGGACGACCGCCGGAACGCCACGGAGCTGCTGAAGCAGATCAAGCTGCACGCTCGCCATGATGGCGATGGCACACAGCGCCTTGCCCATTGCTTTGCAGAGGGCCTGCAGGCACGGTTGGCGGGCACAGGTGGCATGGTGCACCAGTCGCTCATGGCGACTCGCATCTCAGCGGTGGACATGCTCAAAGCTTACCAGCTGTACATGGCAGCCATCTGTTTCAAGAAGGTGTCCTTCATATTCTCAAACACTACAATCTATCTTGCCTCCTTGGGGAAGAAGAAGATACATATCATCGACTATGGTATACAATATGGGTTCCAGTGGCCATGCTTTCTTCGACGGATTTCACAGAGGGAGGGAGGGCCGCCAGAGGTAAGGATCACTGGCATTGACCTCCCCCAGCCTGGTTTCCGGCCAAAAGAGCGCATTGAGGAGACAGGCCGCAGGCTCAGTAAGTATGCTAGTGAGTTTAAGGTGCCATTCAAGTATCACGCCATCGCGGCAGCAAAGATGGAGTCACTCCGTAAAGAGGATCTGAACATTGACCCTGAAGAGACACTCATTGTGAACTGCTTGTTTCAATTCAAGAACTTAATGGATGAGAGTGTTGTGATTGAGAGTCCAAGGGATATTGTGCTCAATAACATCCGGAAGATGCGTCCCCACACATTCATCCATGCAATTGTGAATGGCTCATTCAGCGCACCATTCTTTGTAACACGGTTTCGGGAGGTCCTGTTCTTCTACTCGGCGCTGTTTGATGTTCTGGACACAACGACCCCAAGGGATAACGAACAGAGGATGCTGATTGAGCAGAACATCTTTGGGCGTGCTGCCCTTAATGTCATTGCCTGTGAGGGTACAGATAGGGTGGAGCGCCCTGAGACGTATAAGCAATGGCAGGTAAGGAACCAACGGGCAGGTCTGAAGCAGTTGCCATTGAATCCAGATGTCATTGACATAGTGAGAGAGAAGGCCAGTAACGGCTACCACAAGGACTTTGTGATTGATTTAGATCAGAACTGGCTCTTGCAAGGATGGAAAGGGCGCATTCTCTATGCCATCTCTACATGGACGGCAAATGATGCTAGCTCTTAAGTTTTAGCTGTAGTTGTTTTCAGCTGGCTACCAGGGCAGTTCTAGCTATGTCAACATAGTTTCTGTGTGTTTTGTATGAACCCATGGTCTAGTCAGTGGCCTTTGCTCAGTGGACTCAATGTCTTGAGGTACGCCTAGCCTATCCAGAATCTGGTGTGCATTTGCCATTTCGACATGCAGGTGATTCTGCTCATTAGACCAATTTATGCAATACAGGTTATGAGGGAGATGTGTAGCTTAAGATGTGGAAATGAAAAGATATCCTGCATTCCACATATCCATGGGTGTTATGTGAATTAGATGTCTATATGCAGTCATGTTGCTTCCGAATGCTTAGCTATGTAGAATTTACGCTTGGGGTGTCCTGGTCTGGATGATGTTTGCTGAAGGTATGATATGTGCTGTGATCAATCTATTCAGTTGATACAGGTTTTAATTGACACTAGTCAGTGTTTTCTAGGTGCTTCACTGGACTGTTGCAGGCAGTAACATTGTAATGTAGAACTTTAAGAATTCCCGTTTTGGCTTGTCTATTATGTTACGTATCAGGAGAGTGTGATTTCTTGATTCATTCATGCTGTGTCAGCTTAGCATAATATTTTGCCTACATATCTGAAGTTCTTGCACAGCTTAGCATAAGATTCTTTTGAACTACTGAGTAATGAAAGCTGGGACCGGTTGTGCCAGAGCTGATGTGAATGAAGCACCAGGAATCCAGGATGTTCTTATATCTGTTGTGAAGACAAGTGACTTTGCAAATTCATATTGTTTAGCATAGGACATCTATCCTTTTACTTGACATGCCTCTGACCTATCATGGATTCAGCAAAAACAGGCCACCTTTTTCCGTTTCTGTGGAATCCTGGGAGGCAGGTGACTAGGACTTTCTTGTTTCCGCCACAGAAAACGGACACTGAATGATACTAATCCTGGATATGCATTGCTATCCCAACAATAATTGTGAAAGATATGACCTTTTAGCCTTTACTGTGGGTTATTATTGTTGTCTGATTTGTGACAATTCCATGGTGTAATTGCACCGATCTGGGCCAACAGGATCTTCCAGGTAACCGTCATCACAATTCAGTTCAAGGTAGAACTAGTGTGTGTGGCTACAACTCTCCTGTTCTACATGTCACACAGGAACAGGCACAAGCAAAAGAACCCATGATAGTCAAGTGCCACACCTGAACCAAATCCCAGGAAAATCTTAACAAGATTGTGAGAATATTTTGTGGCACATGGACCCGAAGCAGCTAATCCAAAGTAAAGATGAAGGTGATACTGAAACAACATGGGGTAGCATGATACTACATACAGAGTACCTGCCGGTTGCTTCTCCTGGGGAATACTACAATTAAGTGCAAACAAAAGAGCGGTTGGACCACATGACAAGCCTAGGAATACGAAGCTCAGAGTCAGAGACCGGCCAGTGTACACTCAGTTTGGATATAAACTAGTGGGAGTGCGATCTTGTTTTGATACTGGTCACCGGTCAGGTTGTTATTTGGGAGATCAAAACGAATATGTTAAGGCAGGTAGGTGATTGCTGCAATTAGGACACCATATGAGCTGTATGACCTGATGGCTGAAGAAGATAACATACTCCCTCCGTCTCAAAATAAATGTCTTAGGTTTTTAAAAAAATGGATGAATCTATATACTAAATAGCGTCTAGATTCATCCAAATTTTGACAAATCTGAGAGACAGAGGGAGTAACTAAAATGGATGATAAGATCTATTTATTTAGTATGATGATGCTACTGCCTTGAGCAGATGGAGTCGTCTCTAAGAATTTGATAGTAGCTTCTTGTGCAAGAATGGAAAGGATCTTCGTTACAAGAGTTTTTTGTTTAACAAATATTCGTCACAGCAGTTGACCTTCGGTTCAGCTTCAACAGTTCACACCGTCATGAATTTGTTGTTGTTATTGTTGTTGTAACCATTTGGTTGAAACGTTTTAACATGTTATGTTCTTTTTTCTGTTCGTTTGGGCGTAGTATCTGCTTTTGTGGTATAACTTGCGAGCAGGCAATTTCATTGTTTTTCGTTACACGAAACATAGATTGTTTTCCAAGCTAGAAAATGGGAGTGCACTCCGTCAGAAAAGTTCCAAGTTCGCCTCCTCCTGGGCAATTTTATATCTCTCGTGCACATGTAGGCTAGGTCATTGCTTGCGACACCCAACTGCCATCACCTGCACATGATCCCATCTTAAGAATCCTTCCTAGACACATCAGTACCATGATTACTCAGCCAAACCAAATCCAGATCCGCCGATCGGATCTTTCTTTTTTCTTGGGAAAATAATTGCGGTGGTCGATGTTGGACTCCATTTGACCATTTCCGTGCATTTCCATGCGGTTGGCTATTTTTCCGTAGAATTGTCGAGTTACGGGCTATTAATGCTTAACAGTGGGCTCTCACGGACTATGGGCATCGGAGCCTGGGTGCAGAGCTAATTGTTCGTCTGGTCCGCTTGGTGGCGAACTGCTCACTAGCGTCCGGGCATTCCGATGGATTTCCGTCGTGGCCTTGGCCCATTAACTAGTTCGTATTCTTTAGCGATTTTGTTCGGAAGGACCGAAGGAGGCCGAGTTGCCCTGTGCTGGCGAGCCAGCATGTATGCAGCTGCTTGCCCGCTACTGGTACGTGGTTTCGTTAGTTGAATTGTTTTTTCGATTTAGTTCATCGACTTCCTTCTTTCGTTCCCCTGTCGGTTCTGAATTAAAGTCACACCCGGCGAGGGATGAAGGCACACAAGATTACACAAGAAAATGACACAGGAAACATGGAAAACTTTATTAAACTTTTTCTCGATAAACTCCCGTACAATGATTGCTCCCCTAACCCTAGCCTGGTAGAGGCCACACCGAATAGGTCTCTACAGGCTCAGTTTCCCAACACTGGCGAGTCAGCATGTATGCAGCTGCTTGCCCGTTACTGGTACATGGTTTCGTTAGTTGAATTGTTTTTTTTGATTTAGTTCATCAACTTCCTTCTTTCGTTCTTCTATACTTTCTCGTAGCGTTTATTATTTATATTTTTATTTCTTATATTTACATTTTTTTGTTTTCCTATTTTTTCTTCTGTGTTTTTCTTTTTGATTTTTGATTTTTTCTTTCTTTTGCGTATTCTTTTTTCTTCTAATATTTGTGTTTTTACTTTTGTACTTTCTTTTTTGTTATAAATTTTTGCTCCATCAGTAATTAAATTATGTCCTAAACAGTTACATTTTTGTAGAGATAGTAAGCAAGATTAGTTCTTCATGTGTTTCAATATTTTCCGCACTATCTAATATTTTGTTTCTCTTTTATTTGTGTCTTGTTCACTTTGTTCATGTAAGTGTTCATTTCCATCGTCATGATTTTTTTCAATAGATGTAATTTTTTTTGTTCCACTTCATTTTTGTCCCCCTTTGCATTTTGTTCCAAAATGCATTATGTTTTGTTTTTACGGTAGTTAAGATTTGTTTTTTCATGTCTTTAAAATTGTACTTGCATGATCTAATATTTTGTTCCTCCTATACCCGTGTGTTGTTTTAGGATTTCTTAGTTTTGTTCCTGATTCTTTACATTGATGCCAAAACTTGTTTCACTTAGCCTAGTTTTGTTTGCACTCATAATTTGTTTCACGGTTTCTCACTTTGTGTCCTCCTTATATATTAATGTTTTGTTTTGTGTGTAGATTTGAATTTTCTCGTCCGCGCTATAACTTTTGCTACATCTATAGTGTGACTTTCTTCCTTTAGTCTAATATGGTGTTCCCCGTGAAGGTAAGATTTAATTCTCGAGCATTAAATTTCCGTTCTATGAGTTTTTTGATTTGTTCCTTAGTGTTTTTTTCCCAAATTGAATTGTGATTTTTTTCCAAGTCTATTTAATTGTTTTATATGGAGGAGAGATTTTGCTCCTGAGATGCTATATTTTTTCCGCCCGCAACCGTTGCGACATTTTGTTTCCTCATGTGGTAAAATTTGCTACTCTCAGTCTACTTTTATTTTTCCTATTTGAGACGTGATTTTTTTCACGAGTATTAAATTTTGTTTAGTTAGGCAGAAAATCATGTGCACAACCATATATTTTCTAAAAAGTTTAGAAAAAAATTTTGGTCTAAAATTCAACACATTTTCCCCTCATAATCGTGATTTTGTTCTAGCTATTTTTTGAAGTAAGCATATTTTTTGTTCAATCTGGTCAAAACATCTACTTCGCATCTAGTCATGATTTGTTTTAAAGGCACTAAAATTCAGTTACAATCGATAATATTTTTTCACATTAGTTGCGACAGTTTACTCCGTGGGCACTAATAATTTGTTCCACTTAGTCTGCCATTTTTATTCCACAGAAACCTATAAGATGTTCCACTTATTTTTTTACATTTGTTATATATTTTTAAACAACACCAGCATTTACAACATAATTTTTTTCACACGCATAAGATGGAGCCTGGTCCGTAGTCCGTACATATCCAGCAGAGCAGTATTTTTTTTTTTTTTGAACGGTTAAGGGTCTCGAGGACCCGAGAAGCTGCAGATTAATAAGCGTGGCAGGTACAAGATACGGTTGGGCCCTTAGCTTTAAGAACTCTAGCCAGGCTAGACAAAATAGAGAAGGGCCTAACACTTACAAAAAGCACCCTAGGACTAAAACATAGAAAGCAATCAAGTCCTCGGGGGCCTCCGCCACCAGTCTCCGACGACCTCCAGCCATGGCGAGGTCGTGGTCTCTTGCTCGTTACGCCTTGAACGGAGAAGAAGCAAGCCGCCAACCTTCTTGATGACGGGGACAAACCACTTGTCGGTGCCAAGTCGTCGAGCTCGCTTCAAGCCGAGAAGGGCCTCCAATGGAGGTTGAAACCAAGGCCGCCCTTCGGGAGCAATGGCCGGCAGCTCCGCCACCAAAGGACCATGCGAAGAGGATCTCGAGTCACAACGCAGAAACCATAGCACCCATATGAAGCGGTCTTGGAATCGCAGAAGGCGAGCTTGAGGAACGCCACTCACTCTCCTCGCCACCACGGTCGGTAGGAGAAGAGCGGCGGAACTCGAGCGAACGAGCCCAAGCGCGGACACGCTTATTACGAGGATTCGCATGGAGCAACATCACCGACTCCTTCCTCCTCTGAAGGTCATCGAGAGTCACCCACGCGCCTCTTGCCGCAGATCGTCAAGGCCAAGAGAGAATCCGCCTCTTTCTCCATGCCACTACCCACTTGAAGCCCTCCCTTGCCACCACGGCCGGAAGAGGAAACAAGCGGATGCCACCACAAGGAAGAAGAGCCGCCTGCAGCTCGAGCACGACGACCACCGGAAATCCTCTTTCCCCGCCACGGCCAAAGAGAGGAGATTCCACCACCCGACCACAAGCTCAAGCAGGCCTTATTGGGGAGAAGAAGGGCTCTACCACCGCCACCATCACCGAGGGGCGAATGGCCGAGGAGAAGCCCACGAATCTGGCCGGAGAATCGGGCTCCAGCGCAGAGGCCACCACAACCAGGGACTCAGCCCCAAGACTACCTACAACCTAAACTAGAGAGGCCGCCGCCCCCCCTCAGCCCAGCTCAACCGGCAGCGCCGGCGAGCAGGGCCTTGGGGCGGTGCCGGCGGAGGGAGAACTCCCGATCTACTGTAGCACGCGGGGAGGAAGAAGATAAGAGGTTCGGACTTAGCAGAGCAGTATTCGCAAGCATGCATGAGCGTTCAGCACGCATGCATCAGCAGAGCAGTGTTCGCATGCATGCATCAGCGCCCAGCAGAATAGAGTTGGCACGCATGCGTATGTCCCACGTCCACAACAGTAGAGTGTTGTTCTGATTTTTAGTCCCACCTCATCAATTATTTAAAGAGAAAAGTACCGGTTTAAATACCCAGCCATGTCCATCCTCGTACCAGCCAGCTTTGCGAACAGAACGGTATCGATTCAAGATAGCCCTCGCGAAGAACGAAACCTGTAGAGGTAACATGGGCCAGCTCCTCCCTGGCGCAACCGGGCGAAACGGTAGCTAGAGGACGCCCGGGTGCCAGTGGGGAGGACCCGCTTGGTGGCCTTTTTCGTAGTTTAATCGGTTATAAAGCCCACTGATTAGTGGCCTGTTATTGATTATTTGGCCAATTGTAGTAGGTTTCGTTAGTTTTTTTTATTCTTCAATTTTGTTTGCTAAAACGACATTATGACTCCTTATTTGTCCTTACAAAATAAAATAGAAGTTTAGAACTAATATTAATTTAAAATAGGGTAATAATCTCCACCGCTCTTTCAGATTATCTTTTTTTCCTTCTGATGTGATTTGTGAGGTAATCTTTTTTTTTGCCTGTGCTTTCATTTATGAGGTAACCTTAACTAATAGGCCACCCCGTACAACGTGTTTGTTACTCGTTCCGTTTAGAAATATAAGACATTTTAGTTTTGAATCGAATGTATCTAGACGTCTTTTTGTATAGATTTGTAAAGGTTTAGAGTGAACCTATACACTACAAGTTGTATAGATATATTTATCTTATAAACCTAAATTGTCTTATATTTCTGAACGAAGGGAGTAGAAACCATAGCTATAAAATAGTCATTTTTTTAAACGAGGGCGGTCCTGAAGGACCTAGATTGCTGCCATTAGTCAAAGCGGTGGAGGTACATTTACAAAGGGGCCTTTCAAAAAAACAGAATTAACACATAAGCCCCTGGATTTTGCATAGAGGACCCTAGATCTAATTCCACAGACGAGATCCGGTCCTCTACCTCCTTCGCTTCCGATAGGTGCGCCCAAACTCCGGCCACCACCCTCTTCACCGAGGAACAAGCCACTTGGGAAGGGGGCAGCGTGGGACGCCGCCGTCGAGCCACCAACTCCTGGCCTTCGATGGAGGTTGAAGATGCGCCTTGCAGGCGCCGCAAGACGCCGGTTGTCGGCGTGGATTAGAGGTTGGCACGCCGCCACTTCTGTGGAAGAACTCGCCTTTGCAGCAGTAGTACCCCTCAGTCGGCCAAGATCAAGACGAAGGACTTCAAGAACCCACACCCTGATGACCCATAAGTATAGGGGATCGCAACAGTCTTCGAGGGTAGTAAAACCCAATTTATTGATTCAACACAAGGGGAGCCAAAAAATATTTATAAGCCTTAATAACTGAGTTGTCAATTCGGCTGCACCTGGAAATAGTCTTGCTCACAGTAGTTTATCAGCAGCAACAATTTTTTAGTAGCAATAGCAAAGTAACAGCAGCAGTAAAATAAAGGCAGTAGTAACAATACTAGTAAACGGCAGGATTTGAGTGCGGTGGGCATAGGGATGGATGGACGGACGTTGCATGGACAAGACTATTCATGTAATATCAAGATCTAGGGCATTTGCAGATAAAGAAGATAAAGCATCCAAGTACTAAACAATCATAGGTATGTGTTCCATATATAGTCATACGTGCTCGGAATGAGAACTTGCACAACATCTTTTGTCCTGCCAACCCGTTGCAGTGGGGCCTAAAGGGAATATACTGGCAATTAATGTACTCCTTTTAATAGAGCACCGGATCAAAGTATTAACACTCCATGAACATAAGTGATCCTCATATCACAGCCACCCCCTCCGGTTATCCCAATTTCTGTCACTTCGGGGCCTTGGGTTTCAGACAATAATATGTGTAAACAACTTGCAGGTAAGATCACAAATAATAATATCATCATAAATTAATAACATGTCTAGATGTGAGATCATAGCACTCAGTCCCTAGTGACAAGCATTAATCATAACAAGTTGCAACAATGTCAAAAAGCACTAACAAAGATACTAGGCACCATGCCCTAACAATCTGATGCAATTACATGATAGATCACATCCAATCCCTACCATTCCCATAGCCTACTGCGGGGGATCACTCACTCATGGATGGGGGAACACATGGATGGTTGATGGAGAGGCGTTGGTGATGATGATGGCGATGATCTCCTCCAATTCCCTGTCCTACAGGTGCCGAACGGAGTTTCGGTTCCGAATCATGTTTCGGTGGTGGCGCAGTGAACTCTATCTGGAAAAACGTCGACCCCCCTCTGTTTTTAGGTAAGAGGGCTTATGTAGGCGGAAGGAGAGGTCGAGGGGTTGACCGAGGTGGCCACACCACCCCCTGGCGCGGCCTGGCCTAGCCCGCGCCACCAGGTGGTGTGGGCCCCTCGTGGCCCGATAACTACACCTCACAACTATCTTTGAGTCCTACGCCGAGTTTGCAACTCCATTACAGACTCGGGGGCTACTCCCATAGGGAGCGTCGGTTGAGCACCTGAAAAAATTGTTTCCTTCGGACATATATTGCAAACGACTGAATTAAAGTCTCTGCTCGAGTCTACGACTCGAACAGACACTCGGGGCTACTCCCATAGAGAGCAATGGCTGCGCACCCTATGAATTCTTCGACTGTGATCCTTCAGATCAAATACGACAAAAAACTTTTTGGCAACTTTGCCCAAACCAACGCTAAGTGAAAAGCAGACTCCTTGGCCACCCGAAACACTTCCGTGGTGATTAAATTTTGGATGATGTGTCTATGACGCAAAGATAAGCCCTACAAATATCATCTGGTGGCATGGTAACGCACCTGACTGCGCTCTGCCAGTAAACTCCCGTGTCAACAGGCACGATGAAAATCCTGCCGAACGCGTTGGGTAGATCACTTGAAAATCACTTGGATTCGACTCTTGTAGGTCCACAACGGCCTGAGTTGAATCACACCAGCAATCGTTCCGAATTCGAGTTCGGTGACTCGAGTTTGATGAAGGTCGTATTGCTTTGTCCTATGACAGTTAACTGTCCCTGATCCGTCGGGTGAGCCAGGCACACGCATCAACAATCCCTATGAACTAAACATTTCTCCTTGTAAAGTAGGTTCAACTATATAGCACTCGAAAGATTGAAGAGTCTCTAGCCAAATCTATGATTCGACCGAACACTCGGGGGCTACTAACATGGATATACCCCACGGGTACACGATATTGGTATACCTGGTCCAGTCCAAGAAATACCCACGTCAAGACACACAGTCCATGAAGACTTCGGGTGGCCCAAGCCCATGATGTTTTCGACTCCTTGAAGGACAAGTCTAGATTAGATAGAATTTCAAAGGGTACCAACCCTAATCTGTAACCGACTCCACCTAAGCTCGGGACCTGCCTATCTATATAAGGTCCAGGAGGGTACGGCGAGAAGGATCCTCTTCCACCATCGCATACACACCTCACGCTAGATTTCATCTGCGCACCCCTGTAATTTTCGGTCCCGCCGTAATCAAGAGCAGACAAGCAGGAGTAGGGTTTTCCCTCCGGGGGCCTGAACCTGCGTAAATCTCATGTCCTGTGTTGCTTGTCTGTTAACCGTTCTGCGACTTCCAGCATCCCCATCTTCTCCAAAACCCAAGTCCATAACAGTGGGCATTGGTGAAATCAACCGTCGTCACCAGTGGAAATGCTCTTAGTCCCTCCCGACATGCTAGCACTTCAAACTTTTATGCACTTGCACAGCTCGGAATGTATTTCCATTGCGACATCCCGACATGGCCAGGTGATCCCTGACAACGATACTGAGCCCCGCTCTCTTGGTTAGAAAATTCAAGCCAACATTGATATTTTCCTTGATCCTTCCTTCACATGGGGCTACCCAATTTGACACCTTTGGGCATGAGATAAGTTTAAACAAATCATGAGAGGTTAGAGCATATATTTAAACAAATCATCCCCTTGTATTCATATATGCATCCAGTAAACTACAAAATTGCATGAGAGGTTAGAGCATCTCCACTCGCCCCCTAAAGCCCCCCTAAGAGTGAAATGAGGGTGTCGGCTAAAAAAAAACCCGCCCAACCCTTCCCAAACCGAAATGGTGCCGGTGCATCCCAACTAAACATCCGACATCTGCAGGACGAAGCCAACCCGAGGAGGGTCAATCGGGTGCGCCGACGCAACTTGAAAACGTTGGCGGTCCATCCCTGTCAGTGGGACACCAAAATATTCCCTTACTTTTCCCCTCTCTTTTCCTTCCCGGCCGTCTAGTCCCGCCATTTCTCCCCCTCATCGCCGCCCACTCCCGTCATTTCCCCGCCCCACCTCTCCCCTCTCGTGCGCCACCCGCCACCGCCACCATGCTTCTGAAGAGGTACCAAGCTCCCCGCGCATCGGCGCCCATGAAGAAAGGGAAGAACGACAGGCAGCGGCCGAAGGGGATGACCAACACAGAGTGGGCGTTTGACATCCAGCGCAGGAAGGTGGAGAATGCCAGATGCCGGCTGAGGGAGAAGAATTCGTGGCTGCGCCGGGTGGCAGAGGCACAGGCAGAGCAGGCTCATGCGGCCTCTCTTCTGCGTCGTCCTCCGGCCAGGCAAACAAGGAGTCATACCTCACTCGTTTCTCGCTGGTCTATAATGACTTCAACTCGCTCGGCGTTTTCGACCCCAACTCCCTCACCAACGACACCTCACCGGCCCATTGCCGCCTCCCCCTTTCAATGGAGGTGCGCTGCCACAGAGGGCTGGCTTCACCCATTTCATCGCGGGAATCAGCTCGAGCGACAACAACCTGTTTAGCGCGCACCACGGCGACTCCATCATGGCTGATATCATCAACGGCAGCTCCACCCATGCTTCACGCAAGAAGAAGCCGCTGCATATGTGGGCAAGAAGGAGGACGGTGGTGTACCATGGGAGGACAAGTTCTACATGTACGTGGAGGTGGCAGAGGCCGAGGATGAGGTGGTGGAGGTGCCGATGACCATCGTGGCCGAGCTGAAAGGGAAGAAGAAGGCAACAAAGGTGGAGGGCGAGAAAAATAAGAAAGAGGTGGCGGCTGCGGCCCTAAGTGGAGCTCGAGGGAGGATGAGTGCCTCGCTGAAGCTTGGAAGACCATCAGCATAGAACCCTTCACTGGCGCCAACCAGAACTCGGACTTCTACTGGAAGAGGGTGAAGGCGGCGTATGATGAAAGGCGGCTCTTGTATCCCTACTTCAAGTCCTTGTTCCATGACCGCAACGACTTGGACATGTCTCACTGCTAGGCCATGATCCAGCACGCCTGCAACAAGTGGCACGGGGTCGTCGAGGAGGTGCGCCGCGTCCATATCAGCGGCACCAACTACGACGATCAGGTAAGCAGCCCTCATCGCCGCCCGCTCTTTCCCATTCGAAATTTGCGTCTGATTGTTGGTATTGTTCGTAGATGCGCGCCATGATCGTCGCCTACCGTGAGGACAATGATGACAACGAGTTCAAGTTCATCCACATCTTCGATCAGATCAAAGGGTGCGACAGCTGGGAGGAGATGCGTACCTCTCTCACCAAGGCCAAGGCCACCACCTACGTCCCCGGAGCGACACCATTGGCGGCCTCGGAGGGTCGACCCATTGGCTACAAGACGGCCAAGGCCATCAGGGACACGGCGCCGGCCATCGAGAAACCGCACTCGTCCATCCTGGCATGCATGGCCGCCGCCGCCGCGAGGGAAGAGCAGGCCACTAGGTTAGAGGAGATCAGCACGGCAAGGTGGCCGTCGGTCATCGAGTGGCAGGACATCAAGCTCGGCCTCATCAAGGCCAACATGGTGGCAAAGAAGAGGAGGCAAGACTTGGCGATCTTGATGGTCAACACAAAGAATATGGATGACAAGGTGAAGGCATGGTGTGTTGATCAGCGCGCCTTGATCCTCTCCGAGAGCCGAGCGGCCGCCAACCAGGCCAGCATCCTGACACCGGCGGCTGCGACCCTGATCCCGATCGACAGCCAGGCCAGCAACACCGTTCTATCGCTGGCAACCCCGGAGGTGCCTCCTACCGTGGCGGATGGTCTCCCCGTTTGATTCTCGTGTTCCTCGCATGTTTATTTTGACTAATGGACTCGTATTCCGGTGATTTGCGGTTATTGCATCGCCTGAACTAGTTGTGCATCTTCTAAATGTTTGAATTTGCAATTGCGATTTGGGAGGGAGAGGGGGGGGGGGGGGGGGGGGGGGGGGGGACGCTCTTATGCAAATGAAAGGGGACGTACTACAGTTCTTGAAGTTCCATCTCCAGCTTCCTTACAGTGTCATGTCGCTCCTGCATCTTAGACGGTGTCTAATATCTAGAAAATACTACATTTTCAGAATGGGATTTGACGAATGTTTCCACACCCTTGCGTGGACAAAGAGCTGGACTCTGGCCCCAAGGGAGAAGGTAAACCAGTTGGTAATATCCTGGGCCACCCAAACAGGTGGGAGGGGGAATTTGCCCCCTCTTTCCAACAAACATATGAAATTTTCTATTGAATACTAATTTGTATATTATATTATTGATATAGATAAACCACCATATATAAAAATCTTGCAGACAAGCCTCCTCTCTATCGCCTTGCAAATATTGTACGCTCCTGTTGAAAGCCCTAGGCCTAGAACAAATACACCACTGAACGTTCCAAAGGATAATCACGCATTCTCATCCTGCATCAAGGAGGGATTTTAAGGATGGGTATGTCCCATTTGAGTAGAAAATTATCAGTAATCATGACAGTTCGGTAATAAGTCGTATGGGATGAGCAATTTCAGCCAGTGTGCGATAGCCTATCCTGAACTAGTGGAATCTCCCTGTACCACACCTGCATAAGTTGGGAAATAAAGTCCCACTTGATCACTGGCCTTCGTTGCAACTCTTCCTCCTCTTGATAGATTTCATAATCCAGTACATAAGGGATCACCATATCCTTTTGAATGCAACATTTGATAAAGCAAGGCCCAGTACCAAATCCCGTAATAATATACCAATCAACAAAAGAATTCATTGCTCTATCCTCACCGGCTAGATATGTGAAATTTATGGCAATACCAGCAGTAGTTCATTATGATGAAAGAGTGTCTAGGAACTAGTCATATATAGGAGGAGGTGAGATTCGAATTTAGGCTATCTAGCACACCACTTCTTGTGATAGCCAGAAGACCCCTGAGTCAGTGGTGTATTTTTTCTATGGAGCTCGGGCTTACCTTCTCTAGAAGAGAACCGGCAATGTGCTGCGATTTCTTCTCTAGGGTTGTTTTCCGGAGGATTTTTTTTTTGCTAGAATTAAAATCTCTAGGGTGTTTTCCGGAGGATTTTTTGGTTGGTAATGTGCTCGCCATTTCTTCTCTACTACTAACTCAACAAGTATCCAAGAGAAGAGAACCGCTATATGTAAAGAATAGTTCGTGGTTGGACCATTTCTCTCTCGTGTCCAAAAAAGGACACTGGCAACGAGGGAACCCAACACGTACTCTACGTATCTAGCTTGCCACAGGTGATGAAACCTATGACGACCCGGAACAAAAAAAAAAAAAATACGATGACGCATCGCCTTTGCTCTCTCCGAAGCCAGCGCCACTTACACACAAATATGCCTGCATATATACACATTTTCACCCTTCCCAGAAAATCCTGGCGTGAGACAATAAGATGATGAGGATCTCTGCCCTGCTTGTGGCGCTGCTGGCCTGCGCCACCGCCAGGGTGGCCGTCGTCGTCGCAGCGGCGTCAGCGTGCGACGGGATAAGCTGCGGCATGGGCAGCTGCAAGGAGGTGCCGCCGCTGCTCCCGTTCCTGTCCAACGTGAGCACCTACAGCTGCGACTGCTACCCTGGGTGGCTTAACTTCGTCCCCTTGGTCACCCTCTCTGCCTGCTACATCCCCACTTGTAAGCAAGCGATCGATCACAGTATATACAGTTTTCTTCTTTGCAGTTCGAGTCTAATGCAGTATTAAGGGCTAAGATAAGTTAGCCTACGATCGACGATGAATCCACAATTATACTCTTAAAGTTAGTGTACTCTATTTTTTAGTTAACTAACAGATAAATTTTAGTCGGCTCCGGTGACGAAGAGGCGAGGACAGCGGCCCATTCTCAGCCCTAGTGACTGCAATCTTTCTAGGTGGTCTAATGAGATCTATTTATAATTTTTATTACTTTTAAGTTATTTTGTACCGTTGTTGATAATTTTTAGTAGATTCAATGGAATTTCACGATAAAACTAGCGGCTCAGTTTGGGTCCTGTCCATCCGAACTACAACTAAAGTGTAACACCCCGGTTCTGAAAAGACCGTGGCCTCTATGTGACATGCCAATCCCTGGATCGGTTCATTGGCCCACAATAGAGTAAGATAGATAACATAGCAAAATATCCATGTATCATGAATAACGAAGATCCAGAGTACCATTATTACAATAAAAGCTTAGCACAAAGCTAGCTCAAATTATTCAGGTAACAACATAAATAAAGTAAATCCTCCATTCTTCAAATTGCCCACAAGTGAACAAGTGCCGAGTGGAGTATCGTAACCTATATCGATTAATCAGAATCGGAATAACCTGCAACATGAAACGTAGCAGCCTCGAAGGGTCAATACATGGAATGTATGGCAAGTAGAGCTAGTAATGGAGACAATAGTACTAACATCTACATGCATATTTGGCAAGTGGAGCTGTGTCTAGCTTGCATTTGCAAATACATTTGTCCTACTTTCATAAATAGTTTTGATTTTTTTTGAAAAGATCCCAATTAAGTTAACCCAACAATATTAAAACAATTATGAAATTAGAATGAGTGAGAAACATGTCATGGAATCAATATCAAGCAACTCAGATGTCCATAACCGGGGACACGGCTAATCGATTAGATTATACACCCTGCAGAGGTTAGTACACTTTACCCATGTGACTTGACCAGCCCAGCTCGTACCATCACTCTCATTTTGGGTGATGATAGGGAGAAGTCCAAGAAGAGACTGTTCGGGAAGTAGCTCCTCAATCCCGACGCGCACCGGTCCAACCTACCAAAATTCTACATCTCTGGATACGCGGGTTCGAGTTACCACAACCTACTAAGTCCAACCAACCGCCCATTCTATTATTGGCACATGGTTGTACACGTAAGCTACACAATAAAAAAGCCAATCATTCTCTCTTGATACCTGGGTGCCTTTCCGCAATGAAACCACCAAAAAAATTATCAATACCATCACACCCAGGAGATTCATTGATTAAGTTGTTTTAGTTTTCACAAACCAATACTTTTAGAAACAAGTAACCCAGCCCTCGTTCAACATAGCATGGCTAAGCACATCTACTAACGGTGGTTCATCTATAAGGAAAACCCTACCACATAATAGGACATAGCATAGCGATAGTATCATCCTACACATGCATCTATAAAATACACGACAATGCATTAAAAATAGTAGGACGATATCATGAACAAAGTAGCATCTACTTGCCTTGGTTGTAGCGGTCGGAAGAACAATCCACACACGAGCAAGCGTTGCACTCGTCACAATCTACACGATACAATTGCAATCATAAACAAACAATCCACAAGCATATGCAACAAAGATGATGCATGAATGCAAGAACGACAAGTGAATTGGTGCTACAGCTGCACCACAACATCCTATACCATAATACTACCGATTGCATGCATGGAAAATAGTTTTAGCGCTAGGAAAACTATTAAGTAAAAGTAATGCTCACAACTAGAGCTAGAACTTAAATAATCCACTACCGGTAGTATACTATTTGTAAAATCTTGGGAAAATTCTACCGTATAGGCATCGCTGAGTAGAAACCGTACCAATTGGAATTACTCAAAAAGGAATTATAAAACTCCCGGAGTAATTAAAACACTGCACAAAGCCACTAGACAGTTTCTGCAGAAGTTTTTACTGTAAGCCTATCTTTTTAATTCACGATGGCATTCCCCTCGTTCCACTGAATCCAGGGACATATCATACGTGATTTTTGGAGCTACGGATCTTTTTCTACGAATTTATTACTCCGAAAAGGCCATTAATTAGTTTGATTAAACTGTACTAAACCTTGCTGCAAAAGCCTGAACCAAGGGTACAGCGAGATTCTACACGACTCACTGAATCTACACATATTTTATTTGCAATTTTTGGCCAAGCGGTTTAATTTCTACGCAATTTATAAGATTCTACCAAAATCTGTCAACTAAAAGGATTAACGAAATTGACCAGTCAATTGTGTCTGTTGACTGGTCAAAGCGTCTGCTGACTGGCGCTGACTAGTCAACGCCCGAGTCTGACTGGTCAACGAACGATCTAAGCCGCTGATCTGAGATCTGACGGTGGCTGCTGTCTTACCGGAATCAAACGGCAAAACGGACTCCGGACGGTGCGGCGAGTTCCGGACGGCGGTGGCGATCAACTACGGCGACGATGTCTTTCCTGCGCGGGTATACACGGTTAGCGCACGGGTCGAGAAAAACCAACGCGCGCGCGAGACGGTGCGCATACGTGCGTGTATGCGAGCACGTGTGCTTGCACGCATGTGTGTGCACGAGCGCAATGCCATGGCGCCGGCAATGGGCGCGGTATGACGGGCGGCGGCTGAGGGGGGCGACGGCGCGGGGCGCCGGGGAGCGCCGTGGTGGCGGTGGGTGGCGGTGGCGGCGGGCGCAAGCCGCGGGCGCAGCGGGGCGGCGGGCGGTACTGGCGGCGGGCGACGGCGGCGGCGAGGCGGGCGCACGGCGGCGGCGTGGGCGGCCCGGCGGGTCGCGCGGTTCCCGAGGTGGAGATCGCGCGGGGCAGGGAGGCGGCAGGGTCGGGCACGGTTAACGAGGCCAGGTGGGGTCCCTTTTGTGGCCCTGCGCGCGGAAATCCTAAACTGATTCGGTCCGGAGTTAGACTAGAACTCGGAAATCGGTCCAAATTTTCGGACCTTTTTCCGGAGTTTCACTAAAACGGCCGCAACTTCTCCGTACGAGCTCCGATTCGAGCGATTCTTGCGCCTACGGGTTCGTATGGTCGAGGAGAACAATCTAGTGTCAATGTTTGAGCGGAACCACTAATCTACAAGGGTGGTAAACGCTAGTCCTACTAAAGCTTCCCGTAGGAACCTCGTAGCAAAATAGAATAGGGTTTTGCAAATGGCGTTTCGCCGAACCTTTTCACTCGACGGTTTTGCATAGAAAAGCATGATGCAATGATATGAATGATATGCAAGACCAAATATAAAATTTGGGATGTGACAAGACTAACCCCCTTAAGATGAATCTCGTCCCCGAGATTCGGCGCGGCTAGCAAATAGGTGTGGGTAGTCCTCTCGGATGTCATCCTCACGCTCCCAAGTGGATTCCTCTTCGGTGTGGTGGCTCCACTGTACCTTGCAAAACTTGATTGTCTTGGTACAGGTAGTCCTCTCTGCTGTCTCCAGAATCTTGACCGGTTTCTCCTCATAGGTGAAGTCGTTCTCAAGCTGAACCTCCTCTAGCGGTACAGTGTCTCTCAATGGTGTATCCACCATCTCCGGATGGCACTTCTTCAGCTGGGACACGTGGAACACGTTGTGAACAGCGGATAGAGCCTCTGGCAACTCCAACTGATAAGCAACTTCTCCTTTGCGTGCTAAGACCCGATACGGTCCAATAAATCGAGGTGCCAGCTTACCCTTAATTCCAAACCTCTTGATTCCACGAAGTGGCGACACTCTGAGGTATGCTCTATCACCTATCTCATACACCACTTCCTTGCGCTTGGCGTCAGCGTAGCTCTTCTGTCTTGATTGTGCTACCTTCAGCCTGTCCCTAATCAAGGCGACCTTCTCCTTAGCGTCCTTGATCAAATCAGGTCCAAACAACTGGCGTTCTCCTACTCCATCCCATAGTAATGGTGTTCGGCACCGTTTCCCATATAGCACATCGAATGGTGACGTCTTGATGCTGGTTTGATAGCTGTTGTTGTAGGAAAACTCCGCATACGGCAAATTCTCATCCCAACTAGAGCCATGAGCCAAGGCGCAAGCTCTCAGCATGTCTTCCAAAATCTGATTCACCCTCTCAGTCTGTCCATCGGTCTGTGGGTGAAACGCTGTGCTAAACTCCAATCTAGTACCAAGTGACTCGTGTAGCTGGCGCCAGAAGTGTGAGGTAAATTGGGTGCCTCTATCAGATACGATACTCTTAGGAACTCCATGTAGGCACACAATTCTGTCCATGTAAATCTTGGCCAACTTTGCACTTGTATAGGTCGTCTTCACTGGTATAAAGTGGGCTACCTTGGTCAAATGGTCGACCACTACCCAAATAGAGTCATATCCTGACCTGGTCCTGGGCAATCCTGTGATAAAGTCCATTCCCACTCTATCCCACTTCCAATCCGCAAGACATAATGGTCATGTAGTCCTCTGCTTCGTGTTCCGCCTTCACTCGGCTGCACACATCACATAGGGCAATATGCTTGGCGATGTCTCCCTTCATGTTGTTCCACCAGAATCTGCTCTTCAAATCCATATACATCTTTGTGTTGCCCGGGTGTATGGAGTATGGCGAGTTATGAGCCTCCTGCAGAATCAACTCCCTTATCTCCGGGTCGCTGGGCACACACAAACGATCTCCATACCACAAGGTACCATGCTCATCCTCGCGAATGTCCTTTTCCCGATTCTCCTTCATCTTTTCCTTTATCTCCTCTATTTCCTTGTCTCCTGCCTGAGCCTTTATGATCCTGTCCTGTAGCGTCGGTTGGACTTCCATTGTAGCCAAGTATCCTTCAGACACTACTTCCAGTCTAAGGTCCTTGAATTGCTTGCACAAATCCTCAGGCAACTCACCAATTGTCAATCCATTGGCATAAACCTTCCGGCTCAGAGCATCAGCTACTACATTGGCCTTTCCTGGGTGGTATTGTAGATTCATATCATAATCCTTGATAAGCTCCAACCATCTCCTTTGTCTCATGTTCAGTTCCTTCTGCGTGAATATGTACTTCAGGCTCTTGTGGTCGGTGTACACATCAGAGTGTTTTCCCATTAGGTAATGCCTCCATACCTTGAGCGCATGAACCACTGACGCTAACTCCAAGTCGTGTGTGGGGTAATTCCGCTCATGGTTCTTGAGTTGTCGCGAGGCATATGACACTACTCTCCCATCTTGCATCAGCACACTACCAAGTCCCTGTCGAGAAGCATCACAGTACACTTGGAAATCCTTCTGAAGATCTGGTAGACACAGAACATGCGCGGTCACTAGTCGACGCTTCAGTTCCTGAAAGCTGGCTTCACATTCGTCAGACCATTCAAACTTCCTCTCCTTCTTCAGAAGTTCATTCATCGGCTTTGCAATCTTGGAAAAGTTTTCAATGAACCTCCTGTAATATCCAGCAAGTCCCAAAAAGCTTCGAATCTCTCCCGCATTCTTGGGTGCTTCCCACTCAGTTACTGCGGTCACTTTGCTTGGATCAACAGCAATTCCTTCTCCTGACACTACGTGTCCAAGAAACCCAACAGTGTTAAGCCAGAATTCACACTTGCTGAATTTGGCATACAGCTTGTGTTCCCTCAGTTTCTCCATAATCAGTCGAAGATGTTTCTCATGCTCGGCATCATCCTTGGAATATATCAATATGTCGTCAATAAACACCACCACGAACTTGTCCAAGTACTCCATAAATACCTTGTTCATAATGGTCATGAAGTATGCCGGGGCATTCGTTAGTCCAAAAGACATAACTGTATACTCATATAAACCATACCTAGTGGTGAAGGCGGTTTTTGGTACGTCCTCCTCCCGGATCTTCAATTGGAAGTAGCCTGAGCGCAGATCAATCTTGCTGAATACCTTGGCTCCTTCCAGTTGATCAAACAAATCATTTATGTTCGGCAGAGGGTACTTGTTCTTGATGGTTACTTCATTCAGCGAACGATAGTCCACTACTAACCTCTTGCTGCTGTCCTTCTTCTCCACAAACAGCACAGGTGCTCCCCATGACGACGAACTAGGCTGAATGAATCCCTTTTCCAGCTGCTCTTTCAACTGCTTCTTCAATTCCTTCAGCTCATCCACATCCATCTTATATGGTTTCTTTGCTATTGGTCCTGTTCCCGGCATCAGGTCGATAAGAAACTCTACATCCCTGTCAGGTGGCATCCCTGGCAGCTCTTCCGGAAACACGTCGGGGTAATCCCTAATCACTGGCACAATATCCATGCTAACCCCCTTAAGAGAATTCAACTTACACCTTCCTGGTCGTACAGCTGACTTGAATCTAATCCTCTTACCATCCGGGGTTTTGAGTGAAACAGCTCGCTGTGCACAATCTATGTGTCCCCCATGCATAGACATCCAATCCATACCCAGAATAACGTATAATCCCTATGAATCCAACACTACCAAATGTGTAATAAAGTTGTGTGTTCCAATCCTCACAGTTAAATCGCGTTATCCCGCACTAGCTATCATATCTCCTCTAGGTGAATTCACTCTAATAGACCTTTTCATAGACTCAGTAGGTAACTTATACTTATCCACAAATGCCCTTGATATGAATGAATGCGATGCACCAGTATCGAAAAGTATAAGTGCAGGGTAAGTGTTGATTGGGAACTTACCAATCACAAGGTCAGGCTCATCTGGAATCTCCTCCACATTCATGTGGTTCACTGTGGCCTTCTCGCCATTGGTTGGCTTCAGTCCTTTCCTCTCCGGACAGTTGTCAGCATAGTGTCCCTTCTGCTTACACTTGAAGCACGTCACCTCACTCAGATCCTTCTTCACGAAGCTGCGATCACGGTTGCGGTCATGTCCACCGGAGTGGTGAGAGTGTCCTCCCTTGTGGTTGTGGTGGCTGCTCCTATGGTTGTCATGACGATGTCCATCGCCTCCACGGTGGTGGCGGTCATGGCTCCCATGGTCACTTCCTCCATGCTTGGAGTATCCATCATATGAAGTGTGAGACTTGTGATGTGAACCAGAGTGGTGATTATTGCTCTTTCTCTTGCGGTTCTCCACCTGTTTGTTCTTCCCTTCCAAGATCCTGGCCTTGTCCATAAGCTCCTGGAAAGTGGGGCAGTAAACCACCAGTAGATGTACTGAAAGCTCATCACTGAGGCCATCCAGGAATCTCTCCCTCCTTTTTGCATCAGTGTCAACATCCTCAGGTGCATAACGGGACAGGTTGTTGAACTCCTCAATGTACTCGGCCACGGTGCGATTGGTTTGGCGCAAGTTGCGGAACTCCTTTCTTTTCAGGCTCAGAACTCTTGAGGACACGTGGTTGGTCCTGAAACCTTCCTCAAACATAGCCCAAGTCACGGTATCCAGCGGGTGGGTGATCTGAAATGTGTCCCACCAAGAAGCGGCTGGTCCCTCCAGTAGGTGAGCGGCAAACCTCACCTTCTCCGTATCAGTGCATCCGACAGTTACTAGATCCTTGTTGACTGAACGCAACCAGTCGAGAGCAACCATTGGTTTAGTTGCAGTAGAGAACTTAGCTGGCCTTAGCATCAGAAATCTGGTGAGAGCATCTCCCTGAGGCTGATTGTTTCCATTGTTGTTGTTCTGATTTGCCATGAACTGAGTCATCACTTGGGTCAGCTGTGCCTGAGCTGCCATGAGCTGCTCCATCTCAGTGGGGTGACGGCGGGGAGGCATCTGTGGTTCAGCACAGGTAAGTTTAGAAAGAATCAACTACGATAATAGGATTCTACCCATGCATATGATCAAACAACAACAAACAATAGCAGACAATCACAAGCAAGCAACACATCAACAAACAAGCGATCCAGCAACCTCCCAGGGGTTATCCTAGCAGTATATACCTACTGAAATAGTTTTACAAGAGTTGGCAATGGTTAACTAAACAGTTGATCATCTAAACAACAAAAACAACAATCTGCCAGAACAGTCCAGCAGCGTTCACGAATTTTTCCGCCCGACTTAAACTCGTCAGAAAATTTAGCTTATTTTGGTGCATATAGTACAGAGAGTTTCACATCAGCCCAATTTTTTTCAGATTTTTCTGAGTTACCAGAAAAATATGAAAAATCGCGCAGTACTGCTGTATCAGCAGAAAACTGCAGCGAAAATAACACAGGTAGTAACCAAATTGCCATAACTCTTTCATAAAATTCGCACAAATAATTCCTGGGATAGTGGAGTACACAAAAAAGCAACTAAACACTCTTAAACTAACACGAACTAAGTTTCACATCGATCGATACTAATCCTAACGAATTTGCCTAACGTGCACTAATTGGTGGACTTCTATCTACTTCTTGAAGAGGTTGCGGTAGGTCCTTGCTGTCATGCGTTGGCGCTTCGGTTCGCGGTACTACCATGGCGGCGGAGTGTACACTTCTCCTGAGTCATCACTTGATATCTCAAACTCCACCTCTTCTGGATCCTCCTCTTCTTCTTCACTCTCAGCTGCAACTGCAACAGCTTCATCTCCTCCACCATCATCGTCTCCATCATCATCATCCTCGTCCTCATCATCATCATCATCATCATCATCATCTCCACTGTCATCATCATCCCCATTGTTGCCATCATCTCCATTGTCATCATCAGAGGGTGGATTCAGCTGTGCTTGGAGAGCGGCAATCTGGGCTGTCATAGCTTCAATGGTTTGATCCCTTTCCTGGATGGTCCCTTGCAACTGTTGTATGTTCTGGGTGTTCTCCTGCACAGTACCATGAAGATGTGCTATGGTTGCATCTCTGTCTATCAGGGCATTCTTCAGAACTCCCACAGCTTCATGCAGGGTGTCAATCTCCTGTCCTTGGACCATCATACCATTGCTAGTAAAATCTGCAATCTCCTTTATCATCCTCACCTTCTCTGCTAGAGATCCATTCTCCCTTTCCATGTCCTCTATGTGCCTCCGACGGGGCGGCATGTTGTTCCTGTCGCCCGGGGTAACCACAATGTTCCCATCTTCATCACGCATTCCATAGTCATGGTAGGGTGAATCTGCTGGCAGTAGGTGTCGGACATTATGGTACTGGCGAGACAGGGCTTCATGTATGACCAAGTTGATTCCAGGTCCCCAGTTGCAGTATGTCTTGGTGTAGATCAAGTGCACGGGGTTTGGCAAGGCGGCATCTCTGAACACGAAGGTAGTGATCTCCCATGCATCCTCTCCATATCCATAGGTGTACAGCCTTCTTCCCTTGAACATGGGCAGTGGCAATCCCAATGACTGCGAGAGCTGAGCTAACTGCCTTGCAAAGGGCCTTGGTGACTCCATGGTGGCATACTCAGTCCTGACTTCTCCCATCTATCAAGTGAAAGAGGAAAGTGTGAGAATAACATATGGTACGAATTTACGAGGGTGAAAGGCATAAGATGAAAGATAGAGTTAATATAGGCTTTAATAATTCTATGGCTTCCTAATCCAATCCTAGGTCACGATCCTACAGTCGACACACGGGCTCTGATACCATCCTGTAACATCCCGGTTCTGAAAAGACCGTGGCCTCTATGTGACATGCCAATCCCTGGGTCGGTTCATTGGCCCACAATAGAGTAAGATAGATAACATAGCAAAATATCCGTGTATCATGAATAACGAAGATCCAGAGTACCATTATTACAATAAAAGCTTAGCACAAAGCTAGCTCAAATTATTCAGGTAGCAACATAAATAAAGTAAATCCTCCATTCTTCAAATTGCCCACAAGTGAACAAGTGTCGAGTGGAGTACCATGGCCTATATCGATTAATCAGAATCGGAATAACCTGCAACATGAAACGTAGCAGCCCCGAAGGGTCAATACATGGAATGTATGGCAAGTAGAGCTAGTAATGGAGACAATAGTACTAACATCTACATGCATATTTGGCAAGTGGAGCTGTGTCTGGCTTGCATTTGCAAATACATTTGTCCTACTTTCATAAACAGTTTTGATTTTCTTTGAAAAGATCCCAATTAATTTAATCCAACAATATTAAAACAATTATGAAATTAGAATGAGCGAGAAACATGTCATGGAATCAATATCAAGCAACTCAGATGTCCATAACCGGGGACACGGCTAATCGATTAGATTATACACCCTGCAGAGGTTAGTACACTTTACGCATGTGACTTAACCAGCCCAGCTCGTACCATCACTCTCATTTTGGGTGATGATTGGGAGAAGTTCAAGAAGAGACTGTTCGGGAAGTAGCTCCTCAATCCCGACGCGCACCGGTCCAACCTACCAAAATTCTACATCTCTGGATACGCGGGTTTGAGTTACCACAACCTACTAAGTCCAACCAACCGCCCATTCCATTATTAGCACATGGTTGTACACGTAAGCTGCACAATAAAGAAGCCAATCATTCTCTCTTGATACCTGGGTGCCTTTCCGCAATGAAACCACCAAAAAAATTATCAATACCATCACACCCACGAGATTCATTGATTAAGTTGTTTTAGTTTTCACAAACCAATACTTTTAGAAACAAGTCTCAATGATGTAACCCATCCCTCGTTCAACATAGCATGGCTAAGCACATCTACTAACGGTGGTTCATCTACAAGGAAAGCCCTACCACATAATAGGACATAGCATAGCGATAGTATCATCCTACACATGCATGTACAAAATACACGACACTGCATTAAAAATAGTAGGACGATATCATGAACAAAGTAACATCTACTTGCCTTGGTTGTAGCGGTCGGAAGAACAATCCACACACGAGCAAGCGTTGCACTCGTCACAATCTACACGATACAATTGCAATCATAAACAAACAATCCACAAGCATATGCAACAAAGATGATGCATGAATGCAAGAACGACAAGTGAATTGGTGCTACAGCTGCACCACAACATCCTATACCATAATACTACCGATTGCATGCATGGAAAATAGTTTTAGCGCTAGGAAAACTATTAAGTAAAAGTAATGCTCACAACTAGAGCTAGAACTTAAATAATCCACTACCGGTAGTATACTGTTTGTAAAATCTCGGGAAAATTCTACCGCATAGGCATCGCTGATTAGAAACCATACCAATTGGAATTACTCAAAAAGGAATTATAAAACTCCCGGAGTAATTAAAACACTGCACAAAGCCACTAGACAGTTTCTGCATAAGTTTTTACTGTAAGCCTATCTTTTTAATTCACGATGAGATTCCCCTCGTTCCACTGAATCCAGGCACATATCATATGCGATTTTTGGAGCTACGGATCTTTTTCTACGAATTTATTACTCCGAAAAGGCCACTAACTAGTTTGATTAAACTGTACTAAACCTTGCTGCAAAAGCCTGAACCAAGGGTACAGAGAGATTCTACACGACTCACTGAATCTACAAATATTTTATTTGCAATTTTTGGCCAAGCGGTTTAATTTCTACGCAATTTACAAGATTATACCGAAATCTGTCAACTAAAAGGATTAACGAAATTGACCAGTCAATTGTGTCTGTTGACTGGTCAAAGCGTCTGCTGACGGGGCGCTGACTGAGCGTCTGACTAGTCAACGCCCGAGTCTGACTGGTCAACGAACGATCTAAGCCGCTGATCTGAGATCTGACGGTGGCGGCTGTCTTACCGGAATCAAACGGCGAAACGGACTCCGGACGGTGCGGCGAGTTCCGGACGGCGATGGCGATCAACTCCGGCGACGATGTCTTTCCTGCGCGGGTATACACGGTTAGCGCACGGGTCGAGAAAAACCAACGCGCGCGAGACGGTGCGCGTATGCGAGCACGTGTGCTTGCACGCATGTGTGTGTGCAGCGCTGCGCAAGACAATGAGGCGGCGGCGCAGCGGCGCAGGCGGCGGGCTGGCGGCAGCGGGGCGGCGCGGGGGAGCGGCGGCGGGGCGTGGCGGGAGCTGGCAGCGGTGGCGTGGTGCGGGCCGGGCGGCGGTCAGCGGGCGAGGCGGTGGCGGGCGGCGACCGGCGGCGGCGGGGTCGCGCGGTTCCCGAGGTGGAGATCGCGCGGGGCAGGGAGGCGGCGGGGTCGGGCACGGTTAACGAGGCCAGGTGGGGTCCCTTTTGTGGCCCTGCGCGCGAAAATCGTAAACTGATTCGGTCCGGAGTTAGACTAGAACTCGGAAATCGGTCCAAATTTTCGGACCGTTTTTTCGGCATTTCACTAAAACGGCCGCAACTTCTCCGTACGAGCTCCGATTCGAGCGATTCTTGCGCCTACGGGTTCGTATGGTCGAGGGGAAAAATCTAGCGTCAAGGTTTGAGTGGAACCACTAATCTACAAGGGTGGTCAACGCTAGTCCTACTAAAGCGTCCCGCAGAAACCTCGTAGCAAAATAGAATAGGGTTTTGCAAATGGCGTTTCGCCGAACCTTTTCACTCGACGGTTTTGCATGGAAAAGCATGATGCAATGATATGAATGATATGCAAGACCAAATCTAAAATTTGGGATGTGACATAAATTTGCTGCCTTGTAGGTATCACGGATATCAGCTGCTACCACTATACCCTCAAGTTGCCGCCATTGGGAAGCAATGTAACACTTCACCGTAAACTTTCTGAAACCTACACAACCCAGACCTGCTGGTTGCTGTTTGTCTAGTTTATCTGGCAATGCGCAAAATGTACTGACTATCTTCTTCGTCTCTCAGCCTGCCTAGGCATGGACTGTGGCGAAGGTACGTGCGTGGAGGAACAGGAGAAACCAATGCAATGCCAATGCAACCCGGGCGCCGCCAATTTGCGCAACGACTCTTCCTTCCCTTGCACTACCAACTGTAAGATTTCTGGCTCCGAATTTTTTTCAAAGAATGATGCCATCCCAATCAGATTTACTACTACTAGTATTCTTCGATTTTGTTGTTGTTGTTGTTGTTGTTGTTGTTGTTGTTGTTGTTGTTGTTGTTGTTGTTGTTGTTGTTGTTGTTGTTGTTGTTGTTGTTGTTGTTGTTGTTGTTGTTGTTGTTGTTGTTGTTGTTGTTGTTGTTGTTGTTATTTGTTGTTGTTGTTGTTGTTGTTGTTGTTGTTGTTGTTGTTGTTGTTGTTGTTGTTGTTGTTGTTGTTGTTGTTGTTGTTGTTGTTGTTGTTGTTGTTGTTGTTGTTGTTGTTGTTGTTGTTGTTGTTGTTGTTGTTGTTGTTGTTGTTGTTGTTGTTGTTGTTGTTGTTGTTGTTGTTGTTGTTGTTGTTGTTGTTGTTGTTGTTGTTGTTGTTGTTGTTGTTGTTGTTGTTGTTGTTGTTGTTGTTGTTGTTGTTGTTGTTGTTGTTGTTGTTGTTGTTGTTGTTGTTGTTGTTGTTGTTGTTGTTGTTGTTGTTGTTGTTGTTGTTGTTGTTGTTGTTGTTGTTGTTGTTGTTGTTGTTGTTGTTGTTGTTGTTGTTGTTGTTGTTGTTGTTGTTGTTGTTGTTGTTGTTGTTGTTGTTGTTGTTGTTGTTGTTGTTGTTGTTGTTGTTGTTGTTGTTGTTGTTGTTGTTGTTGTTGTTGTTGTTGTTGTTGCTTCATCTGAGATTTGCTGCTTGTGCGTATATATAGGTGTCATCGGGCAAGACGGCTGCCCGGTTCTCGGCCCTCCTCCTCCCCCGCCGCAACCGTCGACGTCGTCAGCTCCACCCGGTAATGACCAGGAATCATCTGGACCAACTGCTCTCTCTGGCACCAAAGGCAATCCATTCTCACTGGAGTACTAGTAGATTCCATCCCATGAAGAATAGATCACCATCGCATACATACTGTCTCTCCGATATCCAGCCAGCACAAATAAGAGAGGACAACATTAGATCCAGAATAATAAAATAATAGTAGTATGAGAGGACATTGGGATGAATTTCTAACTAATTATGCTGTGTATTTGCAGGTTATGTGTGCTTGCAGAATCTGCTGCTGCTAGCCTTGATTGTCGCTCTTCATATCATGTGGTGACATCACAACATGATTTGATACCTGCACGGCTCAAGGTCAAGGACTCAGTTTACCGGTACGACGGAGGGAGCAGCTACGCGTGTGTGCGCTGTGTATTTATGGTGTGTATACACTTCGTGTATTTGTTTGCTAGGGCTAGCTCGTTCGTTTCGCTAGCTAGGATCGAATCCGGAGTTGGAACAGATCCACAGAAAGGGTTTGGGTTGATCCCATCCATTCACTTGAACCCCACTAACCCCTACTAATCCCTTTTCCACTATCACTAGCACATTTCATCTGTTCAGTTAATCCCTGCTAGACCACAAGCGTGGACCATGCTTGAACATGTTCATTTTCCTGTTACCAGGTAACAACTACCAACTACTCATTTCTCACCAATGCAACACATTTTTTTTACAAAACATTGTATACCTGGAATAAAAAATACAAATTGTTCAAATATGATCATCTTTGGCAATATTTAGCTGTACATGGACTTAGATAAACATATAAAGAATTGAGACTACAACAACATGTTTCATTTAGCTGTACATGTACTTAGATCAACATATAAAAAAGTTCAGACTACAACAACACTAGTAAATCGCACGTGCTTTGTACGCCAATACTTATCTTTTAGAAGACAACAATATCTTATACCTTATTAATTGAAAATATCTTTGACTTTGAACAACAACAATCTATTTATATTAAAAAACCATATTTATAAGTTATATAAAAACTAAAAAATTGGACGTGCTCGACAATTTATTCTACAAGTATGCAAAATCTTAATACGAAATTAGTTTTTATTATTATGACCTGCAGTCAATAAAAATCAGATATATTTTTAGAAATTTCAATATGTGCACTGTTTAATATACTTAGATAAGAAAAAATATTTTTGTTTAGCTCAAATACAAATTATTTCAAATTGATATTTTGAATGATTTGTGGGATATATCACTGGCTACATCCAGATTTGGTTTTTAAATTTTGAAACTCAAAAAAAATCATTTTTGGTTTTTTAAATAACAGGAAGGAGTGATGTGGAGAAGGGAGAATGGTCTGGGTAGCTGGCATGTAGTACTATCTTCGACATGGCGTGGTTCGTGGCCTGGACCGGTGTGTCCCTATTGGGCCTGGACAACCTAGGGGACATACACACTATTGAGCTACACCGGATGGAAAGCGTCTTCAAGGGGCGCGACTGGATACATGTTTTTGGTTTTTTGGTCTGGCACGCCTAATATTCCTCTGACGCCATTTAAGTCACGCGGCTTAGACTTTTTAAGGGATATATAATCGTAATACACCACATAATTAGAAGTTGGGTACAACATCTGATCGATTCACAAGTAAATATTTCTCAAGTATTTAGAAGTAGCAATGATTCTAGACAACTTTGGTTTCATATGATTGTCAACCTTTGCATTTTTGCACTATTCACATTTGTCTTTCGGGCAGCCCATGCACATATTCCTCTCCATGAACTGTTGAACATCGATTTGAAGTTTTGAACCTCCGTTTGAGGTATGTGTAAGTTTGTCCATTTCAAAATTTTACATTAAACTACCATCATTTTGAATGGTGTACGAAAGATAGAGGAATTTTCCAAGAAAAAACGGTGACCGTTCATGTCTCGAAAAGTGTTTTGACACAAGTTAATAATTAATTCCTCAAAAAAGTTAACAATTAATATTATTTTGCCATGTCACTGAATATTGCATGAGGTAAAAAATTATTCGCCCACCAGGAACAGGTTTCCATCAAAGCAACTTCTCCATCGTAATAAAGTACTAAACAAGGACCTAATATGTCTGATCCCTAGGGACAGTCTAATCTCTAATGAGAACATGATTTTTTATTGAATAAATGCACTACATATATTCATGTGGAAACCATGATCGATGTCTTGTCTTAGGAGGTAGGTGACCAAATTTTAATATATATGAAAATTAACCTTCTAAAATTGCAATGTTGTCATGACAAATAATAATATATCCTATAAAATAATGACCATTTTTATATTCTCACATTTCTGTTTATTTTATATTTAGGTATTCATACTAAAAATAACAATCCAAAATAGTTACAGGATATAGACTATGCTGGACAAACTAAGTGCATTGATGGAATGATAGATGCATAGACCAAGGTGCTTATCCCCATTTCATAAAAAAAATCTGATACGTTGTATTTATACGAAGGTGCATGATTAACATTTTAAGAATAGTGATTAAAAAAAACATTATAAGAATAGTGTATACGGTAATCTTATTCTTCCCGTCTTTCTAAACGAGTTCTCTAGTTGATGTCTCAAAATCAATTATCTTGAAACAGGTTTTACGCCCAGCTTTATAAATAAAGCAAAGACCAACCAGCTTTATAAATAAATAAGAATCAATTAATTATCAGGCAGGAGAACTTGAATGCTCATCGTAGATGGATGGATGATTTAATAGGCTAACTATCAGCTACTCAGCCGCTTAATGCTAGCAGTAGTTTGCTTCGAGGCCATGAAGTGACAACACAAATAAGACTGAGTGGATGCATTGCCACATGGGCCCTCAACCACCGACTGCCAAATGACAAAGGTGTAGCTTTTTTCCTTGAACCGGTAGACTTATCCCGAAGCCTCTAGCAATTTCAGCAGCCAGAGTCCACGACCGCGCGGGAACAGTGTGTGGCGAATCCAAGAGCTTACAGCCGTTGGATTAAATGGCTTTTGATCCGATGAACGGCACACAGAAGCCCAAATGTGAAATCAACGGCTTGGATTGCTCCTAACGTGTATTGGCGGGAAGGCTGTTTGGCTCAATTCAAATTCAAAAACTCGTATACTATATAGTGGTATAGATATAGATGAAACATGCTTTCTAAGAGGTTTTTCTTAGAAATGGCGGACGGTGCACGTTTTCTTCGAATGCCGCTTCTCTAAGAGGCTTTGGGTATGATCAAAGATTGGCTTTATCTTGCTTTCATATCCCCCTTAAATTGGCCGGTGGATCATTTTATTGCCTCTTGGTGGACAAGCATGTCGAGCAAGAGTACCCCAAACTGAAAGGTGATGGCATCACTTACCATGCTCACTTCTTAGAGAATTTGGAATGAGATAGACGCAGGCTTTATCTTGCTTTCATATCCCCCTTAGATTGGCCGGTGGATCATTTTATTGTCTCTTGGTGGACAAGCATGTCGAGCAAGAGCACCCCAAACTGAAAGGTGATGGCATCACTTACCATGCTCACTTCTTAGAGAATTTGGAATGAGATAGACGTTAGAGTTTTCTGCAACAAATCCGCCCCTACATCTATCCTTCTTAGCAACATCAAAAGCGAGGCAAGGCTTTGGGTTACCACAGGAGCAAAGTATTTTGGTGTTGTAATATTGGAGAATGTTGAGATATATATTGTATAGATATAGGTCCCCGTGTATTTCAGGGTTGTACATATAATTATGTCTATATATATGAGAGCAGCCGACCCTATTGGGTCTGTGCATTGTCCCATAATATTCTATATGGTATCAGAGGTCCCTTCGGTCCTCCTACCCTAGCCGCCGCCTCCTCCCTAAACCCTAGCCGCTGCCTCCCTGAGCGCTGTCGGCCTCCTCCCTCTCCTCTCCAGCCACCGCCTCCCAGTGCGCCACCGGCCCCTCCTCCCCTCCACCGCTTCCGCCCCTCCCCACCACTACTTTCCGACGCCATGGCCGATCTCAACTCCTGCATCTGGAACCCTTCACGACACCCTCCGGAGCAAAGAACCCTTCGTCGGCCCCTCCGTCGCCGTCATCCGCGACGTCCCCATCCTCGAGCGCATGCCGGTGAAGCTCTCTCAGACCGCTGCAAACTTCTTCCCGTGGAAGACGTACTTCGACCTCCTCTTCCGCGAGTATGATCTCCTTGATCATGTCGACGACACCATCGACCTCCTCGCCATGCCGCATGACCCTATTGGTTGGCCATCGACGCGACCATCATCCGTTAGTTTTTACAGACCGTCTCCAACGAGATTTTCCGCACCGTCGTCCGCGACGGCGACTCCGCGCACACCGTCTGGACCAAGATCACCGGCCTCTTCACCAACAACAAGATCCAGCGCGTCACGTTCCTCCAATAGGAGTTCTTCGGCACCCACCAGAACGACCTCTCCCTCGATGACTACTGACTCCGTCTCAAGAGCCTCTCCGACGAGCTTCACGACTTGGAGTTCCCGATCGATGACAAGATCATGCACTCCACGCTGTCGGCCGGCCTCGGCGAGGACCTTAGCAACGCTGCCTCCAACCTCACGCTCCTCACCACGCCGACGTTCGAGTAGGCCGTGGCCTATCTCCGTCTCGAGGAGCGCCGGATCAAGCACCTTCGGGCTCGGGTGGCCCACACCGCCTTCGTCGCCGGATACTCCCGGGGTGGACCTGCCCCCGCGCCACGCGACCCGGCCCCTGCCCCGCGCGCCCCGTGTCCGCCCCCGGGCTTCTACTCGCCCCTGCCGCTTGCGTCCATACCACCTTCCCACGGTCGTGGCAACGGAGGACACAACGGAGGACATAACGGTCGTCGACGTCGCAATGGTGGCGGCAACTGTGGTGGCCATGCCGGTGACACCGTCACCACGCCTCGTCCACCACAGCAGATCGCCCCCACGCCGTTATGGATCGCCGGTCATAACCCCTGGACCGGGGTCATCCATGCCTACACCATTGTGGCATCCCGCAAAACCACTACTAGAAAATTTCGTTAAATTTGTGCATTGCATCGTCATCATCATGCATTGTTTGCATAAAACTATGTTCGCAAGCCCGTTTTGTTTTTCTAAAACGCCCCATCTTTATTCAAACGCCAAAACCCGGGTCGCCGGACTATTTTGTTTTGTCTGTTATCGGGTTGCAAAAGACTCGTTCGAAACAAATAAAAATATTTATTATTTTAGCGTGGGCAGTCGAACGGGCCGTTCCGACCCGAACGACCACCCCCAGTTTAAAAATCGGCCCACCCCTTTAAATCCTACAGCTACCTACACCTAATCTACCCTCCCTCTCTCTCTCCCCACCGACAACAGGGCCCCACCCCGGCCCCACTCTCCACTCAACCTTCCTCCCTCACGCCACCTCCTCCCTGCCTGTGGACCCGCCCCAAGACGCGCCAAGACGCTGACGGCACGCCAAGACGCTGCCACGCCCGGCCAGCATGGGCCCCACGCCAGCCACTCCTCCACCAACCGCCTACCCCACGCTGGGCGCCTCACCTGGCCCGCCCCGCCCCACTGCCCCACCATGCGCCCCACCCGGCTCTCTCTCTCTCCCTCCCCATCGCCTGACGACACCGCCCTCTCGCTCACCGGGCGAGGCTGCAGTTTCCGCCGCCGCCGCTTCGCCTCTCTCCTAGGCGCCAGCGCCGCCTGCCCACCACCGCCTCCGCCGCCGCCAGACCCCATCTCCTCGCCTCCGCCCAGCCCAAGCTCCTCGCCTCCGCTGCCGTCGAGCCGCCTCGACCTCCTCCTCCGCCCGTTCCCGAGCCTCGCCGCCAAGGCTCCTCTCGAGTCCGCCGCCCGAGCCACCTCTGCGCCTCCGCAGCTCCGAGCGCGCCGCCCGTGGCCGAGGCCGATCTCCCGGCGCTCACCTGCCTGCAGATTCGCCGCCGCGACCTCCGGCCCCGCCGGCCTCGCGTCGCCGACGCGCCGCCCGCGACCTCGCCGCTGCCCGCCTGCCCACCGCCTCCTCGCCTGCTGCCCCAGCGCCGCTGCCTCTTCGCAGCGCCGACGACGCCGCCTTCTCCAGCCCGCCGGAGACCAACCTGCTGCGTCTCCACTGCGCAAGGCCCGGTCATCCTCGGCTCAAGCTCGCCCGGCCCCTCTGCGCCTCGCGCTAGCCCGGCCCCGTCCGTCCGCGACCGCTGCCTCGCCACCGGCTCGCCCCGGTCGTCACCGCCCCTCGCGCGTCCTCCCACCGTCCGGCCCCAAGCTCGCCGCCGGAGTCGCCGTGGCCACCGCCTCCGGTCCCGCGTCAACGAGCCCCAGGAGCATGGCCCCTTTTGTGTTTAGGCGGATTTTGTCCCTGGCGATGCACCTTGATGTGGTGATGTTGCATCCCTTGTCAAAGTCGCCTCGAGGATCCGAAGTCCCCAACTCCGAAACCCCGAAGCCGACCCCGGCGCCCGGAGCCGAGAACCCCGACAAGGACCACGCCATGGATACGCCGAGTTCGCCATCGAGGAGACCAAGGTCGTCGACATGGAACCGGTGGACGCCAAGTACTCCGTCTCGGATGCGATGCTCGAGAACCCGGACGATAAGAACATCGACGCAGAACGCCAAGTGCTTCGCCCCGAACGCCAAGACCAATCGACACGCGGACCCGACAAGTCCTTCTCGACGATGAGATCATCGACAGAGAACCCGAAGAAAACCTGTGCGACAAGTACTCCCTCGAGAACGTCAAGTATTTCACCCCGGACACCGAGTCCGCCGAGACCCCGATGCGACAAGTGCTTCAACCCGAACGAGAGGACCGACAACATGGCCGACCATCGCGAATGCGACAAGAACTACCCCGTTATCTGAGAACGTTTCCGTCGAACCCTGGACCCCGAGACCGACCCCGGACCCCGAACCCCGGAAGCCCCAAGATCGTCGAGACCCCTAATGTGTGACCCCTTCCCAAGAACCCTATTTTATAACATAATAACAACTTGTTGCACATTAAATCATTCATCTCGCATGCATATCATGTGGTTTGGGGGCCTTATGCCGATTCACCTCATAATTAAATATGGGGCCCATATGCGGGCAAATCCAGTCTCATATTGGCCTCATTTAAATTGGTGCATCGAACCGTTGTCATATCTTGCCTTGTTAAAACAACATTTAAATTGCGGGGTAGATAAATAACATGAACCATCTAATTGAATGTCGGGACCCCGGTTCCGCTTAATTATGACCTAACTGCATCGCACCTTGCCATGCCATACATCATACATGCATCATGCCGATCTTCTGCCGTTGTATTAAATAGTGCATCCGGTGTTTCTTCTAGTGTTTTGCTTCTTCGCGGATAAGGACGTTGAGTTGATGTGAGCTTCGCCCCGATCTTCGGGGAAAACCTTCGGCAATGTTTTCAGGCGAGCATCTCCCCCTTTCTACCTATCCTACTTTTATAGTGTTTTATTCCCTACTGTTGATCTATTGCTATCTGTGTTGCGATGCTTTAGTTCCGTACCTGTGATATACCGTGCAGCCTATATTGTCTTGGACACATCCTATTACCTGTTGTTTGGTAGATAGTTGGACTTGCGCGTCGTAGTTGCTTGCTCAAGTGCTGATGTGTGTCGTCATATGCCACAGTTGCTGATGTATTGCCGCATGTTGATGATGGAGATGATTCTAGTTATACTTATCGTCACTTTAATTTCCGTTTAACAACTAAAATTGAAATAAGCAGAGGCATCGGTGGGTGATAGAAAATATTTGGTTTCCGAACGCCCACTTGTGTCCCGTAAGACCCCGAGTACTTGATACCTGTTCCTTGATTTATCGCGCTATCCACATCCGGGAGGTATATGGGACCCCCCGAGCGAGCTTGATTCCGTCTTATTTCTTGGGGCCACAAACTAGTTTGAGGTTTTATTTACGATCCTGTACTTATGCCATGCTACTCAGTATTTACATTTGTGCGAGGAGCACATCAGACTGTTAGGATCGTGCACGATTCCGCGGTGTCGACAAGCCCAGCCACACTTTCGGGTTCCCGATCGTTCACACCGTCCCCACAACCTTAAGCCCGTCTCGAGCCGGCCCGGCTTCGCGGGTTCTACTTAAGGGTGGCCCCAAATATTTCTGAATCCTGATTGTTCTCGTGAAAGCCTCGTTGGGTTTTGATTTGGTTTTTCCGAGGTTGATCGGCGTGTGTTGCTATTGGTGCACCCGGCCGGTAAAACTTTCAAAGCCGTGTCCGCGGATATGGACGACTTGGAGCACAAGATTCTCGATCATAGACAAGCATAACTAAAGTTTACTGCTATAAATTTGACTTTATAATGACTAGTAATCAGCTTCACTATAATGGAATGGCTAAATAATACTGCCCACAATTGCTTGTTTGGGTCGTCGCCAGCGACCAATGTACCTGACTAGTAAGTATTGCAACTACAACGGAATGGCTGTTTAAAAGTACCAACAACTGCTGGGTTTAAGGGTTATCTCATGCTATTCATATCTGATTAGTAAGTGTTACAACTATAACGGAATGGTTAACTAAAAGTGCCCACTGCTTATTTTATCGGGAGGATTATTTAAACCTGACTAGTACTTGCTGCAACGATAACTGAATAAATAAAACTGCCAACGGTGTGAGTTCCTCGGTTGACTTCCTCGTTCGGTTTCGAGGGGGAAACGCCAGGATGGGTTTGTCTGATGGTAGTACCAGGTTGGTTCCGGATAGGTCCTTCTCACCCCTCTCTGATAACCGCCAGTTGTATCGAGTCTCTATAGGTAGTTTAGTGCATGCTGCCGCTGCCGCTTCAGTCCACCATACCTTTGTAGGCGAGGACCGCCGAATTCTAGCCTCGCCGTGTACTGGCCTCAGTACTGACGCTCCTCCTTTTTCCTTTGCCCTTTGTCGGCACCCCTTTTGTTTAAGCAGGTTGGAGATCGACGTCGTTAGCAGGGTTACCCTTCCGGCTTGGCCTGGGCAGGGTTATGGACGCCATTGGTTATTCTTCAGGGCTCTTAGCCCCATTTGCATCTTGTCCGTAGTCGGACGCTCTATCATTTTCAAGGTGTTTTGGATCTTTGTACTGTATATCTGTATTCTTGACTCTTTGAGTCGCTGTTATATACATCTGTTCTGTGGGTCCCATCGAGGACTGTTGTGTAATGTTATTACTTCGTTTTCTACCCGCACGAAAGTGCCTGGTGGGCACCTTTGAATCGTTTCAATGCGGGTTTGGCGAATTTTGCTCGAACTTGCATAGGTCCGATTCTGAGGGTGTTACAACCATGCCCGTGTCGTGCGCCCCATACCCGGGCACCATGGGGCAGCGCCCGACCCTGCACCAGGCGCTCTACGTCGCGGCGCCCCAACCCGCCGCCGCGCCCCCTGCTCCTCCCGCCTACTACGTCGCGCCCCCGAGCACGACCCAGTGGGACCCCGCCTTGCTGACCGCCCTCCAGTCCGCCTCCACGGCGGGAGAGTATGGCGGTGGTGGGGACTGGTTCATGGACACTGGTGCCTCCGTGCACATGGCCTCCCACCCCGGTAACCTCTCTAATTCCACTCCTGCCTCCATTTCCTCCCGCATAATCGTCGGCAACGGTCATGCTCTTCCTATTACTCACACTGGCTCCGCCTATTTTCCCTCCACCTCCACCCCTCTTTCTCTCAATCATGTCATTGTTTCTCCTTAGTTAATCCAAAATCTTGTTTCTGTTCGTTCTCTTGCTCGCGACAATAATGTTTCTGTGGAATTTGACGCCTCTGGTTTTTCTGTTAAGGATGTTCGTACTCGGATGCTTCTCCACCGCAGTGATAGCCCCGGCGATTTGTACCCTGTTTGGTCGTCCTCCACCACCGCCAGCAGTCCACTCGCCCTCTCCGCCGGTGTCGACCTATGGCACGCTCGCCTCGGCCATCCTAGCTCCACCGCCCTGCGTCAAATACTGCAAGGATTTGATTTTACTTGTAATAAAACGGATGCTCATTCTTGTGAAGCATGTCGTCTAGGCAAACATGTTCGTCTTCTGTTTACCTCTTCTTTCACAGTCGCGTATTTTCCTTTTGAGCTTATTCATAGTGATGTTTGAACCTCGCCGGTTCCGAGTAATTCTGGTTATACCTATTATCTTGTGATTTTGGACGATTACTCGCATTTTGTGTGGACTTTTCCTCTTCGCCGAAAATCCGACATCCCCGCCACTCTCACCGCCTTTTTCGCATATGTCTCCACTCAATTCGGCCGTCCCATCCACACCTTACAAATTGATAACGGCAAAGAGTTCGACAACATCACCATCCGCACCCTTCTCGCCTCCCACGGCGCCATATTTCGTCTCACGTGTCCATACACTTCCCAACAAAATGTTTGTGCTGAACGCATCCTTCGTACTCTCAATGATTGCGTGCGCACCCTTTTGTTCCATGCCTACATGCCTCCACGGTTCTGGCCGGATGCCCTCGCCACAGCGACTCTTCTCATCAACATCCGCCCCTGCCGCATGCGTTGGCAATACACGCCGCACCATCTCCTCTTCGGTGTGCTGCCCTCCTACAATGACCTTCGCATCTTCGGCTGCCGCTGCTACCCTAGAACCGCGACGCATAAGCTCGCACCGCGCTCTCTCCCTTGTGTGTTCCTCGGCTATCCGTCCAACACCAAGGGCTACCACTGCTATGACCCGGTCTCACATCATGTCTTCACCTCACGACACGTTTACTTTGACGAGTTGGTGTTTCTGTTTCAGCAGGTACCCTTGATGACAACCCCGGCGCCCGTCGACCCTCCTGCGGCCAGCCCTCCACGCCGATGAGTGACCGCGGCGGTCTCTCCTGGCTTCGCCCTGCCTGGTCCCTCGGCGCCCGCGCCCGCGTCGCCCCCTGGCTCACCGGCCTTCGAGGCTCCGCCCTCGCCCGAGTCCACGCCCGTGCCCGTGCCCGCGCTGGTGCCCTCGCTCGCGCCTTCACCAGCGCCCGCACCGTCGTCACCGCCCACGACGCCGTCGTCTGTGTCACCCCCGACCAGCGCGGCCTCTTCTTCGCAGGCCCCATCGTCGCCCGCTTTGTCACCCGCTTTGTCGTCCTCTCCTGCCGTTGTCCCAGCGTGTACACCGCCCCTATGGGTGTCTTGACCAGCGGCGGGCGTCGTCGACCGCCCACGCTACCCGCCGACAAGACGCTCGACGGCGTCTATGTCCGAGCCATCGCCAGTGCCCACCTCTGCCCGAGCCGCCTTGCGTGACCCGCGGTAGCACGCCTCCATGCAGGAGGAGTATGACGCACTGCAGCGCAATCGGACCTGGGAGCTGGTTCCTCGTCCTCCTCGCGCCAACGTCATCACCGGCAAGTGGGTCTTCAAACACAAGCTCGGCCCGGATGGCAAGCTGGAGCGCTACAAAGCACGTGGGTGGTCCGCGGATTTCGCCAACACGCCGGCGTCGACTTCACGGATACGTTTGCCCGGTTGTCAAGCCGGGCACGATCCGCACCATTCTGCACCTCGCCGCCTCTTGCGCATGGCCGGTGCACCAGATGGACGTCTCCAACGCCTTCCTTCACGGTCATCTCTCCGAGAAGGTGTACTGCCAGCAGCCCATCGGCTTCGTCGACGCCGAGTGCCCAGATCACGTGTGCTTTCTCTCTCGGTCCTTGTATGGACTAAAGTAGGCGCCCCGCTGAAAGAACATTTCATAATCCCTAGTGTTTTGTGTGTTAGATAACAATATCAAGGATTATTTAACGTGTGTTGAAGTGCTGTAGATCTGTTCACTGAGAAGGGAAGGAAACTGCTTTTTGGGGGGCGGATAATCCGCCCCTCCCAGGGGCGGATAATCCGGCCCAACCCTCTTTCAAGAGTGCGCAACCCCTAGAGAGGGGGCGGAGTTTGTGGCCAGACTTTCTGGCCCTGCCGGATAGTCCGCCCCTTGGGGGAGGATAGTCCGCCCCCTCGAGGATTTCCTTCAAGCCAAGGCATGCGTCGCTCTCTGTATGGGGGGCGGAGTTTCCCTCGGACTTTCCGACCCTTGGGCGGACTTTCTCCCAAGGGCGGATAGTCTGCCCCTGGTGGGGGCGGATAATCCGCCCCTCTAGAAATTTCTTCAAAGTCAAGGTTGCGTCGCTCTCTATATAGGGGGCGGAGTTTTCCCTGGAGTTTCCGTCCTGGGAGGCGGATTTTCTCCCCAGGGCGGATAGTCCGCCCCAAAGGGGGGCGGATAATCCGCCCCCAAACTTCTCCAACAGCTTGTTCTAGGAAGGGGTATTTAAGCCTGTCTTCCCCCTCTGGCCAGAACTCTTGATTGATTCGAAAAAGACAAGATCTGATCTGCAACCTTCATCCAAGAGAGAAACACCTAGATCCACCCAAAGTCCCCGTCCCTTGGGGAATCGAAGGAGGAGAACTCGATCTTCATCATCAGCAATCAAGCGCTTCATCTCCTCTCCATTCATTTGGAGAATCACCGATCTAGTATTCCTTGCAAATACCTAGATCCTTGTTTTGTTTATATTGATAAACCTTGTTCTTGTGCTAGCTTGTTGTCATCTCGGGAGCCCCCAATTCAGTTGTGGGTGTGTGCCCCGGTAGCGTTGTAAAAGGCACCGGTTCCCTCCTCGAAGGGATCCAATAGTGGAGAAGGTGGATCATCCCTCTCGTGGCGAGATCCATCGGAGAATAGGGTGAGACCTATTGTTGCATGGTGGTCTTAGAACCGCCCACCCCTCCAACACAGATGTACTTCCTTTAACAAGGAAGGAACTACGGTAAAACAAATCCCTGTGTCTCTGCGTGCTCCACTACGGTTCCTTCGCTCCTCTCTTTACGTGCTTAGTAGTTAGGGTTGCATATAGGGAAATTCTCGTAGTTGCATATCTAGAGAATTTACTTTGTGTTAAGCCTAAAATTGAAAAAGTATTAAAAATTGGTTAGCACCTATTCACCCCCCCTCTAGGTGCCCATACGATCCATTTCAATTGGTATCAGAGCCCCGGCTCTTATTTCGGGCTTAACCGCCTAAGAGAAGTATGGGTTCCAAGGTAGATGGGAGTGATGCTCCGGAGGTAGTCACCATGAACGATCTCAAGACGTTGGAAACAACCTTGGTGAGTTCAATGGAGGCTAAGATGGAAGAGATGCGTCAATTGATAATGCGTCTCTCCACATCCGCAGCATCACCTCCATCTAACTCTAAGGCTACCACTCCGCAATCCAAGGAAACGGTTAAAACTGTTTCCAAAGATAACGAAGTGGTTGGTGATGACACTAGCAAGAGCTCCTCATCGAAAAAGGATAGCGGTAAGGATGGATACAATGAGGTTTATCATGTGTATTCCCCTGATCCACCTATCCCTCACCCACATATACATAATAGGGGTGATCCACCCAAACTTTCAGCATCTACTTTTACTCAATGGCAATTTTTGATGAAATCTCATGTGTGCAGTTCCTCCATAGAGTTGTGGAAGATCATCGAAAATGGTCTTCATGTTGGAAACCCCAACAATCTTACAAGAAGAGAAGTTGTTGATAGCCAACTCAACGCTACAGCTCTACACATGATACATCTTGGTGTGGGTGACAAAGATATGCCACACATTCAGCATCTTAGTACAGCTAAGGAAGCTTGGGATGCTCTCATCGAGCTCTTCATCGGAAATGAAAGTATGAAAAGGAATAGATATGATGCATTGAGCAACGAAGCTGAAGGATTCTATATGTTGGATTGAGAAGACCATGAAGACATGTATAGGAGGCTTAAGGCAATAGCCACAAATTTCAGAAACCATGGTGCCGCTCATGTTGATGATGCATGGATCAAGCGCAAGTATGTCAGTGATCTTATGCCATTTGAGCCCACAGATTTGAAAAGTCTCCAAGGTAGGCATAACTATCACCTCATGACATCCAATGAGATAATGCAAGAAATGGCCGCTTTCAAAGTGGCTGCCAAGAATGCCGAAGATGCTCGTGCTCGAGCTATGGGGATGCAAAAGGGGGTCAACGTGGCCGTGAAGACTAGTGTGATTGATCATGATGAATATGCCATAGAAGATCTGGACTGTCTCGAGGATATAAAAAGGATCCACGGACAATACTTGGCTCTTTATGCTAGAAACTTTTGGAAAGATCCAGCCAGGCTAAAGCTAAACTAGAACGCAAGAGTGGAGCCTATGGAAGAAAAGAAAATGGTCCCAAGCTGAGAACATGTTTCAACTATGGTGACCAGCTGCACTTTGTAGCTGAGTGTCCATATCAAAGTAGGGAAGATAATGGAGGAAGACTTATTTTCAAGGACAAGTCAAAGGCTCCACGCAAGAAACAGTTTGTAAAGAAGAATGCTACCTTCAAGAAGCAACCAAAGATTGTTCTAGTGGCTCAAGAAGAATATTCATCGGGAAGTGAAGATGAGGACGAGGACGATAGCTCTCAAGATGTGGCTGCTATAGCCACCACATCTACATCAACATCTCTCTTCGACTCTCCGAATGAAAACATCATCAACAAGAATGCTACTTGTCTCATGGCAAGAAGCTCTGAGGTAACGACTTCTAATTCTTATTTTTCTAAGGATATGATTGACATGGATGATCCTACTAGTCTTAAGGTTAAAGAAGATATTATTAGTTTGGATTACTTCTACACTAAATTGCAAGGTGAGCACAAATTTCGTTTTGAAGCTCTTATGGATCAGCTGGCCCAAAACGAAGCTCTTCTTGAAGAAAAGGGCAGAATTGAAAGGGAGGATGCAATTGAAATTGCATCCTTAAAAAATGCCCTTGAGGAATAAGAAGAAGCTCGGGTCTCTCTTGAAGAGAGGCTTGAGTCCATTGAAGAGTCACATGAAGAAATTGTGGCTAAACTTGTTAAGGAACGTGACAATGCAGTAACCAAAGCAAAGAAGTTAAAGAAGGAAAAGATTGACTTTGGGGCTGCTCATGATAGACTCTCCGAGGAATTGGAGAAACTTGACAATGCTCATAAGGCATTGAAAAACGATTTATCTATTCTCAATGAGTCACATGATCAGCTTCAAAGTCGATTGGCCAAATATGATCTTCGTAGCTCATCCAACTCAACGTATAGTCATAAGGAAAATGCTAGTGTGGGAAAATAAATGGTCAAGGACATCACTCTCAAGGATAAGGATGTGCTTGATGAAGTTCTTGGCAAGCAAAGGTCAAATCATGGTAAAGAGGGACTTGGGTATGTCACCAAGTCCAAGAAAAACAAAAACAAGAAGAACAAGACCAAGAATGTGCAATCAAAGACAAGTACCGCTGAGAAGAATGTCACAAAAGACAGGACTAACAATATTGGTTTTGCAGGGTCTCACAATCCAAATTATGAACTTTTTTTTGATGATTATGGCGATTTTTATGCTTATTATGTTGGTCCCTTTGATGAATATATTGCTTGGTCTATTTGGGTCCCAAAGACCCTTGTTACTAACATGAAATTACCCATTGAAAAATGGGTACCTAAAACCAAGAAGTAATTCTCTTGCAGGGCTATGCTTCCGGTGGGTCGAAATGGGTACTGGATAGTGGATGCACTAGTCATATGACCAAAAGCAAGGAGATCATCACGGAGATGCATCCAAATCATGATAATATCATAGTCTGATATGGTGATAAGTCTAAATCTCAGGTATTGGGTCTTGGCAAGGTTGTGGTTGCCCACGATATTTCTCTCATGGACGTCATGCTTGTTGAGACCCTCGGTTACAACCTTCTTTCTGTTCATGCCCTTGGCAAGATGGGTTTTGCTGTTTTTATCGATGATGATTTGGTGGTACTCCTGTGGAGCAAGTCTCTAAAGGTCGCTCTCGTTGGATACGTCGAAAATGACCTGTATGTGGTGGACTTTTCGGGGAAAACCACTTCGGGTCCGATGTGTCTATTCGGAAAGGCCGACGTGGGCTGGCTATGGCATCGCCGTTTAGCCCATGTCAACATGAGAACTTTGCAAAGTCTCCACAAGGGTAGCCACATCCTTGGACTAAAATACAATGTCTCCTTTGCCAAAGATCGTGTTTGCAGGGCTTGTGTTGAAGGCAAAATGCACGACTCTCCCCATAAGAGGAAGACTATTGTGTCTTCAAAGAGGATCTTGGAATTACTTCATGTGGATTTATTTGGTCCTCCTTCTCATGCAAGTCTTGGTGGGAAGAAATATTTCTTGGTCATTGTCGATGATTACTCAAGATATACATGGGTATATTTCTTCAAAAGTGAGACTCAACAAACAGTCATTGCCTTTGCCAACGAAGTTCAACGTCAACACAATGTCTCTATCTTGGCAATAAGAAGTGACAACGGCTCCGAATTCAAAAACTACACCTTGAATGAGTTTCTAAGCGAAGAGGGGATTAGACATCAATATTCCACTGCGTACACCCCTCAACAAAATGGTGTAGCTGAGAGGAAGAACCAGACTTTGATGGATATGGCAACATCAATGTTGGCTGAATTCCAGTCTCCTTACAATTTTTGGGCTGAAGCCATATCCATTGCGTGTCACTCATCAAACCGGTTCTACATCCGAAAGATTTTGGACAATACTCCATATGAAATACTTACCGGTAACAAGCCCAACATCTCTTACTTCAGGGTATTCAGGTGTAAGTGTTTCTTTCTTATTAAAGGTGTCCAATTGTCGAAATTTGAGTCCAACGCTTTAGAAGGTATTTTTTTGGTTACGGTGCCGAATCCCACACTTACATAGTCTACAACAAGCTCACTGGGTTTGTTGTAGAATCTTGTAGTGTGGAGTTCGATGAAAATAATGGCTGCTTTGTAGGGCAAGTTGATGTTTGTGATGTAGATGTTGAAATACCCCAAGATGCCATAAGAAGAATGGGCGTGAGATTTTTCCGCCCCATTGAGGAACCCCTTGTGGCGGATCGGGAAGGACAATGCTCCACTCAAGTGGAGCCCTCATCTACACAAGATCAACAAGCTCCTACTATTGGAGAAAACTCTACACCGACACCACAACCTGCTGAAGATCATCAGTCTCCTGGACGAGATGGTAGTCCCAGGCCAGACTATCCGCCCCCTGAAAATCCACCCCTGGCACTCCAACTTGTTCCAGGGGATCCGAAGAATAATACTACAGACAAGAAGTTCCCAGGCCAGATTCTCCAGCCCCCGTGGGTAGATTATCCGGCTCTGGTTCTCACAGTTCTGTCAGGCATGCTCGGGATGAAGTCACTGGTACTTCATCTCTCAGGCCGGATAGTCCGGCCCCTCTGGGGCGGATTATCCGGCCCTGAAGAACAAACTCTGTAGCAATCTCCTGGTGTTAACTCAGATCAAGATCAAGGGCAAGGCAGTGGTCAAGACAAGGATACAAATACTGAATCAACTCCTTCTATAAACAATAAGGTCATTGAGGCTCGTCGCAAGGCTCGTGCTGATCGGAACCTTGAACTAAGGGGTCACACTCTTGACAAGGTTGTTGGTGATCTACGAAGAAGGGTGTCTACTAGAAGAGAACTTGCAAGCTTCTATGATCATCAAGCTCACATTTCCATGGTTGAACCGAACAAAGTCTTTGATGCTCTTGAAGATCCCGATTGGGTGGTTGCAATGCATGAAGAATTAAATAACTTCGAACGCAACAAAGTTTGGAATCTCGTAGAGAAACCCAAGGATTGCCGCAATGTTATCGGCACCAAGTGGATCTTCAAGAACAAACAAGATGAAAATGGCATTATTGTGAGGAATAAAGCATGAATCGTGGCTCAAGGATTCTCTCAAGTGGAAGGAATTGATTTTAGCGATACTTATGCTCCTGTGGCTCATCTTGAGTCCATCCGTATCCTTCTTGCATATGCAGCCCATCATAACTTTAAATTACAACAAATGGATGTTAAGAGTGCATTTCTTAACGGTCCTCTACATGAGTTAGTATACGTCAAGCAGCCCCCGGGTTTTGAGGACCCCAAATTTCCGAACCATGTCTACAAACTCGATAAGGCGCTCTATGGCCTTGAACAAGCCCCACATGCGTGGTATGAGCACCTTAAAAAGCTTTTGTTAGACCGTGGATTCGAAGTTGGGCAAATCAATCCCACTCTTTTTACTAAGAAGGTTAATGGGGAGCTTTTTGTATGCCAACTTTATGTAGATGACATTATTTTTGGCTCTACTAACCAAGCTTTTAACGATGAATTTTCAAATCTTATGACTGACAGGTTTGAGATGTCAATGATGGGTGAGTTGAGGTTCTTTCTTGGATTCGAGATCAAACAACTTAGGGAGGGAACCTTTATTAATCAAGCTAAGTACATCCAATACATGCTCAAAAGTTTCAAGATGACGGATATCAATGGCGTTGCTACTCCAATGCAAACAAAGTGTCATCTTGAGCTTAATCCCAAGGGTAAAGACGTGGATCAAAAGGTATACCGGTCCATGATCGGCTCTCTCCTTTACCTTTGCGCATCTAGGCCCGATATCGTGTTAAGTGTAGGAGTGTGTGCAAGGTACCAAGCCGCTCCTAAAGAAAGCCACTTAGTGGCGGTCAAACGAATCTTCAGATATTTGGTTCATTCCCCAAATTTTTGGTTATGGTATCCCAAGGGTTCAAGTTTCTCTCTATGTGGTTACACTGATTCAGATTGGGCTGGTGACAAAGATGATAGGAAATCAACCTCTGGTGCATGTCAATTCTTGGGTAGGTCTCTAGTGTGTTGGTCTTCAAAGAAATAGAATTGTATTTCACTTTCAACCGCCAAAGCTGAATATGTTGCTGCTGCTAGTGCTTGTACTCAGTTATTATGGATGAGGCAAACTTTAAAGGAATACGGTGTCACTTGTGACAAAGTGCCTCTATTATGTGACAATGAAAGTGCTATCAAAATTGCTTACAATCCCGTGCATCATACAAGAACAAAACATATTGAGATCGCAACCACTTCATTCGGGATCATGTTGCTCGTGGAGATATTGCCCTATCCTTTGTGAGCACGAAGAACCAACTTGCTGATATTTTCATGAAGCCCCTTGATGAAGCAAGATTTTGTTATTTGAGGAATGAGCTAAATATCATAGATTCAAGGAGTTTGGCTTGACTACCCTTGCACACTCACTTACTCTTTTTCATGTATTTGGTTTAGATGCGGGCATAGACATAGGGGGAGTGTGTTCCTAACTGATTGGACTAACCCTCCCCCCATAATGCCGAAAGCAAGTAAAATCATTTCCCTTAATATCATTTTGTGATATGTGGGTCATCGATGAGCATTGGTTTTAAACTCAAGATACATCTTCGCGGTGTCATGCCATGCGCTCCAACATGGTGGCTTCGGCCACCGCCCTCTTCCATGAGAAGAGTTGATTTCTAATGGCTCTCTTTGGATTTTCTTGCATATTTCTTGTTCTTATGGAAAACACACTCACATTTGGCTTTTGTTTGATTTGATTCTTGCAAATTTGGGTGTGTAGTACCATCTCAGTGTAGGGTTCGCAGCATAGAAAACAAAAATTTTCCTACGATGTGAACTATATACCAAGATCTATTTATACTAGATACAAACAACGGGCGGATGTATATCCGTAGAGAACATACCCTTGAAGACCGACAAAGCTTAACGAGTTCAACTCGTGGTTGATGTAGACGATCTCTTGCCGATCTCAAGATCGAGAGGAAGTCCTAAGCGCGCCAAAAAACAGCGCATCCGTGCTCGCACACACGTTGAGGCACCGAGCAACCTCCGCCTCCTCGCTCCAGCGATGCAGCGGAAGCACAACTCTTTCTTGCCGAATAGCCACCGGAACATGTATCTCGCTAGTCCGAGACCATGGGGATAAATTCTAGAGGGAGAGAGATCCTTCACGAGGAGGTGTGAGAGACAAGTGAGGAGGGCTCCTTTATAGGAGGAGGGGGAACCCCAAGGGGTGGCAGGCGCATGGGCTGCCCTTGCCTCCCTCTTCATGTGGTGGACACTCCACAAAACTCCTCTAAATTCCCTCCACTCAAAGTCCACTCAAAATTCCCATTAAATTTCCACCAAATTTAATGCAAACTCTCATTAAATAAAACTCTTTTATTTTATTCAGAATTTTGTCAATTACTTTAATGACAAACATTCACAAATAACCCTTGATAGAATTCTATTTCACATGCATAACCACTTTATGCAATTTCACCGAAACCTGTTTGGTATCTAGTGAAATAAATTCCTCGCTTATTCATTCTTTCGCATGAAACTTTTGCTCCAATTGGATGTCGGTGTCTCTTAAGTGTGTCACCCTACGGTTCGTGAATAATGCGGACATGATCGAGACCCTCTCGGATCAATAATCGAAGCGGATCCGGAGACCCATCTTCGCTCCCACACATTCAACGATGACTTTCTTGTGATCGTCGGAACCTTTTACGCTAGTATCTTAATCCCTTTGTTTCACGATATATTACATGTCCGAGATTCGATCATCGGTATCTCCATACCTAGTTTGATCTCGTTATCGACATGAACTCTTTTCTCGTTCTGTGATATAACATTCTAGTGATCAAATCACTTGCTTGCAAGCTAATCAATGTGATATCACCGAGAGGGCCCGAGTATATCTATCCGTCATCGGGATGAACAAATTCACTCTCGATCCATGAGCCTCAACATAACACTTTATTAGTTCGAACCCATCTTTATAATCACCCTGTTACGGTGTGACGTTTGATGTTATCAAGAAACTCTTCTGGTGTTAGTGATTGACATGATCTCATGGTCTAAGGATTAGGATCACTTCGTAAGTTGTTATAGCAATATAAACTCAATGACTTTGATCGTAATGCTATACTTCGGATGAATGTTCATCACATCATTACACTAATGTTGCGATCCCGTTATTAACAACATCCAATGTCCATGATCAGGAAACCTTGATCATCTTGTTAATCAACGAGCTAGTTTATGAGAGAGGCTTAACTAGGAACTTTCTGTTTGTTTATTAAACACACATGTATTAACGTTTCCGTATTAATACAATTATAGCATGCAAAATAAACATCTATCATATACTTGGAATACACATAATAAACACTTTATTATTGCCTCTCAGGGCATATTCCCTTCACTCAGTTTGTTGCTCTAAACCCAAGCTTTTCTTTCCTTTCTTGAACCATCTATTCTTGCACACAAGTCCTCTATACACCATCGAGGGGTTCTGCAAGGTTGCTCCGGCCTGAATCTGTACTTCACAGAATTTTCAGTGGGGGGGGGGGACTATCCACCCTAAGTGGGGGGCGGATTATCCGCTCCGGGCGAAATTTGCCTGTTAAAGGCAGGGTCGGGGTGGGCAGGCTCAAACAGAGCAGCCAGTCCTCCCCAACCCTCCCTTAGCCCCCAGCTGCCACCGAAGCCTCCGCCCCTCCCCGGAGTCGATTTGACCACCAGATTCTCCAGGCCCTCCCCGAATCTTCTTCCTCACGCCTCCGGGTACCTTCTCCTCCGAGCTCTTCCTCCAATGAGTGAGGGTAACTCCCTCATCCATCTATTTTGCTTGCGATTCATTGTTGTGGTGGAAATCTCGTGGTAGATGATACTTGGTGTTTTCCCGTGCATGTTAGAATCCGTAGAAATACATCCATTGTGCCCGATCTGTGTTGCCGTAGGTAAATCTGGGCCAAACCAGAAAAATTTTGACAGGGGCGGATTATCCGCCCCCCTGACCGGAAAGTCCGGCCTGGAAACAACATGTCTGGTCTGGTTTGGTTCCGATTTTCTCACATGCACTCTTCTGGCTCATGGACTATTTTCCTACTTGTTCTAGCATGTCTCCTGGACTTGTGTGCGCGCTTATCCCCATGCTACCTCTCCATGCTTTTCACAGGTGGTTCTCGTCCTCCAAAGACATACAAGCGTCGTCCTCGTGGCCGTTATCTTAGGCCCACTGCAGAGGGCACATTTGTTGACGAAACTGAGGTTCGTCGGTTAGCCAGAGAAGCTGAACAGATGGCAGAGGCAGCAAGGAAAGCCAAGAGGGTTGCATTTCACAAGGGAAAGGGTAAAGGAAAGGAAACTCGGCATAACTACAAGGCCATGGACAACACTGATTACTCCTCCATGCGTCAGACAGATTTTTATGCAGATGTTGACAGTGATGGTGAGCCAGAGGATTCTATGTTTTGGTGCTCTCATTTTCGGTATATCCATGATGATGTCTATGTTCCTCTCAAAATTCGCCCCATGCACCCTCTGAATATGACCGAGGCCAAATCAAAGGCTCGCCTTCGTGAAGCTTTGGGTGTGACAAGCAAGATGGGGCTTCATCCTCTTATGACTCTGTAGTGCCACTATGATTCCAAGATTGTGAAGCAATTTTTCTCCACTCTGGTTATCTGCGGCGATGAGCTTCGTACTATGAAGTGGATGATGAGAACATCAATGATCCAGTCTGATTTCCGCACCTTTGGATAGGTTCTTGGCTATGATTTTCACGGGCAGGACACCCCTTCAGGTCACCGCTGAAAGGATCGCATGGGCACCTAGAGGGGGGGGGAGGGGTGAATAGGTGCTACTTCAAATTTTCTTCTTTTTCAAATTAAGGTTTGACAATAAGGTAAATTCTCTAGATAATGCAACTATGGTGAATTTACCTATATGACAATTATGCAAGAGCTACCACAACACAAAGTAGTAACGAGTAAGTAAGATGCGGTAAAGGATAGAAGTAACCGAAAAGTGGACGCGGAGACACAAGGATTTGTTTCTCGTAGTTCCTTCCTTTTGAGGGGAAGTACGTCTACATTTGGAGAGGGGGTGGTTTCAAACCACCAACGCCACGGAAGGCCTCCCTTGTTCTCCGATGAATCTCACCCCAATGGGATCGATTCACCTTCCACTATATCGGCAACCTTCAAGGTGGAAGCCGGCACCGTTACAAGTTTGGGACACACATCCACAACTTAATCGGAGGCTCCCAAATACAAGCAAGCTGTCAAAGCAATCAAAGACAAGCTTGTAAGAACCAAAACAAGAAATAGGGTTTCCAAGAAAACACTAGAGCAAAGGGGCCCTCAATGAAATGAGGGGGAAATGAAAATCTCTTTTGGTGAAGTAGTAGATCGGGGCCTCCTCCTTCGATTCTCCAAAGATCAAGGACTTTGGGTGGTGGAATGAGGAGATCTTGAAGATTTGAGTGGCTCCAATGGTGGTCTTGACTTTAATGTGTTTGAGCAACTTGTCCCAAGGTAGGTGGAGGGGTATTTATACCCCTCCACAAAATCTGGCCGTTGGAGCATTTATTGAAGAGGTAGTACCGGAAGTTCAAGCGGTACTACCGGAGAACTCCGGTACTACCGGACCACCCTTTTTCAAACTTCATCAAGTCCTGCCCACAGCGGTACTACTATTGATGCTACCGGGAAGCGGTAGTACCGCAAGTGCCAACCGGTACTACCGGACATAGAGGAATCAGCAGTTTTCAGACGAAAAAACTCTCTGTCACGCTAGGTAGTAGAATGCGGTACTACCGCATTTTAGTACCGGAGCAGGCAAAAGCTTTTGACAACATCCAAAAAGTCTCTGCATGGTGCGGTACTAAAATGCGGTAGTACCGCATTTTAGTACCGGAGCAGGCAGACGCTTTTTGACAGTTAGTCACAGCCTTCTGTCGCATCCGGTAGCAAAAAGCGGTACTACCTCTTTTTGGTACCGCGCCAGGCAGACAGTTTTTGAACATTGCAAATCTTTTTAATGCACCTACGGCACACTTAGCAAATCATTAGTCCAATATGTGAGTTGTTATCAAACACCAAAATCACTGGGGATAGCAAATGTTCTTTCAATCTCCCCCTTTTTGGTGTTTGATGACAACACACATTTTGCAGGGAAATCTAGTGATAACAAGATATAGATGGGGCTCCCCCTAGATATGTAGAAACAAGCCCCATACACACTAACAAGCTACCTGGGAGTAGAAGTCGCACATAGAGCACATACCTTTGCTAAATAACATGTGATGACCAATATCGATTAGGAATGGGGAAGGTCGTCACATATGATGGATCCAAACAAGAATAGCCACATTACACACAAGATGGATCCATATGATAACCACATAGTCTTACCATACATAGCACACATAGTTAGTTCACACATAGTAAGTCACACATAATAAGAGGCAAACAAATAAAGTTCACAAGCGAATAAAATCAATGGCAAGAACAAGCTTGTGACTTTTCCCTCGCAAATCCCGCATACCTAATGTGCAACTTCTCCCCCTTTGGCATCAAGACGCCAAAAAGGGACAAGATCAACACTAACGTCCCGGAGATCACTCGTCATCATCATCAACCCAGTCTTCCCATGCATCATCATGAGGTGGCGGGGCATGGAAGGAGGAGGTGGCATCATCTTCCCAGTTGCTGTGCTTGGATATCCATTGGTCTTCTGGGGTAATGTTGTTCTCGGAGCCGTTGGAAACGGTCAAGCCTTGAGCCTCCATCATTTCCTTCTGACGAGTGCATGACTTCTTGGCATAGACATGGGCCTCGTACATGCGTTTCTGATTGTCTACTTGGAAGCAGAATATCTTCTTGAGTTTGGCCTCAAACCTCTTAGCCCAAGATGGCTGAGCGGACTGGCGACGCGAGACCACAAATGCAGCATCCTGTTGCGCATCAGGTGCATCACCTGATTCCTCCTCAACCGGGTTCCCATCCTCATCAACAATCTGACCATCCGCATTGCGTGGTTTGAGATGAGTCTTGATCAACAGATTCTTGTGGTGGTGAGTGTCAAGACGAAGAGAAGGCAATTCACGGGCAATCACAAGGCACTTGCTAATGATGAGAGCCATGATGTATGGAGCAAAATGAGGCACCCTCCTCTGAAAAGTGGCGCAGACCATTTCATTCCAAATAACATCCATCACATCCATAGGTAGGCCAGAGTCACGGTGGTGATAGGTGGCCATCATAATATCTACCATGAAAGCATGTATCTCATCAACATTCCCAGCACGAGGGGCGACGGTCTCACGAAAGATGTGATGCAAGATGTCATATGTAGGGGGGGGGGCTTTGATCTTTCCAGGGATTCCACGCCCTCGGATGTACAGTGGGGCAAGCACATCTTTCTTCATGGGACGATCATTGGCGTGGCACCGAAAGCCAACGGGAATGTCCTTGCCACGGTCTTCGTACCCGAGGATAGCCCCAAACTCAGCCAATGTTGCTTTCTTGACAACACCCTCAGTCATCCAGGTGAGAGTCCGAGTATCATTCTTGGCAAAGTGAACGGTTGCATAGAACTAAGCAAGGAGCATTGGATCATAGTTGCACCGGAACTCCATAATGGGAAGCAAGCCAATGTTGGTGCAAATGTCAAGGACCTCACCAAAGTAGTTCAGATTCTTCCTCACATGATTCATCTCGATCCATTTTTGAGGAACCACAATTTTGTCATCTTTCATGAGAATCTCATGGAACACCCGCTCCTGAAAATCCGTAAAGAAGAGGCTATTTTCTCGAGCATGAGAGCGAGCTGTCCCATATGGATTGACCACCCGCAGGGCATGAAATTCTATCTCAGACAAATCAGACAGCAGCTTTGTCCCAGTAGGCCCGGAACTGTGGCTCTTGCGAGGACCGGAGGGAGGAGGAGGTGGAGGAGCTTTACCACGACCAGCACTTTGCTTGACCCCCCACCCCGACAACCACGAGTTGTTGGCAGTTTCAAACGTGCACTAGGTTGAGGCATGACCTCCTCTTCTGACTCAGTATCTGATTCTGACTCATAATCCTCGATCTCATAGTGAGATTTGGAGCGCTTGCGCGATCCCCGGGAACCCCCTGCACCTGTGAAAGAACGAGGGAGATAACATAGGGGTAAGGGCACAAGAACCTGAGACAAACAGAGGATGGAACTTGGTGTTTTAAAAAAAATTGCTGCCAGTACAGGGCGGTAGTACCGGATATGCACGGGCGGTAGTACCGCCAAGCGATAGTACCGGAAAAAGATTCCCGATACTACCGGCCCGCGACCACAGTGCAGATCTAGACTAGAAATCCATGTATGGGCAGTAAATTTGTTGTAAAACACGATTTCCATCGGACAAAGTGGTAGATCTGGTAGATATCACACGATACAACCTCAAGAATGCGAGTTTTAACCAAGAATCAAAGTTACCCTAGATTCAATGGAGAAAACAAGTGAGAAGATGAGGATGGCGGTAGTACCGGTGTCCATGACGGTAGGGAAGAAGGAGGAGCCCACAGGGAGGCCGGATCTGGTGTGGATCCGGGAGAAGGAGGGAAGGTCTGGGCTCCTGCGGCGTCCTCTTGCCCCGGCGGTGGCGCTGGGGAGGAGTGGAGACGGGGGATGAATGAGGCACTGAGGGGTGCCTCTCCCCCGTCTCCAGTCTTAACCGACACGCACAAGCAGTAGTACCGGTTCCATGGGCGGTAGTACCGCTATGCGGTAGTACCGGTGATACCAACCAGTAGTACCGCACCTAGGAAGTTTCCAGGCAGGACCCTGGAAACAAAACTAGAGGCAGTAGTATCGCTAGCAACGTCCGGTAGTACCGTTTGGCGGTAGTACCACATATGAGACCCGGTAGTACTGTGACCATCAGGAAAGAGAGCTAAGATACATAAAATGGAAGGTTCTTGTGCAGAGTAGATGGGTTTTGTTAGGGGATAAGAATGGTATGGGTTTAGAGAGTCACACTGATATGGGCCAATGCACTCAAAAATTACTAAAAACATATGGAGAGCCAAATGTGAGTGCACGACCAAAAGAACAACACCAACTAGAGGATGACAAACATGAGTAAGCACCAATTCAAAGAGTGACAAACACGAGTAAGCACATCAACCTCTTGATTGAGAGGGGGCGGTGGCCTAGGCCACCATATTTGAGTATACTCGGCTTGGCAACACGAAGATATATCTTGGGTCCATTACCGAAACTCATCATTAAGCTCACATATCACAAAATGATATTAAGAGGAATGATTTTGTTTACTTTGCTCATAATGGGGGGAGGTATGGTCCAATCAATTAGGACCGCACTCCCCCTATGTCCATGCCTACACCTAAACCAAATATGGGTCGAGTATTAGGTGAGAGTGCAAGATAGTCAAGTCAAGATCCTTGAATCTACGATATTTAGTTCATTCCTCAAGTAGCAAAACCTTGCTTCATTAAGTTGCTTCGTGAAGATATAGGCAAGTTGATCTTTGGTAGAACCATAGGATAGATCAATATCACCTCGAGCAACATGATCTCTAATGAAGTGGTGACGAATCTCAATATGCTTTGTCCTTGTGTGATCCACCGGGTTGTATGCAATTTTGATGGCACTTCCATTGTCACAAAGAAGAGTTACTTTGTCACAATGGACACCATATTCCTTTAAAGTTTGCCTCATCCATAGCAATTGAGTGCAAGCACTAGCGGCAACAACATACTCGTCTTCGGCGGTGGAGAGAGATATACAATTTTGCTTCTTAGAAGACCAACATACCAAGGACCTACCAAGGAATTGGCACGCCCCGGATGTTGATTTTATATCATACTTGTCCCCCGCCCAATCCGAATCCGTGTATCCACAAAGAGCAAATGTTGAACCTCGAGGATACCAAAGACCATAAAATGGGGTATGAACTAAATATCGAAAGATTCTCTTGACCTCCATTAAATGGCTTTCCTTAGGAGCCGCTTGATATCTTGCACACACACCTACACTCAACACAATATCGGGTCTAGATGCACAAAGGTAAAGCAAAGAACCAATCATATACCGGTATACCTTTTGATCCACATCTTTACCATTTGGATTTTGTTCTAGATGAGTCTTTGTAGCCATGGGAGTAGGAGCTCCATTCAAATCTTGCATTTTGAATCTCTTGAGAATATCTTGAGTATACTTGGCTTGGTTGAAGAATGTTCCTCCTCTAACTTGCTTGATCTCAAAGCCAAGAAATACTTTTAACTCCCCCATCAAAGACATCCGGAACCTACTAGTCATAAGCTTTGAGAATTTATCATTAAAAGCTTTGTTAGATGAGCCAAAGATAATATCATCAACATATATTTGGCATACAAAAAGCTCCCCATTGACCCTCTTAGTAAAAAGAGTGGGATCCATTTTCCCAACCTCAAAGCCACGGTCAAACAATAATTCTCTAAGGTGCTCATACCACGTGCCTGGGGATTGCTTGAGCCCATAGATCGCCTTATCAAGTTTGTAGACATGGTTTGGGAAGTTGGGGTCCTCAAATCCCGGGGGTTGCTTAACATATACCAATTCATTTAAAGGACCATAAAGGAATGCACTTTCTACATCCATTTGTTGCAACTTAAAGTTATGATGTGCCGCATAAGCAAGAAGGATACGGATGGAATCAAGGCGAGCCACGGGTGCATAAGTCTCTCCATAATCAATGCCTTCAATTTGAGAATACCCTTGTGCAACCAATCTAGCCTTGTTCCTTACTATAATTCCATGCTCATCTTGCTTGTTCTTGAATATCCACTTTGTTCCAATAACATTGCGGCAATCCTTTGGCTTCTCAACTAACTTCCACACTTTGTTTCTCTCAAAGTTGTTGAGCTCTTTGTGCATAGCTTCTAACCAATCCGAATCTTCAAGTGCTTCCCACACTTTCTTTGGTTCAATCATGGAGATGTGTGCTTGGTGTTCACTGAACCTCTTTAATTGTGCTCTTGTGGAAATTCCTTTCCTTAGATCTCCAACAACATTTTGGAGGGTGTGGTCTCTTATTTCCAACATTCTTTCCTTTCTAGCTTCGCGACGAGCGTAGATCTCCTCATTGTTTCTTGGAGGACCATCTTCATCATTTTGATCCTCGTCATGACCATCAACTTGACCTTGATCATCATTGGAGTCATCCTCTACATTGGGAGGCAAGGATTAACCTTGGTCTTGATCAAGTTCTCTTCTAGCATCAATTTGAGCTTGTCTCAAAACAGTTTGGATGGATCTTCCTTGACAAATTGACTTGGCACCACTTGACAACCCATCGAATGGACCAAGCTCCCTTTGACTAGAGTTCACACATTGATCACTATGTTGAGGGTCCACATCTTGTGTTTGGCTTGAGTCAATGTCCTCTTCGGTAGATGGAGCATGTTGAGGTTGTGAAGATGAGGGCTCCACTCGAGTGGAGCATAGTTCTTCTCGATCCGCCATAAGGGGTTCCTCAACAGGGCGGATATAACCCACACCCATTCTTCCTATGGCATCCTGAGGAATTTCATCATCTGCATCACAAGCATCAACACGCCCCCCTTGGGGACCATCATATTCTTCGAAGGTCACACTACAAGATTCTATGACGGCTCCGGAGAGCTTGTGATAGATTCTATAAGTGTGAGATTCGAGACCATAGCCAACAAAAATACCCTCTAATGCTTTAGACTCGAATTTAGACAAACGAACACCTTTGATGAGATAGAAACACTTACAACCGAACACCCGGAAATAAGATATGTTGGGCTTGTTACCGGTAAGTATCTCATATGGAGTCTTGTTGATTTTCTTGCGGAGGTAGAGTCGGTTTGAAGCATGTCAAGCGGTGGAGATGTCTTCGGCCCAGAAGTTGTATGGAGATTTAAACTCCGGCAACATGGTCCTAGCCATCTCAATAAGAGTCCGGTTCTTCCTTTTGGCCACACCATTTTGTTGAGGGGTGTATGCAGCGGAATATTGATGTTTAATCCCCTCATCACTAAGGAAATCATTCAAGGTGTAGTTCTTGAACTCGGTGCCGTTGTCACTTCTTATAATCAACACGGGAACATTGTGTTGCTGTTGAACCAATTTGATGAAGTCGATAAAAGTCCTTTGAGTTTCACTCTTCAACTTGAAGAAATAAACCCAAGAGTATCTTGAAAAGTCGTCAACAATCACCAAACAATATTTATTCCCTCCGAGATTTGCATGAGATGGAGGACCAAATAGGTCCACATGGAGGAGTTCAAAGATCTTGTTAGACTTGATTTGGTTCGTGGGCTTGTGAGGAGCGTCATGCATCTTCCCTAGAACACATTCCCTGCAAACACGATCTTTGGCAAAGGAAACATTTTATTTTAGTCCAACTATATGGCCCTCTTTATGGAGACTTTGAAAAGTTCTCATATTGACATGGGCTATCCGGCGGTGCCATAGCCAACCCACATCGGCCTTTCCGTATAAGCACATCGGACCTGCAGTGGCTTGCCCCGAAAAGTCCACCACATACAAGTCATTTTCGACGTACCCAACAAAAGCGACCTTAAGAGACTTGATCCACATGAGGACCACAATATCATCATCAACAAAGACGGCAAAGCCCATCTTTCCAAGAGCACGGACTGAAAGTAAATTGTATCCAAGGGTTTCAACAAGCATGACATTCATGATTGTAATGTCGTAAGACACCACTACATTGCCGAAACCCATTAGCTTAGACTTTGACTTGTCGACATATGTGACGGTGATTTGATCTTCATTTGGCACCAAGTCCTTGACAATAGACGAGCTTCCGGTCATATGACTTGTGCAACCACTATCGATCACCCATTTTGACCCTCCGGAAGCATAAGTCTACAAAAGATCAAGCTAGTTTTTAGGTACCCATTTTTCAATGGGTCCTCTTTTGTTAGCAACAAGGGTCTTGGTAACCCAAATAGACCAAGCAATATAACCATCATAAGGGCCAACATATTGTGCATACACATCACCATAATAATCACGCATTAGAACATAGTGAGGGTTAGCACTTCCCGCAAAATCATCACGAGACATAGTTTTACCATTTGTGGTCTTACTCTCCACAATGGTCTTGTTGGTCTCTTGTGCGGGCTTGTCCTTCTTCTTCTTATTGTTCTTATTCTTTGTTTTGGAAACAAAACCAATGCCCCCTTTATCACCACTACGCCTTTGCTTGCTCAAAAGATCATCAATAGACTTGTTGCCTTGTGTAAATGTGGCCTTAGCAAGCTCCCCCTTCAACCTAGCATTCTCTTCAAGAATAGTTGTGCTACTAGATGGAATGAAGTTACTAGGTGAAGGAATATTGGCCAATTGAGTTTGAAGCGTTTCATGGGACTTTGTGAGTGACAAGAGTTCACTCTCCAAGGCCTTGTGGGCCTTGTTAAGCAAGCTAAAGTCCTCGGCAAGTTTTTCATGAACCACACCAAACTCAATCTTGTCCTTTTTAGCTCTTTTATATTTAGCAATAGCATGATCACGCTCTTTGATGAGTTTGTTAACAATAATGTCATTGGCCTCATCAAGCCCTTCAAGTTTTAATTCAAGTGACAACCTAGTTTCTTGTTCTTCTTCTAGAGCATTGTTTAGGGCCTCTAGCTCAATCATATGTTCATGCCCAAGTTTACATCTTACGTCTAGAAGCTCTTGAGTATGTGATAGTTGATCTAAGATGTTTCCAAAATGTAGCATAGCATCACCTTCTAGGTTAGTCATAAACTCATCAAAGGCAATTAATTCCTTTTAACATCAAGAGACATCTCATCATCAATTTCATCATTATCTAAGTGAGTAGAGCGAGATGATGAAGATACCTCCGTTCCTCTTGACATAAGGCAAGTGGCGTTCTTGGTGGAAGAGTTCTCATTTGGAGAATCGAAGAGTGAGAATGTCGGAGTAAAGGTGGTGGCAAGAGCAGCCACACCATGAGAAGTTTCCTCTTCGTCATCTTCATCATCTTCATTGTCGGAGGAGTACTCTTCATGAGTGATCAAGACAATTTCTCCCGGCTTCTTGTTGATGGGATTCCTTTTGATGAAAGGTTTCTTGTACGGTTCCTTGAGAGTCTTCTTCAACACAAGCTTTCCACCATGTTCTTCTCTCTTCTCATAGGGGCAACTAGCCACAAAGTGTTAGCGGTCACCACAATTGAAGCAAGTTCTCAATCTTGTGGTATTCTCTATTTACCCATTTGGATTGCTTCTCCGTTCCATTTCCATCTTGGCCTTGGCGGGGTTCTTCCAAAAGTTCTTTGCATAGAAAGCCATATATTGACCATGAGAAATCTTGACTTCATCGGGATGGTCCATGGAAAGCCCTTCATCACTATCATCTTCATCCCCATGGTCCACAACTTTGGCCTTCAAAGCAACATTGACAACATTGCTCATACCAAGGGCACGAGCACGGGCATCTTTGGAATTCTTAGCGGCAACCTTGAAAGCAACCATCTCTTGCATAACTTCATTTGAGGTCATGAGATGGTAGTTGTGTCTTCCTTGTAGGCTCTTCAAGTCAGTGGGCTCAAAAGGCATGAGTGCACTCACATATTTCCTTTTTATCCATGCATCATCCACATGTGAGGCACCCACATTCCTAAAAGCAGTGGCGGTGGTCTTGAGCCTTCGGTACATATCTTCGTGATCTTCACCTTCTTTCATGTAGAAGCCTTCGACTTCATTGCTTAGAGCATCATATTGGTTCCTCCTCATACTCTCATTTCCAATAAACAACACAGTGAGAGCATCCCAAGCTTCCTTGGCAATGCTAAAGTGCTTAATGTGTGGATAATCCTTTGTCCCCAAACCTTGTTGAATCATATGCAGAGCAGTGGCATTGAGTTAACTATTAACAATCTCTCTTCTTGTCAAGTTGTTTGGATCCCCAATAAAGAGTCCATGCTCGATGATGTTCCATAGTTCAATGCAAGAGCTGCGCATATGAGTTCTCATTAGTGATTGCCATTGAGCAAAAGTAGCAGATTCTTCAAGTTTAGGTGGGTCACCTCTATTGTATACATGAGGGTGAGGGATTGGAGGGCCGGGAGAGTACCATGAGTCACGGTGCTCACCCTTCCCACCATTATTGTGTGTGTGGAGGAATTAACGTTGTCAAGTTTAACCCCCACCACCATACCCTCGGGGGATACCGATGTATTCCCTTTAGGTAAAATGGATGGTTGATCCTCTTGAGGAGATGGAGGTGATGAGCTTTCTTTGTCTTTAAGAAGTTGCCTGAGCATCTTCTTGACTTTGTTGACCAAGGAAGAGCTCAATCTTGTTTCCAAGTTTTTGAGATCTTCCATGGTCACCGGTGTCGACTCACTACCACCATCCCCATCGTTGCTACCCATATTCTCTTAGGCGGTAAAGCCCGAATAAATAGCCGAGGCTCTGATACCAATTGAAAGGATCGTATGGGCACCTAGAGGGGGGGGGTGAATAGGTGCTACTTCAAATTTTCTTCCTTTTCAAATTAAGGTTTGACAATAAGGTAAATTATCTAGATAATGCAACTATGGTGAATTTACCTATATGACAATTATGCAAGAGCTACCACAACATAAAGTAGTAACGAGTAAGTAAGGTGCGGTAAAGGATAGAAGTAACCGAAAAGTGGACGCAGAGACACAAGGATTTGTTTCCCGTAGTTCCTTCCTTTTGAGGGAAAGTACGTCTACATTTGGAGAGGGGGTGGTTTCAAACCACCAATGCCACGAAAGGCCTCCCTTGTTCTCCGATGAATCTCACCCCAACAGGATCGATTCACCTTCCACTATATCGGCAACCTTCAAGGTGGAAGCCGGTAATAACATTACACAACAGTCCTCGATGGGACCCATGTAATATATATATACAATGACTCAATGAGTCAAGAATACGTATATACGATACAAGATCCAAATCACCTTGAAAAGATGGAGCGTCTCACGGACAAGATGCAAATAGGGCTAAGAGCCTCAAGAATAACCAATGGCGCCCATAACCCCTGTGCCAAGCGGAAGGGTAACCCTGCTAACGACGCCGATCTCGAACCTGCTTAAACAAAAGGGGTGCCGACAAAGGGCAAAGGAAAAGAAGGAGCGTCAGTACTGAGGCCAGTACACGGCGAGGCTAGAATTCGGCGGTCCTCGCCTACATAGGTATGGTGGACTGAAGCGGCAGCGGCAGCATGCACTAAACAACCTATAGAGACTCGAAACAACTGGCGGCTATCAGAGAGGGGTAAGGAAGACCTATTCGGATCCAACCTGATACTATCATCAAACAAACCCATCCTGGCGTTTCCCCCTCGAGACCAACGAGGAAGTCAACCGAGGAACTCACACAGTTGGCAGTTTTACTTATTCAGTTATAGTTGCGGCACTTTACTAGTCCGGTTTAGATAATCGTCCTGATAAAGTAAGCAGTGGGCACTTTTAATTAACCATTCCGTTGTAGTTGCGACACTTACTAGTCAGATTCAATAGCATGAGATAAACCAAAACCCAGCAGTTGTTGGTACTTTTATTCAGCCATTCCGTTGTAGTTGCAATACTTACTAGTCAGGTACAATGGTCGCAAGCGACACTCCAAACAAGCAGTTGTGGGCAGTATTGATTAGCCATTCCATTATAGTGAAGCTGATTACTAGTCATTATAAAGTCAAATTTATAGCAATAAACTTTAGTTATGCTTGTCTATGGTCGAGATACTGTGCTCCAAGTCGTCCATATCCGCGGACACGGCTTTCAGAAAGTTTTACCCGGCCGGGGTGCACCAATAGCAACACACGCTCGATCAACCTCGGAAAAACCAACTCAAAACCCAACGAGGCTTTCACGACTAAGCAATCACAGGATTCAGAAATATTTCAGGGGGCCACCCCATTGAGTAGACCCGCAACGAAGTAAGCAAGCTCCGAGACGGACTCAAGGTTTGGGTAGACGGCTGTGAACGACTGGGAACCCGAAAGTGTGGCTGGGCTTGTCGACACCGCGGAATCGTGTCCCGATCCTAAACAGTACAGTGTGCTCCTCGCACAATCGTAAATACATAAGTAGCATGGCATAAGTACAGGATCGTAAATAAAACCTCAAACTAGTTTGTGGCCCCATGAAATAAGACTGAATCAAGCTCTGGCTCAGGGGGGTCCCATATACCTCCCGGATGTGGATAGCGCGATAAATCAAGGAACAGGTATCAAGTACTCGGGGTCCTACGGGACACAAGTGGGCGTTCGGAAACCAAATATTATCTATCACCCACCGATGCCTCTGCTTATTTCAATTTTAGTTGTTAAACAGGAATTAAAGTGTACGATAAGTAGAACTATGATCATCTCCAACATCAACATGCGGCAATACATCAACAACTGTGGCACTGGACGACACGCAACAGCACTTGAGCAAGCGACTAAGATGCGCAGGTCCAACTATCTACCAAACAACGGGTAAAATGGGGTGTCCAAGGCAATATAGGGCTGCAAGGGATATCACGGGTACAAAAACTAGAGCAACGCAACACAGATAGCAATAGATCAACAGGAGGGAATAAATACTATAAAAGTAAGATAGGTAGAAAGGGGGAGATGCTCGCCTGAAAACATTGTCGAAGGGTACAACCGAAGATCGGGTCGACACTCGCATCAACTCAACGGCCTTATCCGCAAAGAAGCAAAACACTAGAAGAAACACCGGATGCAATATTTAAGATTACGGCAGAAGATCGGCATGATGCATGTATGATGTATGACATGGCAAGGTGCGGTGCAATAAGGTCAATATTAAGCGGAACCGGGGTCCCGACAATTATTTAGGTGGTTCATGTTGTTTAGCTAATCCGCAATTTAAATGTTGTATTAGCATGGCAAAAGATATCACCGGGTTCGCTACACAAATTTAAATGAGGCCAATATAAGGCTAGATTTGCCCGCATATGGGCCCCATATTTAATTAGGTTAATCGGCATAAGGCCCCCAAACCACATGACAATTATGCATGCAAGATGATCAATTAACATGCAACAAGTTGTTATTATATTATAAAATAGGGTTTTCGGGAAGGGGTTCACACATTGAGGGGTCTCGACGGTCTTGGAGTTCCGGGGGTTCCGGGGTTCGGTCTCAGGGTCCAGGGTTCTGGGGTTCGGGGTTTGACGGTCTCGGCGGAATCGTTCTCGGATAACTGAGGTCGATCTTGTTGTGCGGGATGAATTGCTTGTCGCCCGGGGGAGGACTTGGCGTTCCGGATCGGTCTCGAATCCATGAAGCAGATCTTGTCGGGGCCTCATGTCGGTCTTGGGGTATCATGTCGGCGTCCTTGGTTTTCCGCGGTGAAGGGCTAGTCGTCTTGGTGCCGAGCTTGGCGGTCACCGGGTTCGACCGGGGATCTTGAGGTTCCATGTCGGCAATCTTGACGCGGTTCTTGTATAGTAACCAGTCTCAACACCCAATCTTCGCATGGTCGACGATGTGCTTTCACCACACCACTGACGAAGAACAACTGTAGGAGCTGTATAGGCCACCAGGACAAGGGACAGCAGAAGCGCTCGAGCGGCGGTTACGGACCAACGAGGTCGAGCCTGGGGCTGGCGGGGCGCCGGAAGGGAAGCTGACGACGGCGGTCCTTGGGGGGCATGAGCGGCGGAGGGGAGGAGGGTACCGCGGCGGCGCGGCCGGGACAGAGCCTGCCGGCGACGGCGAGGACGCAGGCAGACGGAGGCGGGGAAGCTCGCACGGGAGCACCGGGCGCGGGAGGAGGCGAGGCGAGGGAGGCGGCGCCGCGGGGCCGGAGGCGGGGGAAGAGGCGCGGTGGAGGTTTGCGGGGAGGGTCGGGTCGACGGCGGTGTTGACGGAGGCGGTGGTGGGCGCCGGAGAAGGAGGCTTTTGGTCGCCCCCGACGAGCGGGCCGGCGGGAGCGGCGGAGGGCGGAAAGAGGCGAAGGAGGCGCGTGGGGAAGGAGAGCGAGGAGGTGCGGCGTGAGCGAGGGAGGGCGACGCGCTGGCTGCCGGAGTGCACTGAGGCGGGGAAGAGGAGGAGGCGAGGCGGTCAAGGAAGGAGGCGGCGCTGTGGCGGGCGCGCAAGGGCGCTGTGGCGCACGGGACGGGCGGGTCGAGGCGCCGCGCCAGGCGGCGGGCGAGGCGAGGCGAAGGGCCGGCGGAGGAGGCGGGCAGAGCGGCGCGATGCGCGGAGGGAGGAGGACGTGGCAGCGGCCGGAGCGGAGGCGGGCGGCCAGTGAGCAGCGAGGTGCGCCGGAGCTAGGGGCACTGGGCGCCGAGAGGACGACGAGGCGCCGGCGACGCTGAGGGGAGGCCGACGAGCCGGCACGGGGGGAGGAGAGAGGAGGCGACGGGGATGCGCGGTTGGGAGAGAGAGGCGTGGGGTGGGTCCCATGTGGGGGCCGACCGCGTGGGGGGACGCGGGCTGGTGGGGTCGGCGCGTGGGCCCGCGGTGGCAGTGGGTGGACCGGGTCCAGGGGGGTGGGGCCAGGTAGAGAGAGTGGGGGTTGGCTGCAGGGTGGGGCCAGAGAGGAGAGAAGGGAAGTGGCTGTGGGGGCCAGCTGTAAGAGAGAGAGGGGTAGGGGTGGCTGGGTGAGAAAAGAGAGAGAGGGGGGGAAAAGTGGAGGATTGGTGAGGTGGCAGGTGGGTAGGTTTTGGGTGAGAGGGTGAGGTGGCACGAATTGGTTGGTGGGTAGATTAGGATTGGGTGGGGATAGGTTTTAGGGGGAGCTATTTTAGTTTTTGTGTTTGTTTGGTTCTGTATAATTCAAAACAAAGCCACTTGGCAAAATAGTTTTTAGACAAATAAAATCTCCGATGCGATCGGGGTTTTGTGTTTAAAAATAAGAGGGGTATTTGTATAAATCAAAACTAGGCTTTTCAAATAATGCAGACAAACAATGCATGATGATGGCGATGCAATGCACAAATTCAACGCGATTTTCTAGTAGTGGTTTTGCGGGATGCCACAATTCGACACCACTAACAATGGATCTCGCCCTCGAGATCCGCCTCATGGTACCGGAAGGAAGGTCGGTGATCCGCGTCTTCTCGCTTCGTGTAGATCCTCGCGACACCACTAACGAGGGTTCCTTCTTCATCCGGAAATCGGCGACACCACCAACAAAGGGTCGTTGTTCCTGATCGTTGAGAGAACACTCCGGAGAAACAAAGGACGAAGGTAGAGGTATCAAACGATAAGGCCACCTCTAACTTCCATTAGAAGAGGAAGAGTTACATTGATCCCCCAGTTCGATGTACAAAGCGAACAGTAAGAGTCGGGTAGGGTGATCAATCCATCCCGTACCCAAACTATCAACTCGATACATGAGTAGGAGAAATCAGGCAACTCAACTCTCGAGATTTAGACTGAAGATCTTCATAGGCGGTATCCGGAACAAAGGGATGATGCCAGCAGAAATCGTATGAAAGACACCATGATTAGGTTCCGCGATGGTTCCATTGGCATGAACAACACATGCTCAAGGTATACTCCAACTTCACCAATGCTCGTCCTTCTCATAAGTTTTTCAACGACACAGATATCCGGCAAGGAACACATATGGATAAAGATCTCAAGAACAGAAGATTGGATGAAGGGTACAACAGACAAGTTGCAGATTGATGATCGTAGCACCTCCGTTACAAAAGGGAGAAAGCGAAACCCTGAAGGTACGACGGAAACCCAACCACGAGAAATCCTGGACTCGAAGAGAGAGAAGAGAGCGGATTCAAAACACGTAGAGGTAAGAGGAGAATAGCAGAGGGGTAAGGAGTAAAATCAGACCTAATCAGAACTATCCAACCGATTTTGAAAAATAGTTTTGACACTCTACTTTGGCCGTTAGCTAGGTTATCCTACAGGCTGGACTTGTGGGGTATCGCAACGCCGAGCTCGATACCACTGTAACACCTCGATCGGACCTATGCAAGTTTTAGCGAAACCCGCCAAACCCGCATAGAAACGATTCAAAGGTGCCACCAGCACTTTCGTGGTGGAAAACGGTAATAACATTACACAGTCCTCGATGGGACCCACGTAATGATATATATACAGCGACTCAATGAGTCAAGAATATGATATACGGTACAAGATCCAAATCACCTTGAAAGATGGAGCGTCTGCTACGGACAAGATGCAAATTGGGCTAAGAGCCCTGAAGAATAACCAATGGCATCCATAACCCTGCCAGGCCAAGCCGGAAGGGTAACCCTGCTAACGACGCCGATCTCAAAACCTGCTTAAACAAAAGGGGTGCCGACAAAGGGCAAAGGAAAAAGAAGGAGCGTCAGTACTGAGGCCAGTACACGGCGAGGCTAGAATTCGGCGGTCCTCGCCTACATAGGTATGGTGGATCAAGCGCGGCAAAGATGCACTAAACAACCTATAGAGACTAAACAACCGGAGGCTATCGAGAGGGGTAAGGAAGACCTATTCGATCCAACCTCGATACTATCATCAAACAAACCCATCTCCGGCTTTCCCCTCGAGACCAACGAGGAAGTCAACCGAGGAACTCACACGCTGGCGCTTACTTATTCGATTATAGTTATGCACTTTACTAGTCCGGTTTAGATAATCGCCCGATAAAGTAAGCAATGGGCACTTTTAATTAACCATTCCGCTAGAAGTTGCGACACTTACTAGTCGATTCAATAGCATGAGATAAACCAAAACCCAGCAGCTTGTTGGTACTTTTATTCAGCCATTCCGCTAGAAGTTGCAATACTTACTAGTCAGTACAATGGTCGCAAGCGACACTCCAAACAAGCAGTTGGGCGTATTGATTAGCCATTCCATTATAGTGAAGCTGATTACTAGTCATTATAAAGTCAAATTTATAGCAATAAACTTTAGTTATGCTTCTATGGTCGAGATATCAGCTCCAAGTCGCCCATATCCGCGACACGACTTTCGTAAAGTTTTACCCGCCGGGTGCACCAATAGCAACACACGCCGATCAACCTCGAAAACCAACTCAAAACCCAACGAGGCTTTCACGACTAAGCAATCACAGATTCAGAAATATTTCAGGGGCCACCCCATTGAGTAGACCCGCAACGGTAAGCAAGCTCCGAGACGGACTCAAGGTTTGGGTAGACGGTCAGAACGATCGGGAACCCGAAGTGGATGGGCTTGTCGACACCATGAATCGTGTCCCGATCCTAAATAGACAGCAGTGTGCTCCTCGCACAATCGTAAATACATAAGTAGCATGGCATAAGTACAGATCGTAAATAAAACCTCAAACTAGTTTGTGGCCCCATGAAATAAGACCGAATCAAGCTCGCTCGTGGGGTCCCATATACCTCCCGGATGTGGATAGCGCGATAAATCAAGGAACGGGTATCAAGTACTCCGGGTCCTACGGGACACAAGTGGGCGTTCGGAAACCAAATATTATCTATCACCCACCGATGCCTCTGCTTATTTCAATTTTAGTTGTTAAACAGGAATTAAAGTGTACGATAAGTAGAACTATGATCATCTCCAACATCAACATGCGGCAATACATCAACAACTGTGGCACTGGACGACACACAACATCACTTGAGCAAGCGACTAAGACGCGCAGGTCCAACTATCTACCAAACAACAGGTAAAAGGGGGTGTCCAAGGCAATATAGGGCTGCAAGGGATATCACGGGTACGAAAACTAGAGCAACGCAACACAGATAGCAATAGATCAATAGGAGGGAATAAATACTATAAAAGTAAGATAGGTAGAAAGGGGGAGATGCTCGCCTGAAAACATTTTCGAAGGGTACAACCGAAGATCGGGTCGACACTCGCATCAACTCAACGGCCTTATCCGCGAAGAAGCAAAACACTAGAAGAAACACCGGATGCAATATTTAAGATTACGGCAGAAGATCGGCATGATGCATGTATGATGTATGACATGGCAAGGTGCAATAAGGTCAATATTAAGCGGAACCGGGGTCCCGACAATTATTTAGGTGGTTCATGTTGTTTAGCTAACCCGCAATTTAAATGTTGTATTAGCATGGCAAAAGATATCACCGGGTTCGCTACACAAATTTAAATGAGGCCAATATAAGGCTAGATTTGCCCGCATATGGGTCCCATATTTAATTAGGTTAATCGGCATAAGGCCCCCAAACCAAATGACAATTATGCATGCAAGATGATCAATTAACATGCAACAAGTTGTTATTATATTATAAAATAGGGTTTTCGGGAAGGGGTTCACACATTGAGGGGTCTCGACGGTCTTGGAGTTCCGGGGGTTCCGGGGTTCGGTCTCAGGGTCCAGGGTTCTGGGGTTCGGGGTTTGACGGTCTCGGCGGAATCGTTCTCGGATAACTGAGGTCGATCTTGTTGTGCGGGATGAAGTGCTTGTCGCCCGGGGGAGGACTTGGCGTTCCGGATCGGTCTCGAATCCATGAAGCAGATCTTGTCGGGGCCTCATGTCGGTCTTGGGGTATCATGTCGGCGTCCTTGGTGTTCCGCGGTAAAGGGCTAGTCGTCTTGGTGCCGAGCTTGGCGGTCACCGGGTTCAACCGGGGATCTTGAGGTTCCATGTCGGCAATCTTGACGTGGTTCTTGTATAGTAACCAGTCTCAACACCCAATCTTCGCATGGTCGACGATGTGCTTTCACCACACCACTGACGAAGAACAACTGCAAGAGCTGTACAGGCCACCAGGACATGGGACAGCAGAAGCGCTCGAGCGGCGGTTACGGACCAGCGAGGTCGAGCCTGGGGCTGGCGGGGCGCCGGAAGGGAAGATGACGACGGCGGTCCTTGGGGGGCTTGAGCGGCGGCGGGGAGGAGGGTACCGCGCGGCGGCTGAGCGGCTCACGGCGAGGACGCAGAGCAGCAGGCGGGAAGTTGCACGGAGCGCCGGGCGCAGGAGGAGGCGAGGCGAGGGAGGCGGCGCCGCGGGGCCGGAGGCGGGGGAAGAGGCGCGGCGGAGGTTCGTGGGGAGGGTCGGGTCGACGGCGGTGTTGACGGAGGCGGTGGTGGGCGCCGGAGAAGGAGGGCTCGGGGTCGCCGGCGTCCCTGACGAGCGGGGCCGAAGGCGGGAGCGGCGCGGAGGGCGGAAAGAGGCGAGCGGAGGCGCGGTTGGGGAAGGAGAGCGAGGGAGGGTGCGGCGTGAGCGAGCGAGGGGAGGGCGACGCGGCCGCGGGGCGGCTCGCCGGAGTGCACTGGGAGGCGGGGGAAGAGGAGGAGCGGGAGGCGGCGGTTCATGGAAGGAGGCGGGCGTGGCGCAGGGCGCTGGCGGCGTGGTGGCGCACGGACGGGCGGGGTCGAGGCGCCAGGTGCGGGCGGGCCGGGCGGAGGGAGGCGGGCAGCGGCGATGCGGGCGGAGGGAGGAGGACGCGGTGGTGCGGCCGAGCTGGAGGCGGGCGGCGCCGTGAGCAGCGAGGTGGCGCGCGGAGCTAGGGGGCACCGGGCGGCGCCGAGAGGGACGAGGCCGCGGGCGACGCGAGGGGAGGCCGACGAGCCAGAACGGGGAAAGGGAGGAGGGAGGCGACGGGATGCGCTGGTTGGGAGAGAGAGGTGAGCGCTGGGGGTGGGTCCATGGGGCCGGGCCGACCATGTGGGGACGCTGGTGGGGTGGGCTGCCAAGGTCTGTGGCAGGGTGGACCGGGTCCAGTGGGGGCTGTAGAGGAGAGAAGGGAAGTGGCTGTGGGGGCCAGCTGTAAGAGAGAGAGGGGTAGGGGTGGCTGGGTGAGAAAAGAGAGAGAGGGGGGGAAAAGTGGAGGATTGGTGAGGTGGCAGGTGGGTAGGTTTTGGGTGAGAGGGTGAGGTGGCACGAATTAGTTGGTGGGTAGATTAGGATTGGGTGGGGATAGGTTTTAGGGGGAGCTATTTTAGTTTTTGTGTTTGTTTGGTTCTGTATAATTCAAAACAAAGCCACTTGGCAAAATAGTTTTTAGACAAATAAAATCTCCGATGCGATCGGGGTTTTGTGTTTAAAAATAAGAGGGGTATTTGTATAAATCAAAACTAGGCTTTTCAAATAATGTAGACAAACAATGCATGATGATGGCGATGCAATGCACAAATTCAACGCGATTTTCTAGTAGTGGTTTTGCGGGATGCCACAGCCGGCACCGTTACAAGTTTGGGGCACACATCCACAACTTAATTGGAGGCTCCCAAATACAAGAAAGCTGTCAAAGCAATCAAAGACAAGCTTGTAAGAACCAAAACAAGAACTAGGGTTTCCAAGAAAACACTAGAGCAAAGGGGCCCTCAATGAAATGAGGGGGAAATGAAAATCTCTTTTGGTGAAGTAGTAGATCGGGGCCTCCTCCTTCGATTCTCCAAAGATCAAGGACTTTGGGTGGTGGAATGAGGAGATCTTGAAGATTTGAGTGGCTCCGATGGTGGTCTTGACTTTAATGTGTTTGAGCAACTTGTCCCAAGGTAGGTGGAGGGATATTTATACCCCTCCACAAAATCTGGCCGTTGGAGCATTTATTGAAGCGGTAGTACCGGAAGTTCAAGCGGTACTACCGGACCTGGTACCGGATCACCCTTTTTCAAACTTCATCAAGTACTGCCCACAACGGTACTACTATTGATGCTAATGGGAAGCGGTAGTACCACAAGTGGCAACCGGTACTACCGGACATAGAGGAATCAGCAGTTTTCAGACGAAAAAACTCTCTGTCACGCCAGGTAGTAAAATGCGGTACTACCACTTGCTACGTAGGCAGACAGAAGCTTTTTGCCAATATACAAAAGTCTCTGCCTCGAGCGGTACTAAAATGCGGTACTACCGCATTTTAGTACCGGAGCAGGCAGAAGCTTTTGACAACATCCAAAAAGTCTCTGCATGGTGCGGTACTAAAATGCGGTTGTACTGCATTTAGTACCGGAGCAGGCATACGCTTTTTGACAGTTAGTCATAGCCTTCTGTCGCATCCGGTAGCAAAAAGCGGTACTACTGCTTTTTGGTACCGCGCCAGGCAGACAGTTTTTGAACATTGCAAATCTTTTTAATGCACCTACGGCACACTTAGCAAATCATTAGACCGATATGTGAGTTGTTGTCAAACACCAAAATCACTGGGGATAGCAAATGTTCTTTCAACAGCATTATCTCTCCGCTCAGGCCATCCAAGGATACTGTGCTTGCTCCATGTTTGTCGCCCAATGGCGTTGTTGGTACCTTCGCCGGCCTTTCACCATTGTATGCCACCCCTGTAGGCATGTTTCGGGACAGCATTACTCCCAGTGGAGGAAACAATGACAAGATCCGCGATCACCTGGTTCCTCTTCTTGCCTTTGCTCATGAGTGTGCCACCAATGCTGGCTCATATACAAGATACAAGTTGGATGTGATGGATTTCATTTATCATGAGATGACCGATGCGATACTCAACAGGCTCTCCATCACATATGCTCCTTTTATCATGATGCTCATCAAGCATATGCTGCCCCATGAGGATTTTGGCACTGATTTGGATGGTTTGCACAAGTCAAAGAAAATTTACAACAAAGCTCAGAAGACCTCTCACCCCTCCACTGCCCCTGAGTCCTTTATGCGTGATGCACATGCTAGTGGTCGTCGTTCTGCCGTGTCCCCAATGGCACGCGAGGTTAAACAACTCACTTGGTTCCAGCGGCACATTTTTTGCATGGGGGCTGACACTCACAAGGGCCAGTATGAGGCGTACCGCAGGGACCTTGCAAGGGATCACACTCAGCAGCTCATTCTTCACCATGTTTCTGGTGCCACTGGCCATCCACCTGCTCCCACTGCTCCGGCACCATATGCTCAGTGGAACACTTCAGGGATCAACTATGGTGAGATTGAGAGTTGCCTGTTTACTCCACCTCTGAGGGCACCCACTCCTCCAGTTGATGACGATGATGATGAGTATGACAAAGAGGAAGGGGACGGGGACGACTACGACGAGTAAGAGGAGACGTGATCTTCTGGGGCGCTAGCATCGCTCTTCTTCATTTTTGGCGTTTCGATGCCAAAGGGGGAGAAGTAGTTCTATTAGGTCACCGGATTTGCATGGGTCGGGCGCAAGCACTTGCTTTTCCGTTCGTTCTTTTTATTTGCAGGCTTGTGCCCCTTTAGCGTGAACTTATTTGCTATTTGTGCTTGCTTGGTTATTGTAAGACTCTATCGTGACTTATTATGTATGGTCCTATGGAATTCTGGATTTATATTGTGGACCTACTATCATGGAATTCTGGATTTATCTATGGAGTCTGGCATTCTAGTTGATGACATATGGAATCATGGAATTATCTTATGTATGCATCAATTCTGTGGGATGTGCTTGGAGTCACATCCCGGTGGTATGATCCTGTTTACCAACACATCTTGTTTTAATTGTCCTTGCTATGAAAGTTGTGTTCTATCTAGTGTGTGCATGTGTGTTTCAAAGGCAAATATTAAACATGCACACATCTAGGGGAGCCTCTTTCATTCATTTTAAGGGGGTGTCGTTGGTAGTCGTTTGCAAATCCTAGTATTGTCATCTAACACCAAAAAGGGGGAGATTGAAAGAACATTTCATAATCCCTAGTGTTTTGTGTGTTAGATAACAATATCAAGGATTATTTAACGTGTGTTGAAGTGTTGCAGATCTGTTCACTGAGAAGGGAAGGAAACTGCTTTCTGGGAGGCGGATAATCCGCCCCTCCCAGGGGCGGATAATCTGGCCCAAACCTCTTTCAATAGTGCGCAACCCCCAGAGAGGGGGCGGAGCTTGTGGCCGGATTTTCCGGCCCTACCGGATAGTCCGCCCCTTGGGGGAGGATAGTCTGCCCCCCTCGAGGACTTCCTTCAAGCCAATGACTGCGTCGCTCTCTGTATGGGGGGCGGAGTTTCCCTCGGACTTTCTAGCCCTTGGGCGTACTTTCTCCCAAGGACGGATAATCCGCCCCTGGTGGGGGCGGATAATCCGCCCCTCTGGAAATTTCTTCAAAGTAAAGGCTGCGTCGCTCTCTGTATAGGGGGCGGAGTTTTCCCTGGAGTTTCCGTCTTGGGGGCGGATTTTCTCCCCAGGGCGGATAGTCCGCCGCAAAGGGGGGCGGATAATCCGCCCCCAAACTTCTCCAACGGCTTGTTTTGGGCAGGGCATATTTAAGCCTGTCTTCCCCCTCTGGCCAGAACTCTTGATTGATTCGAAAAAGAGAAGATCTGATCTGCAACCTTCATCCAAGAGAGCTCCACCTAGGTCCACCTAAAGGCCCCGTCCCTTGGGGAATCGAAGGAGGAGAACTCGATCTTCATCATCAGCAATCAAGCGCTTCATATCCTCTCCATTCATTTGGAGAATCACCGATCTAGTATTTCTTGCAAATACCTAGATCCTTGTTTTGTTTATATTGATAAACCTTGTTCTTGTGACAGCTTGTTGTCATCTCGGGAGCCCCCAATTCAGTTGTGGGTGTGTGCCCCGGTAGCATTGTAAAAGGCACCGGTTCCCGCCTCGAAGGGATCCAATAGTGGAGAAGGTGGATCAGGCTTCTCGTGGCGAGATCCATCGGAGAATAGGGTGAGGCCTATTGTGGCATGGTGGTCTTAGAACCGCCCACCCCTCCAACGCAGATATACTTCCCTTAAGAAGGAATGAATTGCGGTAAAACAAATCCATGTGTCTCCGCGTGCTCCACTACAGTTCCTTCGCTCATCTCTTTACGTGCTTAGTAGTTAGGGTTGCATATAGGGAAATTCTCATAGTTGCATATCTAGAGAATTTACTTTGTGTCAAGCCTAAAATTGAAAAAGTATTCAAAATTGGTTAGCACCTATTCACCCCCCTCTAGGTGCCCATACGATCCATTTCACCCGCGCCTGGTACCAGCGCATCGCCGCGTTCCTCCATCAGCTTGGCTTCTGCTCCACGCGCTCCGATGCGTCGATCTTTGTCTATCGACAAGGCACCGACACTGCCTACATGCTATTATATGTCGACGACATCATCATGATGGCATGCACTGATGGGCTCCTTCGACAGCTCACCGACCGCCTTCGTGCTGAGTTCGCCTTGAAGGATCTCGACCCGCTCCAGTACTTCCTCGACATCGAGGTTGTCTGGCGCGCGGACGGTTTCTTTCTTCATCAGCGGAAGTATTCTCATGAGCTTCTTGAGCGCGCAGGGATGCTTAATTGCCACCCCGCGCCCACTCATGTCGACACGAAGGCCAAGCTCTTGGCTAGTGATGGGTCGCTGGCCTCCGACGCGCCGTTCTACCGCTCCATCGTCGGCGCCCTGCAGTACTTGACGCTGACACGTCCGGAGCTGCAGTATGCCGTGCAGCAGGTGTGTTTGCATATGCATGCTCCCCGGGACGCTCACTGGTCAGCGGTGAAGTGGATACTCTGCTATATCCGCGGCACCATGGACTTTGGCCTCTCGCTGCACACCTCACCCGCCTCGTCCTCGACCGACATCGTTGCCTACTCGGATGCGGACTAGGCTGGCTGCCCCGACACGAGGCGCTCCACCTCGGGCTACTGCGTCTACCTCGGCTCGTCGCTCGTCTCTTGGTCCTCCAAGAGGCAACCCACCGTGTCCCATTCCAGCGCCGAGGCTAAGTACCACGCCGTGGATAACGCCGTTGCTGAGTGCACGTGGCTTCGTCAGCTTCTCTCCGAGCTTTCTTGTCCCGTCGACAAGGCCACGGTGGTATTTTGTGATAACGTATCGGCTGTCTACCTCTCCGCCAACCCCGTTTGACATGGTTATACCCCGCGGGTACATGATCTCAGCATACCTGGTCCAGCCCAAGGAAGGCCCACGGCAAATATACGCCGGCCCATGAAGACTTTCGGGTGGCCCAGGCCCATGACGCCTTCGGATCCTTGGAGAGCAAGACTAGAGTAGATAGGAAATTCAAAGGGGTAAAACCCTAGAACCTGTAACCGACTAGGTCTATGCCCGGGACCTGCCTAAGTCTATATAAAGGCCAGGAGGGCACGACCTAGATCTCTCGACTCATACTTCTGCATACACACCTCCACGCCAGATTGCATCTGACACCCAGAACCTTCGGTTCCGCCGTAATCAAGAGCAGACAAGCATGAGTAGGGTTTTCCCTCCGGGGGCCTGAACCTGGGTAAACCTTTGTGTCCCTGTGTTGCTTGTTTGCTAACCGTTCCACGATCTCCAGCATCCCCATCTTCTCCAAAACCCAAGTCCATAACAATGGGCATTGATGAGATCAAACCTCGTCACCGTTCATCATCGGCGCACCAAGCACATTGAGCTGGATATCCACTTTGTCCGTGAGCAGGTTGTCCTCGGTCACGTTCGAGTTCTTCACGTGCCGACTTCTCATCAATTTGCAGACATCATGATGAAGGGATTGCCGTCGACGACTTTTCCTAAGTTTCGTTCCAGTCTATTTGTCGATGCCGACTCTTTGACTGCGGGAGGGTGTTGAGATATATATTGTGTAGATATAGGTCCCTGTGTATTTCAGGGTTGTACCTGTAATTATGTCTATATATATATGAGAGCAGCCGGTCCTATTGGGCATGTGCATTGTCCCATACTATTCTACAGAGAGTACGGAATCACATGCCCAGATCCCAGCCGATCTGGTTGTCGACGGCTAACCTAGGATCCATGGTTGTGTTCAAAAGAGGCCCCTAGGTTATTTACACGGAAGAGTAAAATAACTCTATACATGGAAAAGGTGGGTAATTTTACTTAACTTCAATGTCTAGATTTATATTAGCAAGATCGAGAGGTCATGGTTCCTTGATGTATTAATTAAACAGTCGGACCTTTCTGATTTTTGTGGGATTTTCTAGTCGCATCTTAATGTGTAGATACCACCGATATTTTCGTTTTGCCTAACTAGCTATAGCTAACATAACCAAATAGCAACTTCCTCCAGGGCCATGCACAAGTCTGTACTCACCGGACTCGGACTCGTCGGAGCTGCGCTCCACCAGGAAGCTCCCACGGAGCCGAAGAAGAAAGCTCCGGTCAGGTTCGGCCGCAGCCCAACCCCTTCATCCGAAGAAGAAGAACATGACCTTCCTCGAAGGAAGAAGAGTTCGCGCCACCGCAACCGCGACTACGACGCCAGAGACGCGCTCACGCAGCGCAAAATCGACAAAGCGCGAGCTAAACGCGCATGCTCGTATGAGTCCGAGATAGACGAAGACGAAGGAGAGCTCTGCGGAGCCCGATGCTTCAGCAGATCTGTTCGGCGAACGAAGATGCCGCGCAACTTCAAGCTTCCTTCGGATACTCCTAAGTTCGACGGCACCCAAGACCCAAAGGTTTGGCTCAGCGACCACTTATCATCCATCAAACTGCACGGTGGAAACAAGGAGACTGCCATGCAATGCCTTCAGCTGCAGCTGACAGGCACAACCCGGATCTGGCTCAACAGCCTATCTTCAGGGTCCATCCGAAGTTGGATGAGCTAGCTTACAACTTCATCTAAAACTTCAAAGGCACCAGCAAGAGGCCCACCTCAATCGAAGAATTGCGAGCCTGCACTCAACGAACGGGCGAATCCATTCGCTCATACATACTACGCTGGTCCAACACAAAAAACTCTGCAACACACATCTCCGAAGAGAGGGCCATCGACGCCTTCAGGGAAGGCATCAAGCGCCAAGACTTCAAGGAGGAACTTGGGTGCGTCAAGCCCAAAACACTTGACCACCTCATGGACATCGCCAACAGGTGGGCTGACGGCAAAGATTCCATTCACCGAGCACAATCGGAAGAAGAAGACGACTACGGTCGACGGCGAGAGTGCCGTAGCAAGAGAAGATCGCGCGTCTACGACGATCGCGACGGACCCGACATGGTCGTGGCCGGCTACGCCGATCACCGCAATGACGCCAACCGCAACAACGGAGGATATCGCGGAGGAAACTTCCGCGACGGGGGACGCCCAGCGCAGTCGTGGCAGCGCCGCGACCGCGATAACGGACCCTCAGCATACGAAAAGCTTTTGGGTCCATGCACCATCCACTTCTACATCGACAAGCAGGATGGCAAAAAGAAGGCGAGCCACATGCTCAAGGACTGCCGCGAGTTCCAGAAACTCAGCGAAAGCATGGTGCGGATGAGGCAGCAAGCCCCAATCCCTGCGTTCGGAAACACACCCGCGCTAGGTGAAATAGCGCATGGAGCTCCTCCACCGCCACCTGTAGGAGGCCCGAACCAACCAGTCGCACCAGCACAGAACAACACTGGGAACGGGTATCCCAGCCGAAAGGAGCACTGATGATCGAGAAGGGGCGCCCCACGAATAGGGTGCAGAAGAAAATCACCTGGCCGTGGCAACCGCACCCGCCATCCCTGAGTACCTCAGCGGATCGGAGTCCTGCATCACGTTCACTCGTTCGGATCACCCTTGCCAGATCCCTCGCCCAGGTCATGCTGCCCTGGTGCTGGAGGCGCAGATCGGAGGTTTCGAGATGAGTCGCGTCTTCATGGACGGAGGCAGCGACATCAACCTGATGTTCGCAAGAACTCTAGCAGCAATGCGAATCCTGCAGTGCAGCCTGGAACAGTCAGACACAACATTCCACGACATCGTTCCAGGGAAGGGCATATTCCCCCTGGGCAAAATATGGCTCGATGTCATATTCGGCAAGCCAGACAACTTCCGACTGGAGCGGCTCGAATTCGAAGTGGTGGACTGGCCATCACAGTACCACACCATCCTCGGGCGTGTGGCATTCGCAAGGTTCTTGGCTGTCCCACACTATGCATATCTGCTACTCAAGATGCCAGGACCAAAGGACGTCATCACAATCCACGGGAGCTTCACCCGATCGGACCAATGCGACAGAGATTTCAACAGAATCTCCCAGTCATTCGGCATGCAGGAGGAGCTCCTAAGGCTCCGCGAGGTGACGGACAATGGGGCACCCCCAGTCGCACGACAAAACGCACCTGACATGTCTTTCGACTCCACCATCAACACAAAGAAGGTGCAAGTCCATCCGACGGATGCCTCCAAGACGGCGCTGATCGCCAACGACCTCAGCCCCGTATAGGAAGGCGCGCTCGTCGAATTCCTCCTTGAGCGCTGGGAAATCTTCGCCTGGTGTCCTGCGGACATGCCAGGAGTTCCCAGGGAATTCGCCGAGCACGCACTCAACGTCTTTCCAGACACCAAGCCCGTCAAGCAGTCCATCCGGAGACTGTTCGAGCCACGGGCCGAAGCTATCGGCAAAGAAATCAACAGACTACTCGCTGCAGACTTCATCAGGAAAATCAAAGAAAGCAAGTGGCTTGCAAATACAGTGATGGTCCCAAAGAAGGACACGGACATCATGCGGATGTGCGTGGATTTCACGTCGCTAAACAAGCACTGCCCAAAGGACCACTTCCCCCTTCCTCGTATCGATCAGATCATCGATCGACCGCAGTTGAGAAACTCTTCCTCGACGCCTACTCAAAGCAACCAGATTCGACTCAAGGTTGAAGATCGGAGAAAATAGCGTTTATCACACCGCTCGAGTGTTCTACATAACACAATGCCCTCCGGCTAAAGAACGCAGTGCCACGCATGCTGATGCATGCAGGCATGCCTCAAGGACCAGATTGGTCGCAACGTTCAAGTCTATGTCGACGACATAGTCATAAAAACCAGGGAGGCCAGGACACTTATCGACGATCTCCGCGAGACATTCGACAACCTCGATCGCTACAAGATCAAACTCAACCCCGAAAAGTGCGCCTTTGGCGTCCCATCGGGTCAGCTGCTTGGATACTTCATCTCTCAACGAGGGATCGAGGAGAACCCGAAGAAAATCAGAGCCATCATGGCGATGGAGAAGCTGAAAAACCTCAAGGGTGTCCAGCAGCTCGCAGGACGAATAGCGGCGTTGAGCAGATTCATCAGCCACATGGGCGAGAAGGCCCTGCCATTCTACCAGCTGCTACGCAAGGCAGATAAATTCGAGTGGACGCCCGAAGCCGACGATGCGTTTGAAAGCCTCAAACGGCTTCTCTCCACCTCGCCCGTCCTGGTCACGCCAAAGGAGCGCGAGCCTCTGCTGCTGTACATAGCAGCCACACATCAGGTGGTCAGCACCGTGCTAGTGGTCGAACGACCCGAAGAGGGCAAGACCCACGGGGTCCAACGCCCAATATACTACCTCAATGAGGTACTGACGCCAACAAAGCAGAGGTACCCTCACTACCAGAAACTCGCCTATGGCGTGTTCATTACGGCTCGACGGCTAAGCCATTACTTCCAGGAGCACCAGGCGATGGTCGTCAACGAGGCACCCCTGAACATCATCCTGAATAACCTAGAGGCCACAGGACGCGTGGCCCTGTGGGGCATAGAGCTGTCACCCCTGGACATCATCTACGAGAAGCGAATCGCAATCAAATCTCAAGTCCTCACGGATTTCCTTATACACTGGATGGAGCTGCAGCTGCCAGACAGCCCAGACATGTCGCAGTCATGGACGATGCACTTCGACGGCTCCAAGAGTGAAGCTGGAGCAGGAGCCGGGGTCATACTGACCTCCCCGCAGGGCGACCAAATGAAGTACGTCCTCCGGATGAAATTCCGAGCCTCCAACAACGAGGCCGAATACGAAGCCCTCATCCACGGCATGAGGATGGCAAAGATCTGCGGTGCAACGCGCCTGGTCATCTATGGTGACTCCAAACTCGTCGTCCAGCAGACGATGAACGAGTGCGACGCACACGCTGAAAACATGATCGCGTACCGCGCGCTCTACAATGCACTCGAAGGAGAATTCAACGGCTGCGAGCTTCGGCACGTCGGAAGAGAAAGCAACGAGGAAGCCGACAGACTCGCCAACATCGGCTCCACCTGCGCAAAGGTACCACCGGGTGTGTTCCTCGAACAGATCTGCATGCCATCCATCAAGCGGAAATTCCCCAAGGGATCACCCAAAGAAGCAGAACACTCGGGGGCTACGCTGCCCGAAGGACACGAAGGACCCGAGAAACTGGACACAGAGGTCGCTATGGTCAACCTGATGCAGGTCATGGCAGTCGAAGAAACTTGGACGCGACCATACCTCCAGTTCTTGATAAACGGAGAACCCCCTGACAGCCCGACAGACGCCCGACGCATATCTCGTCGGTTAAAAGCCTTCACCATCATCAATGGCGAGCTGTACAAGCGCAATATTACGGGTGTACTACAAAGGTGCGTCACCATCGTTGACGGGAAATCCATCCTCCAAAACATCCACGAGGGCATCTGCGGCCATCATGCAGGCAGCCGCTCCCTTGTCGCCAAAGCTCTACGAGCTAGATTCTACTGGCCAACGGCCATGAGAGATGCAAAGGACATCGTCCGAAGATGTAACGGGTGCCAAAGGTTCGCCAACAAACCGCACGCACCCGGGTCAGAGCTCAGACCCATACCTATAGCTTGGCCCTTTGCCCAATGGGGCCTCGACATGATCGGCAAACTGCCAAAGTCCTCAAAAGGGGGGGGCACGTTTACCTCCTAGTCGCAGTCGACAAATTCACCAAGTGGGTCGAAGCCATGCCGGTCACTAACCAAAAGGGCAAGACCGCCGTCAAGTTCTTCGAGTCCATTGTCTACAGGTTCGGCGTACCGCACATCATCATCACCGACAATGGATCAAACTTCATCTCCAAAGAATTCCGAGACTTCTGCGAAGGCCTCGGGATCAACGTCACATACGCCTCAGTGGCTCACCCGCAAACGAACAGGCAGGTCGAAAAGGCCAACGGCCTAATCGGCGTTGGCATCAATAAGCGCCTCATGAGCCCACTCGAACGAAAGGCCGGAGCCTGGACGAAAGAGCTGCCATCAGTCCTATGGAGTTTGCGTACTACGCTAAACAGCTCCACCGGCTACACACCGTTCTTCATGGTGCATGGATCCGAAGCCGTGCTACCAGCCAAAGTACGCCACCAGGCCCCTCGGGTCGTCGCTTATAGCGAAGCCGAATCCACAGCTGCACTCGAAGATGCCATCGACATACTCGACGAAGCAAGAGACGTAGCAACAGCTCGATCAGCGGTGTACCCGCAGAGTCTCCGCAACTACCACAGCCGCCGGCTGCGCCCAAGGTCCTTCGTCGAAGGAGACCTCGTCTTGCGACTCAAGCAAGAGCGACCGAAGAAATTCGAGTCACCATGAGAAGGACCCTACATCATCACCGAGGTCATCCCAGGTGGCGCCTATCGCCTCAAGCACGTGGAGTCTGGAGTCGCATACTCCAACCCATGGAACATCGCGCACTTGCGACGATTCTACCCATATCTACCTACCACTTTACTTTCAATAATGCTTTTCAGCCAAGGCTATTCAGCCCAACAATGTACTTCCTCCATTACGATATAAATAAATCTAAGTGTCTCGCCCCAAAAATCTCGTTCGCTACTTGCAACTTTACTTTATGCTACAAACGCACTCGGGGGCTCCCCCCACCTCACGATTTCATCGACCGAGGATCACACGTGTACACCTGAGTAGCTGACAACATCAGGCAAATGAAAAGGACACGTACTCAAACAAAAGCACTGTGTGCTCACAACAAACAAACCTTTATAACAAAGGGCACAACACGCCCAGTCGAAATATACAAATTTTACATCTATCTCTTTTACAGGTACTACCTATCTTGAAGAATAACTTGAGCACGCTGATCAAACAAATCTACGACCTATTCGGCATACTGTCTTACAGCCGCATAATACGGACGCATATCCCACTCGCCACCATCTGGTCTAAGAGGCGGCCACCCTACAATGAGACGGATCTCGCCGGTCGATGCCTAACAAGGGACAACGCAACCTTCACCCCTGCAACGAGCTGCTGCCTCACCAGTTCCTGGACGCGAGTCACGCTCCGAAATCTAGACAGAAGGCCGGACAAGGATGTTGGCACAGTATCCAGGGGAAACATCACATTTAGAACCGATGAGAGCGAAGTCTGCACTTGACGAAGCACCCACGACACTTGGTGAACGCGATCCTGCACCGTCGCTAGAGCCATGACATGGTCACGATCCATCCAGAAGAAACCACCAGCTTCCATGTCTTGTTGAGTCAAGCAATTGACCCGAACAGCGACACGCTCCTTCTCCTCCCTCGGAGCAAGGTTAGCACCTGCGACACTCGTAGAAAATAAGACGCAAGGCCAGCAGGCGCATCCGAAAATCTGAGCTGCAGCTCGAAACAAAGAACAACTTACATTGAAGCTTCTCAGAAAGCCGAAGCAGTTCCGCCATTAAGTACTCCTGCCTGGCCGCACCGCGATCTGCCTTGGACTTCCAAACATCGGCGTGACCACGCACCCCAAGTAACTCCCTCTCAAGACTACGAACACGATCCCGAAGAAAAGCGAGTTGTGAGGAATCATCCAAAGATGGCCGCAGTTGCGCTGCAGGCGAGGTGTCAACGGGGTCAGCACCCGAAGGAACCTAGAACAGCAGAAAAGCAAAGGACATAAACATTCAGACAGAGAAGAGCACAACTCAGCAGAATTCATTAAGCATATAAAGGCCACTACATGGCACAATGATTTCGTTCCTCAACTAGTTACAGCAAAAGAAGACTACAAACTATCCTACAGCTACAACGCCTAAGATGCGGCACCCTGAGTAGCCTCAGAGCCGGACTGCCTCGCTTTGGCTTCCCCCTGTTGCCGCAACGCATACTCGGATAGCCGATCAATGAGCTTCGGCCCATATCGCTTGCAGCGAGCAGAATAGGTAGCAAAAGCTACCTCGGATCCATCCGCGGTCGTCGACATCCGGGAGGTGATCTGGGGAAGGTCCAGCTCCGCTTCAGCCGCCAAGGCCATCGCCAGCCCGACGGACGCGCCGATGCCCTTCTGCTTGCGCTTGTACACCGCAGGCGCTTCGGCCGACAAAGCCTCCGCCAGGGCGTCAACATCATCAAGGGCCGCGCCCTTGGGGACAAGCTCCTTGTAGAAGCGGCCAAGGACCTCCTTCGCCTTGGCAAGGGAGTTGACGACGGTGCTGCAGTGATCTTCGACCGCTGCAGTAGCATCATCTAGAGCACTCCCGTGCTCCAGAGCGCCGCGGTCAAACTCGATGCCTGCGGCATCTGAGACAAAAAAGAGAAGGAATGAAGAAAGTAACAGAGAAGAAGACAAGAAAACGAAAAGAAAGGAGCAAAAATAAGGCACTCACCTGAAACAGCCTTGGCAGCAGCCATGAGCTTGCCCGCCACCTCTCTTTCACACGCAGTTGCAGCCATGGCAAGCTTCTCCTCGCGGTCCGTAGCCTCCTGCTGCAGACGCTCCTTTGCTTCGGCTACCTTGGCCAGCTCTAGCTTAAGGCGCTCCTTCGCACCAGCGGCGTCCTCAGCCTTCTTCTCCGCTTGACCAAGGCTCTTCTTGAGAGCATCAATCTCACGGAGGGAAGTGTTATGCTCCTCTGCATTAAAAACATACAAGCGTCAGAAAGCAAGATAATAATGCAAAAAGAAAGAAGCACCAAAGCATCCAGGTACCTTGAAGTCTGGAGGTTGACCTCCAGACCAGTGCTCTGCACCGCTTGGCATCCTGCATAAAAGGCTGCAGGAAGAAGAACTACCAAGAAGGAAAGGACTTGGGGCTCGCCCAACACGAAGGAACAAAAGCAAAAATCGACACGAAACGCCGGGCTCCCAAGACTCAAGAAAGAACAAGACAAGAAATTTTTCAGACGCCGGGGCTCCCAGTGGAAGGAAATGCCCATGTTCGATGGCGACTCCGACGCGCCAAGAACCCTTCCGAGGCGCAACCACCGAGCCTCTGCGGAGAAGGGACGGCACCCTCGAGGTAGCCACCATATGAGGAGGAGGAGACGCAACCTTCGACTCTCCCATCATCTCCCGAGCACCATCGCTGGAGGAGTCGGGAGGAATGCATACCTGAAATAATTAGCACAAGCACAAAAGTCAACAGCAAAAAGACAACAGTATAAAGGAAACTTACGAGTCCAGCGAGCTCAGGTCGAAGACAGGAGGAGTCCTTCGGACTCTCTTCTCCCCCTTCTTCTTTTCTTTCTTCTCTTCCTTCTTTTCTTCCTTCTTCCACTTTGCTGGCGGGTGCGGCGCTACAGCCCGCACAGGAATGGCAGGAAAAGGGGAAGAAGAGCCTCCATGCCCGTCACTGTGACGCTCAAGGCATAGAGGGTTCCTAGGAGTCGGAGGAGTCGATGCATCCGAGGATTTGCTAGAGCTCCGCGATCGTTTGCGAGTATGGTCCTCGCTCGACTCGTTGGCCTCTTCAGCCGGCGATCGTGCCGAAGGCAGTTCGGACACGGAATCTACCACGTCATTATCCGGAGCATCCGGAAATAATTCGGGCAGTGGCGGCACCATGCCCGGCACCTTGAAGCTCTGCAAAAAAGAAGAGAATTTGTTAGCAAACAAAGGAAAATAAATACGCAGTCGACGAAAACCGCTACGCGCACGAATCTACACCTGTGGAACAGCCAGCGTCGAAGAAAATGGCGGAGTCAGCGACTTCCCCGGGATATCCTCTCCATCCTTGTACTTCAACAGCGTACGAAGGGCCTTGTCGAGATCACCCTGTGAAAGCTTCTCGACCGAAACTCTCGTCGGATCACGGCGCCCAGCATAAAGAAACATCGGGTGCGCCCTAGCCTGGAGAGGCTGCACCCGACGCTCGAGAAACATGCGGATAATATCCACGCCGTTCACTTCCTTCTCAGGAGTCAACTGGAGATCCTCCACCCGATGGTAAAGGGCCTCTATCTCCGCCGACTCGCCATCCAAGATCTGGTTTTTCCAGGACCTCTTCGGCTCGATTATCTGGGAGGAGTCGAAAGGAGCAAGATCAAATTGCTGCCCAGCCACTGTGGAGTCGCGAATGTAAAACCATCGCCTCCGCCAGTACTGGACAGATTCAGACATAGAGAAAGAAAACAAAAGGATATTGGCCTTGAGGGAGATGATGCAACCCCCAATGGGATACACACCATCCGAGCCGGATTGTCTCTTCACAGAATAGAGTTTCTGGAAGAGGCCAAAGTGCGGCTCGATGTCGAGCCAACACTCGCAGAAAGTGATGAAACAAGCAATGTGAAGAAGATAATTGGGCGAAAGATGATGCAGCTGGATGCCATAGAGAAAGAGCAGCCCACGAAGGAAGTCGTGGACTGGGAAGGAAAACCCACGAATAATGAAGGCAAGAAACATAACCCGATACCCAGCGGGGGGATGGGGGATTACCTCGTTTCTGGGGAGTCTGACGGCCTCCCTATCCTGCGGGATCAAGCCCCGCTCGCGAAGCCTGCGGAGATCACTCTCCCGCGTCTCTGATCGCCGCCAACCACCGTCGGTGACACGGGTGGTGGTAGCGCCTTTCTTCCCTCCGGCGGCGCTGGTACCAACTGCAGATGACGACTTCTTCGTTTTCCCCATGGCGCTCCGGCGGCGCCGGCGGTGAGAATGCAGAAGGGAAGAAGGAAATGTGGAAGAATATTACAGCGCGCAGAAAGAACCCCTCGAGCACAAGGAAGCAGTGAAAACACGAGTAGATGCGGTGAAAACAAACTGCAACTTTCCCCAATGATTATAACGGCGAAGACGATGCACGGCAACCGTCCATCAAGAATACCTAACGCCAACGGCAGATCTGGCCATACACGTGTCAGCATCACAACGAACCGTCGTTACCACGTCGTCCACTACACGCGGAAATCGAAGAGACGCCGTAATCATCTCCACACCGCGCGTGACCGGTCAATTCAAGGTCAGCAAGTGGGACCCATGTTCGTCCAGTCAAGTCATCTCTGGCGCAGCAGACGCTTGAGATCATTGATCGTCAGCACTGATGTCATCAAAAGCTATACTAGCAACAACTACAATTTCTTTGGCTTCAAAGCTAAGAGTACTCACTCGAATCTACGATTCGACTAAATACTCGGGGGCTACTCCTATTAGCAGCGCTGGCCACGCATCCGAAAGATGAATAAAAACGACCTATTTCTTCGAGTCCTACGTCGAGTCTACGACTCCACTATGGACTCGGGGGCTACTCCCATAGGGAGGATGGATTTAAGCATCCGAATTTTTTTGTGTCCTACGGACTTAACAACTGAACAATGTTTGAACTGAAGTCTCCGCTCGAGTCTACGACTCGAACAGACACTCGGGGGCTACTCCCATAGGGAGCGCTGATCGCGCACCCTATGAAATCTTCGACTGCGATCTTTCGGATCAGCATGCAAAAACTTTTCGGCAACTCTGCCCCAACAAAACGCTGAGTGAGCAACGATCTCCTTGGCCACCCGAAACACCTCCGCGGTGACAAACATTCGGATGCTGTGTCTGCGACACAAAGATAAGACCTACATATATCATCTGATGGCCTGGCAACGCACACGACTGTGCTCTGCTAGTATGAACTCGTGTCAGCAGGCGCGATGAAAAATCCCGATGGACGCGTTGGGTACATCAATTAAAATCACTGGAATTCCACTCCTGTAAGTCCTCCGCGGCCTGAGTCGAATTACACCAGCATATGTTCCAGGTCCGAGTTGAGGGGCTCGAACCTGAAGAAGATCATGTTGTTTCGTCCTAAGACAGTTAACTGACCCTGATCCGTCGGGTGAGTCAGGCACACGCATCAACAATCCCTACACAAGAACTATTGAAATACATAGTTGCACCCGAAAGATTGAAGAGTCCTCAGCCGAATCTACGATTCGACTGATCACTCGGGGGCTACTGACATGGTTATACCCCGCGGGTACATGATCTCAGCATACCTGGTTCAGCCCAAGAAAGGCCCACGGCAAATATACGCCGGCCCATGAAGACTTTCGGGTGGCCCAGGCCCATGACGCCTTCGGATCCTTGGAGAGCAAGACTAGAGTAGATAGAAAATTCAAAGGGGTAAAACCCTAAAACCTGTAACCGACTAGGTCTATGCCCGGGACCTGCCTAAGTCTATATAAAGGCCAGGAGGGCACGACCTAGATCTCTCGACTCATACTTTCGCATACACACCTCCACGCCAGATTGCATCTGCGCATCCCTGTAACCTTCGGTTCCGCCGTAATCAAGAGCAGACAAGCAAGAGTAGGGTTTTCCCTTGGGGGGCCTGAACCTGGGTAAACATTTGTGTCCCCGTGTTGCTTGTTTGCTAACCGTTCCACGATCTCCAGCATCCCCATCTTCTCCAAAACCCAAGTCCATAACAATGGGCATTGATGAGATCAAACCTCGTCACTGTTCATCATCGGCGCACCAAGCACATTGAGCTGGATATCCACTTTGTCCGTGAGCAGGTTGCCCTCGGTCACGTTCGATTTCTTCACGTGCCGACTTCTCAGCAATTTGCAGACATCATGATGAAGGGATTGCCGTCGACGAATTTTGCTAAGTTTCGTTCCAGTCTATTTGTCGATGCTGACTCTTTGACTGCGGGAGGGTGTTGAGATATATATTGTGTAGATACAGGTCCCTGTGTATTTCAGGGTTGTACCTGTAATTATGTCTATATATATATATGAGAGAAGCCGGTCCTATTGGGCTTGTGCATTGTCCCATACTATTCTACAGAGAGTACTGAATCACATGCCCAGATCCCAGCCGATCTGGTTGTCGACGGCTAACCTAGGATCCATGGTTGTGTTCAAAAGAGGCCCCTAGGTTATTTACACGTAAGAGTAAAATACTTACTTTATACATGGAAAAGGTGGGTAATTTTACTTAACTTCAATGTCTAGATTTATATTAGCAAGATCGAGAGGTCATGGTTCCTTGATGTATTAATTAAACAGTCGGACCTTTATGATTTTTGTGGGATTTTCTAGTCGCATCTTAATGTGTAGATACCACCCATCTTTTCGTTTTGCCTAACTAGCTATAGCTAACATAACCAAATAGCGACTTCCTCCAGGGTCGCTCGCACGAGGTGACCCCGAGGCGCCACCTCTGAACCCTAGCCAGCTGCCGCCGTCGGTCCCCCGTCGGCCGCTGTCGCTGTCGTTGCCCGAGCCGACAGTGGCGGCCACGCCTACGCTACCGAAGGCGATGGGTGATCTGTACCGCCCCGTTGATCCTCTTCGCGCCAGGGGGTGGACACCAAGGGGCGGTGCCGGTGGTTCCAAGCTGCGGGCGGCGGCGCTCGCCCGAGCGGCGTTTGCCAGCAGCTTGGAAGAGAGGCGCGAAGGAGAATATGGGGGCTATGGTGCAGGCTTGGAAGCGGTGTGGTGGTTTCCTTATGCAGCGACACTGCATCTCGGTCTTTCTCTAACCGATCTGTGGGTTCAACCATGGCTTCAAAAGGCCTGAAGGATGATCTGCTCGTTCCTTTCGCTGGAAGCCGGCCGACGGTGTGGGGAATACTGAATCAGCCTGAATAATGGTGGCGGTCCTAGGGTTCATTCCACGCAAAGACGAAGATTTGCTAGCTACCTGTCCTCGATGATCTCTTCTGGAGCGGCAAGTTCTGGAAGGCTCCATCGGCAAACTCCCATGGGCGACTATGCCTGGAGATTATTGGATCAGATTGAATTTGATCAGGTGTACCCATGTTTATTATGGCCATTTGGTTTCATTGGGAGCGTTGCTAAGCTCTGATATTCGTTACCATCACGTGTCATTTCTTCGATGATCCATGGTGAAGTTAGATGCAGAGAATTTCAGAAAAGCTAGAATATCAAGGAAGCGATGGTGATTTTAGTCATTGTGGCGATGAGAAACTGGCCGCGTGATCTGTGACTCGCAGCAGCGAGTGTTTGAAGGGGTAAAAATACAAGAGGAGTTTCCAGTCTTACCTTGCAGGGTGAAAATCCAAGGTCTGACCTTAATTGGTTGTGTCTGGTAATGGCCTTGTTAGCATTGTTTTGCGAGTAAGGACTTTCTTCAGGGTAAAAACCTATGATCTTTGATCGGATGACAATGATGCTTGTGCATTGTTTTCTTCTTGAAGACGTCGCTATTGGAGTGGTTGGACTACTGATGTTGTTCTGTTGGTATTAGTGTCGTTGCTTCGAAAAATCATTCTCTGTAGCAGGACTTTTGTTTTTTGAAGTTTTTTTTCTAGGTTGTGTGCATTCGTAAGACCACTAGAGCATACGTTATTGTAGATGCTGGGTAATTGGTATCTCATAATATTAATATATACTCTTTTCAAAAAAAGTATAACTAGACAAATTTGCAACACTTATTTTTTGAACGGTCTAGTAGTATATCTATTGTATCTAACCTTAATTGCCGATAGTCAAGATCGAGTAACCTAGACGGCCAGATTGGTCAAGTAACCCAAACCCCAGCATTTCTATTCGCTACATATTGTTCAAATAATCTACATACAATATGTATTTTTTTTGATAAATGGCGCTTTATTATTTAAAAGGTTTAAGCATTACACCCGACCTCTGTATATCTGAGATACACATGGCTGCCAAAGTTCATAAATCCAAACAGAAAAATAAAAAGGCGAAATACATATCATATTGAGAAATTGTAAGACGCCTCAGGTGTTGATGAAGGACCGATTCAAAGATTATGCTGCCATCCATGCCGGGTAAACAGATCTCGCGCCGTATCCTCCAGCCGCGTAGACACCTCCGTTAAAAGGTCGTGATACTCCGCACGTTGCAGGACTGACCAAGAACGCAGTATGCTGGTATATTTGTAAATAACCTGCAGAAAAGAACATTTTATATTATCAAACACTTTATCATTTCTACACGTGATCATATAATTAATGACAATCGCTTCAACCCGAAGAAGTAACTTAAACTTGTTATCTATCCCATGTAATCAGTTTTCAAAAATATTGGCAATACTACTTGGTGAATACAAGCCTGCTTGGGTAACTGTTCATATAGATCTAGCAAAATTGCATTGGAAAAACATGTATTCTCTCCGTCCAAGAATAGATGTCTTAGGTTTTTTAAATTTTAGATGAATCTATATACTAAATAGCGTCTAGATTCATCCAAATTTTATCAAAGTTGAGACATTTATTTTGGGACGGAGTGAGTATTTGATTGCATGTACATATTCGTTGATTGTCTCTGATATCAAAATAGAAAAAAACGCATGCATTGTGTGGCTCGACCCAACTGCAATTTTTTAAAACTAAGCATAGACTTTTTTTTTCCTTTTCCGTGTAGTTGATGCGACGCATGTATGCATGGACTCCCTGCTCCAATTCTGGAAGTGCTGGCCACAAGGAAGACTCCATGACGGCATATAACTACAGTCCTAGAGGAGTATAGCGAAACCTTGATTCGAGCATGGAAACGACGCAAAGAACCCATGGTGTGCAGCGAGGATGATGCACTTGAACTCTTGCAAGACGGTGTTAGTCGCCGGCCGACTGGCCGTTGTTCAACTCCACAATCGGAGAAGATGGTACACGTACGGCAGCGCCGTAGTTCTACTCCAGAGTCATAAAAGATGGTGCATGGCCGCTGCCAAAGTGAGACGCATGGCCGCACGAGAATAAGGGATCTAAGCCAATTGTCGGTTAGGTTTGCTATTAGAGTTATTGGATTCCTGGTGTTATTTTGGTAGGGATTTTTTTTATAATTTTTTTTTTGCCATGTGCATCCGTAATATCAATGGGGTAATGGGATGTTACATAGGCTTGATGTAATTGGTATCATCGTAATATTAATATATGCTCCTTTTCAAAAAAGTTTAAGGATGAGATGTATTTTGTTTTAGCAAAATCAATGGTTAGATTTTTCTGTTTTTTATGAGATTTTCTAGCCTATTTTTCTATTTTCTAGTGACCAGTCATGTATTTTTTTTAATATATAATAGATGTTCAGTCGTGTAATGTTGCTGCTGTGAGGCACTAAAGGATCAATTATCCCTCTTTCATATAGCATGGCATAATCGTGAGGGTTTAAGTGTCTTCCTTCTCAATTCATTCTCCTTCCGTGCTACACTATTAGGGAAAACCCTATAAAAGATAGGTTTATAAAAGACACACTGTTTACAGATGCGCCTTCACTAAATATACAGGACAACACGACTTAAGGGTGCCCCTTGTATATTTTAATAGTAGAGACGCATATCTAAATGGTGTGTCTTCTATATTTCATGTATAGACCAGCAGATCTGGCTGTCTCCCCTTATTCGAGGCGCATCTGCACCATATATGCTAGTAATGCTATGCTCGTAATCGATCTACTTGCTTCAATCATATCACTGATTCAATTCCTCTTACATTCGTTTTTTATGTAAATAGGATAGACACAATGCAGTATATGTGCTTAAGGAATCTACTCTAAGTTCATCTCCAATTTTCAACACAAAGCTACAAGTTTAACCAGGAATACAAGCCAGTGGCATGGGAAGACTATAGCAGATTGTGGAGACAAAGACGTAACCAAGAAAAACTTATTTGTATAGCTAGCAATCCAATGTATGTAGAAATACATGTGTTGTATGAAATATATATCAAATATAATTGAAATTTGCTACTGTATTTTTTATGAAATGCTACATGGGTTGCTTGTACAACCGAGATGAAACATGGGTTGCTAGTACACGCCACCATTAGCACACAAAAGTCGTTTGCGTTATTTTGTAAAAGCAATCGAGTTAAACTTATTTTGTGCAAACTAAGGTAAACTCACAAGACCAACATTTTATACTCGTCTTCCATTTAATATGAACACGGGGATGTGACAAAACACGTGTTCCAAACATGATTCTTTCCCCTTTTTCGCGAATCGTGTGTGCGTTCGCCACACGGGAAGGAAAACCGTATGGATACTAGATGCTTATTATAGCACACCCTTCGAATATAGTTGATTATTTTCATCATGTATGAATGGCTATTTTTATTGTGTGCAGAGGCCTGATCTTTACTAGTAACTAGCAGGATGGCCCTCGCAAATGCGAGGGCATTATATTTTATGCGCCTAAATGACCAAAAATAAACCTATGATTTTACGTGTATTTGATATTCTAGTAATACAAATATCTAACCAACACAATATATTATGGTAAAAAAAGATCATCTATTTTGGGAATAAATTTTTATTTCAGAGCCAACAATTTGCATGCCCTTTTCAAAAAAGTTTAAATTGATGGTCATATGTGTCGTTCCTATCAGATATTAGGCACGTAGGTACACAATTATTGATGCAAGATAAATTATATCCTAGTTAATATGTAGGTCATGTAAATTATACTTCCTCTACTTCTAGATATAAGGTGTACTTTTTTTTGAAAAAAATGAATATGGGGTGTACTGTGTTGCACCCCTCGTTTAGACAAAAAAATTGGAGTCTCGACTATGTATTTTTATCCCATACAAACACCTATATTTTCTCACATTAATAAGTCAGAGTAATCTAGCCAAAAACTTGTGTAATTAGCTCTCCATATGTATTCTTTAATTTTTGTGCCAAAAATATACACCTTACACTTAGAAATGGAGGGAGTAGTTATTGTTCTACTTTTTACAGATCTACCTTTCTCTCATTTGCTTTCTATATATGTTCTTGAATATGTGGCACGCTCCCACCTTTTGAGAAACATGTGACTTCTTAGACTTTGAAATTCTGAATATGTAGTCAAGAAAAAACTAAAAAATATTCTCAACCATGATATTCGGCACACTTTAAGTATATATTCATACTCCAATAAACAAAGTTTGACTACATGATTGTACAACATTGTCCGTTTCAAAATGGAGATATTATCATTTATTTTGTTTAACTCTCTCCCTAGTATCTGTCTTTAAGATCATGATCACATGTAATTATCCTTTCATGTATACTCCCTTCATCCCAAGGCTTAAGGCCTATAACTTTTAAAAAAAGTCAAGACATGTAAAGTTTGACTAAACTTTTAGAAAAAACTATAAAAAATATTATATTATATAGATACCATGTGAAAATATGTTTCATGTTGTATGAAAGGACATGGATTACGTATTGTAAATATTAATATTTTTCTCTAAAAACTTGGTCAAACTTTAGTTAGTTTAATTTTTGAAAAAAGTTATAGGCCTTAAGCCTTGGGACAGAGGTAGTATAAGATGATTATTGCTACATGACTTACTTAGTTAGCGTACATCATTGTAATGACATATCCTATTAAATTTTAAATGATCATAAACCATGAAGTCCTTGGAAAGACAAATGAAGTAATATGCAATAATATTTTTCCAAGAATTCGTACTCTAGGATATTTGTCCTTTATTTGGATTGTCTTCCATCAAAAACTTCCTTGTTATAATCCTATAATCCTATGACCAAACAAAGTAGATAGGTAAAATCTAAAAAATTAAAGTTTTAAAATATTTTTATAACCTTTTGAAGAAAGAAATGTACATGTCTTTGTTGTGGATATATAATAGGAAATTTTATTAGTAAGTCATCATGAGAACAACATTGATTTTTTATTGACATGTCCTTAAATGTATCACCGACCTTCACTATGAAAGTACATCCCTAATTACTAAACAATGAGCCTCTTCCTCCATGCACGTCGTACTTGATATATCGCTTTAATCATGTCATTGTGCCAAAATCGACTTAGACTACTCTAGTCTAATTCATGGTCTGGTTCTAACCTATCTTCCTCGTAAGGCAATGTTACACATGCACACCCTATCTTTGAATAATTTTTTATTAATAATAATTTCAAATGATTAACTAATGGATTGCCATTTGACTTCAAGTTTCCAGTATTTGAGCATTTCTCCTGACTTACTCCTCAAATAATGCTTTCGCGACTATGGCATGACTCGACTACACAGTATATGATTGGGGCAAAAATTAAAGGATCAACATGTGTGTCTATCGAGCACCGACAGACTTTGATTAGTTATGTCTATCAGCCACCCACAATGTTTTTACATTTTTATATCAAATATACATTGCTGGTTGTCTAACTAATGTTTATGTAGAGTCTGATTTTTTTGAGTACCTGACCATATGAGCCATATGCTTAACCAAAATAGAATATCCATTTGGAGGTTAGATTTTTATTTTATTATTCTTAAAAGTTGAAAGGACATAAATAATTATATATGACTGTCACGTTTTTTGTTTTATACAAAATTTCAATGAACATCTTGGAGAACCATTCCAGACGAGATGACGTATCATTGGAGCAACCAAGGAAGAGCGCCCTCCATGGAGCGATCATGTATTCTGCCTACCACGCCGCATTGTACATAACTTGCCGAACATATTTAGAGGTGTATGTTTCTAGTTGAACATGATTAAAAAGAAACTTTTGTTTTTCTACTTTCGTTTGACGTACTAAACCATATGATTAACCAAAACTAAATATACATTTCAAGGTTAGATATTTATTTTATATTATTCTTAGATGTTGCAAGGGCATAATTATTCATACATAACTCCAGAGTTTTTTTTTCTATAAAATTTCTATGCATATTTTGGAGAACCATCCCAGATGCGATGATGTATCCTTGCAGCGAGACCAAGAGATAGCTCCCTCCATGGAGCGACCCTGCTGTTCTTCCTACCATGCGGCATTGTAAATAACTTTTTATACATATTTAGAGATGCATGTTCTCAGCTGAGCATGATTAAAATAGAACTTTTATTTTCTACTTCCGTCCGTTTCGTACTGAATATTGACCCCATCTTTTTTTACAACTGATATTAACTGCGTTGGTATACATTTCTATTTATTTTTTTAAAAAGAGTCCATGAGCAACACATATCTTGTGGACGTAGATGCAAATCGAAGGAAAAAAAATTCTATAAGGCGCCACGGTTGGCCGGCCGGCCGGCCGGAAGTTACGTGTACATATATATGAGATCTTCCTTCTTCCATTTTCCTTTGAATTTACGTGTCACATACTATATTTACATGTTTAATGTTTTACGTAACACACTTTATTTTCTAATCACAACCGTTAATATGTAGATTAATATAGTATATTTTATAAGCGTATGTAGATCAACCATGTGCATTGAAAAACACCCTTATATTATCTTTAGTAGTATATAATAGACTAGCAACTCAACAATACGTAAGAATAGTTCGAATCGTGCACAGCTAGCCGCTAGAAAGAAACAAAAGGTTGGACCATTTCTCTGTCGTGTCCAAAAAAGGGCACGGAACCCAACACGTACTCGTACGTAGCTAGCTTGCCACAGGTGATGAAACTTATGACGACCCCGGAACAAAAAACACTCCATGACGCATCTCCATTGCTCTCTCCGAAGCCTGCGCCACTTACGCACAAATATGCCTGCATATATATGGATTCCCAGAAAATCCTAGCGCGTGACAATAAGAAGAAGATGAGGAGGATCTCCGCCCTGCTCGTGGCGCTGCTGGTGGCCTGCGCCGCCGCCAGGGTGGCCGTCGTCGCGGCGGCGTCAGCGTGCGACGGGATAAGCTGCGGCATGGGCAGCTGCAAGGAGGTGCCGCCGCTGGTGCCGATCCTGTCGAACGTGAGCACCTACAGGTGCGACTGCAACCCCGGGTGGCTTAACTTCGTCGCCTTGAACACCCTCACTGCCTGCTACATCCCCCTCTGTAAGCAAGCCATCGCAGTATACATTTTTCTTCTTTCAAGTCCAAGTCTAATGCATTACTAAGGCGCCTGTTAATGGACTTTTGTGACAAAGGTAACTTAGCCTGCGAACGACGACGATCACTCCATAATTATTCTCTTAATTAATGTGAGCTTTCATGTACTAGTACACAAGAGGTTGGGTAAGACCGCAGACAGGGATCAATCTTGGAGGAATATATAACAGGCCTGCCGTTATTAATTTACTGGATAGCAACATACTCCCTCATTAATGTGTCTGGATAGCAACATACTCCCTTATTAATCTTGGAGTACTCCCTCTATTGCAAAATATAAATACCTTTTAGCAAACTAAAACAGAGCACACTGACCAAGCATTTGATATATACTGTTTAGGATCCTACTTGTGTTGCTGCATATATGCACACTAACCAAGCATATATGCCTAGATCCTAATTGTTCGTTTCTTTCCTTGCAGGTTTAACGGATATCAGCTGCTACCACCAAACCCCCAAGTTTCCGCCATTGGGCAGCAACCTAACACTTCACCGTAAACTTTTTGGAACCTGCACAACCCAGACCCTGGTTGGTGTTTTGACTTAGTTTATCTGGCAATGCGCAAAATGTACTGACTATCTTTTTTCGTCTCTCAGCCTGCCTAGGCATGGACTGTGGTGAAGGTACGTGCGTGGAGGAACAGGACAAACCGGTGCAATGCCAGTGCAACCCAGGCGCCGCCAATTTGCGCAACGACCCTTCCTTCCCTTGCACTACCAACTGTAAGATTTCTGGCTCGAAAACTGTTCAAAGAATGATTATGATGCGAGCCCAACAAGATTTAGTATTCTTCTTCGTTGTTATTTTGCTTCGCCTGAGACTTGCTTCTTGTGCGTACATAGGTTTTATCGGCCAAGACGGCTGCCCGGTTCGCAACCCTCCGCCATCCCCACCGTCGCCGTCGTCAGCTCCACCTGGTAATGACCACGAATCATCATCTGGACCAATTGCTCCCTCCAGCAACAAAGGCAATCCATCCTCACTATCTAGATTCCATCCAATTTTCCATCCCATCGAGAATAGATCACCATGACTATCCGACCTTGAGCCAGCACAAATAGGAGAGGGAAATAAAATGATGGTACGAAGAGGACATTTGAATGGACCTCTAACTAATTGTGTTGTGTATTTGCAGGTTATGTGTGCTTGCAGAATCTGTTGCTGCTAGCCTTTATTGCCGTTCTCCATGTCGTGTGGTAACGTGACAACACGATTTGATACATGCACGGATCAAGATTCAGTTTACTAGTACGATGACGACGGAGGAAGAAGCTACGTACATGTGTGCGTTGTGTATTTGTGGTGTGTATACACTTTGTATTTGCTTGCTAGGGCTCGCTCGTTTTGCGAGGATTGAACCCAGAGTTGGAACAGATCCAGACACACGGATTGAATTGACCGCGTCCACTCACCCAAACCCCATTAATCCTTTTTCCACTATCACTACCACAGTTTAGCCTTTCTTATTGACTCAGCTGTTAAGGCTCATCTGAGAAATAAATCTCATTTTTCTTAAAATTATATTGGCTACAAGAGGAAGGTTTTTATGAGATGGTTGCAGCTGAATCACGGGATCAATCATGGACATACTCCTATAGAGCGTTGGCCAGATAAGATACGTCATTTGCGTCGTTTTCTAAAGGGACGAGCAAAGAATCTGAGTGGTAGATACAAAAAGGAGAAAGAACGACTACTAGAAATTATAGATGACCTTAATTTTGAAGGCGGATATCGATTTATTAAGTGCGGCTGAACAAGGTGCATTAAAGGATGCCGAAATGACCGTATGTCCAAACTTAGAAGAGATCACAAAATATTTTCACCTAATTGCCAATGGCAAACATGGAAAAAAGAAAAAAAAAATCAACTAGAGAAAGATGAAGCAACCATTGTAGGTGAAGAGAATTTAAAGGTCTATATTACTGGATTTTATAAAAAAAAGTTTGGGGAGCCAACCCCCATAAACTTTACTATGGTGGAACATATGACTGGAGATATTCTGCTGCTCTCTTCTGAGGAGAATGTGATTCTTACTACACCTTTCTCAGATGAGGAACATATGACTAGAGATACTCCGTAGCTCTCTTCTCAGGATAATGTGATTCTTACTACACCTTTTTCAGAGAGGAGGTGCATGAGTCAGTCTCATAGATGGAATATAACAAGGGGATCCTGGTCCACATGGATTCCCAGCTGAATTCTATCAATTTTTTTATAATCAAGTGATACCTTATAGATATATTTAGTCAGTTACATACATAGGATTTGCCCCTGTATAAACTAAAATTTCGAGTCATCATGTTATTACCCAAAAAGAACACGGTGCAAATCCAACAGTATAGGCATAGTTGTCTCTTAAATGTGAGTATTAAAATCTCTACCAAAGTAGGTACTAACCGCATTATAGAGATTTCCCCTTAGGTGATTCGTCCTACCTAGTCATCATTTATGCTAGGATGACAAGTTCTTGAAGGATTTGTCATACTTCATGAGACTATACATGAACTTCATAGGAAGAAAATGGATGACACGGTGTTTAAGATTAATTTTGAAAAGGCATATGACATAGTTAATTAGGATTTCCTACAACAAATGTTATATATGAAAGGATTTGGTCCTGCGTGGTGTAGATTGATTATGTAGGATATATTGTCCTATAAAGGTAAATGATGACATTGGTCACTTTTTCCAAACCAAGGGAGGACCAAGACAGGGACATCCTTTATCTCCAATACTTTCAAATATTATCGTAGACATGTTTAGCTGTCCTTATTGCACGGGCGAAATAAAATGTACATGTCATAGGCTTAATTCCTCATTTAGTTGAGGCGGTCTTCATCTTGCAATATGTGGATGATTGATACGTCGAAAACATATCTATAATTTTTTATGTTCCATGCTTGTTTAATATCTACTTTGCTTTGCTTTGCTTTGACCATACTTTGAGGTGTTTTTATATGTTTTTGGTACTAACCTATTAACAAGTTGCCACGGTGCCAGTTGCCTGTTTTCTTCCGTTTTTGGTTCCAGAAAGGCAGATAATCAATATTCTAGGAATTGGACGGGACAAAAGCCAAAGTTAATATTTTACCGTAGGAAACACGAAGCCGGAATACGAGACGGAGGAGACTCACCAGGGGGTCACACCCGCTGGCCACGTGGGTGGGCCCATCCCGCGCCCTAGGGAGGGGTGCAGCCGCCCTGGTGGCTCCATGCCTCGCCTCTTCGCCTATAAGAAGCCCTTGATGCCTAAACCCTAAGTAACCGATCAATATTCCACGAAATCGTCTATAGCTGCCGCCACCATCATCCCTAGACAGGGGGATCTGAAGCTCTTCCCGGCACCCTACCAGAGGGGAGATCATCTCGGAGGCCTTCTTCTTCATCATGCCAGCCTCCGTTATGAAGCGTGAGTAGTTCCACCTTGGACTACGGGCCCATGTAGTAGCTAGATGGTTGTATCTCCTCCTTGTGCTTTCATGTCTAGATCTTGTTCATGATCAAGATCTCATCTATTTGTAATCATGCATGTTGTATTTGGGGGGATCCGATGGATATTGAGATAACTATGTCATATTGATTAATGGTTTTGTCTTATTGATTCTATCATGTATGTGTTGTTTGTGATCTTGCATGCTCTCTGTTTTTAGTAGCTATCTTGGCCAAGTAGTTGCTAGTGACTCCAAGAGGGGGTATTTATGCTCGATAGTGGGTTCATGCCTCTACTTAATCAAGGGAAGTGACAAAAATCTCTACGGTTGTAGATGTGCTGTTGCCACTAGGGCGAAAACAATGGTCTCTTGTTCATGGAACAAGTGGATTGTTTACCTTACACACTTTGCTTAAAGCAGTTCTCTGTTGCTTGCAACTTAATATTGGAGGGGGTTATGATGATAACCCAAAGGTGTACTTCTAGTCATAGATGCAGTTGGATGGTGGTCTATGTATATTGTTGTATTGCCCAATCGAATCTCATAGGATCTTTTTGTCTAGTATTGCATTGTTATGCCTTGCTCAGTCATGTCAATTGCCCTGCTGTAATTTTTGTTGACCCAGCATGCCATGTTTGTTTCTAAGGAGAACACCTCTAGTGAACTATGGACCCCGGTCCAATCTTTACCATTGATACATCTTCCACTGTTACTGTTTACTTGCTGCGAACCATCATCATCTTCCACACCATATAGTTAATCCTTTGTTATAGCAACCGGTGAGATTGACAACCTCACTGTTAGTTAGGGTAAAGTCTTGAGTTTGTGTTGTGCACGTTTCCATGTTGCTTACAACACCATTGAGACGTTTCCTTCCTCCTACTGGTTCGCTAACCTTGGTTTCTTAGTGAGGCAAAACTTGCTGATATGCCGCATCGTACCTTGCTCTTGGGGTTTCCCGACGAAGCGTCACCATGCATCAAGACTTTCTGGCACCGTTGCCGGGGAGGCTAAGGACGTCTTCACAAGGGGAGTCCTTCTCAACCTTTCTCTTTACTTTATTTTTAGTTTGCTTAGTTCCTTTTTCTTGGTTTTGTTTGCCTCTTTTTATCAAAAACTCCAAAAAAAAGTTTAGTTTGGTTTGCTTTCTCTTATAAAAAACACACAAAAAATTAGTTCCTACTCTAGTTGCCACCTTTCTCTAGCTCACCATGTTGTTCCCCAAGTTCTCCCTAAAGGCATTTCTATAGGGAGTGGCTCCATAATTGGGAAAAATAATATTAAAGAATTCTTTAATCATGTTAGCAAGCATGAGGATATTGAGGATAGATCTATAGCAGAACTTCCTCCTAATTATGAAATTGCTGCAGCTTCTTTAGTTCATATGTTGGAGGCTAGCGTTGTTAGCCTTAACCCCATGATGCAATTTTTGTTCCTAAAACTAAAAGAAGAAAATAATGTTAAAAAGAGAGAATTTATTCTTGAAACTTTACTAAAAGAGTTTCATGATGTTGCTAAGGAAGCCAAAAAGGTCTTTGAGCATTTTAATATGCTAGGATCATGTGTAGATGTTGTGGGTACATCGGATAAAACCAAACTTAGAGAGGAATTCAAGATACCCATACCCTTTAAGCTTGTTGGGATGCATGAAGCCTTTGAAAAGAATTTTGATTGAATTGTTCCTGGAAATCCTTTTGATGAAAGTAGTACACCAAAGAGAGATGAGAAGGGATCCTCCAAAACTCATTTGGATGAGATACCTTTCATAGTTGAAGACTTTGCAAGTATCGATCTTAATTCTTTATTTGAAAATACTTGATTTCTTGCTTCTTGTGCCTAACTTAAAGGCGTTACAGAAAAGTACTTGTTGGGAGATAACCCAAGAGTTTTCTTGAGTCTTCGAAGTTATTACTTCAGTAATGACCTCTCCTTATCCTTTTTGTTTGCCTTTTGTGCCAAGAATGACCTCTAATGAGAGGGAAGTAAGATATGGGGAGTTGCTGTCCTGTCCACCATCATAAAAATTCTTTAGGAGTCTCTGTAAGTCGGTTTGAGCTGAAAATTTATGAATAAATCCCCCGGTATGTGAGCTAACTTTCGTGAGTTCAACACTTTTTGATTTGAGCAACATAAGGTCTTCGAAAAAATGGTTTCTACCTGCTGGTCTGTTTTGACAGATTTCTGCCATTATTTGCATTTGCTTCTTATTGATTCCTTTTTGGGAAATTGAGCTTTTTAAAGGAGTTGTGACACTAGCTTGTGTTTTTATTGAAAAGTTTTGCTGTTCTAAAGCTAAACCCAAGGGTCTATTATCTTTTGACTACACTAATGTTGCTAATGAAGATTGTGTGAAGTTTTGTATGAAGGAAAAAATTTCAGGTTGTGGCGTCCCGCAAAACCACTACTAGAAAATCGCGTTGTTTTTGTACACTGCATCATCATGACCGCAAGCTCATGTCATCATGCCACTTTGCATTTGAGCATCGTCATCATCTTGCATTTGCTTGCATAAAACTAATTGCGGAAAAACCTATTTTTGTTTTCTAAACGCCCCGTCTTTGTCCAACACAAAACCCGGTTCTCCGGAATATTTTGTTTTGGCTCACCACGGGTTGCAAACGGTCCGTTCAAAATAAATAAAAGATTAAATTATTTTTAGGGGGCAGCCGAACCGGGCCGATCCGACCCAGTTGGCCACCCCCAGTACAAAACCAAATCGGTCCATCTAAACTAAACCTAATTCCTATTCCTACCCAAACCTAATCTACCCACCAATCGCAACTTGCCAACTCACCCTCTTCCCCAATCCCTACCCACCTTGCCACCTCACCAATCCTCTTCTTTTCCCTCCACTCCTTCTCTCACCCCAGTCCCATCTACCCCTCTCTCTCCCTCTCCCTGTCCCTGGGCCCTACCAGCCAGCCCACACGCCATCTTCCCTCCCCACGCCCCCACCCCTGCCCCACCCCACAGCCCACTCTCTCCACTCACCCCTTGGGACCCCACCTGCCCCCAGCCCCGCGTCCCAGACCCCACCCTGTCGGTCTCCTCACACGCGTTCCTCTCTCCCGCGACCTCCCTCCTCCTGCAACACTTGAGCCGCCAGCCGTCCCCCTCCTCCTTCGCCTCTCCCTCTGCCCGCCGACGCGCCCGTGCCTCCGGCCTCCCTCTCCGCGCCCGCTCCAGGCCTCCTCTTCGCTCCTTCCCGCTCGAGCCTCCCTCGCGGGCTCCTCCCTCTCCCCGCCTCGGCCGCGCCCGCCTCCAGCCGTCGGCGTTCTCCGGCCAGTCTTGCCGCCTCTCAGGTCGTCGGCGGCTCCCTCTTCGCCGCGCTTCCACCCGTCCTCGACCCGCCGCCGTTGCCAAGCCTCTCCCTGCAGCCGCCGGGCCCGCCCATCGATGAGCCACACGGGCTGCCTCCTGGCTCTCTGTAGCAGGCAGTGGGTCCCTGCCTTGTGTTGTTTCGGGTCAGCAGAAGCCGTTTGCAGATGGAATATGGTAGTTGGAGACTACATAATCAAGTTCTACACCGACAATCGAGTGGAACCCAGTACGTCATGGAAACTAGGGGCGATGGCGAATCGACAAGATCCACCCCACGAGGCCGAACCCCGGACCGGAGCATCCACGACACCAAGAACTACCGGCGACACGACCAAGACCGGACCCCGATGACCCCATGATCTGCGAGCGACAAGGTCTTCGGAGTGGAGTCAACAAGATCTACCGAGGACACGAGAAGTTCGATACGCCATGACCGTCGACATGACCCGAAGACCACGGAGGCGACAAGACCTACCTCCGTTATCCGAGAACGATCCCGCCGAAACCGAACCTTGCCTTCCCGTCGAACCCTGAGACCGAACCCCGAACCCCGGAACCAAGATCGCCGAACCCTAATGTGTGAACCCCTTCCCGAAACCCTATTTTATAATATAATACAACTTGTCGCATATTAATTGTCATGCATGCATACTTGTCTGTGGTTTGGGGGCCTTATGCCGATTCACCATATAATTAAATATGGGGCCCATATACGGGCAAATCTAGCCTTATATTGGCCTCATTTAAATTTGTGTAGCGAACCGGTGCTATCTTTGGTCTTGCTAATTCAACATTTAATTGCGGGGTTCTAAATAACTTGAACCGTTTAATTAAATGTCGGGACCCCGGTTCTGCTTAATATGACCTAATTGCATCGCACCTTTGCCATGTCATACATCATACATGCATCATGCCCGATCTTTTGCCGTAGTATTAAATAGTGCATCCGGTGTTTCTTCTAGTGTTTTGGTTCTTCGCGGATAAGGCCGTTGAGTTGATGCGAGTGTCGACCCGATCTTTGGATGAACCTTCGACAATGTTTTCAGGCGAGCATCTCCCCCTTTCTACCTATCTTACTTTTATAGTATTTACTCCCTCCTGTTGATCTATTGCTATCTGTGTTGCGATGCTCTAGATTTCGTACCCGTGATATCCCTTGCAGCCTTATATTGCCTTGGACACATCCTATTACCTGTTGTTTGGTAGATAGCTGGACTTGCGCGTCGTAGTCGCTTGCTCGAGTGATGTTGCGTGTCGCCAAGTACCACAGTTGTTGGAGTATTGCCGCATGTTTGATGTTGGAGATGTTCTTGGCTTTAATTATCGTTCACTTTAACTACTGTTTAACCACTAAAATTGAAGTAGGTAAGCAGAGGCACAGGTGGGCAATATATGTTATTTGGTTGTTAACCGTCCACTTGTGTCCCGTAGGACCCCGAGTACTTGATACCTGTTCCTTGAATTTTCGCACTATCCACATCCGGGAGGATTATGGGACCCCCCCTGAGCCAGAGCTTGATTCAGTCTTATTTCTTGGGGCCACAAACTAGTTTGAGGTTTTATTTACTATCCTGTACCTATGCCATGTTTTACTGTATTATTTACGATTGTGCGAGGAGCACACTATACTGTTTAGGTAAGCGGAATGTTTTCGCGGTATCGACAAGCCCAGTTTTGGGTTCTCAGTCATTTACAGCCATTGTCGCAAACCTTGAGTCCGCCTCGGAGTCAGCTAACTTCGTTGCGGGTCTACTCAATGGGGTGGACCCCTGAAATATTTCTGAATCCTGTGATTGCTTTGTCGTGAAGGCCTCGTTGGGTTTTGATTTGGTTTTTCCAAGGTTGATCGAGTGTGTGTTGCTATTTGTGCACCCCGGCCGGGTAAAACTTTCTGAAAGCCGTGTCCGCGGTTATGGACGACTTGGAGCACAGTATCTCGATCATAGACAACTATAACTAAAGTAGTGCTATAAATTTGACTTTATAATGACTAGTAATCAGCTTCACTATAATGGAATGGCTAAATAAAACTCCCACAATTGCTTGTTTGAGTTGTCGCTTGCGACCATTGTACCTGACTAGTAAGTATGGCAACTATAACGGAATGGCTAAATAAAAGTACCAACAGCTGCTGGGTTTTGGGATATCTCATGCTAATTGTATCTGACTAGTAAGTGTTGCAACTACAATGGAATGGTTAAATAAAAGTGCCCACTGCTTATTTTTATCAGGATGACTATCTATACCTGACTAGTAATTGCTGCAACGATAACTGAATAAATAAAACTACCAACGGTGTGAGTTCCTCGGTGGACTTCCTCGTTTGGTCTCGAGGGGGAAATACCAGGATGGGATTGTTTGGTGTAAGATTCAGGTTGGATCCGAATAGCTCTTTCTTACCCCTCTCTGATAGCCGCCAGTTGTATCGAGTCTCTATAGGTTGTTTAGTGCATCTTTGCCGCCGCTTGATCCACCATACCTATGTGGCGAGGACCGAATTCTAGCCTCGCTGTCTTGGCCTCGATCTTGGCTCCTCTTTTTCCTTTGCCCTTTGTCGGCACCCCTTTTGTTTAAGCAGGTTTTGAGATCGGCGTCGTTAGCGAGGTTACCCTTCCGGCTTGGCACAGGGGTTATGGACGCCATTGGTTATTCTTCCGGCTCTTGGCCCCATTTGCATCTTGTCCGTAGCTGAACGTATCGTTCTGGTGATTTGGATCTTTGTTACAGATATCTGTATTCTTGACTCATGGAGACGTGTTGTATATATATATACGTACATGGGTCCCATCGAGGACTGTTGTGTAATGTTATTACTTCGTTTTCCACCCGCACGCAAGTGCCTGGTGGGCACCTTTGAATCGTTTCTATGCGGGTTTGGCGGGTTTCGCTAAAACTTGCATAGGTCCGATTCTGAGGGTGTTACATAGTGGTATCAGAGCTCAGCAGTTGCGATACCCCACAAGTCCAGCTTGTAGGATAACCTAGCTAACGACCGAAGTAGAGTGTCAAAACTATTTTTGCAAAATCGGTTGGATAGTTCTGATTAGGTCTGATTTTACTACTTACCCCTCTGCTGCTCTCCTCTCACCTCTGCGTGTTTTGAATCCGCTCTTCTCTCTCTTCGAGTCCAGGATTTCTCGTGGTTGGGTTCCGTCGTACCTTCAGGGTTTCGCCTCCTCCTTGGATAACGGTGTTCTACCATCCGGTGTTTATGCTGTCTGAGGAATCCGTCTACTGTGGTATCATTCTTTGTTCCTTGTTTGTGCCTTCCGGTGTTTTCCGACGCGACGACATCATCTACGCCAGATTCGATGCAGAGTCTGCATCACTCCTTTGTTTCCGAACCTCGTTTGTCGAGATCTTCAGTCTAATTCCGAGAGTTGGTTGCATAATTCGCCTATTCGTGTGCAGAGTAATGTTTTGGGTGCGCGATGGACTGATCACCATCCGACTACTCTTAACATTCGCTCTTGTGCATCGAATCAGTGGATCCAGCAGTTTTACTCCATCCACGGAAGCTAGAGGTGGCTTTATTTGTTGATACCTCTACCTTCGACCTTTTGTTTCTGGAGTTTTCTCTCGACGATCACGGACAACGACCTCTTGTTAGTGGTGTCGCGAGGATCTACACGAAGCGCGAAGGATCAGATCGTCGGCCTTCTTTCCGGTACCATGAGGCGGATCTCGAGGGCGAGATCCATTGTTAGTGGTGTCGAATTGTGGCGTCCCGCAAAACCACTACTAGAAAATCGCGTTGGTTTTGTGCACTGCATCATCATGACCGCATGCTCATGTCATCATGCCACTTTGCATTTGAGCATCGTCATCATCTTGCATTTGCTTGCATAAAACTAATTGCGGAAAAACCTATTTTTGTTTTCTAAACGCCCCGTCTTTGTCCAACACAAAACCCGGTTCTCCGGAATATTTTGTTTTGGCTCACCACGGGTTGCAAACGGTCCGTTCAAAATAAATAAAAGATTAAATTATTTTTAGGGGGCAGCCGAACCGGGCCGACCCGACCTAGTTGGCCACCCCCAGTACAAAACCAAATCGGTCCATCTAAACTAAACCTAATTCCTATTCCTACCCAAACCTAATCTACCCACCAATCGCAGCTTGCCAACTCACCCTCTTCCCCAATCCCTACCTACCTTGCCACCTCACCAATCCTCTTCTTTTCCCTCCACTCCTTCTCTCACCCCAGTCCCATCTACCCCTCTCTCTCCCTCTCCCTGTCCCTGGGCCCTACCCGCGCCTGGCCCACACGCCATCTTCCCTCCTACCAGCGCACCCCACCCCACCGCGGCCCCACCCCACAGCCCACTCTCTCCACTCACCCCGCCCGGACCCCACCTGGCCCCACCCCCTGGCCCCGCGTCCCCAGACCCCCACCTGTCGGTCTCCTCCCCCACGCGTTCCTCTCTCCCCACCGCGACCTCCCCTCCTCCTGCAACCGCCCGAGCCTTGGCCAGCGTCCCCTCCTCCTTCGCCTCTCCCTCACTTGACGCCTTGCCCGTGCCTCGGCCTCCCTCTCCTCGCCAGCTCCTCCGAGGCTCCTCCTCTGCTCCTTCCCCACGCTCGAGCCTCCCTCGCGGAGTTCCTCCTCGCTCCCGCCTCGGCGCCTCCGCCTCCCGCCGTCGGCGTTCTCCGGCCAGTGCGCCGCCGCCTCTCGGGTGCGTCGACGGCTCCCTCTTCGCCGGCCGTCTCCACCCGTCCTCGACCCGCCGCCGTTGCCAAGCCTCTCCCTGCAGCCGCCGGGCCCGCCCATCGACGAGCCACGCGGGCTGCCTCCTGGCTCTCTGTAGCAGGCAGTGGGTCCCTGCCTTGTGTTGTTTCGGGTCAGCAGAAGCCGTTTGCAGATGGAATATGGTAGTTGGAGACTACATAATCAAGTTCTACACCGACAATCGAGTGAAACCCCGAGTACTTCGTCATGGAAACTAGGGGCGATGACGCCGAATCGACAAGATCCACCCCACGGAGCGGCGAACCCCGGACCCGGAGCATCCCTGGACACCAAGAACTACCGGCGACCCGACCAAGACCCGGACCCCGATGACCCCATGATCTCCGCTGCAGAACGACAAGGTCTTCGGAGTGGAGTCAACAAGATCTACCGAGGACACGAGAAGTTCGATACGCCATGACCGTCGACATGACCCGAAGACCACGGAGGCGACAAGACCTACCTCCGTTATCCGAGAACGATCCTGCCGAGACCGAACCTTGCCTTCCCGTCGAACCCTGAGACCGAACCCCGAACCCCGGAACCAAGATCGCCGAACCCTAATGTGTGAACCCCTTCCCGAAACCCTATTTTATAATATAATACAACTTGTCGCATATTAATTGTCATGCATGCATACTTGTCTGTGGTTTGGGGGCCTTATGCCGATTCACCATATAATTAAATATGGGGCCCATATACGGGCAAATCTAGCCTTATATTGGCCTCATTTAAATTTGTGTAGCGAACCGGTGCTATCTTTGGTCTTGCTAATTCAACATTTAATTGCGGGGTTCTAAATAACTTGAACCGTTTAATTAAATGTCGGGACCCCGGTTCCGCTTAATATGACCTAATTGCATCGCACCTTTGCCATGTCATACATCATACATGCATGATGCCCGATCTTTTGCCGTAGTATTAAATAGTGCATCCGGTGTTTCTTCTAGTGTTTTGGTTCTTCGCGGATAAGGCCGCTGAGTTGATGCGAGTGTCGACCCGATCTTCGGATGAACCTTCGACAATGTTTTCAGGCGAGCATCTCCCCCTTTCTACCTATCTTACTTTTATAGTATTTACTCCCTCATGTTGATCTATTGCTATCTGTGTTGCGATGCTCTAGATTTCGTACCCGTGATATCCCTTGCAGCCTTATATTGCCTTGGACACATCCTATTACCTGTTGTTTGGTAGATAGCTGGACTTGCGCGTCGTAGTCGCTTGCTCGAGTGTTGTTGCGTGTCGCCAAGTATCACAGTTGTTGGAGTATTGCCGCATGTTTGATGTTGGAGATGTTCTTGGCTTTAATTATCGTTCACTTTAATTACTGTTTAACCACTAAAATTGAAGTAGGTAAGCAGAGGCACAGGTGGGCAATAGATGTTATTTGGTTGTTAACCGTCCACTTGTGTCCCGTAGGACCCCGAGTACTTGATACCTGTTCCTTGAATTTTCGCGCTATCCACGTCCGGGAGGATTATGGGACCCCCCCTGAGCCAGAGCTTGATTCAGTCTTATTTCTTGGGGCCACAAACTAGTTTGAGGTTTTATTTACTATACTGTACCTATGCCATGTTTTACTGTATTATTTACGATTGTGCGAGGAGCACACTATATTGTTTAGGTAAGCGGAATGTTTTCGCGGTATCGACAAGCCCAGTTTTGGGTTCCCAGTCGTTTACAGCCATTGTTGCAAACCTTGAGTCCACCTCGGAGTCAGCTAACTTCGTTGCGGGTCTACTCAATGGGGTGGCCCCCTGAAATATTTCTGAATCCTGTGATTGCTTTGTCGTGAAGGCCTCGTTGGGTTTTGATTTGGTTTTTCCGAGGTTGATCGAGTGTGTGTTGCTATTTGTGCACCCCGGCCGGGTAAAACTTTCTGAAAGCCGTGTCCGCGGTTATGGATGACTTGGAGCACAGTATCTCGATCATAGACAACTATAACTAAAGTAGTGCTATAAATTTGACTTTATAATGACTAGTAATCAGCTTCACTATAATGGAATGGCTAAATAAAACTGCCACAATTGCTTGTTTGAGTTGTCGCTTGCGACCATTGTACCTGACTAGTAAGTATGGCAACTATAACGGAATGGCTAAATAAAAGTACCAACAGCTGCTGGGTTTTGGGATATCTCATGCTAATTGTATCTGACTAGTAAGTGTTGCAACTACAATGGAATGGTTAAATAAAAGTGCCCACTGCTTATTTTTATCAGGATGACTATCTATACGACTAGTAATTGCTAGCGATAATGAATAAATAAAAGCGCCAGCGGTGTGAGTTCCTCGGTGGACTTCCTCGTTTGGTCTCGAGGGGAAATACCGATGGGATTGTTTGGTGTAAGATTCAGTTGGATCCGAATAGCTCTTTCTTACCCCTCTCGATAGCCGATTGTATCGAGTCTCTATAGGTTGTTTAGTGCATCTTGCCGCTTGATCCACCATACATATGTAGGCGAGGACCGAATTCTAGCTCGCCGTGTCTTGGCCTCGATCGACGCTCCTCTTTTTCCTTTGCCCTTTGTCGGCACCCCTTTTGTTTAAGCAGGTTTTGAGATCGACGTCGTTAGCAGTGTTACCCTTCCGGCTTGGCCTGGGCAGGGTTATGGACGCCATTGGTTATTCTTCTAGGCTCTTAGCCCCATTTGTATCTTGTCCGTAGCTGGACGTTGTATCGTTTTACAGGTGATTTGGATCTTTGTTCTGTATATCTGTATTCTTGACTCATGGAGACGTGTTGTATATATATATATCTGTTCTGTGGGTCCCATCGAGGACTGTTGTGTAATGTTATTACTTCGTTTTCCACCCGCACGCAAGTGCCTGGTGGGCACCTTTGAATCGTTTCTATGCGGGTTTGGCGGGTTTCGCTAAAACTTGCATAGGTCCGATTCTGAGGGTGTTACACAGGTGTAGAGAGAGAATAATGTAATGAGATGAAGAGTGGACAAAAGCTCAAGATTGGGGATGCCACCCCGGTGTCACCCCAAGAAATATCCAAGAAGTACACGCGTCAAAGCTTGGGGATGCCCAAGGCATCCCCTTCTTCATCAATAAAAAGCCCAAGTCCTTCTAGACACTTCGTTTTTATTGTTTCATGCACTCTTGTGTTGTTCATGGAACGCCTTAGTTTTTGTTTGATTTGCTTAGTTGTTTAGTTTGCTTGAATAGAGTAGTTTGGACCCCCGTTCTCGCTGTGTTGTTTCAAATAAGTTGATTGGTGTTGAAAAGGAGTAGAAAGTTCTTGCTTGAAAGTGCAAGAGGAGCTTGCATTGACTGTGACTTAGAATTTAGCATGTCATGCTAGATGTTGTTTTAACCTTATGCTTAGTGATTATTGCTGTATCATGACTTGTTCCAAACAATTGGGATTGCTTAGTGTGCCTTGAAGGAATTATGCGTTGTTTTAGCATACAAAAGCATAGTATTGTGGTATTCTCCTTTGATGCTTTGTTTGGGTTGACTTGGCACATGATCACACCATGTTATGACTATGAACAAGTCACCATAGCCTCTATGATCATTTAGTCCTTGACTTGTAGTATCACTCTATGCTTTGATTAGTAATGTTTTGTCGCTCTGCATGATTATGGCCATTATTGCTCTCTTAGTTGGTCGCTCCCAGTCTTTTGCTAGCCTCCACTTGTATGAGTATGCTCTACTCTGCTTCCAATCCAAATAAACCAAGTTATTCCAAAGTGTCCACTATAAATTCCTATGCATGGTGTGTTACACCATTCCAAGTATATTCTTTTTTCCAGCTATCTTCTAATTAAAAAGTATTTTGTTATGTGAAAACTTAGTGATTAAAGCCCTCACGAACTTGATGGCACACTTTATATTTCTTGCCCCTAATAAACTTGAACCATTGTGTCATCTATGTTGTATATGCTTGCACTTATATGTTGGAATTAGCAGAACCACGTTTTCATGGGGAACGCTTTCAACATTGCACTTGTAGTTTATACACAGTTGATATCATGCTCTTTTGTCTATGGATGTTGTTGGTGTGAAATGAAAGGGGAGCTTGTAAGTCCATGGAGTTATGTATTTTGTGTTAGAGAAACGCCTAGTCCTCTAGCCTAAGCCATGCCTAATCATGGTGGAAACTTGCAGCATCACCATAGTGACATCTATGAAGCATTCTTCTTATAAAAAAGAGATTGAGAAAAAGAGACATATTGAGAAAAGAGGAAAGAGATAAAAAGGCACCATATCCCATGGTAAATAAGAAGAATGTTGAGATGCTCATTGTCTGCTTTCCTTGTCATTTTGTTTATGGGAAAGCTCATGTACCATGTGCAAGGGGTACCCTGTTGGAGGTTCTCTATGATACACATGTACTTACTATGACAAGAACTTGCAAGTAACTAAACTTGAGTAGCATGAGGAGCGGCCCTCGTATTCAAGGGACGTGAGATTGCCAACTTATATTTTCTCAAGCATATACTCCATAGTTTGTTCACTTTAACCTTAATCACTTCAAGATGCTTATGATTGGGGCAATGAGGGCTGAAAGTGCGGCACCCCCGGATTTACGGTCCGAGAATACCCGTTATGCCTGTAATTCACGTTCCCATGATCAGTGAGCCGTGAGAATAACCGACAAGTATTATTACAACATCCATAATTAAAGAATACAAGTACTTACATTGATGCCTTTATGGAGATACAACTTTGATAGCGGAAGTCTTCAAGCGCAGAGCCCATGTCATGCCTTAACCTACATGCAACTGACTGGGAAGACGACCTGGCTCGGATAGACATCAGCACCTTCGACACTTCTTAACATCTGCAATCTGGCCAAGTAAATAGCCAGGGACAATGCTGGTGAGTACTTTGAATGTACTCGCAAACCACCTTAAGATAACAATAAAAATGGATATGCAATATGACTGTGGTAGGATGGCTCCAAGAGAGGTTCTTTTATAAACTAGTTTCTCTTGTAGATATAGAATGTCTCTATATCTTGGTTGAAAAACTTATGTAAAACATTTTGGTAACCTTTTTGAAAAGTTTTAAGAGAACACTAGGATTGGGTCACCCATTTGTTTCTCCTTACGGTCATCCCATGACCAAACCCCTTCCTCCATTTTCCCGACCATCCCATGGTCAAAACATTTTTGAGCCATTGCTTTTTCCGAAGTCCTTTTTGAAAACAAAACCATCACCACTGTACAGCCGCCAGCACAACCGTCCATGACCGAGGACTCGGCTATTCGAATAGATTTACACTCTGCAAAGGTTGTACACTGTACCCACACCATCCGATTACCCGTCCCTGATCTACACCGACCGTGGGTCGAATAACCGGTCAACACCTTCCGGATGCCCTCTCCGATAGAAGTGCCTACCCTATGAGGTTATTCCCCTCAAAACCGGGATGCCCTACATAGTAACCAGCCAACCGGAGCCCGTTTTGCACCTTGTCGGGTGTGCGCTTTCAATGAGGGGCTCATAGTATCACGCGGAGGCCCGTAGACCCTTCATTCCTTCTCCCGGTCGATGCTACGCATGGACCGTTGGACAGAGAAGGCCCACCCTCCGAGGATTGTTTACCCCTGTAGTAGTGTGAGGCACCTATACCAGATTAGTCAAACTTCCAGCCCAGCCTCGTACCATTCCAGAGTAATGTGGTTCCACGGGTTAATTGTTCTAGCTTCAAAACTGGCCATCCCGGCTATTTTCGTAAACATTTTTCCTCCATAGTTTGTCCATATTTTTGTAAAACAAAAACCTTCTCATTTTTACAAACCACTTGGTAGGCCAAGCCTCACCAAGGTTTTCTCATAAAACATTTTTGTAACTCTTTTCCCGGGGTCTTCCCATCCTACACTTTTGCTTAGGCTAAAACGGGGTCTCCAAGGGGTTACAGTGTTAAACACCATCTACATTACTAAGGGAAGGTAGGTATTATACAAATGGGTTGTACCTAATGGTATTAAGGGGTAATTATTTGGAGGAGCCAAACATTCCCCATATAAAGTATACTATAGTAAAAAAAATGCACTTTGCATAAATGAGTAGATAAAACATGCATAGATAAAATAATAGGACAAAGTGTATGAGCAAGAAGGTGGCTTGCCTGTGATCAGCGAGATGTCTCGTGACTTCTTTATAACACCAGAAGACCAAATCCCATAGTAATAATAATATCCCGATGTTTCTTTCTTCTCGGTGTCACATAATCACAACTATCGCTGTTGTCGAGCAACATGCAAGCAAACAACACCACATCAATACAATGCTTACAAGCATCAATTCAAACAGCAAGCATTTGACAAAACAAGTTATATATCAGTATGGATTGAGGATTTGGAAAAAGGATGCAAAGGAATGGCTTTGCTTGCATTGGTGGATTTTCTAATAGGATTTAAAGTGCCAAAACTACCTAGATAAGTGGTTTTGGGACAAGGCCAAGTTCAGAGTAAGATCAATGTGCAAACATGACACCCTCATATAGGTATTGATAAAATTAAGCCAACAAAAGTGGTTTCACTATTTTACCAATTTCCAATGATTTATAATGGATTTTATAGTGAATAAAACCCTTGTTTAAGGAAATAATTCACCAGACAATTCATGGAGCTTCAAAAATTATTTCCTTCAATGATTAGGAAGTATTTGATGGACTGATTCACTGAGAGTTGGAATCAACTTAAAATAATTATCCGAATGCCCTTAGGAAATTCCCAAAGTCAGTTCTGGTTGGTATTTGTCTTTTTCATTATATTTAGTCTACAGAAGATTTTGATGTGATTTCAAGGACACACGTTAGGTATTTAGTTTGCATTTATGTAGAAATTGGAATCACCCTTTTTGGAGTTACAGAACGCAAATAGTGAATTCATTGGTGAACCAACCATGAACAGAAATGTTTAATTCACCATAATTCAATAATAGCTCAATAAATCTTGGGCACCTGTGTTTTGTTAGTTATTGGTATAGAGGTTTACTTTGAGTTGGAATTAGGTCAAAAACTATTTTGGTTTCACCTATAGAAATTGCTAAAGTCAGAAATTCCATGTTTTTATTATTTTTGCTACAGGTAAACTAGGAAGAAATTCTATGTGGAGCCAGTGGGAAAAACATGGTATGGCTAGTACCTTTCAGTACCAATTGGGTTCATGCCATTTGGATACACCAAACTCTCTAGAAGAGTTTATTGGTGAAATGGACACATGTGGCCATTTTATTTTCTAGGATTTATCTGTACAATATTTTGGTCCAAAACCAATTATACAAGTTAGAGTGGAGACTTAGGTACCTATGAAAAATAACAACTAAAATTATTGAGGGACTTTCCATTTTCAAAAGGATTTAAACAGGAGTTCATATTTTCTGGATCTGGGAAAAGAATAAAAGGAGAGGAGGGCCACCGGGCCAGATCTGGGGAAAGATGGGCCAGGGAGAGATTTGGCCCACCCGGGCTGGTGCCATGTGCGGGATACACATTTCAAACGGGCCACGGCAGGCCCCGCTCGTCATAGGGCGTGGGGGAGTGAAGGGGTATGGGAGGGCCTAGGCCGTTGGATTAGGGAGCGATCAACAGTGGGGGCTCATCGTCCTCCTGGGGTCGGGCTAGCGGGGAAGAAACCCTAGAGGGAGCTGGCAGGGCTCGGGGAGCTTACCTGAGTGGCGGGGAGGAGCCGGGAGGGGTCTAGGAAGACGCGATGCACTCCAGGGACCTCGGGGATGAGCGGCAGTGGCCATTTTGATGCAGGTTCGAGGCTCTGCCACCGCGGGCAGACGAGTTCGCTCGGGATCTCAGTGGCGGCAGCGGTAGTGATGGTCCTGCACGAAAGGAAGGACGGGGTGAGAAGGGGTTCGAAGAGGAGACCTCGCAACAACAGAAATGAGGGACAATGGTGCAGCACAGCCTCGGCACCGTCGAGTTTCTCCTTGCAACCCGAGGAGGGATATGTCCCTTCTACTCTGCGAGGGAGAGACAAAGAGCGGGATCTGGGGCTCGAGATGTGGTAGTTGGGAGTGTGGGGAAGAAATGAGGCCAGATATAGGAGTTGGAGTGGGTGGAGTCTTATAAACCGGGGTGGTATGGTGTATGGTTGACCATGACCATGGGGGATCAAGGGAGGGGAGGTGGCCACCCATTGGGCAGTAGGGGTGGTGGAGATAGGTAGTGGGGGCCTCTAGGTCGAGTACTGAGTGGGGAGGGTGTGGTAGCTGTTGGGGTGGAGATACTTGCAAGGTATACCTCCCTCCCTCCTTGCAAACACATGAGACAAAAGAGGGAGGGGGTGCTAAAGTAGCTAGGGCTATAGTATCACTCGACCAAGGATGTGTTGAGTGCTGTGGTGGGTTATTTAACAAGGTTTGGTGGGGTTTTGGGTTGGTTTGAAACAAGCTTTGACTTATCTTCCAAACTTGATCAAATGTTAGCTTATGAAGGAAGTTGAAAAATTTGCATTAGGCAAGGTGAGAAAAAGATACTGGAGTGTGCATACGGTCATTGCAGAACCCTAGGAATTACTTGGGATTTTTCTAATGATTATAACCCCATTTAGATGCATTTATTCAAAGAGGGCAGAAGTAGATTTTAGCAGATCATTTGATAATTTTACATTGTCCATGGATTGTTTTTGATGTGAGATGGTCCTACATACCATACTACACATTGGAGAATTTATTTTGAATTTATTGAGATGGAAAAGTATTTTTAAGGAATTATTTCTTTTTTCTGCCATTTAAGAAAAAGGGCAAAAATAAATAATAAAGGATCTCAAAAATAATTATTTTTGATCTGGGAAGATGGTATATGATATATAGAACTCAATTGGGCATTGAGTTGGCAAGGTGATTTGGATAAAAACAAACTTGTCTTTATAGACAGAGGTTTTAGGGTTTTGCTAGAAAAAGAATTTAAATAGTTTTAGGCTCCAAATAATTATGGGAATTATTTGGGGAAAATATCCTAACCAAGGTAGATTATGTAAGCTTGATTTATACATCATTTTACACTTGTGTTTTGAAGGATTTTGTTGAAAAGGAAAGAAACTAGATTTTTGGGAATCTAGGGTTTTGTTATTTTCATGCCACCAAAACATGGTTGGATCAGGGAGCTCAAAGATCACTTTGATACAAGGGGTAGATGGATGTATATAAAAGGTTATATATATGATCAAGGAAGCAAGGGTTGGGCTTGGTTGCATTTCAGTTGGTTTAGAAGAGATGGCAAACTTTGTTGAAAATAAGGCTGCCATAGCAGATACATCAGGTAGCCTCCTAAACCATGTGGGTTTAAGAAGCACAAGGCTTCAATGGAAAAAAGGGAAGTGGGGATTGATAGGACATGGTTAGTAGATCATAACCATGCAAAGATTTGGTCAAGGGGAGGTGGCAGATAGATGTGAGTTTCTGCCAAAGTAGACAAGATGATAAGATTTGCAGAAAAGATTATTATCTTGACTACAAAACCTTCATGGATGAGTGGGAATTAGAAGGGATTATCAAAGGGAAATAGTGTTATTTGGTAGTACTCATGATGTACTACAAGATGGTTCATATACATTATCAAGGATTCACATAGGTTGGAAAAGGTAGAGCTCCAAAGATTGAATCTAGATAAGAATTCCAGACTTAGCCATTTTGACAGATTTAGGGTTTTAGACTAGAGTGCAAGTGTAGATGATTTTGAGAGGATGCTATGTTCCAAACTCATGATCAAGGATATTATGTTGAAGTGTTAATTATGTAGATATGATCCAAGATTAGATTGGGTATCCACCGAGTTGGAAACTATCAAAATGGATTTTCCCTGATTGATCTGATTAGGAGATGAGATGACCACCTTAGTGGCTTAGGATAGATCCAGACTTGGATGCTAGATATGAGATTGATGATCACAAGCATAGATTGGGTACTAAGGTATGAGCTACTAGGTTAGCTCACTCTAGTTCCTAAGCACATAATGCAATCAACAGATCAAGGCAATTCATTAGACAGTAGATCAAGGAAATCCATGCAATCAGCAGATCAAGGAAATTCATCTTATTAAACTTGTCAACCTACTACCAAGATGACCATCAATCCTATCTTGAGGTAAGGATGGGTATTTTGAGTTGGTTATGTTTTGAAGTAAGATAAGTACCTCTTGGTATTTCTACCAAGATTGGAATGAAGAGGTTTTGAATAAAGGTTTTGGAAAACCTAGGGGTAAGAGTAGTTGAGAGTTCTTCCTTGAAAACATAAGGAGATTATATTTTAGTTCTCCATAGTTCAAGTGGGAGACTGTTGGAGATATTCCCAACAGGCAATAATAAAGTGGTTATTATCATATCTTCATGCTTATGATAAATGTTTACATACCATGCTATAATTGTATTAACTGGAAACATTAATACTTGTGTGATTTGTAAACATAAAAGAGTCCCTAGTAAGGCCTCTTGTTAAACTAGCTTGTTGGTTAATATATGATCATGGTTTCCTTATCATGAACATTGAGATGTTATTAACAAAAAGATCACATCATTAGGAGAATGGTGTGATGGACATACTCCTATAGATAAGCGTAGCATTAAGATCAAGTCATTTAAATAGTTCATTTTCTATAAGATTTCTGATACATAGTAACCTAATTCCTTCGACCATGAGATCATGCTAATCACCATCACCGTAAGGATACTTTGATGACATCAAACACCACACCATAATTGGGTGGCTACAAAGGTGGCATTGAGTGTTCGGAAAGTATGTGTTGAGGCACATGGATCAAGAGTGGGATTTGTCCATCCATATGACGGATAGATATACTCTGGGCCCTCTCGGTGGAATGTCATATCATGGGAACTGGCTCACAAGGGATAACATATCATGGGAACGATAAAAGAGTACTTATCGGTAACGAGGTTAAACTAGGTATGCAGAGATACCGACGATCAAACCTTGGATAAATAAACTATCGCGAGACAAAGGGAAATTGGTATCGTATGTAAGTGGTTCATTCGATTGCAAAGTAATCGTAGAAATATGTGGGAGCCATATGAATTTCCATATTCCTCTATTGGTTATTGATCGGAGAAGTGTCTCGGTCATGTCTGCATAATTCACAAACCGTAGAGAGACACACTTAAGGATTCGATGTTGTTTAGTAGATATGGAATATAAGTAGGGAGACCAAATGTTGTTCAGAGTCTCGGATGGGATCTGGGATATCACTAGGAGATCCGGAATGGTCCGGAGAATAAGATTCATATAAGTAAAGTCCGATTCCGGAGTTCGGGAATGATTCTGATGTTTTCATCGGAGAGGTTCTAGAAGGGTCTAGAAGGTTCACTGTACCGAAAGGGAAATGGTTCATGAATGTGTCATGGTTAAGATGAACTATTGGATAATGTCCTAGGTCACTTGGTTGAGAATTTGTGAGAGAGAAATAAAGCTCTAAATTGAAAGTCAAAACGGAGGTTTGAAAAGTCAAACTAGAACAATAGTTTCCTAGTGGAAGAAGGAAAGAGTCCTTCCTTCTCTCCAACTTGGATTTGGGGAAGGATTCAAACTCCCCTCTCCCAAACTGCCCTCCCTCTCATAAATAGAGGGGAGGGGCTGCCCCAAAGCACCACAACCATCCCTCCCCACCCATGCGCCACCGCACGCCACCCCCGCCGCCAGCCGCCGCTCAGCACTGTCGCCGCCTTGGGCCGCCATCGGCCCGTCGTCGTCGCCCTAGCCGCCACCGACACCACTTATTCCTCTCTGGCCTTCTAAACCTAGATCGCCGAAAATCCTAGATCCACTATAACATGCTTCGGCTTAGGCAAAGCCCTGCATGATCTTCCCTCTACTTCTGACATCATGTCGTCGTGCTGCCAGAATCGCGAGGGGAGAACTACAACCGCCGCTTCCAGTTGGAACAAGGGAGAGGAAGGTCTTCATCGAGTACCGAACGTGTGATCGACTACGGAAGCGCTGCCGGAACACAGCGCCGGAAGGATCGTCTACGCGAACTTGAGATCGGCAAGTGTTCGACTACATCACCCACGAGAATATGCTCTCGTTAGCCGCTTTTGATCTTCGAGGGTTAGTACTCTATCGACTCGTTGCTACAATCTAGTAGATAGATCTTGGCTTGTGTGTGTTCATGCGTTAGAATTTTTTTGTTTTTGATGCTACGAACCCCTAAAGTGGTATTAGAGCCTTGTCTATATGTAGATCTGTTGCACGAGTATAACACAATGGTCATTGTGGGTGTTGATGCTTTTGTTGTCAATTTCTCCTTGTGTACTTTACATCTTGCGGGATGGTGGGATGAAGCGGCCCGGGCTAACCTTACATGACATCGTTCATGAGACTTTCTCCAAGCTTGACATGCAACTTGTATTGCATAAGTGGCTTTGCGGGTGCCTGTTTCTTCCAACATAGTGAAGATTCAATTTTCAACGGGTAATTGACAATACTAGTATCAACATTGTGGTTCTTGTTCGTAAGTTAGAACGACACTTATTGAAAGCCCCAAACCACGTAAAACATGCAAATAAAATTAGAGGCGTCTAACTTTGTTTCGCGGGGGTGTGCTGTGATGTGATATGGCCATGATTGTGATTATATATGATGTATGCAATGTTTCTTATTGTAAGTCGGCAACCAGCAGGAGCCTTATGGTTGTCTTTTAATTTCGTTAAGACCTGCGTGTCTATTACTCAAAGTAGTTGTAATAGTTGATGCTGGTGGACGACAACCATGGAGCGGCGCCATTGACCTTGATGCCATACCGGTGATGATGGAGATCATGTTCGTGCTTGAAGATGGAGATCGGAAGCACAAGAAGAAAGGCCATATCATATCACATATTATGAATTGCATGTGATGTTAATCCTTTTATGCATCTTGTATTGCTTAGATCACGATGGTAGCATTATAAGATGATCCCTTTCACAAAATATCAAGTTATAAAGTGTTCATCCTTAGTAGGCACCATTGCCAAAGCTCATTTTTTCGAAGCACCACGTGATGATCGGGTGTGTTAGATTCTGCGAGTGTATACAACGGGAGCAAGCCAGATTTGCTCATGCGGAAGCTAAGGTTTGATCTTGACGAGCCTAGCATGTATAGACATGGTCTCGGAACACGGACTACCAAAAGGTAAAGCATGAGTCATATAGATGATAAGATGAACATGATGATTGTTCGCCTTTGAAACTACATCATGTCACGTGATGATCGGACTTGGTATAGTGGATTTGGTTCATGTAATCACTAAAACAATGTGAGGGATATTGTTTTGAGTGGGAGTTAAACAACAATATGATTAAAAGTTGAACACTATTTATCATAAATTAAATCAAAGTGAATTTGCATAGTTGTTGTAGTCATTGGCATCCATTTACCACCTTGCGCTTAGTTATAATTGAGATAATAGAACTATAGAATTCTGGCTAGTTACTTTACGAATTGGTATCGTATTGTTTTGAAGTGTTAATCTAAAGTTTAAAAGTCCTATTGCAAGCTTTCAGTAAGTTCCGTTACTCCATGAAGTTTAATAATTGGTATTAAATCAAGAGTAACAATTCCAATATTATTATATAAGTATCATGTTTATCTCCATGATTCTTGATATTCAAAAGATTTTTTTAGTATCAAGGTTATCTAGGAACATCATATGTGGAAGATATTGCGATATATGAAACGATGTTTTTGATTGTAACATGATAGAGTATAATATGGCAAAGTTTATGTTCTCATATTTGATGGGAATTTTCAAAAGGTTGGAGACGCTAGACGTCCTAATCATCCAAAAGGTTTTGGAGAGCAACATTATACTCGCAATTCACCCTTATAAGCTAAAGAAGCTCGATCATGAATAGTTTCATGATAAGGATTATTATTTTATGTAGGTAAAATGTTTACTACACTAAAATATTACTAAAGAATGGAATTTGAAAGAACACCAAACATTTGATGATGGTCATCTACTTCAAAGTGCAAGTACAAAGACATTGGTATTTAACTATACATGCTTTGGACTATGTGTCATGTGTATGGCTCCACTATTGATGTTGATAGATTCTTTCAAACAGAAAAGGAAATACTAAAAGAGAATCTCATAAATATATGGCAGAAAAGAAAAGACTAGAATTGTTTAGCTTAGGTATATAGAGGATATACGTGTTCTGGATGTATTCTTTGCTTGTTAAATAATGTGGTTCTTAAGTATTAGATACTGAATTTGTTGGTGTGAATCGTCATACGAAACAACACAATTCATGAACTACAATGGCCTAAGTAACTAGCAAAAGAATATGTGATGATGTTCATCAAGAACAAATAAAGTGTTGATGTGTTTCTCGTTAACATCAAAGCTTGCCTTCAAGATGAGAACAAAAGGGTTGTTCAAATAATTTCCGTAATCCATAAAAGATGGATGATTTACAAATCTTGTTGGATAAATCACATCCATAAAACAAGTTCTAAAAATGTCGAAAGAAAATTGATTGAAAGATCACTTAGGAAGTGTCATCGCCGTTTAAATTATATTGGAAAGAAAACATGATGAAACTCCATGTGGATGGAATTTTGGAGTCTTTTGTTTTTTGATCAAATGACGCTTGTGAAACTTTCCTAGAGATAATTAAAACTCCGTTCATAGGCCAAAGGGGACGGATTACTAGCTTATTGGAACTTGTACATATTGTTGTATGAAGTCCATTATGTGTGGTCAAGAGCGATGGATTTCAACTTCATATGCTTTCTCCAAAAATTTAAGTGAATATATGAATATTTACTTAATAAGGATGAAGTGTGAAAGATTTGGAAATGTTCGAAGACTTTCAATATGAAGTGGAAAATCATTGTAACAACAATACAAATAGTTTATGATAAGATCATAAAGGAAGATATTTGAGTTACTAGTTTAGCATAACACCTAAAGATTTGAGGAATCGTTCCATGAATTTGCGTTTTCCGAAACACGATATGAGTATGGAATAATCGTGATATGCAATAAAACCTTGGTAAGATCAAAGGTGTAATTCATAAAAAATGCCATTATATTTTAAAGATTAAAAGCTTTAGAGACTACCGTTTTTTCACTGAAAAGAGCTCCATCATGATCCGTTGAAACAACACCATATAAAGTTATGGTTTGGGGGTAAAACCCAAGTTGTCCTTTCTTAAACATTGGTATGCTATGCATAAGTAATATGTTTACTACCAAAGTCGGATGAACATGTCTTTGTATGTTATTTCGAATAATCGTTGAGTATTCCTCCATAACGCGAAAGACAAAAATGTTTGTCGCTTAGAACGTTAAGTTTCTTTGAGAAGGAATTTTCTGTGAAAAGTTAAGTAGGAGGACAATAGAACTTTGATAAGGTTAAACGAACCTTAGCTATATGTGCAAAGTTGCGCAGCGCCAAAAAGTGTTCCAGAGGCAGCAACAATGCTCATGGCTCACGTGCCTCAAAGGTTGTAATCATGGAGGTCTAAGTTCCTATTAAACCAAATAGGTCAGGTAAACAATCAAATGCTAGGATTTGAAAGTAGATCATTGTTGTTTGACAATGATGAACCGACTGTATGCAAAGAAGCGATGATGGGCCCTGACTCCGTAAAATGGCTTGAAGCCATAAAATCCGTGATAGTTCCATACACGAGAAATCAAGCTTTGAACTTGAAAGACCCTCTAGAAAGGAGTAAAACCTTACAGTCGTGTTTGGATCTATAAAGAAATAGACATGGATGTTTCACATCTATGAAATGGTCGACATGTTGGGAAAGAGTTCACAACAATGTTCAAATGTTGTAAGTGACAAGATTTGATCTTTCATAGCGATGTTTAGTCTAGACGGATTAATGTAGAAACCACTACATATAATTTTGTTATGTGGTAGTTGAATAAACAAAACAAGTTCTTCTGATAGAATTGTTACCTAGGACATGTGCATAACACGGTCCATAGGGTTTTGTTAATTCAAGTGATGTTAAAAGCGTATGCAAACCTCAATGGTTGAAGTAAGCATCACCGATTTGGAATCTTCACCATGATGAAACTGTTAAAAGAGTTTAATCTCATCGGAGATGATGAAGATGCTTGCATTTGCAAGAAATTAAGTGGGAGCGCTAAGACATATTTCTAATACATTATGTGGAAGACATATTGTTGATTTTAAATGATGTATCTTTTATTAACATATGTTAAGAATTTCATCTCGATGAAAGACTTAGGCAAAACCCTAATATTTGGCATCAATATCTATATAGATAGATTGAGACGCTAATATGGTTATGCCAATGTACATAGATGAGATATTGAATGAGTTCAATATGGAAACTACAAAGAAAGGTTCTTGTCCCACATAAAGGATTGAATCGAAATTCAAGTGTATTGACACTTGGTAAGTGAAACAAAGATTCAAGTATAGATTGATACTTGATGTATGAAATCACAAAGAGTATTTATATCAATCATACCGTGATATGTACAAATCCAGATATGTCCTATGCTCTAAATTTTATAAGCATATACCAGAATGATTCATAAGATGATCATTGGATGATAGTAAGGATATTCTTATGATCTCTTGGAAGAACTAAGAATATATTATTTTTTAGAAGTGACAAATAGATGGTTAGTTCATTGTAAAAGGTACTACATTGATACTAGTTTTGTCGCAAAGTACAAATTAAGTTTATCTCAATCTAAACTAAGGGTGGCACAATATAATGGAAAGTAAGTTCCATAATGGATTTGGATGAGTTCCAAAGTTAAGACATTGTGACATATACTACAACAAGAGGCTAAGTATATGACTGCTATTACAGCAGCAAAAGAGGGCATTTGTGTCAAGTAATTTGTTATCAAACTAGGTGTAGTTCATAGCGGGATAGTACTATGAAGATATATTGTACGACAATATTGTCAACATGTTTTAACCCCAAGGAACTAAAGGTCTCACCAAAGGACCAAAATTATACAAAGCCATCTCATTAGAGAATGAGTGAAGCGTAGAGACGCAAAGACATGCAATTACACACGGACCTGCAAGTGTCGGATCCGAAGATTAGTTGACCACTAGAAATCGTGTACATGCAACACCGGAAAGCCATAGGTGTTGAATACACAAAGATTTGAAACTAGGTTATTGTCTCTAGTGCAAGTGCGACACTGTTGGAGATATTCCCAAGAGGCAATAATAAAGTGGTCATTATCATATCTTCATGCTTATGATAAATGTTTACATACCATGCTATAATTGTATTAACCGGAAACATTAATAGTTGTGTGATTTGTAAACATAAAAGAGTCCCTAGTAAAGCCTCTTGTTAAACTAGCTTGTTGGTTAATATATGATCATGGTTTCCTGATCATGAACATTGAGATGTTATTAACAACAAGATCACATCATTAGGAGAATGGTGTGATGGACATACTCCTATAGATAAGCGTAGCATTAAGATCAAGTCATTTCAATAGTTCATTTGCTATAAGATTTCTGATACATAGTAACCTAATTCCACTGACCATGAGATCATGCTAATCACCATCACCGGAAGGATGCTTTGATGACATCAAACACCACACCGTAACTAGGTGGCTATAAAGGTGGCATTGAGTGTTCGGAAAGTATGTGTTAAGGCACATGGATCAAGAGTGGGATTTGTCCATCCATATGACGGATAGATATACTCTGGGCCCTCTCGGTGGAATGTCATCCAATTAGCTTGCAAGCATGTGACTGGCTCACAGGGGATCACATATCACGGGAACGAAAAAAGAGTACTTATCGGTAACGAGGTTGAACTAGGTATGCAGAGATACCGACGATCAAACCTCGGATAAGTAAACTATCGCGAGACAAAGGGAAATTGGTATCGTATGTAAGTGGTTCATTCAATCACAAAGTAATCGTAGAAATATGTGGGAGCCATATGAATTTCCAGATTCCTCTATTTGTTATTGATCAGAGAAGTGTCTCGGTCATGTCCGCATAATTCACGAACCGTAGGGAGACACACTTAAGGATTCGATGTTGTTTAGTAGATATGGAATACAAGTAGGGAGATCGAATGTTATTCGGAGTCTGGGATGGGATCCGAGATATCACGAGGAGATCCGAAATGGTCCGGAGAATAAGATTCATATAAGGAAAGTCCGATTCTGGGGTTCAGGAATGATTCCGATGTTTTCATCGGAGAGGTTCTAGAAGGGTCTAGAAGGTTCACCGGACTGTATGGGGAATGGTTCATGAATGTGTCATGGTTATGAGGAATGATTGGATCATGTCCTAGGTCACTTGGTTGGGCATTTGCGAGAGAGAAATAAATCTCTAAATTGAAAGTCAAAAGGGAGGTTTGAAGAGTAAAATTGGAACAATAGTTTCCTAGTGGAAGAAGGAAAGAGTCCTTCCTTCTCTCCAACTTGGGTTTGGGGAAGGATTCAAACTCCCCTCTACCAAACTGCCCTCCCTCTCATAAATAGAGGGGTGGGGATGCCCCAAAGCACCACAAACAGCCCTCCCCACCCGTGCGTCGCCGCCGCCACACGCCACCAGCTGCCGCCACTGCCGTCGTCGCCCTAGCCGCCACCGACACCACTTCCTCCTCTCTGGCCTTCTAAACCTAGATCGTCGGAAATCCTAGATCCACCATAACCTACTACGGCTTAGGAGAAGACCTGCAGGATCTTTCCTTTACTCCCGACACCATGCCGTCGTGTTGCCCGAATAGCGAGGGGAGAACTACAATCTCCGCTACCTACTGGAACAAGGGAGAGGAAGGTCTTCATCGAGTACCGAACGTGTGACCGACCGCGGAAGAGCTGTCAGAACACAACGCCAGAAGGATCGCCTGCGCGAACTTGAGATCGACAAGTGTACGACTACATTACCCACGAGAATCTGCTCTCGTTAACCGCGTTGGATCTTCGAGGGTTAGTACTCTATCTACTCGTTGCTACAATCTAGTAGATAGATCTTGGATTGTGTGTTTTCATGCGTTATAATTTTTTTGTTTTCCATGCTACGAACCCCTACATTTAGTTCTCCATAGTTTTGTTAATAGAACTAGTAAAATATTTCTGTTTTGTCAAAGTCATCTTGGCTCAGATTTTGAAATGCCAGAACATTTGAGAATATGCAAGATGAGCCAAGACATCTCTTTTGTAAAATAGCTTTCGGCAACTAGTGTTGAGATAAGAAGTATAACACCTAATACACAATCAGTTGCAAGAACACAAGCAATCAAGTAAACAACATTGCACATGTAGCATGAAAAAAGTTTTTGTTCCCCCTGATTTTTTCCTTTTGGACAACAATTCAGGGTTGCTAAAATTGGGATGTTGCAGACCTTTCCCCCTTAAAATAATCTCGTCCCGAGATTAGGGAGGAGTAGGGTTGGGTGATAACATCCGCTTAACAATTTCAGTAGTGGAGATGTTATATGTTGAAAGGTTTTTTTAATAGATAGGCATGGTCAGCTACGGGTCGGAGCTGAGTGGCTTCGGATTGGGGCGGTTTGACGCAGTCTTTTCCCTTTAGGACGATTCTAGGTAGGTTTAGCGTCGACAGGGTCCTTTCTTCTTGCGGCGAGACAACGAGTTGAGCCTTATTCATTCCTTTATAATGATAGTCATCTTTTCTACCTTCCTTGGTTGGATATACTGGCGTGTCCACTGGACGGTCAACTTGGTGATGGAGAGTTTTTTCCTAGGTATCTTCCGGTTATGGAGAAGTGTCTATTATTGTCTTCCAGACGGGGTCCATGGTTCTGATGAGGAGGGTTTTTATCACCTGACGAGGACTAGGGTTCGACTCGAGGAGTTTATCGAGTTCTTGGGCAGGAAAGACACGGCCTTCCCCCCTTAGAGCGACACTAGGGGTTTTTGGTGGAGTCGCCGAGTTTCTTGATTGGAGTTGTATGCTGATGCTGGGGGTAATGGCGCTGCTCCTTTGATCCTGAGGTGGTTACCTTCTGTCGACCTTGTACAATCCGCTTCAGGAGAGACGTCGATACCACTTCTTAGTTAGGAGGTCTACTGCTAAAAGGGGCGTCTGCTAGCTTCCGGGTAGTTAGTTTTGAGCTAGTTAGGGGTCCGATGGGTTGGAGGATGTCGTTGGAGGTTAGCGGTCTAGGAACGCAGTCCTTTAGAAAGGGGCCGTCTTGGGTTCGGTCTGATGCAACGTCGTGGGTAAAACATGCAAAGAACAACATCATTCTTGCATATCATCCAGCAGGGCCCATCCAGAACTCAGTGGATTTGCGTTGGCCAATGGTGAAGGTACTTGGTGCCTTACTTAACCGGTTTTGAGACGATCCATCACTTGCTAGAGGTTAGCGGAGTGAGTTGGTAGGGTACGAAGGACTATGTCGAGAGTGCTCCTTGAATATTTTAGCCGTCCTTGGGTTGGGTACCAACTTGGTTACTGTATTTCCTCGGGGTTATGAGGGACATTCAGCTCTTCAGTAGTGAGGGTCGTTCCTTCTCTGCTGTTTTGCTTCGTTGAGTGGATCTTACGGGGGTGGTGACTTGAAGAGGGGTTGATTCTTGTAAAGGGGACAGTTCTTCATTCTCTGTCTCGGGGTTTGCAGATTCGGAAGTATTTTTCGGTGGGTCATTAGTAACAGAAGCAGAGAAGGGGCTTAGCGGCGTCCTCAGAGAAACTTGATGTCTTGGGTTTCTTTATACTCCTTGGGGAGTAGTATGGACTGGATCGGGTAGTCTTGTCGTCTTAAATCTGAATGTCTCAGTTGTTGGGAGGATCGGGCAGACTCCTGAAGATGGTTGATGGGATATTTTTCTTTGTTCCTCTGATGACTCCCTAGGTGGTGCTTGGGGAAGTTGATTGGAGGTCTTCCTGGATTTATCTCATCATAGGCGGTTTTCTGGAATTTGAGTGGAAAGACGCACCTTGGAGCTTTACTCGGGGGTCGTTGAGGTTGGGGTAGATCCTTTGTCTTGGAGCAAGCCGTGACGCTTGAGTTGAGATCCTCTAGTGACGCCTTATTGCGACTACTTTCCTATGATGGTTACCTAACGGAGCCGTGAGGGTTAACTCGGGGTAAAATTAGCGGTTAGCGATGCTTCTTCTTGGCCCTTCGTCGAGGTGGAGGCTTGGGGATTTTAGCGGGGTCGTCTTCACCTGAACACTTTGTTTTTCTTTGGGCCGATGACGGAGTAGACTAGTTGTCTTCGACATCCTTATCATTTGGCTTCTTGGGGCGATTAGAACTAAGGCAAGAGTAGGAGTTATCGAGGATTTCTTTATGTGGCCATTCTGCTGAGGAGAGGTTCCAGCTATGGGGTGGGGAGGGTTAGCGTCGGGATATGCCAACAAGGTGGTCCTACAATAGGATCAAGTGATCTGAGGCAGACAAGCATCACATTTCAAGCATCACACAAGCACATGATAAGCATGCAGAGCGTACCATAGATACTAAGGGGTGACTATGCGCCGTTAGGGGAATCCTATCTTGAGGTTATTTATCCTAAGAATGGACGATAAGGGTTTTCTTGGCTTCTGTCTTTTCATCTGTTGTCTTCGGGGTCGTACTTGATAAATTTGGGGGCGATGGAGGAATCAACTGGTAGGGCGATCTTGTAGTGTCTTTCGTCGTTGGTAGATCCTTTGTTTTGCTTGTCTCGATGTCTCCGTCTCATAGTCTCCAAATCGGACTTTGTTGGAAACGGAACCATTGAAGTAGACGAGATCTAGAATAATCCATTTTCAATTCTTTTAAATCAGAGGAGATAAGATAAGAAATCTTTCGAAAAGCTTTTGAGAAATAGTTTTCGAAAGCCGGTGTTTTCAGAAATAGGGGTTGTCCTGTCTCAAGTCCATGCTAACTAAGGTCTCCTACAGTCAGGATGGCTCTGATACCAAGTCTGTGGCACCCTCGGATTTATGGTCCGAGAATACCCGTTATGCTTGTAATTCACGTTCTCTTGATCAGTGAGCCGTGAGCATAATCAACAAGTATCATTATAACATCCATAATTAACGAATACAAGTACTTACATTTATGCCTTTATGGCGATACAACTTCGATAGCGGAAGTCTTCAAGCGCAGAGCCCATGTCATGCCTTACAGGCGACTGACTGGGAAGACGGCCTAGCTCGCATAGACGTTAGCACCTTCGTCGCTTCTTAACATCTGCAGTCTTGACAAGTAAATAGCTAGGGACAATTCCGGTGAGTACTTTGAATGTACTCGCAAACCACCTTAAGATAACAATAAAAATGGATATGCAATATGGCTGTGGTAGGATGGCTCCAAGAGAGGATCTTTTATAAACTAGTTTCTCTTGTAGATATAGCATGTCTCTATATCTTGGTTGAAAAACTTTTGTAAAACATTTTGGAAACCTTTTTGAAAAGTTCTAAGATAACACTAGGATTGGGTCACCCATTTGTTTCTCCTTCCGGTCATCCTATGACCAAACTCCTTCCTCCATTTTCACGACCATCCCATGGTCAAAACATTTTCGAGCCATTGCTTTTTCCGAAGTCCTTTTTGAAAACAAAACCATCACCACTGTACAGCCGCCAGCACAACCGTCCATGACTGAGGACTCGGCTATTCTAATAAATTTACACTCTACAGAGGTTGTACACTGTACCCACACCATCCGATTACCCATCACTGATCTACACCGATCATGGGTCGAATAACCGGTCAAGACCTTCCGGATGCCCTCTCCGATACAAGTGCCTACCCTATGAGGTTAATCCCTTCAAAACCGGAACGCCCTATATAGTAACCAGCCAACCGGAGCGCGTTTTGCACCTCGTCGGGTGTGCGCTTTCAATGAGGGGCTCATAGTATCGCGTGGAGGCCCGTAGACCCTTCATTCATTCTCCCGGTCGATGCTACGCATGGACCGTTGGACAGAAAAGGCCCACCCTCCGGGGATTGTTTACCCCTGTAGTAGTGTGAGGCACCTATACCATATTAGTCAAACTTCCAGCCCAGACTCGTCCCATTCTAGAGTAATGTGGTTGCACGGGTTAATTGCGCTAGCTTCAAAACTGGCCAGCCCGGCTATTTTCGTAAACATTCTTCCTCCATCTTTTGTCCATCTTTTTGTAAAACAAAACCCTTCTCATTTTTCCAAACCACTTGGTAGGCCAAGCCTCACCAAGGTTTTCTCATAAAACATTTTTATAAGTCTTTTCCCGAGGTCTTCCCATCCTACACTTTTGCTTACGCTAAAACGCGGTCTCCAAGGGGTTATGTGTCACATCCCAAGATTTTCCAAATCTTGTAATGTGAAAAATAAATAAACAAAATAAATAATTGTTGAAAATTAGGGTGAAAAGAAACTTTTGTTTCTAAAAAAAACTTAAAATCCCATCTTGAACAAACTTTAATTAAAGTTTGAATCCAACAAAATCCAAATCAAGTGAAATGCATTCCTCAATGAATGTATCTTGAAATTTAAACACTTGGAAAAGTTAAACCAAAACCCTAAACCCTAATAGAATAAAATCATTTCCAAGTTATCTCCAAGCCTATGGATTTGATCCATATAAAAATTTGTGAATAAACATTTATAAATGACCAAGAATGACAAATAGAAATATTATAAAACCATATAAATTGGTTTCACTTAATTTGGAACCATAGATAAAATCTTATGAATTTAATAAGTTAAGGAAATTGAATTTCCAAAGCTAATAAAGCATCTGTCTAAAAATCCATACCAAATGGTGAGCAAATAATCTTAAAGAGATTTAAAAGGATAAACAAATATTAAATAAGTTTTGACCAATTGGATTCACCAAGTTTGGTTTTTTTAATAAAAGATATGGATTTTATAAGATATAGATAAATGAGGATTATTTAAAGGCCAAATTAAATCTTGACCTAATCCATAAGCAAATGGAATAAATATAATCCAAATCCAAATAAAATAATGGATAAAGAGTTTCCAAATTAATTGAAAGGGCATTAACCAAATCCTATTCTATTTGAATAAAGATAAAATCCCTATTAGAAATGATTAAATAAATCATGGGAAAATAGAATTTGGAATTTACCCAAGTGGAATAAAGTTATTTAATTAACTTAAATAATATCAAAGAAATCTTCCAAATAAAATTTATGGAAATAAAACTATATTTAATTTCATTGGAATTAAAACAAGCACCAAAATTAAAATGATTAATAAATAATATTAAAAATATTCCAAATTAATTCAAGGTGAATTATTTGACACCCAAATAAACAAATAAAACCTACTGGAAAGATTTGGAAAGATTTAGAATTCAAATGGATTTTAAAATCATTATTAAATCTTGAATGAATTAATACAAGAGCCTATTTTAAATAATTAAAAGACACTAAAAAGAATAAAATATTTATTCTAATTATGACTTTAGAATGTATTATTAATCAGTATTAAAATCTAGTCAAAGTTTGTTTGAAGTTTGAATTCAAATAGGTGTTTAAAATAATTAAACAAAATCAAAACAGAAAATTAGAATTGGAAAAGGAAAAAGGATCAGAACAGAAAAAAATAGAGCAAAGCCAAACCAGCCCAGCAGACCCAGTCTGGCCCAGTTAGCCCATTTACCCTTCCCCGCGATAAAAACGATTCGCACCAAGGACTCGACCCACTCACTCGCTGATTGCTTGGACTCACCTCACCCCTCTCTATCTCACTGTCAACCCGACCCCACCGCCCAGCTTTCTTCCTCACCCGCGACGACCACGCCTCTGGCCGTTTCTGCCGCCGATTACTCGCGATCAATCCTCCTTAATGCCGCGTTTATTCCTCGCCATGACCACGCCTTCTTAACCGCCTGCTCCTCTTTTATCCCCCCCAAACATCTCCTCCCCACTGCCCCTAGGCTGCTCGAATTTGTCCACACACCGTCACTGCCTCCGACACACTCCGGCGACGATTCCGGTGAGTACACGCCGTCCCATCCTCTCCAGTACACGCTCGCTTGTTCACCGTCACTGTGCGCACCCATTAACCCCAACCGCATGTCTTCTCGTGACCCAGAGCATCGGAGACAACCTTGACAGAGCACCGCCGCCGATGACAGCAACTCCGTCGACGTCTCCCCGGTAACACCGACCTTCCCTTCCTCTCAGGATGATACTCCTACGCTCCCCTCTCTCTCGTGCGTCTAACAGACCCCCTGTTTTGCCTTTCCGTGGCCTGTAGCCTTGCCAACTACGACGCCAGTGCGTGCCCGACGCTGTCCTGAACTCCGGCGAGCGATTGCCATCCACCCCGAGCGCACCTTCGACGGAGAAGACCATGTTGAGCACCAGCCTTCCACGGCGAACCCGGTGAGCAAATACTTCCTCTCCCTCGCTTCCTGTAGTCGCCGCAGCACCGCCAGCAGAGCGTCGCCGCCGCGCGCCACCGTCGTCACGCCGCCAGATCTTGGCAATGCGTTAGTAGCCGTCCGATCTGGATCCGAGTGACGCGATAGAATCTAGGCAAAGAGGTAAGTTTGATCCAGAGCCGCACGATCTCATTTTAATCCAATGCGCCATGTTTCTTGATCCGTGCGAATCGGTATGGGCGAATAGAAATTCTCCACGTGGCCAACTTTTGATTATATAGACACAAACTTATCTATTAGTTGTTTGGTTTTGTAAAATTCATAACTTTCAAACCACACGTCCAAATTTTTGCAAATTTTATATCAATGGAATCAGCAGAACAAGTACTTTCCAACCATGCCCTTTTTTCGTAAATTTCTTCTGGTAAAATGTTTTTTTTTGCAGAAACTTGTGTAGGCATGTTTTGAATATAAAATGTGTTCTAAAATTATTTTTGTGATAAAATCTTTGGAAAATGGATTATTTTGAACCTACTGACCTTAGAAACCAACTCATGGATTTGAAAATGTATTTGGTAAAGCTAAAGAGTAAATCTTTGATTTAAAGCATTTCGAGTGAAATAAAAATATTGTTTATTTGTTGAAAACACTTTTTTGGAGAAAAAACTTAAGGAAATGTTTTGATTTAAACTCTCTGACCTCAAGCACCAAGTTTTATGATTTAAAAATGTATTTGGTGAACCCTATAAAGATTGTTACTTTGATAAAGGCATTTTCAACCACATAAAATAATGATTTGGTTTAAAAATGGTTTATAAGTAAAATATTTTTGCAAATGGTTTTGCCACTTTTATAAAGTGACCAATAGGTGTTTTAGATTGTTTATAACTCATTAGGAACCACTTTTCCAAATAAAACAATCTTTGGCATGCTTGCATGCATTGTTTTGTTTCTATTATTTTATGTGATGTTTGCTTGAATGGTAGATTGAAATATTGCTTGCTTGATTGAATTGTAGTGATTTGAAGAGTGTGAACATTGCAAGATAAAGGAGTGAACTTATATTCTCTACCAAAAAGGCAAGTGATGCTTCATACTTTTGTCCCATTATTTTCACTATGCACTAGTGATATCTCTAAAGTAGGACTTGCATGGAATTTTTGCTAAGTATAAACTATGCCATGGGAAATCCTAGTAGCTGAAACCTTAGTAGAATTTTCCTAAGTTAAGATTCCTAATACCATCATGCTTAGCTTAGCTAGTAGAAAACAAGGGTGGATTATATTCATGATATGGAAAGTTTCTAAGTCAAGGACTTGTGTTTTGTTTAATAAAACAACTAAGTGAATAATCACCTGGGTGGAATGGAAGGAATGGTTTGTGTTGAGTGGTTACACAAGGCCCATTTCTATGGCTTACCTTGTGTATCTCACTTGTGGATGGCCACCCAGGAACAAAGAGATTTGAGATGTCAAATGTTGAGAAGCTTCAAGTGCAACCACTTGGCATTATGGGCTCTGCCTGGATCATATAGGTTGCAATAACTTATCCAAATGGACAGTTGGTGGTAGGGGATGATAGGTTGGAACGCGTCCATTCTGGTCTAAGGGAAGGCTTCTGAAAGATCTTGTCTTGGTGAAACCAAGTCTTGTGGGGAAAGTGCACCACCTCTGCAGAGTGTAAAATCTAAGTACTTAGCCATGTCCCTGGTAAAGGACAATTTGAGCATCAAGACATGGAAGCTATCAAGAATCTCCTCATCCCAATTTCTAAGTTAAAACTTGTGGTTGAACAAGGGTTTAAGGATCACCAATTTCTATTGGGAGATGCCTTGGGTGTTTTTGACAAGCAAAAACTTAGTGTTTTCAAATGATAAGGAAAATCTATTTTGAGCAAAGCAAGCCTAAGCTCCACTTAGCCAAATGCATATAGTTGATAGACTCCACTATACTACCATAGTATCACTTGCCAATACAATTCAAATGTATTGACCCTTGTGGCTATAACTTATTATGTTGCAGGTTTGTTTAGTGTGTTGATTAGGATTACAAGTCTACAACCAACATGACTGTCCGTGGCACTTTGAAGATGAAGGTCCCCATGCTATTGTTATATTCTGCTGCATTGTAATGAAATAGCCAAATGAGCTATGTAAGATGTAATAAATTATTTTATTCCTGGTTATAAAGTTGTATTATGACCTTTGTTTCTTGATATTACATCTTAACTATGGATGCTAGCTATTGATCCAGGGACTAGCATTGTAAACACAGGGGTCTCTACCTTATTAAAGGTTGCGAACCTTACATTATGGTGTTAAACACCATCTACCATACTAAGGGAAGTTAGGTATTATACAAATGGGTTGTACCTAATGGTACTAAGGGGTAATTATTTGGAGGAGCCAAACATTCCCCATATAAAGTATACAATAGTAAAACAAATGCACTTTGCATAAATGAGTAGATAAAACATGCATAGATAAAATAATAGGACAAAGTGTAATAGCAAGAAGGTGGCTTGACTGTGATCAACGAGATGTCTCGTGACTTCTTTAGAATACCAGAAGACCAAATACCATAGTAATAAGAATATCCCGATGCTTCTTTCTTCTCGGTGTCACATAATCGCAACTATCGCCGTTATCGCGCAACATGCAAGCAAACAACACCACAATCAATACAATAATTACAAGCATCAATTCAAACAGAAAGCAGTTGACAAAACAAGTTATAGATCAGTATGGATTGAGGATTTGGAAAAAGGATGCAAAGGAATGGCTTTGCTTGCATTGGTGTATTTTCTAATAGGATTTAAAGTGCCAAAACTACCTAGATAAGTGGTTTTGGGAGAAGGGAAAGTTCTGAGTGAGATCAATGTGCAAACATGATACCCTCATATAGGTATTAATAAAATGAAGCCAACAAAAGTGGTTTCACTATTTTACCAATTTCCAATGATTTATAAAGGATTTTATAGTGAATAAAACCCTTGTTTAAGGAAATAATTCACCAGACAATTTATGGAGCTTAAAATATTATTTCCTTGGATGATTAGGTACTATTTTATGGACTGATTCACTCAGAGTTGGAATCAACTTAAAATAATTACCATAATGCCATCAAGGAATTCCCAAAGTCAGTTCTGGTTGATATTTGTCTTTTTCATTATAATTTATCTAATATGCTTTTCATGTGATTTCAAGGACACATGTTAGGTATTTATATTATATTTTTGTAGAAATTGGAATCACATTTTTTGGATTTACAGAAGTCAAATAATGAATTCATTGGTGAACCAACCATGCACAAAAATGTTTAATTCACCATAATTCAATAATAGCTCAATAAATCTTGGGCTCCTGGTTTTTGGTCCTTATTGGTATATAGGTTTACTTGGAGTTGGAATTAGGTCAAAACCTCATTTGGTTTGACCTAGAGAAATTTATAGTCAGAAATTCCCTGTTTTTTTTCTACGGGTAAACTAGGAAGAAATTCTATGTTGGGCCAGTGGGACAAGCATGGTATGGCTAATACCTTTCAGTACCAATTGTGTTCATGCCATTTGGAAATACCAAACTCTCTGGAAGATTTTATTGGTGAAATGGACACATGTGGCCATTTTATTTCCTAGGATTTATACGTACAAAATTTTGGTCCAAAACCAATCATACAATTTAGAGTGGAGACTTAGGTACCTATGAAAAATAACAACTGAAATTATTTAGGGACTTTCCATTTTCAAAAGGATTTAAACAGAAGTTCATATTTTCTGGATCTGGGAAAAGAATAAAAGGAGAGGAGGGCCACCGAGGCAGATCTGGGGAAAGATGGGCCAGGGGAGAGATTTGGCCCACCCGGGCTGGTGCCATGCGCGGGATACACATTTCAAATGGGCCAAGGCAGGCCCCGCTCGTCATAGGGCGTGGGGGAGTGAAGGGGTATGGGAGGGCCTAGGCCATTGGATTAGGGGGCGATCAACGGTGGGGGCTCGTCGTCCTCCTGGGATCAGGATAGCGGTGCAGAAACCCTAGAGGGAGCTGGCGGGGCTCAGGGAGCTCTCCTGAGCAGCGGGGAGGATCCGGGAGGGGTCCAAGGAGACGTGGCGCACTCCGGGGACCTCGGGGATGGGCGGCAGGGCCATTTTGATGCAGGTTCGAGGCTTTGCCACCGCGGGTAGATGAGTTCGCTCGGGACCTCAGTGTCGGCGATGGTAGTGACGGTCCTGCACGAAAGGAAGGGCAGGGTGATAAGGGGGTCGAACAGGATACCTCGCCAGAATAGAAATGAGGGGCAATGGTGAATCACAACCTTGGCATCGTCGAGTTTCTCCTTGCAACCCGAGGAGGGAGATGCCCCTTCTACTATGTGAGGAAGAGACAGAGAGCGGGATGTGGGGCTCGAGATGTGGTAGTTGGCAGTGTGGGGGAAGAAATGAGGCCAGAGAGAGGAGCTGGAGTGGGTGGAGTCTTATAAACCAGGGTGGTATGGTATATGGTAGACCATGACCATGGTGGATCAAGGAGGGGAGGTGGCCACCCATTGGGCTATAGGGGTGGTGGAGATAGGTAATGGGGGCCTCTAGGTCGAGCACTGAGTTGGGAGGGGGTGGTAGCTGTTGGGGTGGAGATACTTGCAAGGTATACCTCCCTCCCTCCTTGCAAACACATGAGACAAAAGAGGGAGGGGTGCTAAAGTATCTATGGCTACAGTATCACTCGACCAGGTATGTGTTGAGTGTTGTGGTGGGTTATTTAACAAGGTTTGGTGGGGTTTTGGGTTGGTTTGAAACAAGCTTTGACTTATCTTCCAAACTTGATCAAATGTTAGCTTGTGAAGGAATTTGAAAATTTTGCATTAGGCAAGGTGATAAAAAGGTACTGGAGTGTGCATAGGGTCAGTCCATAATCCTAGGAATTATTTGGGAATTTTCTAATGAATATAACCCCATTTAGATGCATTTATTCAAAGAGGACAGAAGTACATTCTAGCAGCTCATTTGATAATTTTACATTGTCCAAGGTTTGTTTTTCATGTGAGATGGTCCTATATACCATACTACACATTGTAGAATTTATTTGTAATTTATTGAGATGGAAAAGTATTTTTAAGGAATTATTTCTTGTTTTTGCCATTTAAGAAAAAGGGTAAAAATAAATAATAAAGGATCTAAAAAATACTTGTTTTTGAGCTGGGAAGATGGTATATGATATATATAACTCAATTGGGCATTGATTTGTCAAGGTGATTTGGATAAAAACAAACTTGTCTTTATAGACAGAGGTTTTAGGGTTTTGCTAGAAAAAGAATTTAAAGAGTTTTAGGCACTAAATAATTATGGGAATTATTTGGGGAAAATATTCTAACCAAGGTAGATGGTGTAAGATTTATTTATACATCATTTTCCACTTGGGTTTTGAAGGATTTTGGTGAAAAGGAAAGAAACTAGATTTTTGGGAATCTAGGGTTTTGTTATTTTCACGCCACCAAAACATGGTTGGATCAGGGAGCTCAAAGCTCACCTGATACAAGGGGTAGATGGATGTATAGACAAGGTTATATATATGATCAAGGAAGAAAGAGTTGGGATTGGTTGCATTTGAGGTGGTTTAGAAGAGATGGCAAACTTTGTTGAAAATAAGGCTGCCATAGCAGATACATCAGGTAGCCTCCTAAACCATGTGGGTTTAATAAGCACAAGGCTTCAATGGAAACAAGGAAAGTGGGGATTGATAGGCCATGTTTATTAGATCATAACCATGCAAAGATTTGGTCAAGGGGAGGTGGCAGATAGATGTGAGCTTCTGCCAAAGTAGACAAGATGATAAGATTTGCAGAAAAGATTATTATCTTAACTACAAAACCTTCATGGATGAGTGGGAATTAGAAGGGATTATCAAAGGGAAATAGTGGTCTTTGGTAGTACTCATGATGTACTACAATATGGTTCATATACATTATCAAGGATGCACATAGGTTGGAAAAGGTAGAGCTCCAAATATTGAATCTAGATAAGAATTCTAGACTTAGCCATTTTGGCAGATTTAGGGTTTTAGACTAGAGTGCAAGTGTAGATGATTTTGATAGGATGCTATGTTCCAAACTCATGATCAAGGAGATGATGTTGAAGTGTTAACTATGTAGATATGATACAAGCTTAGATTGGGTCTCCAATGAGTTGGAAACTATCAAAAGGGATTTTCCCTGATTGATCTGATTAGGAGATGAGATGACCACCTTAGTGGCTTAGGATAGATCCAGACTTGGATGCTTGATATGATATTGATGATCACAAGCATAGATTGGTTCCTAAGGTATGAGCTACTAGGTTATCTCACTCTAGGTCCTAAGCACATAATGCAATCAACAGATCAAGGCAATTCATCAGACAACGGATCAAGGCAATTCATGCAATCAGCAAATCAAGGCAATTCATCTTATTAAACTTGCCATACTACTACTAAGGTGACCATCAATCCTATCTTGAGGTAAGGATGGGTATTTTGAGTTGGTTATGTTTTAAGTAAGATAATTACCTCTTGGTATTTCTACCAATATTGGAATGAAGAGGTTTTGAATAAAGGTTTGGAAAACCTAGGGGTAAGAGTAGTTGAGAGTTATGTCTTGAAAACATAAGGAGATTATATTTTAGTTCTCCATAGTTTTGTTAATAGAACTAGTAAAATATTTCTGTTTTGTCAAAGTCATCTTGGCTCAGGTTTTGAAATGCCAGAACATTTGAGAATATGCAAGATGAGCCAAGACATCTCTTTTGTAAAATAGCTTTTGGCAACTAGTGTTGAGATAAGAAGTATAGCACCTAATACACAATCAGCTGCAATAACACAAGCAAGCAAGTAAACAACATTGCACATGTAGCAATAAAAAAGGTTTTGTTCCCCCTGATTTTTGCCTTTTGGACAACAATTCAGGGTTGCTGAAATTGGGATGTTACAGAAAGCTAACAAGTACCATAATTTTTGGAAGCTCTTTTTGAAACTTGAAATCCCTGCTTCCCTTTATGAAGGGCCTTTCTTCCACCATTATATTGAGTCTCCACCTTCTACCTTTAGGAACCAGTTAAGAGAGCATAGTTGCCATTCTTAGTTCTATGTGAGTGTCCCAAAACTTATTGATTGATGCATATTATTGATATTACTTGTTCTTGTGCTATTTATATCTAGTCACTCTTATAAACTTTGAAGGTGTCCTATGCATCTATTTGCTACTCTATGAGGGACAAGCTGAATGCCACTATGCTATGTTTTCTGTATTTGAAACAAACAAATGTTTTTCAATGCATGTTATTCATGATCTTTGTTTGTATATTTTCATGTTGCATGCATAGTTACTTTGTCTTATTTTTAGAACTCCAACTTTCATGCACATGTTTAGAGTTCTTTGATACCATCTTTCAATGCTTGCAAATGATTTGATCTTGGTTTTGATGGTGCATGTCACCTCAAAAATTATTCTTTTATCACTTACCTACTTGAGAACGAGCAGGAGTTAGCCTTGGGGATGCTTGATACGTCGGAAACGTATCTATAATTTTTGATGTTCCATGCTTGTTTAGTATCTACTTTGCTTTGATTTTTCCACACTTTGAGGTGTTTTTATATGTTTTTGGTACTAACCTATTAACAAGTTGCCACAGTGCGGTTACTGCTTTTCTTCCATTTTGGTTCCAGAAAGGCAGAAAATCAATATTCTTGGAATTGGACGGGACAAAAGCCAAAGTCAATATGTTACCGTGGGGAACACGAAGCCGGAACACGAGATGGAGGAGACTCACCAGGGGCCTCACCCCCTGGCCGCCGCCACCATCGTCCCTAGATCGGGGGATCTGAAGCTCTTCCCGTCACCCTACCGGAGGGGAGATCATCCCGGAGGCCTTCTTCTTCATCATGACAGCCTCCGGTATAAAGCGTGAGTAGTTTCACCTTGGACTACGGGTCCATGTAGTAGCTAGATGGTTGTATCTCCTCCTTGTGCTTCCATGTCTAGATCTTGTGAGCTCCGTTCATGATCAAGATCTCATCTATTTGTAATCATGCATGTTGTGTTTGGGGGGTCCGATGGATATTGAGATTACTATGTCAGATTGATTAATGGTTTTGTCTTATTGATTCTATCATGTCTATGTTGTTTGTGATCTTGCATGCTCACCGTTATTAGTAGCTATCTTGGACAAGTAGTTGCTAGTGTCTCTAAGAGGGGGTATTTATGCTCGATAGTGGGTTCATGCCTCTACTTAATCAAGTGAAGTGATATAAATCTCTATGGTTATAGATGTGCTGTTGCCACTAGGGCGAAAACAACGGTCTCTTGTTCATGGAACAAGTGGATTCTTTACCTTACACACTTTGCTTAAAGCAGTTGTCTGTTGCTTGCAAATTAATACTGGAGGGGGTTACGATGATAACCCAAAGGTGGACTTCTAGTCATAGATGCAGTTGGATGGAGGTCTATGTATATTGTTGTATTGCCCAATCGAATATCATATGATATTTTTGTCTAGTATTGCATTGTTATGCCTTGCTCAGTCCTGTCAATTGCCCTGCTATAATTTGTTTATCCAACATGCCATGTTTGTTTTAGAAGGAGAACACCTCTAGTAAACTATGGACCCCGGTCCAATCTTTACTATTTATACATCTTCCACTGTTACTGTTTACTTGCTGCAAACCATCATCATCTTCCACACCATACAGTTAATCCTTTGTTACAGTAACCGGTGAGATTAACAACCTCATTGTTAGTTGGGGCGAAGTCTTGAGTTTGTGTTGTGCAGGTTTCCACGTTGCTTGCAACACCTTTGAGACGGTTCCTTCCTCCTACTGCTTTGATAACCTTGGTTTCTTACTGAGGGAAAACTTGCTGTTGTGATGCATCATACCTTGCTCTTGGGGTTTCCCGACGAAGCGTCACCACGCATCAATGATACAAAAAAATCATGGAACACGATTTACAAAAAGCTATGAACATGAAACTTATTGTGCGTATCTTTTAGACTATCTGGTACCAAAATTAATTTTCACAAGAATATTTTTTTTGTTTTGGAAAGGAAAAAGGAAGAAGAGCAACAATACAAATAAATCTTTGGTTGTGAATCCGGTTCTTTGCCATTTCAGGTACTTAGGAGTGCATATCCATTATATATAACTTAAGAATTAAGATTAGTATCCAATGGAAACTCGATTCAAAGGGAAATCATGGAAGGTCAAGTTGCTATCATATGGTGATCGCCTAGTCCTTATCAATTCTATTTAACAAGTCTACCTATGTTTATATTTTCTTTACTTGAGATTTTGAAGTGGGTGAGTTATAGACTTGACTTTTATAGATCTCGTTTCTTTTAGCAAACCAATGAGAATTAAATAAAGTATAGGTTGACTAAGTGGAATATTATATGTCAACCAAAAAATTAGGGTGGTTTTGAAGGGAATATGCCCTAGAGGAAAATAGTAAAAGGTTATCATATCCCAATAAGTTCGTAATAGTTTCATGTTGTGATATAACAGTATCAAGTGGAAACATTGATACAGGTTTGATATGAAACATAAGTCCCTAGTAACCTCTATTACTAGTTCATTGGGTAACATGATGATCAAGGTTTCTTGATCATGAAGTGATAGCGCTGGTTGATAATGAGGTTATATCATTGGTGAATGATGTGATGGACATTTCTCAAAGATTGCAACACGATCAAGTCACAAAGTTCATCGTTGCACTAGTCAGAAACGAAGTTTCCTTCTCCTTAGACCGTGAGACCATATCATAATCACTGCCTCCCGAGGCTGCTTTGACTGCATCAAACGTCACTCAGTGAAATGGTGATTACAAAGGTGTATGCTGGGTATATGAAGGAACAAGTTGAGGAGACTGTGTCAAGAGTGGTATTTGTTCACCCAATGACGGGTAAGTTACAGTTAGACCAACTTGGTGAGATTACATCCATAAATTTTGCAACATGTGACTATATCACGGAGATGTAATATCGTGGTAACAAGTAAACAGTACTTGTCGGTAAAGAGATTGAACAAGGTATGGAGATACCTTAACGATCGGATCTTGGACAAGTAGTATCTAAGAAACAAAAGGAAATGGACACGACTTTTATGGTTCAAACGACATCGTCAATCTGGAATGCACATGGATCATTATGGGCATCACAGTCCTGATGTTGATAATTGACGTAAGAGAGTCTAGGTCATGTCTATAGTTGTTCCCGAGCCGTGAGGGGATACACTTAAGGGTGCGATGAGCTTGAGGTTTTCTGTAAGTTGGAATCATATATGAGAAATAGGATTTGGAGAAAGAAATGATACCGGAAAGGTGTTCGAAGAAATAAATGAAACCGGAAAGGTTCCGATGAGAGGACCGGAATTATTCCGGGAGTTCTGAAGCTGTTCGGAGGATATAGAAGGGGAACCAAAAGGTGTTTCGGGTCGAATAGGATTTGGTAATATGTATTTACATATTAATTAATCTATTTAATATTAAATATATTATTAAAATCTGGTTTAAATGGTTATTCCACTAATGGGACAAATTTCCTAGGGAAAAACGGCCCATGCGCCTAGGGTTAGGGTTTGGGGAGCCCCAGGGCTGCCCCTCACCCCTGGCCGCCGCCTCCTCCCTCCTTGGCCTACCAACTGTAAGATTTCTGGCTCAAAAACAGTTCAAAGAATGATTATGATGTGAGCCCAACAAGATTTATATTCTTCTTCGTTGTTATTTTGCTTCACCCGAGACTTGTTGCTTGTGCCTACATATATAGTTTTCATCGGCCAAGGCGTCTGCCCGGTTCACAGCCCTTCGCCATCGCCACCGTCGCCTTCGTCAGCTCCACCTGGTAATGACCACCAATCATCTAGACCTACTGCTCCCTCCAGCAACAAAGGCAATCCATCCTCACTATGTAGATTCCATCCAATTTTCCATCCCATCGAGAATAGATCACCATCGCATACATACACACGTACTACTGACTATCTCATCTCGAGCCAGCACAAATAGGAGAGGGAAATAAAATGATGGTATGAGAGGACATTTGAATGGACCTCTAACTAATTGCGCTGTGTATTTGCAGGTTATGTGTGCTTGCAGAATCTGTTGCTGCTAGCCTTTATTACCGATCTTCATGTCTTGTGGTAACGTGACAACACGATTTGATACTTGCACGGATCAAGATTCAGTTTACCGGTACGACGAAGGAGGATGTGGTGTGCATACACTTTGTATTTGCTTGCCATGGCTCGCTCGTTTTGCAAGGATTGAATCCAGAGTTGGAATAGATCCAGACAGGGATTGAGTTGACCCCGTACACTCACCTAGACCCCACTAATCCCTTTTCAACTATCATTAGCACATTTCAGCCATTCTTATTGACTCAGCTGTTAAGGCTCATTTGAGAAATAAATCTTGTTTTTCTTCCAATTATATTGGCTGCGAGAGGAAGGTTTTTATGAGATGGTTGCATCTGAATCATGGGCAATCACTCATGTACATACTCCTATGGAGCGTTGGCCAGATAAGATACGTCATTTGCGTCGTTCTCTAAAGGTATGAGCAAAGAATCTGAGTGGTAAATACAAAAAGGAGAAGAACATCTACTAGCAATTGTAGATGACCTTAATTTTAAAGGTAGATATTGTTTTATTAAGTGTGGTTGAACGAGGTACATTAAAGGATGCTGAAATGACCGTATGTCCAAACTTATGAGAGATCACAAAATATTTTCCCCTAATTGCCAATGGCAAACATGGAAAAAAGAAAAAAATTCAACTAGAGAAAGATGAAAGACCATTGTAGGTGAAGATAATTTAAAGGTCTATATTACTGGATTTTATAAAAAAAATTGGGGAGCCAACCCCCATGTATACTTTACTATGCTGGAACATATGACTGGAGATATTTCGTTGCTCTCTTCTGAGGAGAATTTGATTTTTACTACACCTTTCTTAGAGGAGGAACATATGACTAGAGATATTCTGTAGCTCTATTTTAAGGGGAATATGATTCTTACTACACCTTTCTCAGAGGAGGAGGAGGTGCATGAGGCAATCTCACAGATGGAGCATAACAAGGGGATCCTAGTCTACATGGATTCCCAGCTGAATTTTATCAAAAAATTGGGATATAATCAAGGGATACCTTATAGCTATATTTAGTCGGTTACATATGGAGGATTTGCCCTTGTATAAACTAAAATTTGGAGTCATCACGCTATTACCCAAAAAGAACACGGTGCAAATCCAACATTATAGGCATAGTTGTCTCTTAAATGTGAGTATTAAAATCTTTACCCAAGTAGGTTCTAACCGCATTATGGGGATTGCCCCTAAGGTGATTCGGCCTACCTAGTCATCATTTATGCTAGGATGACAAATTCTTGAAGGAGTTGTCATACTTCATGAGACCATACATGAACTTTATAGGAAGAAAATTGATGACGCATTGTTTAAAATTCATTTTGAAAAGGCATATGACAAAGTGAAACAGGCTTTCCTACAACAAATGTTATATATGAAAGGATTTGATCCTGAGTGATGTAGATTTACTATGCAGGGAGATAGTGTCCTATAAAGGTAAATGATGACATTGGTCACTTTTTCCAACCCAAGAGAGGACCAAGATAGGGAGATCCTTTATCTCCAATACTTTTAAATATAATCGTAGACATGTTAGCTGTCCTTATTGCACAAGAGAAATAAAATGGACAGGTCATAGGCTTAATTCCTCATTTAGTTAAGGCGGTCTTCATCTTGCAATATGTGGATGATACAAAAAATCATGAAGCACGATTTACGGAAAGTTGTGAACATGAAACTTATTTTTTGTATCTTTTAGACTATCTGGTCTAAAAATTAATTTTCACCAGATTAAATTTCTTTTTTGGAAAGGAAATAGAAGAATAGCAACAATACAAAGAAATCTTTGGTTGTGAATCCGGTTCTTTGCCATTTCAAGTACTTAGGAGTGCCTATCCATTACATAAAACTTAAGAATTCAGATTAGTATCCAATGGAAACTCGATTCAAAGGGATATTGGGTGCCTGGAAGGGCAAGTTGATATCATATGGTGATCGCTTAGTCCTTATCAATTCTATTTAACAAGTCTACCTATGTTTATGTTGTCTTTTCTTGAGATTCTGAAGGGGCTGAGTTATAGACTTGACTTTTATAGATCTCGTTTCCTTTGGCAAACCGATGAGAATTAAATAAAGTATAGGTTGACTAAGTGGAATATTATGTGTCGACCAAAAGATTAGGGTGGTTTTGGCATTGAGGTATTGGAGCTAAAAAATAAGTGTTTATTAAGTAAGTGAATATTTAAATTACTTAGTGAAGAGAGGGTATATGGCAAGAATTGCTGCATAATAAGTACCTCAATCAGAAGACATTATCCGAAGTAGAAGCAAAGCCCAATGACTCACTTTTTTGGAAAGGCATCATCCTGGTGAAGGATGACTTATTTAGTAGAGGCTATTTTAAAATTGGAGATGGATCGAGAACAATGTTTTAGGAAGATGTGTGGCTTGGAGATTCATTTTTAAAAAACCAGTATCCATCTTTATTAAGATTATGCAAAGAAAACAATGTAACAGTTGGAAACATTTTAGCTCAAGTATCGCTAAACATTGGCTACAAAAGAGTACTAATTAGTAATAAGTGGACAACATGGCTGCACTTATGCTAACGGCTAATGATGGTAAAACTATCTAATGAATCTGAGAATTTTGTGGGAAATTTAACTACTTTGGGTACATCCACAGTTAAATTTATGTATAAAGATCTTATGCATGGTAATATGATTTTTCTTTGAAAATACTTATGAAAGTTGAAAATCCCACTAAAGATTAAAATATTCATGCGGTTTCTTAATAATAAAGTGTTGATGAAAAAAAGCTAACTTAGCAAAAGTAAATTGGTTTGGTTGTGCAAAATGTTGTTTCTATGGGGGTACAAAATACTATAGAGCATCTATTTCTATCTTATCCTTTTACTAGTCTTATTTAGCGCATATTCAAGATTACTTATAATCAACCTTCTCCAGCTAATATCACAAATTTATTTAGAAATTGGTTGAACGGTGTAGATAAACAATTTAAGGCAAGGATACGTGTTGAAGTTTCAGTCTTATGTTGGTCAATTTGGAGATGCCGAAATCATATTGTTTTTAACAACATGGAAAACACTATTTTTGCATGTAGTCCATATGGTGGCTCATTGGGTGCAGATTTAGCCGTTCCTTCTCCCTCCGGATCAGCGGGATGCCATGGCTACTGGATGTAGCCATCTGCTGATGATCGCACATGATATCTTCTCCCGGGATGGATGACGGCATATTAGTCTACTTCATGACGCTTAGTGGATATAGTTTTTATATTTTGCTAGTTGATCTTCGTATCAACTTTGAGTGACCCATGAACTATAATAATCTTACTTGATACTTTGGTGAGACATGTTCTTAATAAAAGGTTGTATGCATCACTTGATGCACGGGTCAGGTTCTACCCCTTTTCATAAAAAGCTAGCACATTTCGACCATCCAATTTATCTCTGATAGACTACAAGCGTACACCATGCTAGAATATTTTCCTTTGATACAACTACCAACTAGTCATTCTCACCAATCTCTCTCCATGCAACACACAACAAATTACTAACAAAAAATAAAATAATATAAAAGGACTAAAAAATATAAAAATGTTCAAGCATGATCGTCTTTGCCAGTATTTAGCAGTACATGGAATCAAGATCAAAATATTCAAGAACTCAAACTGTTAGAACACGAAACATGCTTTCTAGATGAAAGTACCCTTAGGAACATATGACTACAACTAGCTAGTTTTCACTCCATGGTTGAATCAAATACAAGATTAAGATTGAATCATGCCTAAATATTAAAAGGCAACATAATATCTTGAACAAAAAATTAACTTGCCAGACAGCTGGCAAACATAATCCCCTCAAAATCAATCCATTAGACATAACTTTGGCACTTCACGGGCATCACAAGACTAATCAAAAGTAACAATAAAGGCTATTTTTAAACACTTCAATCCTCATCTAGCATCTCATCGTTTCATCCTAGACATCGCATCATATAAGTTCGACATCGAAACAAAACTATGATAGTAGACAAAATCTTTAAGAGCTCAATCATCGTGTCATCTTCCTTATGTATTGAGGAAAATAAGAAGGAACTTCATATTTCATATATGAAAATAAACAATGTATCTCACAAAGCAATATGCAAAAAATAAAAATATCATCAAATTTCATCGCTTGTACCAAGAAAAGAAAGTCAGAAGCTTGAGAGACTCGTGAAGACATGTGACTCAATTAAGCAAGCATGGATGACAAATGCTAAGTAAATCCAAGAATCATAGTGGTAAGTTCATATAAGAATAACAAGATACTCCCACTTTGTAGTGCAAACAACACATTTTTCAATTAAATGAAGATTAAAGATTTATACAACGAGTCATGCACTACAGGAAATATTTGATGCGCCGACGGCCGGCTCCCGTCGGCACAGCGCCAAATTGCCATCAACAGTCAGTGTCGGCGGTGGCGTAGCCCTCGGCGTATGTTCTGTCGGCTGGCCCTCCCCATCGGCATAGGCGGCTGGCCGTCGGCATAGCCTAAAATATATTTTTATTTTTTTTAACAAAAAAAATCTTTAAATTGTTTGACTCGTTAATCTCTCGCTTTGATCATTTTTAATAATATTTATAGTTAATAATTGATTAAATTAAAGTCTTAGTGAAAGTTCCTAGTCGGTCACCCATCCTAGCACTACTCCAGATCTAGCACGTTTAACTTTCTCGTTCCTTCAGAATCTCTTTCTGCAAAACAATTTACATATTATTGTCTATACTATGATATCAATCCTATTAAGTCTTATATCATCGTCTCACATGGTTGTATTTTTTGAAATTACAAGAAATTATTTAAGTAAACAATAATGAATAAGTAAAAATATTATTGAATTCAAATAAAAATATAATGATTTTTTTTTTGTATTTTTTATGGAATAATTGATATCTTTAAATCTGAAAATCGGAATTTGGCAAATAAGATGTCTAAATTAATTATAAAAATGAGAGGAATCCAAATATGATATCAATATCAACTTATCACAAACTATGTCGTGATTCTTATTATAATTTCATTCGCCCGTTTAAAACGGCACGCATAAAGATTCTTAGCTCGGGGCTGAGACTCGCTAAACTTGAAGTGGACCTCCGATGAAACAGCATATTTTGAACCTAAAAATGATTTTTGTAAAAAATCATGAGCATCCGATCATGTACCTATAGTTCATATCTGACCCACTTCGTGCCGATTCGGAAGGAATTTGTCTTTTTCACCAGGGATATACGGAAATGTTTGAGATCACCCTGTTATGACATTATCCATGTAAGGTGGTCTAGTATTTTTGAAAAATGTGATGGTAGCATTTTGAAGTAGCCATTTCATGGTTGCTTCACAAAACCGTCCATTTTTTGCAATTGGAAAATGGAAATGCCTTTTTGGTGCGACGAAATGGACACATTATCACAAACTATGCCTTCATTCTAGCCATAACATTGGTCATTTGACCAGAAAGCCAAGAAACCTCGAACAAGATAGGTCATTTTGTGAAGGTTTTTTGAGACATAATCAATATACCAAGTTTGATATTTTTCCTTCTAGCTATGTCACATAATATGACACCACGCGAAGGTTTCATATTGTTTGGATTGTTTTTTAATTTAAAATTCTTGTTTTAAACTATTTTTAAACTTTGTCGAAGGGCGGGAATGAATATTCTTATCTCGGGGCCGAGACTCGCTAAACTTGAAGTGGATCTATGATGAAACAACATATTTTGAACCTAAAAATGATTTTTGTAAAAAATCATGAGCATCTGATCATGTACCTATAGTTCATATCTGACCCACTTCCTGCTGATTCGGCAAGAATTTGTCTTTCTCACCAGGGATAGACGGAAAGGTTTGAGATCCCCTGTTATGAAATTATCCATGTAAGGTGTTATAGTATTTTTTTAAATATGACGGTAGGATTTTGAGTTAGTCATTTGGTGGTTGCTTTACAAAACCGTCCGTTTTTTGTAATCGTAAAATGGAAAACAGCTTTTTGGTGCGACAAAAAGGAAAACTTCCTCCTGAAATATTGTTCGACATCCCATGTTGCACACTTATGCACAATATGGACACATTATCACAAACTATGCCTTCATTCTAGCCATAACATTGGTCATTTGACCCGAAAGCGAAGAAACCTCTAACGAGATAGGTCATTTTGTGAAGGTTTTTTTAGACATAATCAATATACCAAGTTTGATATTTTTCCTTCTAACTATGTCACATAATATGACACCACGCAAAGGTTTCACATTGTTTGGATCGTTTTTGAATTTATAATGTCTGTTTTAAACTATCGTTAAACTTTGTCGAAGGGCGGGCATGAAGATTCTTAGCTCGGGGCTGAGACTCGCTAAACTTGAAGTGGATCTATGATAAAACAACATATTTTGAACCTATGAGCATCCGATCATGTACCTATAGTTCATATATGACCCACTTCCTACCGATACGGCAGAAATTTGTCTTTTTCACCAGGGAGAGACGGAAAGGTTTGAGATCCCCCTGTTGTGACATTATCCATGTAAGGTGGTCTAGTATTTTTTTTAAATGTGACGGTAGCATTTTGAGTTAGCCATTTGGTGGTTGCTTCACAAAACCGTCCGTTTTTTAAACTCGAAAAATGGAAAACGGCTTTTCAGTGCAACAAAAAGGAAAACTTCCTCCTAAAACATTGTTCCCCATCCCATGTTGCACACTTATGCACAATAGAGACACATTATCACAAACTATGCCTTCATTCTATCCATAACATTGGTCATTTGACCCGAAAGCCAAGAAACCTCGAACGAGATAGGTCATTTTGTGAAGGGTTTTTTGAGACATAAACAATATACCAAGTTTGATATTTTTCCTTCTAATTATGTCACATAATATGACACCACGCTAAGGTTTCTCATTGTTGGATCGTTTTTGAATTTATAATGCCTGTTTTAAACTATCGTTAAATTTTATCGAAGGGCGAGCATGAAGATTCTTAGCTCGGGGTTGAGACTCGCTAAACTTGAAGTGGATATATGATGAAACAACATATTTTGAACCTAAAAATGGTTTTTGTAAAAAATCATGAGCATCCGATCATGTACCTATAGTTCATATCTGACCCACTTCCTACCGATTCGGCAGGAATTTCTCTTTTTCACTAGGGATAGACGGAAAGTTTTGAGACCCCCCGTTATGACATTATCCATATAAGGTGGTCTAGTATTTTTTTTAAATGTGACGGTAGCATTTTGAGTTAGCCATTTGGTGGTTTCTTCACAAAACCGTCCGTTTTTTGCACTCAGAAAATGGAAAACGGCTTTATGGTGCGACAAAAAGGAAAACTTCCTCCTGAAACATTGTTTGCCATCCCATGATGCACACTTATGCACAATATGGACACATTATCACAAATATGCCTTTATTCTAGCCATAACATTGGTTATTTGACCCGAAAGCCAAGAAAGCTCGAACGAGATAGGTCATTTTGTGAAGGTTTTTTGAGACATAATCAATATACCAACTTTGATATTTTTCCTTATAACTATGTCACATAATACGACACCACACAAAGGTTTCGCATTGTTTGGATCATTTTTTGAATTTATAATGCCTATTTTAAACTATTTATAATGTTTTATATTTCACTTATTTTTTGTTTATAAATGTGTAATATTTGAGTGTAGATAGATAGATCTTATTTTTCTACAAATTTTGATATATTAATTGTATTTTTCTAAAATAGAATGATTTAGCTATGATTTTTCAAAAAATAATGAGATAAAAGGAAAAAATCTGGAGGCTTAGTGTGGCATCCCGCAAAACCACTACCAGAAAATCGCGTTGAATTTGTGCATTGCATCGTCATCATCATGCATTGTTTGCCAAAACTATTTTTGCAAAGCCCGATTTATTTTTCCCAAACGCCCCATCTTTATTCAAACGCCAAACCCCGGGGCTCCGGATTATTTTGTTTTGGCCGCTATCGGTTTGCAGACGGCCCGTTTAAATTAAATAAAAGATTTATTTATTTTTGGCCAGAGCAGTCGAACGGGCCGACCGACCCGAACGACCGCCCCAGTTTTCTAAATCGGTCCAGCCTAGGCCACCCCAGAAAACTTTTCCTACCAGCTAATCTACCATCTCTCATCCCTCCACATCACCCCCTCCTATCAGACTGCGCCACCTCAGCACTCCTCTCTCCCTCACCCACTCACTGCATGCCACATCAGCCCCAATCATCTCCCCTCTCCCTCTCTCTCTCACCCCTCTCTCCCCCACACAAAGACACACTAGCCCACATTAAACACACACACACAAGAAGACCCAGCCACCAGTGCCTCGCCACGCTGGCCCCACTGCTGCCTCCCTCACGCGCCCTGGGTCCCACCCCCCACCTCCGCTGCTCTCCCCACCTGCTGCTTCTGTTCTTCCACCTGCAACCGCCTCCCCTTCTCCCTCCTCTCGCTTCCTCAAGCCTGCATTCTCCCTTCAGGGCCCGCCCCCCTCTCCTCATCCGGCCAGACCTCACCACAGCCCCCTGCCTCGGCCCCCCCCCATCCAAGGCCAGCGCCTCTTCCCCACCTCTGCCTGCCCGGCCCCTGCTGCCGCGCTGCCATGGAGGCCGCCCACCTCCTCGCCGCCTCCCCGAAGACCCTGACCCGCGCCGCCAGATCCGCTGTCTCGACCTCAAGGCCAAGGGCCGCCACCGCCACACGACCTCACCTCCTCCACCGCGAGCCCCCGCCTCTCCCAGTCCCGCCGGCGCTCCCCGTCCACGCCGCCGTCGCCCACCTCCCTGCACGCTCGCCGGCGCTCCCAGCCTCCCCAACCTCGCTGCCGCTGCCGCTACCTCGGCCCTGCCCGCGAGCCTTCCCGAGCTTCGCCGCCACCGCCACCTCGTTGGACACGCGGTTGGCCTCTGGCCGTCCCTGTCGGTGTGCTCGCGTCCCGTGCGCGCATGCCGTATTTGTCCGCGTCGTGTGCTCCGCAGCCAGCGGGTTGAAGGACGCTCCTTCCAAGTGTCAGACAAGAAGGAGGTTGGGTTGGTGTTTGACCCATGTTGGCAGCGAGGTACTGCTGCCTAGGAACCTCTCGGTGAACAAGAGCTCCAAGTGGAACATGTACCCAGGAAGCCACCCCGAACCCGAGCGCCAAGGCCCGACCCTGGAGATCGCCAAGGACGCTTGCATCAACAAGTTCGCTGGATCTCGAGTTCTTCCTCACGGACTCCAAGAACTGCCTCGAACGCCAAGACCGACAACTGGCCCGAAGACCCCGGATGAGCCGAGACCCCGAACCCGATCCGAAGACCGAGAACCGCGACACTCCAAGCTCTCCTTCACGGACGTTTCTGGACCCGATGACCGCCGAGAACGCCACGGTTCAACAGCACTTCGCCGCGCCAAGTTCTCTCCTCCGGATACCGAGACCGCTTGATGGCGCTGGCCCGACCAGACTTCGCGATGATGATGAGAACGGCACCGACACAAGTTCTGCCCTCGGACATCGAGACCCCGATGCGACAAGATCTGCCCGGATCGAGAACGCTCCGAACCTCGGATCCCGATCCGTCGAACTCGCCCCGAGACCGACCCGAACCCCGAACCCCAAGATCGCCGAGCCCTCATATGTGTGAACCCTCCGAACCCTATTTTACAACATAATAACAATTGTTGCATATTTAATTGTCATCTCGCATGCATAGCATTGGTTTGGGGCCTTATGCCGATTCACCTAATAATTAAATATGGGGCCCATATGGGCAAATCTAGCCTTATATTGGCCTCATTTAACCTTGTTTAGCGAACCGGTATCTTATCTTGCCTGGCTAAACAACATTTAATTTGCGGGGGTTCTAAACAACTTGAACCATCTAACTATTTGTCGGGACCCCGGTTCCGCTTAATCTTGACCTGATTGCATCGCACCTTTGTCATGCCATCCATCATGCATGCATCATGCCGATCTTCTGCCGTTGTATTAAATATTGCATCCGGTGTTTATTCTAGCGTTTTGCTTCTTCGCGGATAAGGCCGTTGAGTTGATGTGAGCTTCGCCCCGATCTTCGGTGGAGCCTTTCGGCAATGTTTTCAGGCGAGCATCTCCCCCTTTCTACCTATCTTACTTTTATAGTCTTTATTCCCTCCTGTTGATCTATTGCTATCTGTGTTGCGATGCTTTAGTCTCCGTACCTGTGATATACCGTGCAGCCCTATATTGCCTTGGACACACCCTATTACCTGTTGTTTGGTAGATAGTTGGACTTGCGCGTCGTAGTTGCTTGCTCAAGTGTTGATGTGTGTCGTCATATGCCACAGTTGCTGATGTATTGCCGCATGTTGATGATGGAGATGATTCTAGTTTTACTTATCGTCACTTTACTGCTTAACAACTAAAATTGAATAAGCGAGGCATCGGTGGGTGATAGAAAATATTTGGTTTCAACGCCCACTTGTGTCCCGTGAAGACCCGAGTACTTGATACTTGTTCCTTGATTTTATTGCGCTATCCACATCCGGAGGTATATGGGACCCCGAGCGAGCTTGATTCATCTTATTTCTTGGGGCCACAAACTAGTTTGAGGTTTTATTTACGATCCTGTACTTATGCCATGTTTTACTGCTTTATTTACGATTGTGCGACAGATAGCACACTGTACTGTTTAGGATCGGGACACGATTCCGCGGTGTCGACAAGCCCCGTTTGGGGTTCCCAGTAGTTCACAGCAGTATTACACAGACCTTGAGGCCGCCTCGGAGCTTGCTTACTCCGTGGCGGGTTCTACTTAAGGGTGGCCCCCTGAAATATTTCTGAATCCTGTGATTGTTCAGTCGTGAAAGCCTCGTTGGGTTTTGATTTGGTTTTTCCGAGGTTGATCGAGCGTGTGTTGCTATTGGTGCACCCCGGCCGGGTAAAACTTTCTGAAAGCCGTGTCCGCGGATATGGACGACTTGGAGCACAGTATCTCGATCATAGACAAGCATAACTAAAGTTTACTGCTATAAATTTGACTTACAATGACTAGTAATCAGCTCCACTATAATGGAATGGCTAATTAATACTGCCCACAATTGCTTGTTTGTTTGTCGCTTGCGACAAATGTATCTGACTAGTAAGTATTGCAACTACAACGAATTGGCTGAATAAAAGTACCAACAACTGCCGGGTTTTTGGGTTTATCTCATGCTATCTGTATTTGATTAGTAATTGTTGCAACTACAACGGAATGGTCAACTAAAAGTGCCCACTGTTTACTTTATCAGGATGATTATCTAAACCTGACTAGTAATTGCTGCAACGATAACTGAGTAAATAAAACTGCCAACGGTGTGAGTTCCTCGGTTGACTTCCTCGTTTGGTCTCGAGGGGGAAACGCCAGGATGGGTTTGTTTGGTGCTAGCTTCAGGTTGGATCCGCATAGGTCATTCTCATCCCTCTCTGATAACCGCCAGTTGTAGCGAGTCTCTATAGGTTGTTTAGTGCATGCTGCCGCTGCCGCTCAGTCCACCATACCTATGTAGGCGAGGACCGCCGAATTCTAGCCTCGCTGCATGGCCTCGATCGACGCTCCTTCTTTGTTTTTCTGCTTTGCCTTTCGGCACCCCTTTGTTAAGCAGGTTTTGAGATCGACGCCGTTAGCGTGGTTACCTTCCGCTTGGCTCGGGCAGGTTATGGACGCCATTGGTTATTCTTCGTGGCTCTTAGCCCCATTTGCATCTTGTCCGTAGTCGGACGCCTATCGCTTTCCGTGTGATTTGGATCTTCGTATATTATATTCGTATTCGACTCTTTGAGTCATGCTATATATATCTGCTCATGGGTCCCATCGAGGACTGTTGTGTAATGTTATTACCTCGCTTTCCACCCGCACGAAAGTGCTGGTGGGCACCTTTGAATCGCTTTCGCGGGTTTGGTGAATTTTGCCCAAACTTGCATAGGTCCGATTCGAGGGTGTTACTGAGTGGTATCGAGCCCAGCGATTCGATACCCCACAAGTCCAAATCAGAGGATAACCTAGCTAACGGCCGAAGTAGAGTGTCAAAACTATTTTCTAAAATCGGTTGGATAGTTCTGAATAGGTCTGATTTTACTCCTTACCCCTCTGCTGATCCCCTCTTATCTCGACGTGTTTTGAATCCGCTCTCTTCTCCTTCTTCGAGTCCAGGAATTCTCGTGGTTGGGTTTCTGTCGTACCTTCAGGGTTTCGCTTCCTCCTCTGATAACGGAGTTCTATCATCCGGTGTTCCAGCTGCCTGATGAATCCGTCTACGGTGTTACCATTCTTTGTTCTTTGTTTATGCCTTCCGGTGTTTTCCAACGCGACGACCTCATCTATGCCAGATCCGATGCAGAGTCTGCATCCCTCCTTTGTTTCCGAACCTCGCTTGTCGAGATCTTCAGTCTGATTCCGAGAATGGTTGTACTCTTTTCTACTGATTGTGCGGAGTAATAGTTTGGGTGCGTGATGGATTGGCCCCCATGCCGACTACCCTTTCTATTCGCTTTTGTACATTGAAGTGGATGAGAATGCATCGGTTCCCTCTTTCCATCGAAGCTAGAGGTGGCTTTATTTGTTGATACCTCTACCTACGACCTTTGTTTCCGGAGTGTTCTCTCGACGATCACGGACAACGAACTCTTGTTAGTGGTGTCGCGAGGATCTACACAAAGCGCGAAGTTTAAGATCGTCGACCTTCCTTCCGGTACCATGAGGCGGATCTCGAGGGCGAGATCCATTGTTAGTGGTGTCGAATTGTGGCATCCCGCAAAACCACTACCAGAAAATCGCGTTGAATTTGTGCATTGCATCGTCATCATCATGCATTGTTTGCCAAAACTATTTTTGCAAAGCCCGATTTATTTTTCCCAAACGCCCCATCTTTATTCAAACGCCAAACCCCGGGGCTCCGGATTATTTTGTTTTGGCCGCTATCGGTTTGCAGACGGCCCGTTTAAATTAAATAAAAGATTTATTTATTTTTGGCCGGAGCAGTCGAACGGGCCGACCGACCCGAACGACCGCCCCAGTTTTCTAAATCGGTCCAGCCTAGGCCACCCCAGAAAACTTTTCCTACCAGCTAATCTACCCTCTCTCATCCCTCCACATCACCCCCTCCTATCAGACTGCGCCACCTCAGCACTCCTCTCTCCCTCACCCACTCACTGCATGCCACATCAGCCCCAATCATCTCCCCTCTCCCTCTCTCTCTCACCCCTCTCTCCCCCACACAGCACACACTAGCCCACACAAACACACACAAGAGACCCAGCACCCAGCACCCTCGCACGCTGGCCCCACTGCCTCCCACGCGCCTGGTCCCACCCCACCTCCCCGTGCCCAGCCCAGCGTTCCCTGCTTCTTCTTCCACTGCTCCGCTTCTCCTCCCTCTCCTCCTCAGGCCTGCCCCCTTCTCCGCCAAGGCCCTTCTCCTCTCTCTCTCACACTACCCCATCCGCGCCAGACTCCATGGCCACCACTGGCCTCCGTGCACCCGCCGACCCCAAGCCTCGACGCCTGGCCACAAGGCCCTCCTCCCCATGGCCACACAGCGCCTCTTCCCACCCCGACCACTGCCTGCCCCCTCGGCTCACGCCGCTGGAGCCGCGCCCACCTCCCCTCCTGCCCTCGCCGCCTCCCTGAAGACCACGCCACAGCCGCATCCGCCGTCTCCCCGACCAAGGGCCGCCACACCTCGCCCTCACACGACCTCCCCCGCAGCTCCTCCACCATGAGCCCCCCGCCTCTCCCTGTGTCCCGCTGAGCCCCTCCCGCCCACGCCGCCCACCTCCTCGCAAGCTCGCCGGCCCTGTGCCTCCCAACCTCGCTGCCGCCCGGCCGCTACCTCGCCCTGCTCATGAGCCTTCCCGAGCTCGTCGCCCGCCTGCCACCTCGTTGGACGCTGCGGTTGGCCTCCGCCCTCGTCGGTGTGTTTCGCGTCCCGCATGATGTCCGTGTTGTCCGTCGTGTGCTCCGCAGCCGGGTTGAAGGACGCTCCTTCCAAGTGTCGACAAGAAGGAGGTTGGGTTGGTTTTGACCCATGTTGGCGTAGGTATCACGCTTAGGACCCTCTCGGTGAACAAGAGCTCCAAGTGGAACATGTACCCAGGAAGCCACCCCGAACCCGAGCGCCAAGGCCCGACCCTGGAGATCGCCAAGGACGCCCCGGTACCGAACAAGTTCGCTGGATCCTCGAGTTCTTCCTCACGGACTCCAAGAACTGCCTCGAACGCCAAGACCGACAATCGCCCAAGACCCGGATGAGCCGAGACCCCGAACCCGATCCGAAGACCGAGAACCGCGACACTCCAAGCTCTCCTTCACGGACGTTTCTGGACCCGATGACCGCCGAGAACGCCACCGGTTCAACAAGCACTTCGCCGCGAAGCGCCAAGTTCTCCCTCCCGGATACCGAGACCGCCTTGATGGCGCGGGCCCAGACCTTCGCGATGATGAGAACGGCACAAGTTCTGCCTCGGACATCGAGACCCCGATGCGACAAGATCTGCCCGTGGACCGAGAACGCTCACGAACCGGATCCCGATCCGTCAACCACCCCCGAGACCGACCCCGAACCCCGGAACCCCAAGATCGTCGAGCCCCCTCATATGTGTGAACCCCCTCCCAGAACCCTATTTTACAACATAATAACAATTGTTGCATATTTAATTGTCATCTCGCATGCATAGCATTGGTTTGGGGGCCTTATGCCGATTCACCTAATAATTAAATATGGGGCCCATATGCGGGCAAATCTAGCCTTATATTGGCCTCATTTAACCTTGTGTAGCGAACCGGTATCTTATCTTGCCTGGCTAAACAACATTTAATTTGCGGGGGTTCTAAACAACTTGAACCATCTAACTATTTGTCGGGACCCCGGTTCCGCTTAATCTTGACCTGATTGCATCGCACCTTTGTCATGCCATCCATCATGCATGCATCATGCCGATCTTCTGCCGTTGTATTAAATATTGCATCCGGTGTTTATTCTAGCGTTTTGCTTCTTCGCGGATAAGGCCGTTGAGTTGATGTGAGCTTCGCCCCGATCTTCGGTGGAGCCTTTCGGCAATGTTTTCAGGCGAGCATCTCCCCCTTTCTACCTATCTTACTTTTATAGTCTTTATTCCCTCCTGTTGATCTATTGCTATCTGTGTTGCGATGCTTTAGTCTCCGTACCTGTGATATACCGTGCAGCCCTATATTGCCTTGGACACACCCTATTACCTGTTGTTTGGTAGATAGTTGGACTTGCGCGTCGTAGTTGCTTGCTCAAGTGATGTGTGTCGTCATATGCCACGATTCTTGATGTATTGCCGCATGTTGATGATGGAGATGATTCTAGTTTTACTTATCGTCACTTTACTTTCGCTTAACAACTAAAATTGAATAAGCGAGAGGCATCGGTGGGTGATAGAAAATATTTGGTTTCAACGCCCACTTGTGTCCCGTGAAGACCCCGAGTACTTGATACTTGTTCCTTGATTTTGCGCGCTATCCACATCCGGGAGGTATATGGGACCCCGAGCCGAGCTTGATTCATCTTATTTCTTGGGGCCACAAACTAGTTTGAGGTTTTATTTACGATCCTGTACTTATGCCATGTTTTATCGCTTTATTTACGATTGTCAGCGAGATAGCACATCTGTATCGTTTAGGATCGGGACACGATTCCATGGTGTCGACAAGCCCCGCTTGGGGTTCCCGATGTTCACAAACCGTATACCCGCACCTTGAGGCCGCCTCGAGCTTGCTTACTCGCTATGGATTCTACTTAAGGGTGGCCCTGAAATATTTCGAATCCTGTGATTGTTCACCGTGAAAGCCTCGTTGGGTTTTGATTTGGTTTTTCCGAGGTTGATCGGCGTGTGTTGCTATTGGTGCACCCGCCGGGTAAAACTTTCAAAGCCGTGTCATGGATATGGACGACTTGGAGCACAAGATCTCGATCATAGACAAGCATAACTAAAGTTTATCGCTATAAATTTGACTTACAATGACTAGTAATCAGCTCCACTATAATGGAATGGCTAATTACGCCCACAATTGCTTGTTTGTTTGTCGCTTCATAAATGTATCTGACTAGTAAGTATTGCAACTACAACGAATTGGCTGAATAAAAGTACCAACAACTGCCGGGTTTTTGGGTTTATCTCATGCTATCTGTATTTGATTAGTAATTGTTGCAACTACAACGGAATGGTCAACTAAAAGTGCCCACTGTTTACTTTATCAGGATGATTATCTAAACCTGACTAGTAATTGCTGCAACGATAACTGAGTAAATAAAACTGCCAACGGTGTGAGTTCCTCGATTGACTTCCTCGTTTGGTCTCGAGGGGGAAACGCCAGGATGGGTTTGTTTGGTGCTAGCTTCAGGTTGGATCCGCATAGGTCATTCTCATACCTCTCTGATAACCGCCCCAGTAGTAGTCTCTATAGGTTGTTTAGTGCATGCCGCCGCCTCGATCCACCATACCTATGTAGGCGAGGACCGCCAATTCTAGCCTCGCTGTCATCGCCTCGATCGACGCCTTTTTGTTTTTGCCTTTGCCGGCACCCCTTTTGTAAGCAGGTTTTGAGATCGACGCCGTTAGCAGGGTTACCTTCCGGCTTGGCCTGGGCAGGGTTATGGACGCCATTGGTTATTCTTCAGGGCTCTTAGCCCCATTTGCATCTTGTCCGTAGCTGGACGCTCTATCGTTTTCCAGGTGATTTGGATCTTCGTATATTATATCTGTATTCCTGACTCTTTGAGTCGCTGCTATATATATCTGTTCTGTGGGTCCCATCGAGGACTGTTGTGTAATGTTATTACCTCGTTTTCCACCCGCACGAAAGTGCCTGGTGGGCACCTTTGAATCGTTTCTATGCGGGTTTGGTGAATTTTGCCCAAACTTGCATAGGTCCGATTCTGAGGGTGTTACACTTAGCCATCGACACAGACTAAACAAATTTTTCCAAAGAGCTGTACCGACGGCCAGGCCGTCAGCACAGTCTGGCTGCCTAACGCCGTTTCCGTCGCCGTGTCTGAACTAGGGCTACGCCGAGGGTTGTACCTGCGCCGAGAGCCACCGTCGGCACTGATGGCGCCCAGCGCTTGTCGTGGGACGCTTCGTTGGAAACCCCAAGAGCAAGGTATGAAGCAGCACAGCAACAAGTTTCCCTCGGTAAGATATCGAGGTTATTGAACCAGTAGGAGGAAGGAAACATCACACATCTGTTGCTAGTAACGCTAATACCTGCACAACACAAACTCAAGACTTTGCCCCAATAAATCAGTGAGGTTGTCAAGCTTACCGGTTTACTGTAACAAAGATGGTGTGGAAGGTAATGGTTTGCAGCAAGTAAACAAGTAACAGTGGAAGATGTATCAATGGTAAAGATTGGACCGGGGTCCATAGTTCACTAGAGGTGCTCTCCTTGGATAAACAACATGGCATGAAGGGTAAAAAATTACAGCAGGGCAATTAACAGGAACCGAGAAAGGCATAATAATGCAATTACTAGTCAGAAAGATCCTATGAGATTCGATTGGGCAATACAACAAGATACATAGACCGCATCCAACTGTATCTATGACTAGAAGTCCACCTTCAGGTTATTATCCGAACCCCCTCCAGTATTAAGTTACAAGCAACAGACAACTGCTTTAAGCAAAGTGTGTAAGGTAAACAGTCCACATGTTCCATGAACAAGAGACCATTGTTTTATCCCTAGTAGCAATAGCACATCTACAACCGAAGATATTATTATCACTTCCCTTAGAAACTAGAGGCATGAACCCACTATCGAGCATAAATACCCCTTTTGGAGTCACTAGCAATTACTTGGCCAAGAAGCTACTAACAACGGAGGGCATGCAAGATCACAAACAACACAGACATGATAGAATCATAAAGACAAAACCATTAATCAAACCAACATAATAATCTCAATATCCATCGGATCCCCGCAAACACAACATGCATGATTACAAATAGATTAGATCTTGATCATGAATGGATCTCATAAGATCTATACATGAAAGCACAAAGGAGGAGATACAACCATCTAGCTACTACATGGACCCATAGTCCAAGGTGGAACTACTCACGCATCATACCGGAGAGAAATCCTATGGGATGATCTCCCCTTCGGCAGGGTGCCGGGAAGAACTTCAGATCCCCCCGATCTAGGGACAATGGTGGTGGCGGCTACAGACGATTTCGTGGATATTTGATTAGGTCTTTAGGGTTTCTGCATCAGGGGCTTCTTATAGGCGAAGGGGGAGGCCGAGAAGGCGACCAGGGGGAAAACCCTAGCCAGTTGTGGGCCCACCCCTGGCAGCACTTGGGGGGTCTAGCTGCCCTGGCCCGCTTCCTCGTCTTCCCTCTGGACTTCTTGTTCCCCACGGAAAGTAATTGACTTTGACGTTTGTCCCGTCCAATTCTGAGAATATTTCTTTACTAAATTTTCTAAAACCAAAAACAGCAGAAAACAGGCATCTGGCACTGTTTCAACTTGTTAATAGGTTAGTACCAGAAAATATGTAAAAAGCACCTCAAAGTGTAGACAAGTAAAGCAAAGTAGATACTAAACAAGCATGGAGCATCAAAAGTTATAGATACGTTTCCAACGTATCAGGCATAGCCCTCTCTACTATGCCGAAGGCTATGCTACACCGAGGGCTACCCTCGGCACCGTCATCTATGCCGACGGCCGTTTCTACGCCGACGGCAGGGCTGGTCGGCTGGCCAGGAAAGGCAGCTACGCTGACGGCCCCGACATTTGGCCGTAGACGTAGTCGGCCGGCCGTCGGCACCTTAGTTCTTTCCTGTAGTGATACTAGCTAGCTATCCAGCGATTACTTGTACTGGCCCTTGTGTTTCTCCTTGAGAGATTGTGGCATTGTGTTACATTGTTGCTGCAACTATGCTTCTTATGGAAGTGAGGGTTCCCATACCTGATTTTTCTGTCACTGCTCGCCGTACAAATGCTACTTCCTAGAACAAGGGTTATGCATGATTTAAGCTTAACTCTTCTGCATAGGATGCATCATCTATGTTTTTAGATCTATGCATATAACTAAGACGCAGTGATAAACAACACAAACATGTGATGCCCGACAATGACATGGATCAAAGCACGTATGAGCATGTTTAGTAGGTTGCACGAGGCCCAGCTAGGTCCCAGGGAGATGAACTTAGGCTGATTGGATGCTTGGGTGGCCTCCATGTTGTGGTCCACTCGCACTATAAAACACCTTGGGCCAGGCCTTACAGAAATTCCCTAATCGTTAGTTTTCCTTGGGACGGGACTTAGAGAGATGCCTCGTGCATTCACTGGATGCTACCTGCATGTGACTAACTTTCTCTCTTCTCCATTAAACGACTTTCACAACCTTTTATGGCACATGATGATTCGATTCAAAATAATCTCTATACAAAAAAGATGTTAGGGCTTCCATTCCAACAATTGGCACCGAGTTCTGTTAATTGTATCTTCTTAGATCAATGTTCTTGGTTGAGATTTTTTTGGACATATTTTTCAGATTCATGGCATATGGTGAACCATTTGAAATTTTGTTTTACAGGTATCTTGACCTCGCCGCTCCGAACAATTCTCATGTTGTAAATTTTTCATTTTGGTAGACATGGAAGAATATATATGTGCCTCTCTAATATATTGAGTTCTTACAGATTGTAAGAAGATGAAGATGACGATGAAGGTGAGCCGTGTGCACGGGGGACTCTCGCCGAGCGAGGAGGATAGCCGCGTGCATAGGGAATTCTCGCCATCGACGATGGATCTCCATGCCTTGCAGTCTAAGCAAGAAGAGCAACCGTATCCATAGGCGACACTCGATGTGAACAGTGGCTCACCATGCCTTGCAGTCCGAGCAATAAGGGAATATGTGTGCACAAGGGAATCTCGCCATCAACAATGGATCGATATTCCTTGCAGTCCAAGAGAGAAGGAAGTCATGTGCACATGAGACTCCCATCATATATGATGGCTTACCACGCCTTGCAGAAAGAGCGACATGTGCCGAGCCAGTGTGGCGTCACCGTTAAACGGCGAAGCACGTCCACCTGTAGACGTATACGAATACATCTAGGTCGATGTCACCATGGATAGTCGCGTCAACCCCGTCTGTAGCATGCCATTGGCTCGTTATCTCCTTCTCCTCCGTCACTAGCCATGATGTCGTCCTATCCATCTCAGTCCAAGGAGGAGGGATAAAACTGGACGGTGTACTCCCGTATCACTAAGGAAATTAAGACTATTTACTTGTGGCTGTTAACGGTTAATCACGAGACAATCAAATCGAGTGTAGCCAACCAAACAACCGGCACACCTATTTCCACATGGGCAAAAACAGACCGCACAAACAACCAAACAAAATGAAGAACATGACCCAAAAGTCATTTTTGAAAGGACATGCCCCCCCTCCCAAACCTTTCTCGAGAAAGCTCCAAAATTTAGGTAGCCTACCAAACACATCATATGTGTCTACAGCCAGTAGTGACGCCCGCTTGTCCATGTAGCATGGGCAATGCAGGACAGCTCTGGTGCCAAAAAACAGATGGGAACAAAAGCTAATGACTAGGTGTTGTTTGGTTGGACTCAAATTTGGATTCTACTATGCGATTTTACGACTTTACGATCCAAACTGAGTGAATCGATTCTATGATTCTACTAAGTAGAATTTATAATTTCACGATTCTAGAAGTTATGATCCTACAATCTACGATCCTATCATAGAGGTTTTGACCCGATACTTGTCATAAATCTAACTTTTGAATTTTGGTTTATAAACCATAAAATCACATAAATAAATGTTTTTCACCGGCCTTTGGCTTTTAACTGGACTTAGTTATATCATGGTTAAGCCAAAAACTAAAATCATAAGAACCTATGTAGCTTATTTTTTAACTTATAACCTAAAAGCTAACATCCATAAATAAACCCAACCAAACAACCCTGACGGAGCCTAGGCAGATGCCCAGGGTTTGCTGGGCTGAAGCTCTGCCACTGTCTACCGCACCGGCCATGTTCTGGTAGAGCGTCATGCAAGCGGCGCATATATCCGTCTAGTTAGGGAGTAGTACATGGAAAGATATGCCGAACCGAAGAGGCATAAACTAGACTTGATTAAGCCAATTTAATCGACCTCCTGTCCAATCAGATCCAACCTCTCAAACACATCATAGTTAAGCTCTGGATTGGCATTTGAAAACTATAATAGAGACCTATATTGCGTCATGTCCATATAGAGCTCTCATGTACAGATGTACTGTCACAGAGACCGTTGCAGTGCCACTGTGTATCACTGATCCAAGCAAGAATATATGAAAATGTTGCAATTATTAGAAACTAAATATTTTCGTTTTGGTAAGTATGTACTGGATCAATATATAATGGTCTTAACCGATGAGTCTTTTTCGAGAGCACACAAAATGCATGCCTTTTTTTTACAGAAGAGAGCAAACTGAAATACAAGAAAGCCAAAGAGACAACGACTAGCAATTGGATTAACCACACTCCAACTCACATACATACATACTCCCTCCCTAACTTAGATCTTACTCTCGCGGTACATTGTTTCTCTCTCTAAGGAGCGTTGTCTATAGATGACTATCTCATCTCTACACTATAGGAATGGCGTGCTAGGCCGAGGGCCAAAAGCCATCGGTGTAGCCCCGATCCTGTCGGCGAAGCATCCTCGGCAAAGACCTCCCTCGGCGGAGGCACTCCTGACTATCGGCATAGCTATCGCTGTTGGAATAGTCTACGCCGACGGCTTTACCCTCGGTATAGCCCCGTCGGCATAGCCTAACGACATGTTGTAAAAAAATCATTTTTTCTCAACTTTTTTAAATCTTTGAATTATTTGAATCGTTAATCTCTCACTTGGAACATTTTTAACACTAATTACACTTAATCTTTGATTAAATTATAGTCTTGGTCAAACTTCTTGGTCGATCACCCATCCTCACACTACTCCACCTCCAGCACGCTTAATTTTCCCGTTCCTTCTGAATCAGTTTTCGTGAAGCAATTTGTACCTAATTGTCAATACTATGATATCAATCCTATTAACTCCTATATCATTATGTCACATATTTTTATTTTTTGAAATTACAAACAATTATTTAAGTAAACAACAATGAATAAGTAAAAATATTATTTTCTCAACTTATCACAAACTATGCCATGATTTTTAGCCATAACATTGGTCATTTGACCCGAAAGCCGGAAAACCTCGAATGAGATAGGTCATTTTGTGAAGGTTTTTTTGAGACATAATCAATAAACCAAGTTTGATATTTTTATTTCCTACTATGTCATATAATATGACACCATGCGAAGGTTTCGTATTGTTTTGATCGTTTTTGAATTTATTATGCCCATTTTAAACTATTGTCAAACTTTGTCGAATGGCGGGCATGAAAATTCTTAGTTTGGGATGAGTCTTGCTAAAGTTGCATTGGATCTTTGATGAAATAGCATATTGTGAACCTAAAAATGATTTTTGTAAAACATCATGAGCATCAGATCATGTACATGTAGTTCATATCCGACTCATTTCCTACCGATTCGGCAGGAATTTGTATTTTTCACCAGGGGTGTACGGAAAGGTTTGAGATCCCCCTGTTATGACATTGTCCATATAAGGTGGTCTAGTATTTTTTTAAATAGGGTGGTAGCATTTTGAATTAGCCATTTGGTGGTTGCTTCATAAAACCCCCATTTTTTGCCCTCGAAAAACGTAAAATGGTTTTTTGGTGCGACAAAAAGGAAACCTTCCTCCTACAATATTGTTCGCCATCTCATGATGGACATGCATGCACAATATGGGCATATTATCACAAATTATGCCTTGATTCTGCCATAACATTGGTCATTTGACCCGAAAGTCAGGAAACCTCGAATAAGATAGGTCATTTTGTGAAGATTTTTTTTAGACATAATTAATATACCAAGTTTGATATTTTTTCTTCCAACTATGTCACATTATGACATCACACAAAGGTTTCACATTGTTTTGATCGTTTTTGAATTTTTTATATCCGTTTTAAACTATGGTTAAAATTGAGAGCGTGAAGATGCTTATTCATCATAAATATCTAATATTTGAGTGTAGATAGATAGATCTTATTTTTCTTAAAATTTTAATATATGATTTGTATTTTTATAAATTACACTGATTTAGTTATGATTATTTTAATGATAATAAAGTAAAAAAGAAAATAGTTATGCCGAGAAAAACCGTCGGCGTAGGCTATCCTACGCCATGGGCAATTCTACATCTACGGCCAGCTTCGTGGAGCGTCCAGCTCATGGCCTATAACGACGATCCCAAATTTTGGCCGTCCAGCGCTTCGCTCCATTTCTGTAGTGTTAATTATCTCAGTGAGATGTAGAGTGTTAGATTGTCTTAACCGATGAGTAATCACGACAATTCCAAGGCTTGGTGGACAACGACAAATTTCCTTCCAGAAACAGCTCCATCTGAACGACAGATCCGCTAGTGCTAATTATCCCATGCAGACCGGCCTGATTCTTGAACCTAATTAGTTTGTACAGTATTTTGTACCGTCTGCCATATCCATTGTTCGTATCTTGTTGCTATCTAACTGATGGTGGTTAGTATCGACAAATCACTGCACATGGCTTGCCTGCCACTGCATGGCGAATCAGATTTAGTATGCATCTGGTTAATTAAGCTGATACCATCATCGTGCATGCATCTACTCCATAGCTTTCGGCTACATGTCGGCACATTCGGTCGATTTGCAGGTACGACCGTCATCATGCATCCACATCGCATTCGGAACACGTGTCAGTCGTTCGTGCCTCTGACCGGTCAAATCATTACACACATGGGTATGGGCCCGTATATTCCCCCATGTCGTTTCATGTGGCGAAAAGTTAGTGGCAAGTGGTTTCTGTTAAACTAATATGTTAAGGGCGTGTACAATGATGTCTAATCAGCTGTCTAGAAGAGATGACAACTAGGATATTAGATGAGGTGGACAGAAGAGAAGGAAGAGAGAGAAACCACCCGTCTGTATAATTCTAGACAGTCTATAGCGCTAAAATATCGGTCAATACCGACTGCCTTTCTACCATTGTATCGTGCGTGTGCGTCTACATGACTGCAACTGCCTCCTTTCTCCTAGTCTTCCAATCCTCCACGGCTAGCCACGTGGATTCCTATAATAGACACCCATAAGAACGACGTGCTGTACAAGGTGTCTGTAATACCGCTTACAAGTGATATGGACAATTAGTACAGACGACCCTGTCTAAACTAATGTACATGCCCTAATTAAGAAAATCTATGGCTTAGTATGACGAGCGATCCCATGATAGACACTGGAGTAGGAGCAATGTGTCTGATTTCTGTCTATTTTTTAAGAAGTACGAAGATATCAATTACACCCAGTCTCGGCAACAACGTATGTCCTAGTGGCCTTACGGATGCACACATTTCAGAAAAGAAAATTAAAAAAGAAAAATCCTGCTACAGGGAACTATTCTCATAGCAATGACACTGACACCATCAGAACAATACCAGTAGTCCACCATTCCAATAACGACTTCAAGCACAAGCGTCATCGTTGCCCGATCAAAGATCATAGATTTTCACCCTGGAGAAAGTTCTCTCTCGCAAAACAATGCCTTCGACAAGGCCATTGCCAGGCACAACCAGTTAATGCCAGACCTTGGATTTTCACCCTGCAAGGTAAGACTAGAAACTACTTCTGTGTTGTCTCCCTCCACAAGGCTGCGAGTCACGGATTCCGCAGCCAGTTCTCCGTCGCCTCAAAGACTCAAATCACCATCGATGCTCTCATATTTTTGCTTTCCTGACATTCTCCGCATCTGACTTCGTCATGGCTTGTTACATGGCACTTGGTGGGAACAAACAGCAGAGCTTCGCAACGTACCCGCTAAAATCAAACGGCCAGAAAAACAAAGTACGCACGACCGAATACCTTCCGATCCAGCAATCTCCAGGCCTAATGCGCCCATGGGAGTTCGCCGACGGAGCCTTCTGGAACCCGCCTCTCCAGGCCATATCAACGAGTGCAAGCAAAAAGTAGATCTTTGTCTTCACTTCGATGGAATCCTAGGACCGGCCACCATTATTGGAAATACCAATAGGCCCCCATGCCACCGTCCGCCGCCCGCCCCTTCCGGCGGAAGAGGAGACAAGCCTGCAATAAAGACGCGCCCCCGCCGGCCCGTCGGCACGCGAAAGAAACATCGTGCCGCCTCCGCACGCACCTTCAGGCAACCAAAAAGCCGCGCTGATGACGGATCTAGGCGGAAGCCTAGACCTACGACAACAACCATCACACATTGCGCCAATACTCGATGGGTAAGCCGCCGCCGCAACAGTCCGGGCACTGGCCCAGCCTCCGCGAGCAGCCGACCTCTACGATCGGATCTCACGCTCAGGGAGCAACCACCGCCGCCACACGACCAGGGGCGCCGCCCTGACCGCTGCACGAACCTGAAGCACCAGCGCCGACCCCAGCCGCCAACAGTGAACAACCGCCGCGATCTGCTCTCCCCGGCCCCTTCGGTGCCGGGCCCGCCTCCACCGCGGCCGGAGCCGGCGACAGCGGTGGAAGGGTGGTATATCGAAGAGGAGGAGAGTTGGCGGCGGATTAGGGACCCCCCCGGCGGCACCCTGGGGTGTGCCTCCCAAGCGTTTGATTTGTTGTTTGTGAAGGGGTTCGTAGCATGGAAAACAAAAAAATTCTACCTCATGCACACAAACAAGCCAAGAGATATCTACTAGATTGTAGCAACGAGTCGATAGAAGAACTCACCCTCGAAGAATCCAAAGCGGTTAACGAGAGCAGATTCTCATGGGTGATGTAGTCGTACACTTGCCGATCTCAAGATTGCGTAGACGATCCTTCCAAGACTGCTCCGTTCAGCCCGTCACACGTTCGGTACTCGATGAAGACCTTCCTCTCCCTTGTTCCAGCAGGCAGCGGAGGTTGTAGCACTCTCCTCGTGATTCTGGCAGCACGACGGCGTGGTGTCGAAGGTAGAGGGGAGATCTCGTAGGGCTTCGCCTTAAGCCGAAGCGAGTATGGTGGAGTGTGAGAGAGGCCTTGGTGATCTACGGTTTAGAGGGCACCAAGGGGAGGGTGTGGCCGGCGGCTAGGGTTTGGGGAAACCCTAACTCGGCGCGTTGGGAGGAAACCCTAGGCGGCGGCAGCACTTGGAGGTGGTGGCGCTTGGGGCTAGGGTTTAGGTGTGAGGGGTAGGGGCACCCTACCCCTCCTTATATAGGTGGGAGGTAGGCAGTTTGGGAGGAGGTAGTCCTCTTCCAAATCCTCCTCATGGCCGACGGGTGGAGGGAGTAGGACTTCCACCCTAGGTAGGTTTCCTACTCTCCCTCCACCAAGCAAACTTCGGATTTGACTTTTCAAATTGGCGTTTGACTTTCAAACTTGGATTTGATTTCTCTCTCCATATTGCCCAACCAAGTGACCTAGTACATGATGCAACCATTCCACATTGTCATGACACATCCATGTACCCTTCCCCTCCGGAGTGCCGGACCTTCCAGACCTTTCTAGAACATTCCTGGTGAAAACACCGGAATCTTTTCCGAACTCCGAAACAGGACTTTCCTTATATGAATCTTATTCTCTGGACCATTCCGGATCTCCTCGTGATATCCCGGATCCCATCCGAGACTTCGAACAACATTCGGTCTCTTACTCATCATTTCATAACTACTCAACAACATCGAATCCTTAAGTGTGTCTCCCTACGGTTCGTGAATTATGCGGACATGACCGAGACACTTCTCCGATCAATAACCAATAGAGGAATCTGGAAATTCATATGGCTCCCACATATTTCTACGATTACTTTGCGATTGAATGAACCACTTACATACGATACCAATTTCCCTTTGTCTCATGATAGTTTACTTATCCGAGGTTTTGATCGTCGGTATCTCTGCATACCTAGTTCAACCTCGTTACTGATAAGTACTCTTTTCTCGTTCCCGTGATATGTGATCCCTCGTGAGCCAGTCACATGCTTGCAAGCTAATTGGATGACATTCCACCGAGAGGGCCCAGAGTATATCTATCTGTCATATGGATGGACAAATCCCACTCTTGATCCATGTGCCTCAACCCATACTTTCCGAACACTCAATGACACCTTTATAGCCACCCAGTTACGGTGTGGTGTTTGATGTCATCAAAGCATCCTTCCGGTGATGGTGATTAACATGATCTCATGGTCGAAAGAATTAGGTTACTATGTATCAGAAAGCTTATAGCAAATGAACTATATTAAATGACTTGATCTTTATGCTATGCTTAACTATAGGAGTATGTCCATCACATCATTCTCCTAATGATATGACCATGTTGTTAATAACATCTGAAAGGGTATTTATTGTCATAATCACTTTTGGTGTTCGGTAACAAGTAGATCATTTTACAGTTTGTCACTGTCCACATGTTGATATTATGATAAGTAAAAAGCACCCTCACACTTGGGAAAAGTCCACACTCATTTGACACATTTCTGGAAACTCCAGACCGGAGTCTCCGGTCTGCCAAGACGGAGTCTCCGGTGTGGTCCGGAGTTTCCGTACTTGTCTCTAGTGGGGTCTTCAGGATTTGGGCTGGGACATTCTGACTAGGGGTCTGGAGCCTGCACCGGAGGATACTCCGGAGTCTCCGGACCTTGTTCAGTCCGGAGTCTCCGGTGTTGGAAGACCGGAGTCTCCGGTGTTGCTGGGCCAAGATTGTCCTGGGTCATTCAGATGGGCGGTCCGGAGGCTGGTCCGGAGGCTGGTCCGGAGGCTGGTCCGGAGATTGGCCGGAGTGTCCGGTGTAGACCGGAATCTCCGGTCTACAGACCGGAGTCTCTGGTCAGACTCTTCTACAACGGTCAGAAAACGGTTCGTGGAGGGGGTTGCCTATAAAAAGGGACCCTTATCTTCTTCCTCCAGTTGCTCGAGCTGCTCAAGAACACCAACCCCATTAGAGCCACCAAATCTACAAGATATCTTCATCCAACCATCCAAAGTCATTGATCTTTGGAGAATCGAAGGAGGGGGCCTTGATCTACATCTTCACCAAGAGACATCTTCATTTCCCCCTCATTCACTTGAGGGCCCCCAAGCTCTAGTGTTTCATTGGAAACCCTAACTTTGATTTGGTTCTTACAAGCTTGTCCTTGATTTGTCTTGACAGCTTGCTTACATTTGGGAGCCTCCAATTAAGTTGTGGATGTGTGCCCTGAACTTGTTGTAAAGGTGCCGGCTTCCACCTCGAAGGTTGCCGATATAGTGGAAGGTGGTTCGAGCCCGTTGGGGTGAGATTCATCGGAGAACAAGGGAGGCCTCTCATGGCGTTGGTGGTTTGAAACCACCCCCTCTCCAAACGTAGACGTACTTCCCCTCAAAAGGAAGGAACTACGGGAAACAAATCCTTGTGTCTCCGCGTCCACTCCTTTGGTTACCTCTATCCTTTACCGCACTTTACTTACTTGTTCTTACTTAGTGTTGTGTTAGCTTGTGCTTGGTTGACATATAGATAAATTCACCATAGTTGCATATTCTAGAGAATTTACCTTTCTTGTCAAACCCTAATTTGAAAAATAATAAAATTTGAAGTAGCACCTATTCACCCCCCCCCTCTCTAGGTGCCCATACGATCCTTTCAATTGGTATCAGAGCCTCAGCTCTTTATTTGGGCTTTACCGCCTAAGAGAATATGGGTAGCCACGATGGGGATGGTGGTGGTGAGCCGACCACGGTGACCATGGAAGATCTCAAAAACTTGGAAACAAGATTGAGCTCTTCCTTGGTCAACGAAGTCAACAAGATGCTTGAGCAACTTCTTAAAGACAAAGAAGGCTCATCACCCCCATCTCCTCAAGAGTTCCACTATCCGTTTTACCTAAAGGGAATACGTCGGCATCCCCCGAGGGTATGATGGTGGGGGGTAAACAAGACAATGCTAATTCCTCCACACAACTTGATGGGGGGAAGGGTGAGCACCGTGATTCTTGGTACTCTCCCGATCCTCCCATCCCTCACCCTCATGTGTACAATAGAGGTGACCCACCTAAGCTTGAAGAGTCTTCTACTTTTGCTCAATGGCAATGACTAATGAGAACTCATGTGCGTAGCTCTTGCATTGAACTATGGAACATCATCGAGCATGGACTCTTTATTGGGGATCCAACCAACTTGACTAGAAGAGAGATTGTAAACAATCAACTCAATGCCACTGCCTAGCACATGATTTAACAAGGATTGGGTACAAAGAATTACCCACACATTGAGCACTTTAGCATTGCCAAAGAAGCTTGGGATTCCCTCACGGTATTGTTTGTTGGAAATGAGAGTATGAGGAGGAATAGGTATGATGCACTAAGCAATGAAGCCGAAGGTTTCTACATGATGGAAGGAGAAGATCATGAAGACATGTACCGAAGGCTAAAGACCACCGCCACCGCTTTTAGAAATGTGGGTGCCTCTCATGTGGATGATGCATGGATAAAAAGGAAATATGTGAGTGCACTCATGCCCTTTGAGCCCACTGACTTGAAGAGCTTACAAGGAAGACACAACTACCATCTCATGACCTCCAATGAAGTTATGCAAGAGATGGTCGCTTTCAAGGTTGCCGCCAAGAATGCCAAAGATGCCCGTGCTCGTGCCCTTGGTATGAGCAATGTTGTCAATGTTTCTTTGAAGGCCAAAGTTGTCGATCATGGGGATGAAGATGATAGTGATGAAGGACTGTCTATGGACCATCCCGATGAAGTCAAGATTGCTCATAGTCAATACATGGCCTTCTATGCAAAGAACTTTTGGAAGAACCCCGCCAAGGCCAAGATGGAAATGCAACGAAGAAGCAACTCAAATGGGAAAAGAGAAAATACTACTAGATTGAGAACTTGCTTCAATTTTGGTGACTGCTATCACTTTGTGGCAAGTTGTCCCTATGAGAAGAGAGAAGATCATGGGGGTAAGCTTGTGTTGAAGAAGACTCTCTAAGCACCTTACAAGAAACCCTTCATCAAGAAGAATCCCATCAACAAAAAGTCGGGAGAAATTGTCTTGATCACTCATGAAGAATACTCCTCCGACAATGAAGATGATGAAGAGGAAACTTCTAATGGTGTGGCAGCTCTAGCCACTACTTCTACTCCGACATTCTCACTCTTCGATTCTCCAAATGAGAACTCTCCCATCAATAACGTCACTTGTCTTATGGCAAGAGGAACGGAGGTACCCTCATTATCTCACTCTACTCCCTTAGACAATGATGAAATTCATGATGAGATGTCTCTTGATGTTAAAAAGGAATTAATTGCCTTTGATGAGTTTATGACTAACCTACAAGGAGATGCTAAGATACATTTTGGAAACATCTTAGATCAACTTTCCCATACACAAGAGCTTCTAGATGTAAGATGTAAACTTGGGCATGAACACATGATTGAGCTAGAGGCTTTAAACAATGCTCTAGAAGAAGAACAAGAAACTAGGCTGTCACTTGAACTAAAACTTGAAGGGCTTGATGAGGCCAATGACACTATTGTTAAAAAACTCATCAAAGAGCGTGATCATGCTATTGCTAAATACAAAAGGGCTAAAAAGGACAAGATTGAGTTTGGTGTGGTTGATGAAAAACTTGCCGAGGACTTTAGTTTGCTTAACAAGGCCCATAAGGCCTTGGAGAGTGAACTCTTGTCTCTCACAAAGTCCCATGAAATGCTTCAAACTCAATTGGCCAATATTCCTTAACCTAGTAACTTCATTCCATCTAGTAATACAACTATTCTTGAAGAGAATGCTAGGTTGAAGGGGGAGCTTGCCAAGGCCACATTTCCACAAGGCAACAAGTCCATTGATGATATTTTGAGCAAGCAAAGGCCTAGTGGTGATAAAGAGGGCATTGGTTTTGTCTCCAATACTAAGAAGAAGAACAACAACAAGAAGAAGGCCAAGTCCACACATGAGACTAACAAGGACATTATGGATAGTAAGACCACAAGTGGTAAAACTATGTCTCATGATGACTTTGCGGGAAGTGCAAACCCTCATTGTGTTCTAATGCGTGATTATTATGGTGATGTGTATGCAAAATATGTTGTCCCATATGATGGTTATATTGCTTGGTCTATTTGGTTTCCCAAGACCCTTGTTGCTAACAAAAGAGGACCCATTGAAAAATGGGTACCTAAAAATTAGCTTGATCTTTTGTAGACATATGCTTCTGGGGGTTCAAAGTGGGTGCTTTATAGTGGTTGCACAAGTCATATGACCGGAAGCTCGTCTATTGTCAAGGACTTAAAGCCAAATGATGATCAAATCACCGTGACATATGCCGACAAGTCAAAATCTAAGGTAATGGGTTTCGACAAGGTTGTGGTTGCTCACGACATTACACTCGTGAACGTCATGCTTGTTGAGACCCTCGGATACAATTTACTTTCAGTCCGTGCTCTTGGAAAGATGGGTTTTTCCGTCTTTGTTGATGATGATATTGTGGTCCTCATGTGGAGCAAGTCTCTCAAGGTCGCTTTCATTGGGTACGTCGAACATGACTTGTATGTGGTGGACTTTTCGAGGCAAGCCACTACAGGTCCGATGTGCTTATTCGGAAAGGCCGGTGTGGGTTGGCTATGGCATCGCCGACTAGCCCATGTCAATAGGAGAACTTTGCAAAGTCTCCACAAGGAGGGCCATATTGTTGGACTAAAATAAAATGTTTCCTTTGCCAAAGATCGTGTTTGCAGGGCATGTGTTCTAGGGAAGATGCATGACGCTCCTCACAAGCCTAAGAACTGCATCAAGTCTACCAAGATCTTGGAGCTCCTCCATGTGGACCTTTTCGGTCCACCATCTCATGCAAGTCTTGGTGGGAAGAAATATTGCTTGGTGATCGTTGATGACTATTCAAGATATTCGTGGGTGTATTTCTTCAAGTTGAAGAGTGAGACCCAAAAGACCTTCATCGACTTCATCAACTTGGTCCAACGTCAATACAAACTTCCCATATTGATCATAAGGAGTGACAACGGCACCGAGTTCAAGAACTACACCTTGAATGATTTCCTTAGTGATGAGGGGATAAAACATCAATATTCCATTGCATACACCCCTCAACAAAATGGTGTGGCCGAAAGGACGAACCGGACTCTTATTGAGATGGCTAGTACCATGTTGGCAGAGTTTAAATCTCCATACAACTTTTGGGCCGAAGCCATCTCCACCACTTTCCATGCTTCAAACAGGCTCTACCTCCGCAAAGAAATCAACAAGACTCCATATGAAATACTTACCGGTAACAAGCCCAACATCTCCTACTTCCGGGTGTTCGGTTGTAAGTGTTTCTATCTCATAAAAGGTGTTCGGTTGTCCAAATTCGAGTCTAAAGCATTTGAGGGTATTTTTGTTGGCTATGGTCTCGAATCTCACACTTATAGAATCTATGATAAACTCTCCGGAGTCGTCATAGAATCTTGTAGTGTGGCTTTTGAAGAATATGATGGTCCCCAAGGGGGGCGTGTTGATGCTTGTGATGCAGATGATGAAATACCTCAGGATGCCATAGGAAGAATGGGTGTGGGATATATCTGCCCCGTTGAGGAACCCCTTATGGCGGATCGAGAAGAACTATGCTCCACTAAAGTGGAGCCCTCATCTTCACAACATCAACAAGCTCCATCCACCGAGGAGGGCAATGACACAAGCCAAAGACAAGATATGGACCCTCAACATGATGATCTTAGTGACAATTCTTGTCAAGAGGAGCTTGATTCATTCGCAAGGGTGTCAAGTGGTGCCAAGGCAATTGCACAAGGAAGATCCGTTCAAACTTCTTTGAAACAAGCTCAGATTGATGAAAGAAGGGCACTTGGTCAAGACCAAGGTCAATCTGTGTCTCTAAATGAAGAGAATGATTCCAATGATGATCAAGGTCAAGTTGATGGTCAATACGAGGATCAAAATGATGAAGAGGGTCCCCCAAGAAACAACACGGAGATCCATGCTCGTCACGAAGCTAGAAAGGAAAGAATGTTGGAATTAAGAGACCACTCTCTACAAAATGTAGTTGGTGGTCTAAGGAAAGGTATTTCCACAAGAGCACAATTGAAGAGGTTCAGTGAACACCAAGCACACATCTCTATGATTGAACCAAATAAAGTGTGGGAAGCTATTGAAGATTCGGATTGGTTAGAAGCTATGCACAAAGATCTCAAAAACTTTGAGAGAAACAAAGTGTGGAAGTTAGTAGAGAAGCCAAAGGATTGCCGCAATGTTATTGGAACAAAGTGGATATTCAAGAACAAGCAAGATGAGCATGGAATCATAGTAAGAAACAAGGCTAGATTGGTTGCACAAGGGTTCTTCAAATTGAAGGAATTGACTATGGAGAGACAAATGCACCCGTGGCTCGCCTTGAGTCCATCCGTATCCTTCTTGCTTATGCGGCACATCATAACTTTAAGTTGCAACAAATGGATGTAGAAAGTGCATTTCTTTATGGTCCATTAAATGAATTGGTATATGTTAATCAACCCCCGGTATTTGAGGATCCCAACTTCCCAAACCATGTCTACAAACTTGATAAGGCGCTCTATGGGCTCAAGCAAGCCCCACGCACGTGGTATGAGCACCTTAGAGAGTTATTGTTGGACCGTGGCTTTGAGATTGGGAAAATCGATCCCACTCTTTTTACTAAGAAAGACAATGGGGAGCTTTTTGTATGTCAAATATATGTTGATGATATCATCTTTGGCTCATCTAACAAATCTTTTAATGATGAATTCTCAAAGCTTATGACTAGTAGGTTCCGGATGTCTTTGATGGGGGAGTTGAGAGTATTTCTTGGTTTTGAGATCAAGCAAGTTAGAGGAGGGACATTCTTCAATCAAGCCAAGTATACTCAAGATATGCTCAAGAGATTCAATATGCAAGATTTAAATGGAGCTCCTACTCCCATGGCTACAAAAACTCATCTAGAACAAAATCCAAATGGTAAAGATGTGGATCAAAAGGTATACAGGTCTATGATTGGTTCTTTGCTTTACCTTTGTGCATACAGACCCGATATTGTGTTGAGTGTAGGTGTGTGTGCAAGATATCAAATAGCTCCTAAGGAAAGCCATTTAATGGCGGTCAAGAGAATCTTTCGATATTTAGTTCATACCCCATTTTATGGTCTTTGGTATCCTCAAGGCTCAACATTTGCTCTTTGTGGATACACGGATTCAGATTTGGCGGGGGACAAGGATGATAGAAAATCAACATCCGGGGCTTGCCAATTCCTTGGTAAGTCCTTGGTATGTTGGTCTTCCAAGAAGCAAAATTGTATATCTCTCTCCACCGCCGAAGCCGAGTATGTGGCAGCTGCTAGTGCTTGCACCCAATTGCTATGGATGAGGCAAACTTTAAAGGAATACAGTGTCCATTATGACAAAGTGCCTCTTCTATGTGACAATGAAAGTGCCATCAAGATTGCCTATAACTTGGTGGATCACACAAGGACAAAGCATATTGAGATTCGCCATCACTTCATTAGAGATCATGTTGCTCGAGGTGATATTGATTTATCATATGTGTCAACCAAAGATCAACCTGCTAATATCTTCACAAAGCCACTTGATGAAGTAAGGTTTTGCTACTTGAGGAATGAACTAAATGTCGTAGATTCAAGGAGCTTGACTTGATTTTCTTGCATTCTCACCTATGGTTCCACTCATATTTGGTTTAGGTGTAGGCATGGATATAGGGGGAGTGCGGTCCTAATTGATTGGACCATCCCTCCCCCCATTATGCCCAAAGCAATCAAAATCATTCCTCTTAATATCATTTAGTGATATGTGAGCGTAATGATGAGTTTTGGTAATGGACCCAAGATATATCTTCGTGGTGCCAAGCCAAGTATACTCAAATATGGTGGCCTAGGCCACTGCCCTCTCTCATTCGAGAGGTTGGTACTTACTCATGATTGCCATTTGCTTGATTCTAGTCTCTTGGAGCTTTTCTGAATATTTTTGTGAATTCCTATGGCTCTTGATGGCTCTTCACAGTTTGATGTCTCAACCCAAGACTTATCCCTATCTTAAAAACTGTCTATCTCTCATATATGTCCCCAAACACTTTTCCTGGAACTTTTGGTCGAGGAGGACCGGAGTCTCCGGTGTACACACACCGGAGTCTCCGGTCTAGACGGTTTCTTTCACTTAAAGAAGGGGGCACGGGGTGAACTGGTACAGCAGTTCCTCATTCTTCACCCCATCCCCTACCTCCAAACCCGTCGCCTCCTCTTCCAAAACTCCTCCCCGGAGGTCAAGAAGCCCCCGGGATCCGCCGTGCCGCCGGCCAACCTTCCCCTCTCCTCCATTGGGTCATTCCCACCGGAGGAATTGATCCCATGGACAGATCTGGTACCTCTCCTCTATTTTTTCTCCTAGGGTTCATCTCTAGATGTGTTTTTGAGGATTGTTGCTGATTTTTCCATTGGAATCACTTGTTTGTGTGCACTCTAGTACTTTAGCCTTGTTGCATTTCCTGATCTACTAGATTCACCCTCACCAGCATCTTCCCATCTCATACCTGAGCCTCCCGACCGGAGATTCCGGACTTAGGTCTGGAGACTCCGGTCTAGGCCGGAGACTCTGGTATAAGGTGCGGAGACTTCGGTGGTGGGTGAATCAAAATAGTCCAGAAATGCATCAAAGCTCTTGTACTGCATTATTGGGACATATATACTCATCTCCATGCTATCTTCCTCACTGTTGTTCACAGGTGATGGTTCTTGTCGTCCTCGTCGTACCAAGGCCAAGTCCCAAAGGGGCAATCCTCGCAATGATGAAGCTCAAGGTCAGTTTATCGTGCCTCCGTCCAACCGGAAACAGCGGGCACGTGATGCAGCTTACATGAAGAGGGATCAGGAGAGGGCTGAACGGGAGGACCGTGCCAAGAGGGCCAAGTATGACAACCTTCAGTCCTTAGCCAAAATGTCTAAAGAGGAGTACCGTGAGCTGAGAAAGACATATTTCTATGCGATGCCTCGTACCAGTGAGGACCCTCGTTACTAGAGGAAAGAACAGGCTGTGTTCATGAAGGATGTGTATGGTGTACTCACCAAATCACCTGTCTGCCCTCAGAAGTTCATGAGTGTTGAGAAGATGCGTTAGAGCCCTTACTTCAATGATGCCCTGTGGATCTGTGAGAAGCTGAGTCTCTACAACTTGATGGAGCTGTGTGAAGACTACAATGTCCACCTTGTACAGCAGTTCTATGCCACAGTTGTGTTTGGGTCTGATCTTGACCGGACCATGGTGTGGATGTCTGTCACCACTCGCTGCACGGCTACATTTCATGACTTTGCCAACGTCATCTTTGAGACCTTTCATGGAGTATCCACTCCTGTGGGGCTGTGCATGCACTCAGCAGCTTTGGGTGAGAACAAGTTGAAGCTGGCACCTCTGTATGATGATGGTGTTGTGGGGGGTTCCAAGGGACTCAAGACCCTCTACAAACTTATGCTGAGGATCTTCCATCACACTATTGCACCAAGTGCTGGAAATGATGATGCAATTAGGGGTGGGCTGGTCAACCTCCTGTACCATACTCACCGGACCTTCAATGCTGGACCTAAGGCTGATGCTGCACCTATTGATGTGATGGACTTTATTTTCGAGGAGATGTTCCATGCCATTATGTACAAGAAATCTCCTCCATATGCACCCTTGGTTATGAGGCTCATCAACTCCCAGGAGCATGATTCTCCACTTGGCATACCACCACACCTCACTGAGCACACTCTGGTCTCACTACAGCAGAAGGGGCGTATGGGGCCTTCTCCAAGGCTTCGCTATGGGGATGATGATGAGGAGATTGAGACGGAGAGGGCTCCCTCCCCACCTAGAGTTTGGAGGAATAATGCCTCCAATGCCCCTATGCCTACTATGACTCGAGACTATGTGCATGAGAGGGTCAAGAAGGCCAGCTTTTCGGAGAGGACCCTTTGTTGCATGAATGTCGACATCCGTAGGCAGCAACATGCATCATACCAAAGCAACCGCCGCATTGAGAAGCTCCTCAAAGAGATCAAGGAACAGGGTGCTGAGGAAAATGAGGAAGGTGAGGATGAATACAATGATGAGCATGGGGCTCAGCAGTCCACAGAGTCTGATCATACTCTCTCATTTGGGGCATGGAATGCCCAACATGATAGTCCGTGGATGGAAGACATTCTTGATGTCACCTCGGGTTGGTGCAGGTACTTCCTCTTCTCGCCCTCACGGCAAAGGGCCTGTTGTCCCTGAAGACGATGATGATGACTATGATCAGGATTATGACGACCAGGAGGAGGATGAGGATGCCGAGGATGACGAGGATGACGATGACTACTGAGCTGTTGGGGCGCTAGTGTAGGTCTTTTACCTTTTTCGGCGTTTCGATGCCAAAGGGGGAGAAGACATTCTCATCGGTTTGCATGGGCCTGGGATTTGGGGTTTGCGACCATCTACCTTTATTTGCCTTTTATTTTCCATAATTCGAACTTGAACTTTATGTGTGTTATCTGCTGTTCATGTGTGTGACTATGACTATGTGCTTGTGTGCACCATCTATTGTAACTCATGTGAGATTTATGTGTGCTATCGTTGATACTATCTACCTTACATGATTTACTTAATTATCTTGCTGCACATAGTTAGGGGGAGCCACATTTATATGTTATTCCATGCAAATCACTTGTTGTCATCGAACACCAAAAAGGGGGAGATTGAAAAGGCATTTATTGTCATAATCACTTTTGGTGTTCGGTAACAACAAGTAGATCATTTTACAGTTTGTCATTGTCCACAGGTTGATATTTTGATAAGTAAAAAGCACCCTCACACTTGGGAAAAGTCCACACTCATTTGACACATTTCTAGAAACTCCAGACTGGAGTCTCCGGTCTGCCAAGACCGGAGTCTCCGGTGTGGTCCGGAGTTTCCGGACTTGTCTCCGGTGGGGTCTTCAGAATCTGGGCTGGGACATTCTGACTAGGGGTCCGGGGCCTGCACCGGAGGATACTCCGGGGTCTCCAGACCTTGTTCAGTCCGGAGTCTCCGGTGTTGGAAGACCGGAGTCTCCGGTGTTGGAAGACCGGAGTCTCCGGTGTTGCTGGGCCAAGATTGTCCTGGGTCATTCAGATGGGCGGTCCGGAGGCTGGTCTGGAGATTGGCCGGAGTCTCCGGTCTACAGACCGGAGTCTCCGGTCTGACTCTTCTACAACGATCAGAAAACGGTTCGTGGAGGGGGCTGCCTATAAAAAGGGACCCTTATCTTCTTCCTCCAGTTGCTCGAGTTGCTCAAGAACACCAACCCCATTAGAGCCACCAAATCTACAAGATCTCTTCATCCAACCATCCAAAGTCATTGATCTTTGGAGAATCGAAGGAGGAGGCTTCGTTCTACATCTTCACCAAGAGAGATCTTCATTTCCCCCTCATTCACTTGAGGGCCCCCAAGCTCTAGTGTTTCATTGGAAACCCTAACTTTGATTTGGTTCTTACAAGCTTGTCCTTGATTTTTCTTGACAGCTTTCTTGCATTTGGGAGCCTCCAATTAAGTTGTGGATGTGTGTCCCGAACTTGTTGTAAAGGTGCCGGCTTCCACCTCGAAGGTTGCCGATATAGTGGAAGGTGGATCGAGCCCGTTGGGGTGAGGTTCATCGGAGAACAAGGGAGGCCTCTCGTGGCGTTGGTGGTTTGAAACCGCCCTCTCTCCAAACGTAGACATACTTCCCCTCAAAAGTAAGGAACTACGAGAAACAAATCCTTCTGTCTCCGTGTCCACTCCTTTGGTTAACTCTATCATTTACCGCACTTTACTTACTTGTTCTTGCTTAGTGTTGTGTTAGCTTGTGCTTGGTTGACATATAGGTAAATTCACCATAGTTGCATATTCTAGAGAATTTACCTTTCTTGTCAAACCCTAATTTGAAATAAAATAAAATTTGAAGTAGCACCTATTCACCCCCCCTCTAGGTGTCCATACGATCCTTTCAACATCTCTATGTTCATGATCAGGAAACCATGATCATATATTAACCAACAAGCTAGTTTAACAAGAGACTTTACTAGGGACTCTTTTATGTTTACAAATCACACAAGTATTAATGTTTCCGGTTAATACAATTATAGCATGACATGTAAACATTTATCATAAGTATGAAGATATGATAATAACCACTTTATTATTGCCTCTTGGGCATATCTCCAACAGTTTGTTGGTCGTGCTTGTGCGTGTAGTGCAAAGCTATATTGTCGGCTTAGTCAAAGTCAGAATAAAGTTCTCCCATCATATCAGCGCTCCGGGGTGACTATAGAGCCGGTAAAAGACGTGTGGAGTCATGTGTAGTGGATCAGCTAGGACCCATCTTTTTCGTATTCATCGGTATTATTTGATGTCAGCTTGTTCTTATCTATGTATTGTCATCTTTGCTATGATTATTGCTCTGGTCTGACGGTCTTTTGAGATCTTATGAATTTTTTGTATGTCTACTAAAACAAGTTTTGCCTAACTTTAGTGATAAAGGGAAAGTGACGGTGGCGCAACTCCGGCTCACGCTAGTGTATGTGGTTATTGCTAATTGGTCCTAGGAACCTATGTATGTAGTTTTTATTATTTTTAAACTTTTCTTACTACTGTTGACAATTATTAATAAACCTATGGAATTTTCAAAAAAAAATCTCGAAAGCTTTAACGTCCCCACATCATTTCCTTGTCTTGACTCGCGTGGTGTGTGTTGTCAGTGTCTGCACGGCCAGTGTGCTCAATAGCTAGGATGGTCGTGTGGGCTTAGTGTGTTACGGTAGTTGTGTGCACATGAAGCTCGAGTCTCTTTATTCGCTGCTGCTCCAACGGATAGCAATGCGTGACTACGGCGCGTCGTGATCGGTCGGGCGGAGGACGGTGACAAGTAGTACTGCCTGTCGTGATACGTGCAGTGTGTGCGTGACAGAGACTTTGACTCGATCTGAGACTCGGTGGCCGGTCGCGCTCGGGGATCCAAGATGATATAGTCCCATGCTAGCTAGGTGGATGGGTTGGTTCCACCAACAACGTTTTAGCTAGTCTAGAAAAAATATGCATGCTCGTTTTTTTTTTTTGAATAAGACAAAAGATTTGTCATCATCATTGATTAAGAAGAAATTTTAAGAGGTTTTACTTACTAATCTTGGCCACAAAGGCCAAGACCAAAAAAAATACAAGCCTATCCTCACGGCATAATTTTTTTGCGAATAAGACTCTGACATCAAAAGAAACATCAAACAGCATAAACACCTCAAGAAAAATGAAAATTACAACGAGATTCTTGAGAAGCCCTTTATCTTCAACCTTCAGATCTTGTCGACGGCGCGCCTCCGCTGTCAATTCTCCCTGAGCCGGCGTGGCATTGTTGGATGCGCACGGGAAGTCGTCGAATGGGTCAAGAAGACCCCATCCGTGCAGGAGATGAAGAAGAAGGATCAATTGTCGATGAAGCTCTTTGACGATCCGAAGATCTCCACAGGCACAGCCAGACGAAGTCCACGAATACCACATAACTCCCACCAACTTCTCGACGTCGTCATCAAGATGGCATTGATGCTAGGGAGGCCTTATTGGAAGAGATGTCGTCACCATCATCTGAGCGCCACCCAACCAAACTTGAACCCTAAAAAAAATAGGGAAACATAGTCCTCCTACCGATGGGGGGCTAGATCCACCCCACCTCCATGGCCTAAAGGACACATAAGCAAGGTGGATCGACGACGAGGCCAACAGGAGGCCGGCGAAAAACCCTAATCTCCTTGTCAGGGGCGAGAGAGAGAAGGGGAACGGTTCGGCCGCGCGTGATTGCGGAAAACTCTAGCATTCCTTTCCTTCCAAATATCCCAAGAAACCAATATAGCAAGTGAGTCCATAGCCTTCGTTGATTTCCCAACCTTTTGTACACCTTCTCTCCACCACTCTTTGACGGAGCGCATGGCTTTCCAATCCCTCGTATCAATATCATGAAGCCCAAGCGACGCTTTTAAGTAGTTCCAAATTCTAGTGGTGAACTGACATTTTAGGAGGAGGTGGGCGGCCGTTTCTTGTGTTTGGTTATAAAGCTTGCAAAGACCATAATTTTTCCATCCTATTTTTGTGATCCTATCCGCCATCCACACCCGGTTTTGATGGACTAACCAAGCAAAAAGTTTGCACTTCGGACGTGCCCAAGGCTTCTAAACCAAGGAAGGCATTGGAGAGATGGTTTGGCCCAAAAATTGCATCTTCAACCGATCTTGACGAGTAGCAACTATCATTTGTGAGTTTTCAAACAATGGTGTCTAGAGTGTCATTGTCAAGGTGAACATTTTGAACCATTTCCCAAAGCTTGTATAATTGCACAATATGGTCCAAGGATAGAACGTCTTGGATATTGATTTGGGAGACCCAATGGTCATTTTGCATAGCTTTCCTAACCGTGCATTTTCTCCTTCTCGACATGTCAAATATGAGAGGAGCAATATATTTTGGCCTCATCCCATTGAGCCACGCCGCCTCCCAAAAAGGGATTTCCGCCCATTCCCAATGGTCGTTGTTGCAAAGAGGTCATGATCTTGTGGGTTTCAAGGATTCCCACGGCCAACCCATGGCTTGGGACCGTCGCTCCATTCACTCCAAAGCCATCGCAATCTAAGAGAGGAGGAATGCTTTTTGAGGTTGAGGATCCCAGGACAACCGTGCTCCTTTGGCTTGCATACCATTTCCCAGTTGACCTTGCATTTACTACCGGTGACCTTATCACAAGCCACCCAAAGGAAATCTCTACATATACCATCAATCTCCATCAGCACCTCCACCCGAATTTCTAGAAAGGCAATGTAGTGAACGACAATGTTAGTTAGCACCGACTATACAGGTGTTGCACAACCAGACAAAGTGTCGTGCTTCCCAATTCATGGCATGAGTTTGGCAACAAGTTGTCCTCTGATGGTTGGAAGTGGATTCTCCGAATGCGTGATACGGAAAGAGGTAGACCAAGATATATCATGGGGAATGTGGTGTGGGAAGCCGGGAAGGTTTGTAGGATGTCGTCAAGGTCAAGACCTACGCGATGAATCGATGCCACTTGGCTCTTTTCACAATTTATAACAAGCCTTGTTAGATAACCAAATTTATCCAAAGCGGAGGCAAGGAAAGAGATGTCCTCTTTGATTGGCCTCATGAAAATGACGGTAGCATCCGCATAAAGGGTGGTCCGAACTGTGGAGAGCTCTCCTATGGATCCTGTGAAGATGCCCATGCTCGATAGGCTCTCCGGCGGTGCCATTGAGGACTCTTCATGTGGAAGTGGAAAGCAAGCCGAGATCCAATCTCGGAATTTACTTGGGAAACCTAAGTGTTGGAGAAATTCCATCAAGTATTCCGCTTCGCGAATTTTTGGATAAAGATGTCGGTTTTCAAGGATATTGTCGATGCGGCTTGGAATATTGAATGTGGACACACCGAACCGTGCCAAGGATAAGAGCTCTATGTATTTTGATTTTGGAGGATAATCGAGCTACATCACCGACTTTGGTGCCATGTCGATTTCGAGGTGTTCTTCCATAATATTGGGAGACATTTTGCAGTTTTCTTTTCTACCTTTTTGCTTGGGGCAACTGTACATTTTCCGGTAGCCTGCATCCAAAACCCCGTATACGTGATTCTCAAAATAAAAACGTATACGTAAGGTATCATGCATACAAAACTTGTACTCCTACATACACACATCTCAAGTAACCAAACCATAAAAACAGGTGGGTAAGTTAACACGTTTGGGCAGCATCACCGTCGGGGACGATCGTCCTGTCCGGTTAGCTCAGCATTCATGTGATTAGAGTTCTGTAGGTCCATCGTATTGCTCCAATTCAGAGGTCCTCGGAAATGTGCATCACAACTACTTGAGCATGGACGCGCCGAAAGAGACGGCCATCGCCCCCAGGGAACACAGTCCCATAAATTATTAGCGGGTGCAGGGAAAGGGATGCCACACCGAACAGACATAAACTAGTCTGGATTAAGCAAGTACTCCTAAATTATTAGCGGGTGCAGAGTAATTTAATCAACCTCCTATGACAATCCTATCCAATCAGATCCCATCACCCTTAAGCTCTCCCTTGGACCGAGTTTGGCACTATAAATACTAGCACCCGAGACGACATCACATCCAAAGCAAAAGCAGAGAGAACACACTGCAAATTTAAGCTCCAGCGACCAGAAGAAACAGAGAAGAGATGGAGATGTGCATGGACGACAAGTGGAAGCTGTCCAAGAAGGGAAGCCGGAGGGCGGCGGCGGTGGCCACCGGCAGTCCGGTGGGCCTCAAGGGCCGGACGTCCAGGAGCTCGGGCCGGTCAGTGCCGGCGCGGCTGGCGAGCCTGGCCAAGGAGCAGAGAGCCAGGTTCTACATCATGCGGCGGTGCGTCACCATGCTCGTGTGCTGGCGGGACTAGCGCCGCTTGCTCGATCGTGTTCTCTGCTTGGAGAGACGGAGGTGGAAACTAGGAGATGCGCCTGAATTTCATGGCCATCCTTAGTTTTTTTTTTTTTTTGCGAATCATGGCCATCCTTAGTTTGGTAGATAGTCCAGGTTTGTAGGGACGAAACAGCTTATAGTATTAGGTTGCTGCTTTGAGTCACGTCAGCAGGTGTAGCACTGATCCGTACATGAATATGATGGAAATGTCAAAATTGGTTCTTGTTTTCCCGCTCTCTACTAGAGTTATGTGCAAATTCATCATGGGAGAAATTATATGTATAAAAATGTTGATTGGCAAAAGAGTCATCCAATCTCTCTTGGATCTACTGCTACTTGTGAACTGAACATGTTAATCAGGTTCAGAAAACGAGACTCTGTTCGTTGTCCAATTAGGAGCACCTGTACATAAGCTACTACAGTATTCCCTAGGAAATCCATCCTACTTATTCCTCAGACCGCAGCAGTGCTCGATCGACGACGAAACCAGACTTTCCATCCGACGTGTCCCAGCCTAAGTTCAAGCTGGAGCGAAGTACGCAAAGGGAGATTGTTCATCGCATCTGGTTATCCGCTGATTTACAAGCTGGGTCTGGGGAAGCAGAGCAGTGGCAGAGACTGAGGTAGAATTGTGAAGCAGGTGGGTCCACGTTCTTGTACACATGCGTCCTGTAAAATTTTGTGTTTGCAGTTTCAACCTCGTGTATACACTACTAGTATAAATCTTTCCCGACAAGTCGAAATGCAATTTCACAGGCATTGTTCAAGTAGAGAGGACCTATCTGAAGATTAAACATGAGGATAAGCTTCAGGTGCTTGCGCGCGTGAAATGGTTGAGTGAAATAATGCTAGGAGAGTATGCCGGTTGGAATCCCTATTTACATTTTTCTAACTCACTTTTTCTTATTTAATAGATTGGGCAAAGTATTTATCCCTGTTTTAGAAAAAGCAAGGTGAAGTGCATTCCATATATTTGTAGAGGTGGCTATTGTAAAACTAGCATGGATTTTAAATTTTTCCCTACGTCCAAATGTCCAGTTACGAAAATTTCATGAAATCATGTGTGTTTTTTGTGTGACAAGTAAACATAGACTAGTGCACGCACTGAGAGATGGAAGCCCCCTTCAGCGACGTGCTTAGCGTCGGTCGGTAGTTTTTGGCTGGTAGGGTGGTGTGTTTTTCACCAACGGATAGCACACCCAAAAGATTCAAGCGATGTAGAAATACATGCATGCAATATGTTTTAACAGAGACATTGATTAACGCTAAATGGAGAGTAATTTACATATGTCTTGTAACGATAATGTAGTAGTATATAATTTATGCTATTTCAAAATTGTTTGGTTTTTGTTAGAGTATACGTATCTGTTAGGGATAGACTAGGTTACTTGTCTTGTACTCCAAGTAGGTTACTTGTCTTGTACTCCAAGTTGGTCCCTGTACGTCTATATATACTCGCCCGAGAGGCTCAATAATATATCCATCATATTCCGCAATCTCTCTCTGTCTCTACCCTTCAACATGGTATCAGAGCGGCACGGTCCTTGACCTAGCCGTCGCCTCCGCTTCCGCCACGCCGCCCCCGGGGAAGTCGATCTCCATGATCTCGACCGGGGGCCGCGCAACCCGTACGCAGGGTTCGTCCGCCGATCCGTGATCGGCTGTCCTGCAAGTTCTTTTTTTCCGATCTCTTGATCGGTTTTCTTTTTTGGTTTACCGATCTTAGATCGGATTGCGTCGCCCATCGCCGCGCCTCTACTCCGACCATCGGCATCGACAATCTACACCGCGCCCGTGCGCCTGTCACCTGCGCCGCTGTGACTTCCTCGGTAGGCCGTCGCGGCCTCATGACAGGCTGCCGCGCACCACGGCCGGCTGCTGCGGCTTCCTCGGAAGGCTGCCGCGGCCGACCCCCCCACTCGGATTGTCTTCGCCGTCATCGCACGGGATTGCACCGACAACGACGCCGCGGATTTCGATCTGCCGTTGTCACGGACTTGGCACGTACAACGCCTGGTTTTGGCACAACCAGAGTATGCCTTCGTCCCCGACGTGCGCCTGGTTTTGGCAAAGCCATGGCCGCACCTCGTCCTCGACGGCTCGGACTACATCGGCTTCGGCATCGCTCTCTCCGACGCGCCTTACGCGTCTCGTCCTTCTCACGGCTGCACTCGTGCACGCGACTTAATATCACGGCTACCTCGACACCGGCAACCCGACCACGACGCCGACCACGGCGACCCCTCGCGGCTACCTCGACCAAGGTTGCGGCACCGCGCTCTCGGCTCGACCGGCACAAGGGCTACCACCTCGCTGAGGTCCTCACATCATCCTCTACGGTCCAAGCTTGCGGCGTGATATCGCCCACGACGTTCCCGCTACCGCTGCGGGGGATGTCGACACCTGGTCTACTTGGCTCTCGGTCGACCGTTCGCGGCGTTCTAGTTGTTCACGTTGCTACCGCTTCTGTTGTGCTTGGGATGTTAGAGTATCACGTGTCTGTTAGGGATAGAGTAGGTTACTTGTCTTGTACTCCAAGTTGGTCTCTGTACGTCTATATATACTCGCCCGAGAGGCTTAATAATATATCCATCATATTTCGCAATCTCTCTCTCCCTCTACCCTTCAACAATTTTAACCATTAAGCTGTCAGAATCAAAGATCATCGTCCTCCAAATTAGGACATGGTGGTGGCAAGTTTAGACAGGAGATCCCATCATCACTAGATTCTTGGGCGGAATCCTGCCCCGCAGCATCAGAGGCGGCCGGCCGGCAGAGCGAATAATTAGAAAATTTGTCACTTTGTCCCTCTCTCCTGGCCCGCTCTGATTATTCCATGCCATAATCTGTTGGCATCCAAATGAGAGGTTTGAACCTTAATTTGTACTCATTCTCCCACCGTATCTATATACCTACTACTCCCTCCGTTTAGAAATATAAGATGTTTTAGGTTTGTGAATAAATGTTGAATCTAGACACTAAAAGATGTCTAGATACATCTTATTCATAAACCTAAAACATGTTATATTTTTAAACGGAGGAGTATGTCTCATGTCTTACCGCTGCTAAATTTACGAATCAGAAGGTCCACATGGCTTCACCTGTTGCATCTATACTGAATAATCTTTCGGCTACACGTAGGCTCATATTGTAACCGTGGCTGCATGATGGAGGTCGATCGCATCGCGACAAGGACACGCGTCAGGACGTGGTGCGTTTGACCGGTCACATCATTGCACTCATGTGTCGTCGGTGAACGATCCCGATGATGCTCATTCGTCACTTCACGTGACTAGAAGCTAGGGGGCAAGTAGTTTTGGGATTAACAACTAAACTAAGGAGTAATCAACTATGGCCATCTACGTAGTTTATCTCTGTCACAGAGGAGCGAGAGCATTCTTTTTTTTACTAGAAAGCCTTATATTGTAGAACGGAGGTAATACTATCTACTTTATAAATGGTGGTCATTAGATTGAGTATGCAAATGTAACAAATGAACTAGTAACAAATTTCATCATCGACAGTGTAGCTCTGATGCACTGCCTTGTCTCTCGCATGCAGTGCGATAGGAGCCGTGTGAGCTTTTATGATAGGATGATCTGGTGTAGTACTCCCTCCGTTGAGGATTATAAGGTCCAAGAGCTTTTTAAAAATATTAGAAATTATAAGTTCTCTCATATTTATTAGTCTCTCTCTTCTAATGCATGTTCTTCTTTTTCTCTATCTTTTTTATGCATGTATAACTATTGGTGATATAGTAGGGTGAGTTATTGATTTTCTTAATCCTATCAAAGTGGTTCATAGGCCTTATAATCTCTAACAAAGGGAGTACTACAATCTACAAGCCAGGACCTAGGAACCAAACAATCCGTGACCATTTTCTGTTAATTACTACGCTATCTGTTATAAAATCTAAGATATTTTAAACGGTTTTTAGTGTGTAAATTCACTCATTTTAAGTCGAACGTACACACTAAAAGATATCTAAATACATGGGTTTCAAAAACACAATATTTTATATTTTTAAACGAAGGGATCGGAATAGCACATAAAAAGAAGTCCCATCTAAAACATTTGCACCACAGGCCACGACTACGTACTGAGCACTGCGTACGTGCGACAATTTTATTTGTTAAAGTCTCTTTGTCTATGATATGTGCATTTTATTTTTTAGCTTCTTTCTTTAACATAGGGTTACACAATTTTTTCTTCAAGTCTTTGTCTAAGACTTGTGCATTTTATTTTTTAATTTCTCTGTTTAACATAGGGTTAGTCATAACCTGGTGAAATACTTTTGCGAGGCATAAGATCTGGGTCCTTTTCTAGTTCTGTAGTTGCCGGTTTGTCCAGTTCGTCGGCGTTTTAATAACAGAAGTCTATATGCATCGACAGATGCACAGGCCGAGGATTATCCTCATTTTCGAACACAGGCTTCAAGGCACGACCACGGGGTGATCGATTTCAAGGACATTCTTGCCAAAACTTCTTCTGAGGGCATTTTTAGTTTTCTTATTTTATGCGGGATAATCATACATTCTCCGCTACCAACTCAACAACATCTAAAACCCCGTATGTATATAAGAATATAGTTGGTACCATGCACACAGAGCTTGCACCAGTACACAGATATATCTGAAGTAACAAACCAGAAAAATGTAGGTGACTAGTTTTGCACGGCTGGTCGACATCATTGTAGGTTCAGCATGTTGTTCCAATTCGAAGGTCCTAAGAGATTTGCATCACAACAATCTGAGCATGGACACGCCGAAAGAGACGGCAATTGCACCCAGGGGACACAGTCCCATAAATTATTAGCGAGTACAGGGAAAGGAATGCCCTACCAAACAGACATAAACTAGTCTTGGTTAAGCTAATCTAATCAGCCTCCTCCTATAGTCATATCCAATACCCTCACACACATTAAGCCCTCCATTTGGGAACCAAACAGAAGACTCGCAACCATCCTCACTCGTCACCAAACAGAGAAACAGAGAGAACACATTGCGAGTTAAGCTCCATAGATCGAAGAAACAGAGAAGAGATGGAGATGCGCATGGACGACAAGTGGCTGCTGTCCAAGAAGGGCAGCCGGAGGTCACCGCCGCCGGCGAAGACTACCGGCAGTCAGTCCGGTGGGCTTAAGGCCGGACGGCGGAAGAGTCTGGCCGGTCGGTGCTGGGCTGTTGGAATTTGGTGTATATTGGACTGTTGGTATATTAGACAAATTCTAAAATTCTCTTTGGCCATTTATATATGACAGCATATGGCTGTGCTAGTGGTGCTAAAGTTTAGTCCTACATTGCTAGTTGAGGGGAGTTGGACCACCTTATATAGTAGAGTGTTGCATCACTCACTAAGGTGTGACAAGAAGAGTAGCCCTCGCGCACTCCTCCTCCGACGCCGCCCGCCACACGCCTCGCCACGGCAGCGCTACCGGGTTGCGGGAATCTCGTCGAGCCGAGCGTCCGGACTAAACCTAATCGGCACCGTACCAATCCACACACGCGCCTACCCTCCAGAACCTTGCGCCGCCGCTTTCGTCTTCTCCATCCCGGCTTGCGGCGTGCACCGCAGATCGGGACAAGAGGGCCTCGGAACCCGCCTCGTGAACTCATGCGGGTGAGGGGCGATCAGGTTTTTGGGAAGCGCTCAAGCGCGACTACTGGCAACCACGACGTCGTCCGACGACGAGTTCCCTGACGACGACTTCTTTCCGGACGTCACCAATCTCTTCGTCAACCTCAACATGGGCGACGCTGCTGCGACCGCTGCGGCTGCTATTTAGTCTACACTGTACGTGATATTCAACTGTCTTTTTCAGATTATGCTAGAGTTCTTTGTTCTAGCGTTTGGTGTAGATATGATAGGTTTATCTCCTATAGATGTAATCTGTCATCTACTTTGTTGATCTGCATGATTGGTTTTACTACTGTCTGTATGATCATGATTTATCAGTTTATTATTCGGATTAAATCATATGGATTATTGCTTATATTTCCAACAATCCAAAAACCTGATTATAGGCAACTGAATTCCACTGGTGTAGCCGCGGCTACTAGGCCGCCTCCTTTTGATGGCATGCACTATAAGAGATGGTGCAAGAGAGAAGTTCTATGGTTTGAAAACCTAAACTGCTATAGCGCCACTCTTGGCAAGGCTGAAGAAGATCTTTCTGCTGATCAGGAAGCGAACTTTAAGAAAGCCGATACCATGTTTATGGCGGCTTTGTTCAGTGTTCTTGGGGATAACATTGTTGACCCTTATATGTCATTTGATAATGGCAAGGACGCGTGGGAAGCGCTCGGGGCCAAGTTTGGGGTCTCAGATGCTAGCACTGAGTTGTATGTCATGGAGCAATTCTATGACTACAGGATGGTTGATGAGCGCTCCGTCGTTGAGCAAGCTCATGAGATACAATCACTTGCCAAAGAACTTGAGCAGTTCAAGTGTGCCTTACCGGACAAATTTGTGGCTGGTGGCATTATTGCCAAGCTTCCTCCTTCGTGGAGGAACTTTGCTACTTCTCTAAAACATAAGAGACAAGAGTTTTCCGTTACGGATCTCATTGGGTCTCTTCATGTGGAAGAGAAGGCGAGAGCAAAGGACAAAACTGCTCGAGGACTTGAGGAAGGTTCTACTGCCAATTTAGTGCAGAGGAAAAACTTCCAATCCCACAAGTTTAAGGATAAGAACAAAACTGAAGGAAAGGGAAAGTTCGATGGCAAGAACAAGGCCACGCACTCAACCAACTTCAAGAAGAAAAATGATAAGGGAAAAGGCTCTTGCCACGTCTGTGGTGATCCTGGTCATTGGGCTCCTAGCTGTCCTAATCGCTTTGACAAGCGTCAACATGGGAACTGCGGCAATACCGCTAATGTTGTTATTAGCGATACTGAGATGAAGGATGCTGGGTACGGTATTTTACCTACTATCCTTTCAGTATGTCATTCTCCTGATTGGTGGATAGACACGGGTGCTAATACACATGTATGTTCTGATATTTCCATGTTCTCCTCTTATCAGGTCTCAAGGACTTCTTCCGTGCTGATGGGAAACGGCTCACGTGCTTCTGTTCATGGTGTTGGTACGGTGGATATGAAGTTTACTTCGGGGAAGACCGTACAGCTAAAGAACGTGCAGCATGTTCCCTCCATCAATAAGAATCTCGTCAGCGGATCGCTTTTATGTCGAGATGGCTTTAAGTTGGTTTTTGAGTCCAATAAAGTTGTAATTTCTAAGTATGTAAAATTTGTTGGAAAAGGTTATGAGTGCGGATGTCTGTTCCGCTTTTCTCTATCAGACTCATGTACTAAAGTTATTAATCATGTTTGCAATGATAATGAGTCCAATGTTTGGCATTCACGACTCTGTCATATTAACTTTGGTTGCATGACGCGGCTAGCCAATATGAGTCTAATTCCGAAATTTACCACTGTCAAAGGTTCTAAGTGCCAAGTTTGTGTGCAAGCAAAGCAACCCCGCAAGTCTCATACGGCTGCGGAACCAAGAAACTTAGCACCGCTAGAACTTATACATTCAGATCTCTGTGAGATGAATGGTGTGTTGACAAAAGGTGTAAAAAGATACTTTATGACGTTGATTGATGACTCCACTAGATACTGCTATGTTTATCTCCTGAAATCTAAAGATGAAGCTTTGAACTTCTTCAAAATCTATAAAGCTGAGGCAGAAAACCAACTTGATCTTAAAATCAAGCGGCTAAGGTCGGATCGTGGTGGAGAGTACTTTTCAAATGAATTTGATTTATTCTGTATGGAACACGGTATTATACATGAGAGGACGCCTTCCTACTCACCTCAGTCAAATGGGGTGGCCGAAAGAAAGAACCGCACTCTAACTGATTTGGTTAACGCCATGTTAGATACATCTAGTCTTTCCAAGGAATGGTGGGGGGAGGCGCTAATGACTGCGTGTCATGTCCTAAACCGTGTTCCTGTAAAGGATAAAACCATGACTCCATTTGAGGAATGGGAAAAGAAAAGTCTTAAACTCTCTTACTTACGAACTTGGGGTTGTTTGGCAAAAGTCAATATTCCAATACCCAAGAAGCGAAAGCTTGGACCAAAAACCGTTGATTGTGTTTTTCTGGGATATGCTTTTCATAGCATTGGCTATAGATTTTTGATAGTAAAATCTGAGGTATCCGACATGCATGTTGGTACAATTATGGAGTCGAATGATGCGACTTTCTTTGAGGACATCTTTCCTATGAAAGACATGTCTAGCTCATCAAATCAGGAGATGACTAGTTCATCTAGTCAGAAATTTTCTATAATTCCTGAACCCACTATGACGATAGAACACTCTGATGATCCTGTGGAGGATGACAATGAAGCTCCCAAAAGGAGCAACAGACAAAGGACTGCAAAGTCATTTGGTGATAATTTCATTGTGTACCTTGTGTATGATACTCCCACTTCTATTTCAGAAGCCTATGCATCTCAAGATGCTGACTACTGGAAGGAAGCTGTCCGAAGCGAGATGGAATCCATCTTAGCTAATGGTACTTGGGAAATCACTGATCGTCCTTATGTGTGTAAACCTGTAGGATGTAAATGGGTGTTCAAAAAAAAGCTTAGACCTGATGGTACTATTGAAAAGTACAAGGCACGTCTTGTGGCTAAGGGTTATACCCAAAAGGAAGGTGAAGACTTCTTCGATACCTAGTCACCTGTAGCCAGATTGACCACTATTCGAGTACTACTTTCCTTGGCTGCCTCACATGGTCTTCTTGTTCATCAAATGGACGTTAAGACAGCTTCTCTAAATGGAGAGCTAGATGAGTAAATTTATATGGAGCAGCCTGACGGATTTGTGGTAGATGGTCAAGAAGGAAAGGTGTGTAAGTTAGTGAAGTCTTTATATGGTATTAAGCAAGCTCCTAAGCAGTGGCACGAGAAGTTTGAAAGAACTTTAACTGTTGAAGGCTTTGTTATAAACGAAGCTGACAAATGTGTGTACTATCGCCATGGTGGGGCGAGGGAGTTATTATGTGTCCATACGTTGATGACATATTGATATTCGGGACCAACCTCGCTGTTATCGAGGAGGTCAAAGAGTTCCTATCTCGCTGCTTTGAGATGAAGGACTTGGGAGTGGCTGATGTAATCTTAAACATCAAGCTACTAAAGGATGACAATGGTGATATTACATTGCTTCAGTCTCACTATGTGGAAAAGATATTGAGTCGCTTCGGGTATAGCGACTGCAATTCTTCTCCAACGCCTTATGATCCGAGTGTGCTACTTCGAAAGAATCGAAGGACTGCTAAAGATTAATTGAGATATTCTCAAATTATTGGCTCGCTCATGTATTTAGCTAGCGCTACTAGACCTGACATCTCCTTTGCTGTAAGCAAACTGAGTCCATTTGTGTCAAATCCTGGAGATGATCATTGGCATGCTCTTGAAAGAGTTTTGCGCTATTTGAAAGGCACTGCGAGTTATGGTATTCACTATACTGGGTATCCTCGGGTACTTGAGGGTTATAGGGATTCAAATTGGATGTCTGTTGCCGATGAGATTAAGGCCACAAGTGGTTATTTGTTTACACTTGGTGGTGGCGCTGTTTCCTAGAAGTCTTGCAAGCAGACCATCTTAACGAGGTCAACAATGGAAGCAGAACTCACAGCATTAGACACAGCCACTGTTGAAGCAGAGTGGCTTCGTGAGCTCTTGATGGACTTACCTGTGGTGGAAAAACTAATACCCGCCATCCCGATGAACTGTGATAATCAAACTGTAATCGTCAAAGTAAACAGTTCTAAGGATAATATGAAGTCATCAAGGCATGTGAAGAGGAGATTAAAATCTGTCAGGAAACTGAGAAACTCCGGAGTTATTGCGTTGGATTATATCCAAACATCTAAGAACCTGGCAGATCCCTTCACAAAGGGTTTATCACGCAATGTGATAGACAGTGCATCGAGGGAGATGGGTTTGAGACCCACGCTATGAGTTGATCCCAATGGCAACCCACTCTATGTGATCGGAGATCCCATGAATTAGAGCTGGGAGACAAGCTGTTGGTCAGCTGAGAGGAGAGTATCCCCATATTATATTTACATCTCCATAAAGATACAATACTCTCTTAATCTGCATGGCAGGTTGATATTTATCTTAATGTGTTCCAAGTGGCTTTTTATAAGCGGAGATGTTGTCCTGCAGAACATCTCTTGAGAAACACACCTATGAGTCTCGATCCAAACGTCGCAGTCCGTGAGAGTTGGGTGCTCTCTAATAAACTCATGAAAGGCCCTGGAGTATGACGCATAAGCTCCAAACCGCGGGGAAGCCGACGGTAGCCCTTTACCGGTCTAGATTTTGTGTGAAACTAGCGCGCATAAAACTTGTAGTTCAAGGCATAGTCCACTATTCAAGTTGCAAACTAGTGTAGCATGAAGTTTAACGTGGAAGTTCAACTTAACAGTCTCCACTACACACCGGTATATAAAACAATGTTCTGGAAGAAAAGTGATGTGATGTGCCAATGAGACTTTGTGGGGGATTGTTGGAATTTGGTGTATATTGGGCTGTTGGCCCATTAGACAAATTCTGAAATTCTCTTTGGCCCATTTGTATATGGCAGCATATGGCTGTGCTAGTGGTGCTAAAGTTTAGTCCCACATTGCTAGTTGAAGGGGAGTTGGACCACCTTATATAGTAGAGTGTTGCACCACTCACTAAGGTGTGACAAGAAGAGTAGCCCTCGCGCACTCCTCCTCCGACGCCGCCGCCTCAAATCACGTCACGCCACGTCACGGCCTTGCCGCGGGTTGCGGGTATCTCGCCGAGCCGAGCTTTATTTTGCTTGTTGGGAAAACTGATTATGAGTCATTAACGAATGCATTAATTACAGCCGTTTCCAGTTTTTATGGACGTGGCTGTTACCGACTCGGACGTGGGATGAGCCCATGATCCTCCTAACCTGCACTATATAAGCGTCCGGGCTAAACCTAATCGGCACCGTACCAATCCACACACGCGCCTACCCTCCAGAACCTTGCGTCGCCGCTTTCGTCTTCTCCATCCCGTCTTGCGGCGTGCACCGCAGATCGGGACAGTAGGCCTCCGGAACCCCGCCTCTCGTGAACCTGTACGGGTGGGGGGCGATCAGGTTTTTGGGAGCGCTCAAGTGCGACTACTGGCAACCACGACGTCGTCCGACGACGAGTTCCCTGACGACGACTTCTTCCCGGACGTCACCAATCTCTTCGACAACCTCAACATGGGCGACGCTGCTGCGACCGCTGCGGCTGCTATTCAGTCTACACTGTACGTGATATTCAACTGTCTTTTTCAGATTATGCTAGAGTTCTTTGTTCTAGCGTTTGGTGTAGATGTGATAGGTTTATCTCCTATAGATATAATCTGTTCATCTACTTTGTTGATCTGCATGATTGATTTTACTACTGTCTGTATGATCATGATTTATCAATTTATTATTTGAATTAAATCATATGAATTATTGCTTATATTTCCAACAGGGGCGGCTGGAGAGCCTGGCCAAGGAGCAGAGGGCCAGGTTCTACATCATGCGCCGGTGCGTCACCATGCGAATGCTCTCGCTCTGTCTGTGATAGAGATAAACTACGTAGATGGCCAAAACTACTTGCCCCCTGACTTGTAGTCACGTGAACTAGCGAATGAACATCAGGATCGTGCACTGCACCGACAACACATGCGTGCAATGATGTGACCGGTCAAACGCATGATATCCTGACGCGTGTCCCTGTCGCGATGCGATCGACCCCATCATGCCGGCCATGCATCCATACAGTTAAAATATGAGCCGACATGTAGCCGAAAGATGGATGCCCGCCCATAGGTAAAGCAGACAGAGGAGTTTGCAATTTTTGCGAGTATTCAGCGTTAGATGCAACGAGTGAAGCCAATTGCGAATATTCAGCGTTAGATGCAACGAGTGAAGCCATGTGCAACTTATGATTCCAACTGTGTAAATTCATGAGCGACAAGACATGAGACATAAGTACATATAGGTATAGATACGGTTGGCGAATGAGTACAAATTAAGGTTCAAGCTCTCACTTGGATCCCAACGCAGATCAAGACATGGAATAATCAGGTCTAGTCAGGAGAGAGGGACAAAGTGACAAATTGTCCAATTGTTCGCTCTGCCGGCCGGGTGCATGCTTCGCAAAACATGCATGTGCGCAACCACCGATTCCGCCCAAGAATCTAGTGATGAATTGGGTTCTTCTGCTTAAACTTGCCACCACCATGTCCTAATTTGGAGGACGATCCTGACCGCTTAACGGGTTAACACCAAACAATTTCTAAATAACATAAATTATGTACTACTTTCTCTGATCTCAAAATAAATGGCTTGAGTTTATCTAAATTTATAAATCATAGCTAGTTTTACAATTTCCACCTCTACAAATACATGGAATACACTTGCACCGTGGTTTTTTTAAAACGGGGATAAAAACTTTGCACCAATCTATTAATTAAGAAAAGGCGGGTTTTTAGAAGAATGTAAATAGGGATTACCACCGGCATAATCTCCCGGTATTATTTCACTCGACCGCTTCACAAGCGCAAGCACCCAAAGCTTATCCTAGTTCTTAATCTTCGAGAATATTACAAGAGGCAGTCACATGCTTGCGTCAAAAACCCAACATTCCTCTCTTTCTAATCTCCGAGATCACAAGAAGGGTAAGGAAGGCCATTGCCATGCGATTCGTCGTGGCATCATCAGACATGTGAAACCATCATTCCTCAATGGATTGAGTCGGCACTGGTGGAAACGGGACTATAGGTTCCGGTTGGTACGGGGTTTTAGTCCCGGTTGCCCAACCGGGACAGGGCAATCGGGACTAAAGCCCTAACCTTTAGTCCCGGTTGCCCCACCAACCGGGACAAAAGGGTGCACACGTGGCAGCGACAGAGGGCGAGGAGGATGGAGCATTAGTCCCGGTTCGTAACAGGACTAATAACCTTCTATCGCGGCAGAGATTTCGCCCATTTCTCTGCCGCGGCAGAGAATTCATTTTGGCACACTTTGTTGCCGCGGCAGAAATTTCGCCACTTTTTGTGCCGCGACAGAGAATTCATTTAGGTTGTTTTATTGTTTATTTAGTGATTGCACTTATCAATGAAGGAACCTTATATTACATCATGAATATCATGACAATATTACATTGAATACACGTATCGAGTTCATGCACTACATACAAAAGTTGCTATTCGATGCTACTGGCCAATTCCTCCAAAGTTGCTATTTTTACAATCCCTATTGTCTATACACAGCCGAATAGTATTCTCCTTTTGAGTCTAGGACTTCTGCATCCAAGAATCCCGCCAATTCCTCCTGAATTGCTCGTACGCGATCCTTTGGCAGAAGACCGTCCCGTAGACGTTCGATCTGATTTAAAAAAGGAGTCAGCCTATATGAATGAAACTAAACACAATTTGATTGTAATTAAAAACTATAGAAATTGTTTACGTACGTGGAGTTGCTCTAAATTTCTGCCCTTCTCATCGCACGTCTGCCGGATGAACTCGCAAACATAGTATCCACATAGATTGTTACCTGGTCCCTGCGTCAGGCACTTTACGAGAACAGAGTTCAATCAAAATAATAATCAAGCATGATAATAACTGTATCAAAACTAGAATCAAAGATATGCGCAGATATAGCTAGTGGTGCTTACATTTAGTGGTTAAAATGTAAGCTCCTCTTTCCAAACACCCCTAGCCTTGTTGGTGAACCGTTTCCAAGCGCTGCCCGGCGTAGAAAACGAATAAAATAAGTTATTAAGGACTTGATATCATAAAATTCACGAACGTTGCCGATATAGTGTCGTAATGATTAGAATTACCACTGGAGAAGTATCTGCATGTCCTTCCACGTCTCAAGGGGTTTATGTTTCGAGTCCATGACTAGTACACGCCCTTTGTCAAGTTGAATGATTAACAGAATATAGTGTAAGCTGCAAATGCATAACTAATCAATTATATACTTAACATCGAGTAAGCGAAACAGAAAGTGTATACAAGACAATAACACTCACTCGAAGTTGTAAGGAAATAGTATTTCCCTTTTGGTTTCTTGAAACCTTAACGCGTGTACTATATTATCCTTCGTATCCTGGGGGCTTATTTTGAGATTAGCTTCATGAACCCAATATGGGTCAATGAAGCCAATGTCATAGATTTGTCCTCTGCTGCATTCGAGAATCTTTATTCTGCATATTACAGTATGATTATATACATGCAATAAACAAAATAATATAGCTGTAGACTAAATTAATTACAGAATTAGTACTTACAGACAATAGGCACTGATGATTGATTTGTCCAAGGCGTCTTGATTGAATAATTGAAATAATTCATCAAATTCAATGGATATCATGTCATCCTTTTCTTTCCCATGATGCTTTTTTGTAACCCTCAGCACTATCCAGTTAGCCTCGGCCCTTGTGGCATGCATGTACCAGTTATGCAATCTTCGCATTTTTGTTGAAAGATTGTTTACCTCCTCAGGTTTGACGAGAGGTTTGCCGCACGGGGAAGAACTCTAACTGGGATAAGTACTGGGCAATACTCATACCTTGAGCAGCGACAGCTTCTCCAGATTGCAGTAACTACCTGGATCATACCGCTTCGCCCCATATTTGCTCGACCCCACATTGGTTTGGGAAATCACCTTGAGAGGGCGCAAGTCTGTTTTGCTTGTTCTTTCGAAATGGGCAACAGATTTCGCTTGCATCGATCGCTCTTCGAGGCTTTTGTGCCGCATGTGACTTGAGAATACGCTCATAGTCCGATGACAGCTTTGGCTCGGGTTGATGAAGAGTCTTTAGCATTTTCAACACTTTGGCTTTTTCTTCTTTGGTCTTTGGGAACTTTGGCTCTTCTTTCCGCCTCGAGCTTAAAACGATGTCGCTTCCAAGATCAACGATCGTCGTCATCTCCTCAAGATAGTCATAAGCTCTCTTGGGAGGAACCTTTGGTACTTTTGGAAGAGGCTCTTGTTTACGTTCTGCGATCGCCTACGCCAAGATGGCAGATGCTTTCGCTTTTATCCCGAGCGCGCGATGGCTCCGGCGATGGCGATCTGCAGAGATTGGTGAGGCGACAGAGGGTGAGGCTAGCGGCAAGGCGACGGCATTGGGCGGCGACTGGAGACGTGGGAGGCGGTGAAGATGGCCTTGGCGTGATTTCTAAGCGATACATTCCTTCGGCCATAGAATGGTGACGTTTTGCCTCCCAAGACAGCCACATCCTTCACTGCAGGTAGTGAAGATCCAAAACCTCAAAGGTGGGCATGATTTTATCCACGCCGACAACAGCGTAGCCCTCTGGAATCGGACGACAGTGGTAAGTTGGTGTGGGTCCAATTGGTAAGGCATAGCCGACCGCCACCTTCATTGATATGTTCACAAATTTGACATGTAGGTCGCAGTGTGTCATCTCTGTGATATCATCCACTAGGTAGCCAACAGGAGCCATCGCCGGTGCATCATCGTCATCGCCATTGTCATCACCCGGGACCTCGGTGGAAGCCACACTGCTTTTTCGATTATTCGATAGGCCGGTAGCATCGAATGCAAGGTGTCTTGAGATGGGCCGGTAGTACTTTGCTCTTTAAGTGCGTTAATTTCATCTTGTTGTTGCTTTAATCGTTTTCAATTAAACGCATTCGCTTCTTCGACTATCGCTTCAACTTCCTCCCCGCCCTTTCTCCTCCGACGGCTTCTATCGATATTTCTTCCTCTTACGAAACCCACCTCCATGGTTGGGATCCTCTTGTGCCTCGTGTTCGTCCATCATGTTCCTTATTTCCAAGGGCGAGTGTGGGCTCATCATTCTCTCTATCGGGAATGAAGTCCCCATCTTTAACAGCCTTTACTGCTTTTCCGATCCTCTCGATTGGCAAGGGGTCTTCTTTATGTCGTATGTTATATATACACCTCCCTTCCGAGTCCAACGTGCCCCCATGCCCGTAAAACCAATTCCTTGCATGTTCTACCCAATCGTCTCTGCAGGGTGATCTTTTATCACGCAGCTCATTCTCAAGTTTCTCCCACTTAGTAATGCCACCAGAGCCACCTTGCCCCATAGTATGGTGATACTTCTTGTTAGCAGATTCACCTTATTCGCTGCGACATTTTCTTAGCTTTTCACGATGTCTTGTATTCCACAAACTCAGCCTGTAATGGTTTTATCTTCTCAAACTGAATATTCTTGAAATCGAGTCTTCTTTCACGACATAGTCAAGGTGCAATCTTTTCTTCCATTGGTGAAACACTGGGCCATCTTCTTCAAAGCCCACTCGACCTTAGCCTCGATGGCTCTCCCATGTTGTAAGGCGTCCTCAATCGGATCCTCCGCATTTGGATCCAGCTCTATCTTCGTAGTTTGAAATTAACCATGAGCCTCTTCCACAAGAAATCTTTGGCGTGGTTAGGGACAAATAAACATGTTCCTCTTCATCCGTATTAGCAGGCCTATTCCAATTTCTAATGGTGATCGGGATTAAGTCCCTAACGATTACTCCGCATTGTGCCACAAATTTGTTGCGACAACTTCGAGCCGGCTTGCCGTCTTCATGACATCTTCGATCATGAACCTCTCATGGTCTTGCAACTTTTGGTTGGGCCTCGCTCTTTTCGAGATCCTTCGATCCGGAGGGCTAAAATAAGAAAGATCGTCGTTACTATTTCAATATAGATAGCAGATGATTAATTAATGAATTGATTATATTACATGCACCTCATGGCGAGCGGTCTTCTCGATTACACAAGGCATCGCTTTCTCCTCATGAAGGCAACACCTTCAACCTCAAACAAGTCGTCTATTCCGATAAAAGAGGATCACCTCACCGGAGTTGTTCGTAAACTTTGATACGTCTAAATTTTCTTCCCCACGGATCACACCTTGGATCAACTCTTCCTTTTCTTCGCCTCTCGACGTGGGTCCATATTTTCTGCATAGGTGGAAAAACGAATAAGTCAAAGCAGCTAAAGGAGAAAGTTAGGTACGGTGTTGAGAGATATAAACCCTAATTCAGAGAAACCCTAATATATACATACACGATAATAAAAATGAAGAGAAACCCTAAACCCTAAACCTAGCTACAAAAAGGAAACCGTGTAGTAGATAGGCACATCTCGAACCCACATGCACCTAAGGGGTATTAATGATTCCTTATCTAAGATAGGGCTTTTAAGTTGCTTGACAATGTGAATCGGGTCTGGGGCTACCCACAGTGACTGACCAGTGGGGCCGAAGACCAATAATACCAAACTAATTAATAAACCTAATAATACCTAACTAATAATAAACCTAATAATCGAAACACCAAAAAGAAAGGGAAACAATCAATACATGGCATCGATGCAATGCTCAAGCAAGTATGATGATATGACAAGTTAATTTGCATTGAATGTAACCCTAAGACATGCTCGACGATTTAATCGGGTTCCGAGGTGAAAACCCTAACTCGGGGAAACTCCGGAACATATGAGAGGGGTGCATTTGTTCTTCTAATTATACTTGTCATTTAAGTTGTTGAACAATGCATGATTATAGGTTAAATAGATAGGTTTCATTTTTCTGAACAATTTGATATATTATTTGTATTTTTCTGACTTATAAACAATAAGTTATTGATTTTACAATATTAAATCATTTTCTGGAATTAAAAAAAGGCAAATAGTTTTTACACCGGCGCCCCTAGCCGGTGAGATCGCGTGGGGCCCCAGTGCCAACTCAGCCTCCACGCGTACAGATCATTTTTATACCATAGAGGAGCATACCCACTGAGGCTGACTGATGGGCCCTAGGCCACATCAGCTGCCACGCGAGCACGAGTGACGTCAGCACGACGTCACGCTGGCGGTGAGCTCCCAGGCAGGGGCAGCGACGGCGATAGCGGGCACGCCTGGACACGCGAATGGGCGCATTAGAGAGAGCGTGATGCAGGGAGAAAGAGATTGGCGGCGCCGCTCCTTGTTGGTCACCGGAGCGTCGCCTCCGTCGAGCACACGCGGGGAGAGTAGTACAGGAGGAGAGGGAGAGAAAGAAGAACACCGTGAGGATCAGCAGCTCACCAGGAACACGACAGAGGTGGTGGGGAGGCCGGGCGAGCTCGGGAGACGCCGGAATCGACGGAGACAGACGGCGTACGGAGCTTCCAATCCAGGCGATTGAGGTCACGCGCGAGGGGGAAAAGTAGCAGGGGCGCGCGTGGACGGAGGAAGCGGTGGTGGCGATTTAAGCAGCGGGTGGCGGCTTCAGGCGACTTCTTGGCGTCGAGGCGGTTGTGGCGTCGGTGAGAAGTAGAGAAGTGAGATGGGGAAGAAGAAGAGGAGGCATGTCAGTTATAAACGAAGGGCCTTTAGTCCCGGTTGGTGGCTCCAACCGGGACTAAAGGGGCATACGTCCCGGTTGGAGCCACCAACCGGGACATATACTCCAATATTTTCAGCAGACCAAGGGTTGGCGTGAAGTCTTTAGTCGGTTGGTGGCTCCAACCGGGACATATTCCCCTGTTTTCAAATTTTTTCAGGTATTTTCTCTCTGTTCCCGCCTTATTTTTTATTTTGGGGTTTAAATTTGTATTGTTTTTTAAATGATAATTAATTTGGAATTTAGAAAAACTTTAAACATAAAAAGTGTTTGGATTTGAATAAATAATTCAAAACCATTTTACATTTTAAAAATAATTAATGTAACCATTTAAAATATGAACCATTTACAATTAAAAATGAATTAACTTATATTTTTTTAATATCAATTTGGAATTTAGAAAAACTTTAAACATAAAAAGTGTATGGATTTGAATAAATAATCCAAAACCATTTTCTATTTTTAAAAAATAATTAATGTAACCATTTAAAATATGAACCATTTATAATTAAAAATGAATTAACTTATATTTTTTTAATATCAATTTCGAATTTAGAAAAACTTTAAACATAAAAAGTGTATGGATTTGAATAAATAATCCAAAACCATTTTCTATTTTTAAAAAATAATTAATGTAACCATTTAAAATGAATTAACTTATATTTTTGAATATTAATTTGGAATTTAGAAAAACTTTAAACATACAAAGTGTTTGGATTTGAATAAATAATTCAAAACCATTTTCTGTTTTAAAAAATAATTAATGTAACCATTTAAAATATGAACCATTTACAATTAAAAATGAATCAACTTATATTTTTTTAATATCAATTTGGAATTTAGAAAAACTTTAAACATAAAAAGTGTACGGATTTGAATAAATAATCCAAAACCATTTTCTATTTTTAAAAAATTATTAATGTAACCATTTAAAATGAATTAACTTATATTTTTTAATATTAATTTGGAATTTAGAAAAACTTTAAACATAAAAAGTGCTTGGATTTGAATAAATAATTCAAAACCATTTTCTGTTTTAAAAAATAATTAATGTAACCATTTAAAATATGAACCATTTACAATTAAAAATGAATTAACTTATATTTTTTAATATCAATTTGGAATTTAGAAAAACTTTAAAATAAAAAGTGTATGGATTTGAATAAATAATCCAAAACCATTTTCTATTTTTAAAAATAATTAATGTAACCATTTAAAATGAATTAACTTATATTTTTGAATATTAATTTGGAATTTAGAAAAACTTTAAACATAAAAAGTGTTTGGATTTGAATAAATAATTCAAAACCATTTTATGTTTTAAAATATAATTAATGTAACCATTTAAAATATGAACCATTTACAATTTAAAATGAATTAACTTATATTTTTTAATATCAATTTGGAATTTAGAAAAACTTTAGTCCCTTGTCCCGGATGGTGTCACCAACCGGGACTAAAGATGAACCTTTAGTCCCGGTTGGAGACACCAACCGGGACAAAACACGAGTCAGCAGTAATGATAGGGGTGAGTGTCGACATTATTTCGTATGTACAAACCAGACCCACTTCCTACCGATTCGGCAGACATTTGTCCTTTTTACCCGCGATGGACGAAAAGGTTTGAGATGTCCCTGTTGGGAGATAGTCCATGTAAGGTGGTCTAGTATTTTAGGAAAATGGGACGGTAGCATTCTGAAACGGCATTTTGGTGGTTACTTCACAAAACGACCCGTTTTTTGCGCTCGGAAAATGGAAAAGGGCTTTTCCGTGCGACAAAAAGGAAAACTTCCTCCTGCAACATTGTTATCCATACCAGTGTCCACACACATGCATAATATGGGCACAACATCATAAACTATGCCGTGATTCAGCACATAACATCGGTCATTTGGACCGAAAGCCATGAAACCTCGAACATGATAGGTCATTTTGTGAAGTTTTTTTTGAAACATGATCAATATACCAAGTCTGGTATTTTTCCTTTCAACTATGTAACATAATATGACACCACGCGAAGGATTTTCATTGTTCGGATTTTTTTGAATTTATTATGCCCGTTTTGAATTATCTGAATTTCTAACTATGGTCGAACCGGTGTGCATGAAGATAGGGGACGAGCATCGTTAGAACTTGCATTGGATCTCTAAAGAAACCACATATTGCGAGTCTAAAAATGATTTTTTCAAAAAATCACGGGCGATAGATCATGTACCTGTAGTACAAACCGAACCCACTTCCTACCGATTCAGCAGACATTTGTCCTTTTTACCCGGGATGGACGAAAAGGTTTGAGATGTCCCTGTTGGGAGATAGTCCATGTAAGGCGGTCTAGTATTTTAGGAAAATGGGACGGTAGCATTCTGAAACGGCATTTTGGTGGTTACTTCACAAAACGACCCGTTTTTTGCGCTCGGAAAATGGAAAAGGGCTTTTCCGTGCGACAAAAAGGAAAACTTCCTCCTGCAACATTGTTCTCATACCAATGTCCACACACATGCATAATATGGGCACAACATCACAAACTATGCCATGATTCAGCACATAACATCGGTCATTTGGACCGAAAGCCATGAAACCTCGAACATCATAGGTCATTTTGTGAAGGTTTTTTCAAAACATGATCAATATACCAAGTCTGGTATTTTTCCTTTCAACTATGTAACATGATATGACACCACGCGAAGGATTTTCATTGTTCGGATTTTTTTTTGAATTTATTATGCCCGTTTTGAATTATCTGAATTTCTAACTATGGTCGAACCGGTGTGCATGAAGATAGGGGACGAGCACCGTTAGAAATTGCATTGGATCTCTAAAGAAACCACATATTGCGAGTCTAAAAATGATTTTTTCAAAAAATCACGGGCGATAGATCATGTACCTGTAGTACAAACCGAACCCACTTCCTACCGATTTGGCAGACATTTGTCCTTTTTACCCGGGATGGACGAAAAGGTTTGAGATGTCCCTGTTGGGAGATAGTCCATGTAAGGTGGTCTAGTATTTTAGGAAAATGGGACGGTAGCATTCTGAAACGGCATTTTGGTGGTTACTTCACAAAACGACCCGTTTTTTGCGCTCGGAAAATGGAAAAGGGCTTTTCCGTGCGACAAAAAGGTTGGTGTCACCAATCGGGACATTATGTCGTGGGACACATGCATAATATGGGCACAACATTATGTCAACATTATGTCGTCCGGCGTGTACCTTGTCCCGGATGGTGTCACCAACCGGGACTAAAGATCAACCTGTAGTCCCGGTTGGAGACACCAACCGGTACAAAACACGAGTCAGCACTAATGATAGGGGTGAGTGTCGACATTATTTCGTAAGTGTCGACACTATGCCGAGCTGCTTGTACTATAAATAGGCATCCTTGCGAGTCCAGTCCTCTAGCCAGTTTGAGGCATCTCCAAGATGGTTTTAGAGCGAGGACACCACTGCGGCCAGATTTCGGAGATCTTGCCGAGCCCGATCCTCCAAAGATCTCTGAGAAACTGGTCATAGTCCCTAATATGTGAAATTAGTTAGATCCGAGGCGTATTGATCTAGTTAGAGAAGTTACAAGCTGCAAGATGGTTTTCGAGCGAGGACACCACTGACCAGTTTGAGGAGATGCCGGATCGATCCTCCGGCATCTCCAAGAAACTGGTCATAGAGGCACTCCCTAATATGTGACTGCGCGCGTTTGGAGATAAGATCTTAACAGTAAGTACGAATCGAGACAACTTCTTCATAGTCCTGGTCCAGCCACAAAACGGGACTAACACTCAAGACATTTATTAATATTAAAAACTAAGATTACAAAACCGGGACTAAAGGCCACAAACCGCGAAAGATATCCTTCGGTCAAGCCACAAACCGCGAAAGACATGAACTAGAGTTACATAATATGAGCATGAACTTCTTGGCATATGTCCTTCCTTATGATCGCTTCAGACGTAACCATGGAGCATCTTCTTTACTTAACGGAATGCTTGGGTCAATTTTCACTGTGAAGGACAGAATTTCATCAAACTTATTATAATCTTCTGACATGTCTGTCTTGTCCTCGATTCCCACGATGTTTCTTTTCCCTGAAAGAACTATGTGATGCTTTGGCTCATCATATGATGTATTCGTTTGCATATTTTTTCTTTTTTTCGGTCTGGAGGACATGTCCTTCACATAGAAAACCTGAGACACATCATTGGCTTGGACGAATGGTTCATCTCTATAACCAAGATTGTTGAGATCCACTGTTGTCATTCCGTACAACTGGTCTATCTTTACCTCTTCCCCATTCAGGTTGACCCATTTGCAGCGAAACAAAGGGACCTTAAAAGAGAATCCATAGTCTACTTCCCATATCTCCTCTATGTAACCATAATATGTGTCCTTTTGTCCATTCTCGTCTATTGCATCAAAGCGGACACCACTATTTTGGTTGGTGCTCTTTTTATCTTGGGCGACCGTGTAGAATGTATTCCCATTTATTTCGTACCCTTGGAAATTCAATACAGTAGAAGATGGTGACGCGGCCAACAAGTATAGCTGATCTCCAACAGTGGTGTCATTCAAGAGATGTGTCCGCATCCAACCACCGAAAGACTTCATGTGTTTATCTGTAATCCATGATTCGGGCTTCCCCGGGTTTTTGGAGCATACAATATTCTTGTGTTCCTCGATATACGGAGCTGCCAAGGTGGAATTATGTAAAACTGTGTAGTGTGCTTTAGTGAAAGAATCCCCGTCCCTACATATCATTTCTTTTTTTCCCAGCGTGCCTTTTACACTTAGTCTTCCCTCATGCCGCGAGTCAGAAACACCAATCGGCTTAAGGTCGAATAAAGTCAACACAAAACTCAATGACCTCCTCATTCCATACCCTTGGAGATGATTCCATACGGTCTACGGTTATGAACATATTTCTTTAAGACTCCCATGAACCTCTCAAAGGGGAACATATTGTGCAGAAATACCGGACCGAGAATGGAAATCTCTTCCACTAGATGAACCAGGAGATGCATCATAATATTGAAGAAGGATGGTGGGAACACCAATTCAAAACTAACAAGACATTGTACCACATCCTTCTGTAACCTTGGCAGAATATCTGGATTGATTACCTTCTGAGATATTGCATTGAGAAATGAACACAGCTTCACAATGGGTACTCGAACATTTTTCGGTAGAAGCCCCCTCAATGCAATCGGAAGCAACTGCGTCATAATCACGTGACAGTCATGAGACTTCAGGTTTTGGAACTTTTTCTCTGCCATATTTATTATCCCCTTTATATTAGATGAGAAGACCGACAACACCTTGATACTGTAAAGGACTTCAAAGAAGATTTCCTTCTCTGCTTTGGTAAGAGCATAGCTGTCATGACTTAAGTGACGCCCTTTATCCGTCTTGTTATGTGTATGCATGTTCTTTGGGTCTTCCATAATTTGTTGGTCCTCCTGTGCTTCAGGTGTATCTTTTGTCTTCCCATACACACCTAGGAATCCTAGCAGGTTCACGCAGAGATTCTTCGTCACGTGCATCACGTCGATTGAAGAGCGGACACGCAGGACTTTCCAATATGGCAGCTCCCAAAATATAGATTTCTTCTTCCACATGGGTGCGTGTCACATGTGACGTTGTTGGGCGATTGACCGCCGTGACCCTTTTCAAAGATTACTTCTATGTCCTTGACCATACCAAATACATCATCACCAGCAGGGAGTTCAGGCTCCGGTGATCTGCATCACCTTTGAAATGCTTGCCTTTCTTTCTTACGGGATGATTGGTCGGAAGAAATCGTCGATTCGCTAGGTACACAACCTTCTTGCATTTATGCAAATATGTACCTTCGGTCTTATCTAAACAGTGGGTGCATGCCTTATATCCCTTGTTTGTACATCACGAAGGTTACTAGAGCGAGCCAATCATTGATGGTTACGAATAACAACCCTCGTAGATCAAATGGCTCCTGTTTGTTCTCATCCCACGCACGTACACCTGGTTTGCCCCACAACTGTAAGAGTTCTTCAACTAATGGCCTAAGGTACACATCAATGTCGTTACCCAGTTGCTTCGGGCCTTGGATGAGCACTGGCATCATAATGAACTTACGCTTCATGCACAACCAAGGAGGCGGGTTGTAGATACATAGAGTCACGGGCAGTCTTTGTCGCAGCTCTGCTCCCCAAAAGGATTCATGCCATCCGTACTTAGACCAAACCATAAGTTCCTTGCGTCACCCGCAAAGTCTGGGAAGTCTATCTCGATTTTTCTCCACTGTGACCCATCAGCAGGGTGTCTCAACTTCCCATCTTTCTTACGGTCTTCTTTGTGCCATCGCAACAACCTAGCATGCTCTTTGTTTCTGAACATGCGTTTAAACCTTGGTATTATAGGAGCATACCACATAACCTTAGCAGGAACCCTCTTCTGGAGGGGCTCTCCCTCAACATCACCAGGGTCATCTCCTTTGATCTTATACCGCAACGCATTGCATACCGGGCATTTATCTAAATTCTCATACTCCTTACCGCGGTAGAGGATGTAGTCATTAATGCATGCATGTATCTTTTGCACATCTAATCCCAGAGGACAGAGAGTCTTCTTTGCTTCGTAGGTACTCTCGGGAAGTTCGTTATGTTTTGGAAACTTCGGCTTCATTATTTTCAGCATCTTTTCAAATGAGGAGTCAGTTAGACCACACTCTGCCTTCCATCGCAACAATTCCAGTGTGGTACCGAGCTTTGTGCTGCCATCTTCACAATTTGGGTACAATAATTTCTTGTGATCTTCTAACATTCCCTCTAACTTCAAATTCTCATTTTACATTTTTCAGTCTCGCTTTGCATCAGAAATGACCCTACCAAGTTCATCAGCCGGCTCATCTGATGCCCGCTCTTCACCTCTTTCCTCTCCATTGTCTTCCATTGCAGTATCACTGTATTCAGGAAACATATGATGATAGTTGTTATCATCATAGTCTTCTTCACCATCTTCCATCATAACCCCTCTTTCCCCGTGCTTGGTCCAGCAATTATAGTTGGGCATGAAACCTTTCATAATCAGGTGGCCGCGAATGATTTTCGAGGAAGAGTACTCCTTGTTGTTCCGACATTGAACACATGGACAACGTTTAAATCCATTCTCTTTGTTTGCCGTAGCCACATCGATAAATTTATCCACGCCTTTGATATACCCGGCTACGCGCCGGTCAACGTACATCCATTCCCAACCGTTCATCTGCATCATATAAGTAAGTTTATCAAAAAAACAGGACATCATAAATAGTGAAATAACCAATTCACACCGACACATGAATTGTATCAATGACCTAGAAAAGATAAGATTGCTAACCTCGATCGAGGGAAATAAAGAGGAGAAAGCTCAAGTGCGTCTCGGACACCTTCTATATTTTTGTTCTATGAGAAATTCAACGGGATTTTTCACTCAAACATTTCATCAAACACCTTCAATGCATGCATAGAAGAGAAAAAACTAGCACACCCCTCACACCTTCCACCATTCAAAAAAACAGAGTGGAGGCAGAGGGGGCTGGGGCGTTGCATTTATAGAGGGCAGGAGAATACGTCCCGGTTGGAGCCACCAACCGGTACTAAAGGTGCGTGCCACGCCATGTGGATGTGGCCAAACCTTTAGTCCCGGTTGGTTGCTCCAACCGGGACGTATTCCCCCTTATCAACCGACATGCCCCCCGTGCCCGCTCCAACCGGGACGCGTGCCAGCATTAGTCCCGGTTGGTGGCGCAACCGGTACTAATGCTCCGAGGGGGCGCGAACGGATGGCATGTTTTCTACTAGTGCGGCCATAGATGAAGATTGGGCATGGGAAGACCAAGCCAATCCCACAATCATTTCTAAAGCCTTGTGGTGAAGCAGCAATTTACTGGAAGATGAGACAACATCATTTGGTCTCAGTGAACTTCACATAGGACCTCTATACTTGAACAATGCCAATGAAATTTCATTTTGACTCTTTGGGAAAGATTGATAGTGTATACACGACATTGAAACCGCAAACACAAAAATTTATAGGACACATGTGTACAAGAAACTGGACCCATCGAGCTGCAACATGAGAAGAAGACCGCGCGTGATCCCCTTATCCAAGAAATAAAAACCTAAGAGGCTATCATTGCATACCTCCCATCGGCACTGATCTGCCGAGGCTTCTGTGCCATGGAGGCGTGATGGATCCTGGTTCTTATCGGCGGGAGGGCTCTGCTTTTTGATGTTTTTCTCTATTTGGTTATTGTTTTTGACCTACTCAGGAAGAGGTGGTCGTGGCATTTATCTAAAGATGGAATAATGTCCTTCTATCTATCTCCAGTTCCGACGACGCATATAGCGTTGTTGGAGGACGTGTGGAGGTGTGTCTCTAGTGGGTCTCACTGGATTTGGTCGGTATTCCTTCTGATCTGTGGTCATATTCATTGGCGACATTGATGCTCCAGTGCGCTGGTCCTTCGGGTCTTAGAACGACGGCTTTCCATATGTCTATTTTAACAAGATTTACTAAGTTAAGCTTTGTCAAGCTCCACTAAGGGAGGAGCAGAGGACGGCGGCGCATCTTAAAGATCGTTTGAGTGATTGCAGTCATCGATAGGTGGTCCAAGGATCTATTTGTAATTTTTACTATTTTTAGTTTCCTTGTACTATTTTTGAGGTTTATGAATAGATATGTGAACTTTTTGCAAAAAGAAAAAAGAACATGGACCCACCCAGGCAATTTTATTTCACGCTTCGGCGCTGCTCTACTTCCGCAGCCCAGCTTGTAAACCAGCGGATTACGAGATGCTATGTGTTATATGTTGATCCAAATTCTACAAAGTATAGGCCAACTTATGACGAGTGGAGTGAGGCCCGTCGCCGGTACGGTAAAGGTCGTCGAAGACCTAGGTTTTCGTCGATATATAAACCTCTTGTAAGCCGCCTGACATGGTTATACCCTACGGGTACACGACATCAGCATACTTGGTCCAGCCCAAGGAAGGCCCATGAAAATATACGCGGCCCATGAAGACTTTCGGGTGGCCCAAGCCCATGACGTCTTCGGATCCTTGGAGAGCAAGACTAGATTGGATAAAATATTCAAAGGGGCAAACCCTAAACCTGTAACTGACTCGATCTATGCTCGGGACCTCCCTACCTCTATATAAAGTCTAGGAGGGCACGATGAGGAGGGATATATCATACCACCGCATACACACCTCCACGCCAGATTGCATCTGCGCACCACTGTAACTTTCGGTTCCGCCGTAATCAAGAGCAGACAAGCAGGAGTAGGGTTTTCCCTCCAGGGGCCTGAACCTGGGTAAATCTCGTGTCCCCTGGTTGCTTGACTGTTAACCGTTCCGCGATCTCCAGCACCCCCCTCTTATTCAAAACCCAAGCTCATAACAATGGGCATTGACGAGATCAAACCTCGTCAATTGGCGCCGTCTGTGGGAATCGGGGGCGCTGATTGTGCAATCGTGACGGTCCCAACCAAAGAGATCTACAATTCCTCGGCTACGGAGAGCCATCTCCTCTTCAGCGCTTTTGACTTCACCGCCCACTCGCCAGCCACCATGAAGGACTTCGAGCCCGTAGGCGACGGGCTCGAGATCCTGTTCGGGAGCTTCTGCTTCCAGGTGGGACATACCGGCACTCTCCACCTCCCAGAGCGGGTTCCACTGCCATCAATCAGGCCGCCTCGTGGGCTCCGCATCCCGTGCTACGAACATCACCATCGACAGATGAGTCCTATGACAGCAGCTGCTGCAACTCAGATCTGTGCGATCCACCATCGGATGAAGGGACCTACGGTTCCGGATCCAAAAGCTGCAGCAGCAGCGATCCGACCTACGGACGCTACCAATGCTCTGTAGTCATCCAGAGCGACGTGGATCAGCAACAACCCAACCCGCCACCCAACCCGCAGGGTAGAAACGGTGAAAACAGGAGGAACCAATCCCCCCGCCCAACGAGGATGACACTGATGCCAATCGGGTAATCCACCTCAGCGAGGAGGGATGGAACCAAGCACGCGAAGCCGTGGCGGGCAACAAGATCCAGCCTGTGGGTGCCTCACGGGACCTACTGATGGCATACCAGCTGCTCCTCATCGAAGAGCACAAAAAGCAGGTGAAGATGCAAGAGGTGCTTGACAAACTCAAGCAAGCGGCCTCGGAGTCCAGCGCGCGGCGAGCTGCGCTCTCTGCCGTTGGTGGCTCTAGCTCGCACGACAACCACGCCAATAAGCATCGTTCGCGCGTAGAGAACATGGACCCCGCCGCATGTCGTGAGGTGACACGAACCCTCAACACATTCTTCATGGAGATGGATGCCAACAACAATGTCATCCCGAAGACGCCGCAAGATGCGATCATGGCAGCGACCACATACCTCACGTCCCATCCACCTCTGGTGGGGGACCCGAAGAGGGCCATGCACTAGCCGGACTCGGACTCGTTGGAGTTGCGCTCCATGGGGAAGCTCCTAAGGAGCCGAAAAAGAAGGTTGCGGTTAGGTTGAACCGCAGTCCCACACCTTCATCCAACGAGGAAGAACACAATCTACCTCGACGGCACAAGAGCTCGCGACATCGCAGCCACGACTACGACGCTCGAAGCGAACTCACCCAACGCAAGATCGACAAGGCACGCGCCAAACGCGTGTGCTCATCCGAATCCGAAGAGGATGACGATGAAGGAGAACTCTGCGGGGCTCGATGCTTCAGCAGATCTGTTTGGTGGACGCGGATGCCGAGGAACTTCAAGATCCCTTCGGACACTCCAAAGTTTGACGGCACGCAGGATCCCAAGGCGTGGCTCAGCGACCACCTGTCGTTCGTCAAGATGCACGGCGGCAACACCGCCCTACAGTGCCTTCAGCTGCAGCTAACAGGCGCAGCCCGGATCTGGCTAAGCAGCCTATCCTCGGGATCCATCCGAAGCTGGGAGGAACTAGCATACAGTTTGATCCGAAACTTCAAGGGCACCAGCAAAAGGCCAACCTCGATCGAAGAGCTGAGGGCCTGCACCCAACGAACGGGCGAATCCATTCGCTCATATATACTACGCTTGTCCAACATCAAGAACTCCGCGGCACACATCTCTGAGGAGAGAACAATCGACGCCTTTAAGGATGGCGTCAAATGCCAAGACTTCAAGGAACAACTTGGGAGCGTCAAGCCCAAGACACTCGACCACCTCATGGACATCGCCAACAGGTGGACAGATGGTGAGGACTCCGTCCACCGAGCACATTCGGAGGAGGAAGATGACTACGACCGCCGACGCGAGCGCCGTAGCAAACGAAGATTGCGCATCTATGATGATCGCGACGGACCCGACATGGTCGCGGCTGGCTACGCCGACCGCGGCAGCGAAGGATACCGTGGAAACAACTTCCGCGATGGAGGACGCCCAGTGCAACCGTGGCAACGCCGCAGCCACGACGATGCGCCCTCAGCATACGACAAGTTGTCGGGCCCATGCACCATCCAATTCTACATCGATAAGCAGGATGGCAAAAAGAAGGCAAGCCACATGCTCAAAGACTGCCGCGAGTTCTAGAAACTCGGCGAGAGCATGCCCCAGATGAGGCAGCAAGCCCCGAACCCTTGGTACGAGCACGCACCCGCACCAGGTGATATCGCCCACGGAGCTCCTCCACCACCACCCGTGGGACCTTCGAATCACCCAATTGCACCCGCGCAGAACAACGACAGAAACTTGTCGTATGCGGACAAATTCGGCGAGAGCATGTCCCAGATGAGGCAGCAAGCCCCGAACCCTGGGTATGGGCACGCACCCGCACCAGTTGATATCTCCCACGGAGCTCCTCCACGACCACCCGTGGGACCTTCGAATCACCCAATCGCACCCGCGCAGAACAACAGCGGAAACTTGTCGTATGCCTTTCTATCAGCTGCTTCGCAAGGCAGGAAAATTCGAGTGGACACCTGAAGCAGATGACGCATTCAAAGATCTAAAGCGGCTGCTCTCCACCTCGCCCATCCTGGTCACGCCAAAGGAACGCGAGCCTCTACTGCTATACATAGCAGCCACACACTAGGTGGTAAGCACCGTGCTCATGGTCGAACGACCTGAAGATGGCAAGACCCACGGGGTCCAGCGCCCAATTTACTACCTCAGCGAGGTATTGATGCCGACAAAACAGAGGTACCCTCACTACCATAAACTCGCCTACGGCGTGTTCATGACGGCTCGTCGGCTGAGCCACTACTTCCAGGAGCATCAGGTGATGGTCGTCAATGAGGCACCCCGGAACAGCATCCTTAACAACCCGGAGGCCACAGGACGCATGGCCCTGTGGGGCATCGAGCTATCCCCTCTAGACATAGTCTACGAGAAGCGCCATGCGATCAAGTCGCAGGGCCTACCGGACTTCCTCCTCCACTGGATGGAGCTGTAGCTGCCGGGCACCCCGGATATGACACAGTCATGGACGATGCACTTCGATGGCTCCAAACACGAGGCAGGAGCAGGAGCCGGGGTCATACTGACATCCCCACAAGGTGACAAGATGAAGTACGTCCTCCGGATGAAATTTTGAGCTTCCAACAATGAAGCCAAATACGAGGCCCTCATCCACGACATGAGGATGGCCAAGATCTGCGACGCAACGCGCCTGGTCACCTACGGTGACTCAAACCTCGTCGTCCAGCAGACGATGAACGAGTGCGACGCGCACGCTGCCAACATGATCGCGTACCGCACGCTCTACAATTCACTCGAAGGATACTTCGACGACTGCGAGCTTCGGCACGTTGGAAGAGAAAGCAACAAAGAGGCCGACAAACTCGGCAACATCGGCTCCACCTGTGCACGGGTGACACCAGGTGTGTTCCTGGAACAGATCTGCATGCCATCCATCAAAAGGAAATTCCCCAAGGGATCACCCGAAGAGGCAGAGCACTCGGGGGCTGCGCTACCCGAAGGACAGGAAGGACCCAAAAAGCTCGACACAGAGGTCGCAGTGGTCAACTTGATGCAGGTCATGGCGGTCGCAGAAACATGGACGTAGCCATACCTGCAGTACCTGATAAACAGGCAACTGCCTGATGACCCGACAGATGCCCGACGCATATCTCGTCGGTCCAAAGCCTTCACCATCATCAATGGCGAGTTGTACAAGCGCAGCATTTCGGGTGTGCTCCAAAGGTGCGTCACCATCGGTGATGGCAAAACTATCCTCCAAGACATCCATGAGGGCATATGCGGCCATCACGCGGGCAGCCGCTCCTTGTCGCCAAAGCTCTACGAGCTGGGTTTTACTGGCCAACAGTCATGAACGACGCCAAGGACATCGTCCGAAGGTGTAACGGGTGCCAGAGGTTCGCAGACAAACCGCACGCACCTGGATCGGAGCTCAGGCCCATACCCCTGGACTGACCCTTCGCCCAATGGGGCCTCGACATGATCGGAAAATTTCCCAAGTCCTCAAAAGGAGGCCACGTCTACCTCCTAGTCGCAGTCGACAAATTCACCAAGTGGATCGAATCCATGCCCGTTACCAACCAAAAGGGTAAAACGGCCGTGAAGTTCTTCCAATCCATCATCTACAGGTTCGGCGTGCCGCATAGCATCATCACCAACAACGGGTCAAACTTCATCTCCAAAGAATTCCAGGACTTCTGCGAAGGCCTCGGGATCAACATACCATACGCCTCCGTAGCACACCCGCAAACAAAGGGGCAGGTCGAAAAGGCCAACGGCCTCGTCGGCGGTGGCATCAAGAAGCGCCTAATGAGCCCACTCGAGCGGCTTGCAGGAGCATGTGCAGAAGAGCTACCCTCCGTCCTCTGAAGCCTGCGCACAACGCCAAATAGCTCAACTGGCTACACGCCCTTCTTCATGGTGCATGAAGCCGAAGCCATGTTTCCTGCAGAGGTACGCCATAAGGCCCCACGGGTCATCACCTACAGCGAAGCCGAATCGACGGCCGCACTCGAAGACGCCGTCGACACTCTCTACGAGGCACGCGACATCGCCGCGGCTCGATCGGCGGTCTACCAGCAGAGCCTCCGCAACTATCACAGTCGTCGGCTACGACCAAGGTCCTTCGTCGAAGGAGACCTAGTCTTATGACTCAAGCAAGAGCGGCCGAAGAAGCTCGAGTCACCCTAGGAATGACCCTACGTCATCACCGAAGTCATCCCAGGTGGCGCCTATCGCCTGAAGCACATGGAGTCTGGAGTCGCATACTCCAACTCATGGAACGTCGCACAACTGCAACGCTTCTACCCCTAGCTATCTCCCCTTTACTTTCAATAAGGCTATTCAGCCAAGGTTACTCAACCGAACAATGTACCTCCTCATTACGATATGAATAAAAGCTAAGTGTCTCGCCCCAAAATTTATCTTTCACTCGCATTTCTTTATGCTACAACACAATCGGGGGCTCCCCCTCACCTCACGACTTCGTCGATTGAGAATAACGCATGTACACCTTAGTAGCTGATCACGTCAGGATAACAAAAAGGGCATGCATACAAACAAAGCACAACGTGCTAAAAAATCAACCTTTACATAAAAGGGCATAACACGCCCAGTCGAATATATACAAATTTTACATCTATATTTTTACAGGTCCTACCTATTCTGAAGGATCACCTGTGCACGGTGCTCAAAGAGATCTACAACTTCCTCGGCATACTGCCTCACAGCCGCATAGCGTGGGCGCATGTCCCACAGGCCACCATCTGGTCGAGAGGGCGGCCCAGCCGCCACAGCCGCAAGATTTATGTCAGGGCGATGCAGCCGCACAAGGGAAAGAGCAGCCTTCTGTAACTACCTCGGTGAATTACGCTCCTAGTTACAAGCCTGGATGAGCGGAAATGGTTGAAATAGTACGGTGGGGCCCAAATGCCACTCACAGGTAGACCGTTCGGCCGTCCCAACCATTTCCAATCATCGGGACAAGAACGGGCGGCGTAATCGGCAGGCGAAGGGATCAACTACATACACAAATGAGTATGTATGCAAGCCACCATACAACAGTACATCAGAGCCATTCCATCTAAAAAGAAAGGAAATATAGCAACGCCATACGGCAAGATTCAAATGTCCTAGATGGATATAATAGTTTAGGATATCTCCTCATACATCAAACATCAGAGTATCGGGCGGAAGCGGCAACAAGATCCGAATACGGATAAGAAGCAAATTGGCATAAGATGCCCCATAAATAAACACATCCCGCCCACAGATCTCACGGATCCCCGTTCCCGGAATCTCTACACCGAATGATCGTTGCTCACTTCGTCCGTCTCCTCCACCCAGTATCCATCTCGTGAGTGTACCTGTTCATCTGAATCAAACAATTTATCATGTGAGACCCTAGGGGTACTCAGCAAGTCTTTATGCCTCTAAAGGGGACATAACCTGGGGTGACGCAATTGCAGCAAAAGATAAACCCTAACAGTTCTATAGATACTCGCTAACCATCCGCCTAACCAAAGAAAATAGACGGATGTCCGTGAATTAATGACAACAATTATAACAGTAATATCAACAGATCCATCCTCCTCCTCGCTTACCAACGAGGAAGCGGACGAACAACCCCCATCTGTTGGCAGTTTTATTATCCATTCCATGAGTGTTGCACTATTTACTAGTCGACCATTTAGTCAAATTAAAAGCGGTACTTTAGTTATGCTTGTCTATGATCGAGAAACTGTGCTCCAAGTCGTCCATAATCGCGGACACGGCTTTCAGAAAGTTTTACCCTGCAGGGGTGCACAAATAGCAACACACACTCGATCAACCTCGGAAAAACCAAATCAAAACCCAACGAGGATTTCACGACAAAGCAATCACAAGATTCAGAAATATTTGGGGCCACCCATTAAGTATACCCACAAGTTAGCTGACTTGAGACGGACTCAAGGTTTGTGGGGCCGGGTCAGAACGATTGGGAACCCGAAGTGTGATGGGCTTGTCGATACAGCAGGTCACGATCCTAAAGACAGTGCTCCTCGCACAATTGTAAATAAAGCGATAAAGCATGGCATAAGTACAGGATAGTAAATAAAACCTCAAACTAGTTTCCGGCCCCAAGAAATAAGAATGAATCAAGCTACGCTCAGGGGTCCCATAATCCTCCGGATGTGGATAGCGCGAATATTCAAGGCAGGAATCAAGTACTCGGGTTCCTACAGGACACAAGTGAGCATGAAAAACCAAATAGCAGATATTGCTCACCGTGCCACTTTCATTAGTTATCCCATTACTACTCGAGGTTAAGTTGTTTAGGTACCTCGTTATCCATCGTGACACTCACATACCCTACACATGTTGTTTCACGACTCGCATGGCTCAAACAACTCTGTAATGGCTCATGGGATGGAGGAACAAGCTTGATGGGGTTTAAAAGTAAAGGCTATGCAAGATTTGGGATTCATTTAATGCAATCGCGACTCAATGATGCAAGAATAAGATAGAGGCAATAGGTACTATATGTATGCAAGCATGTGGTAGTGCTTGCTGGCAGCTCGATTGAAGCGAGAGAAGGATCAGGTAGTGCTCACGGTTTCTTGATATATCCCCTGCTCAGCGTCTATTCGAAGAAGAACCAAACAAACAAGGGCCAACATAAATAAGGTGCACAAGCATATGAATTAAATGCGACAAGCAAACAATCACGCCATGATGAATGATGCACAGTTTGCATGGCAATAAAGTAGCATGGCATGGGTGAGGTGTAGAATACAAGAAATTAACATTTTATTGAGTTTTAATCATGTTTTATGCTCAATTAAGTTGATGTAATCTTTATATTTATATGATGCATGCTGTAATTCAGAACATGGAATGCATAAACAGAAAGGTCTCGTCGAGATAATCATGTTAGACATATCATTTGTTAAATTTGGAGTTATAAAACAAAAAGTTATTAATTAATTAAGAAAAGGGCATTTTATTGTAATTTTAATCAACTTGAAATTTAAAGTGTTCAAAATATATTTTGGATAGCATATTTGAATTCCTCACATTTTTCTGATTTGAAAACATATATTATTTGTATTATATGGAATTATGAATTTAAATTTATTTTAAAGTCAAAATTAGTCAAATGGAGTCAAAGTCAAAGGTTTGACTAGTTTGAATTAGTTCTGAAAATATTTGACTAAAGATTTGAATTCACATTCGAAAACAAAACATATTTCATATAAGGTTTGAATTCAAATTCCAAATCATCTGAAAGTTATGAATTAGTTTATAAGATATATTTGAATTTGGATTTTCTGAAAACTTCTGGACTTTTGTTACCCAGGAGAAGTTACCCGAGGAGGATGACAGGTGGGCCGCATTGCTGACTGGGCATAGGACAGGTGGGTGGAGGACCACGGGTTGGGACAGAGAAAACCACAGGGGCCTTTTTACAAAAAGCCTTGAAGAGCTGGTCTGCGGGTTGAGTTTTAGAAAGGCCAAGGGTCTGCGTGCAAAACTGCCAGGAGCTGATCGATTTGGAGCCTGACGAACTGAATCCTGTTAGAGCGAAAGCTGCTAGCTTGCTCCAATTTGCGTCGAAGATGGCGAGCAATGCATTGGAAATTTTGGGACGCCGTAAAAACCAAAGTTGTAGAAGGGACATAGTCCTACGATTTTCATGTTTAGGTTTTCTCCAACAGAGGACTCTACGAGCCGGGAATCTACGAAGAACAGAGGACAGAAACAGGTGGCGGAAGCCGATTTTTCTGCACCCGAAAACTGCTAGATCAATCATTCTTTCGAGGTTGATTCCCAGGTCTTTGGTGCACCAAAACGGGCGTGTAGGTACTCGTTTTGAAGAGGGAAGAACCTAGTTTAACTACATGCAAAGGACGCACGCGGGGGTGAACTATGGTAGTTGCAAGATCACGAAGAACAGAGGCTGGCGCGTACTGATGGTTGCGACAGGCTGCTGCTCGACGATGCCCTGCTTCGACGATGATTGCGAGCGGCACGGTGGATCAAAACAATCGTGCAGCGGCTCGTTTTAAAAAGGGATACAAGGGATACAAGAAGTTGCTCATGTCTTGGGCTGAGGTTGGATATGCGAAGCTTGAGATTGCGGCGAAGTTGGCGGTTTCGCAACTCAAAGCAATGATGCAAGCGGCGTCTGCAGGCGTTCGGCGAGCGGCGGTCTACAGCAAGAGGAAGGTATGAACCATGTCATATGGGTCGAGGAACCTCACCAACGTACCGCTAGGTGAGCTGATCTTGCTGAAGAGGCGGACATCAGCGGGGAAGCTCGTGATCTGGTTCTTCCGGTCATGGCGACGGCGAGCTCCGTCCAGTGGGTTCCAGGCGCAGCTGCTGGTACTGGTCGTCGAGGAGGAAGCAAGGGAGGCGCATGGTGTCCTCATCACGGCTCGACGCGCTCCAGAACCTCGGCTAGCAGGGTAGGCCGATGCTAGGGTTCATGGTGGTCAGATGTGGAGCTCGGTTAGGATAGGAAGGAGAGGTGCGAGGGCGTCCAGATCTCGATATGGGGCTGCCCTGGGGTGGCTGGTTAGGTGAGGAGAGGGAGGGAGGAAGCACATGGGGTGGTGGTGGCTTTTGCAAAAGGTGAGGAGGGAAGGCACGAGAGGCAGGAGGTGGGGGCGATCGAGCACGTGAGAGAGGGCGGGGAGGAGGAAAAACAGTGCACCAGCTTGAGGTCCACCTGGTCTGGTCGAGCCAGAGGGGAGGGAGGTGACCAGGTCGGGTAGGAGGGGGCTCGGCCTAGGGTTTCGGTAGCCTCGGGTGTGGGCCAGGGAGAGAGGGCCAGGTGGGGCCAGCCAGGTGAGGGACTCGGCATGGGGAAGAGGAGAGGTTGAGGAGGGTGTAACTAGGGTTAGACGAGGGATTAAGCTTAAGGTTAGAGAGAGGGGTGAGGTTTAGGGTAGGGTGATGATGTGCACAAGGTGATGGTTAGAAGAGAGCAAGAGATTAGCTAGAAGAGGCATATGATGGCCAAAAAGAGAGTGAGATAGAGAGGGTTGTGTAAGAGCAAAGGAAGAGAGTTAAAGAGAAAAGGAATACTCCACTTTAAAATCCGAGAAAATAAAACCCAAGGAAAAGAAGATGGTAGAGATCTTGCATGGCCCATGCATGAGTAGTAAATGCCATGTTTAAAATATTGTGAAAACAAAATAATAAGCATGGCATTATTCCTATGCATTACCCAAAATGTGGAGTAAGGCCAAGCAAAAGAATTTATAGAAGTAGATCCATCCTATCTCCCATGAGCTAGATTAAAATACCAAAAGAAAAATAGAATACTAGCTCATGGATAATGGAATGGTGGAATTATAAGGTGGTGAAAGAAAGGTGGTGGAGTGGAATAAAATATATGCCCCCAACTCAACTTGGGCATTTAAACAATATATCAAGAACCAAATACAATATCAAGAGACAAATACAATTTACAATGCATATGAGAGAAGAACCAAAACAAACGGGTTTTATATGATGCCCAAATGCAAGGTGGCATGATGACATGAGCATGATATAATGATGATGCAACAATTATATATGTGAAGTAGCCATTATATTACTAGACCAAGTAGCATTACAATTGTTAGACAATTGGGATGCTACACCTTCACACCAGCAACTAATTGGTGTCGCACCAGCTCCCTAACATGATGCACATCTCGAAACTTCACCAGCAAGCTCCAGAGAGTCGATGGCGCTTCATCCAGGGGAAACATTACATGCAGAATTGACGCCAAGGAAGTCTTCACTTGCCGCAGCACCCGTGACACTTGGTGAGCACGATCCTGCATAGTCGCAAGGACCATGGCACGGTCGCGATCCATCCAGAAAAAGCGACCGGCTTCCATGTCTTGCTGGGTCAAGCAATTGATCCGAACTGCAACGCGCTCCTTCTCCTCCTTTGGAACAAGGTTAGCACCTGCAACACCTACAAAGTAAGATGACCAGCCAACAGGTGCATCCAAAAACAAGCAGCAGCTCGAAGAAACTGACACTGCAGCTGTTCGGCCAAACTCCGCAGATCCCCCATCAGATATTCCTCTCTGGTGGCGCCTTGCTCCGCCTTCGACTTCCGAACGTCTGCATGGCCTCGGATGCCAAGCAACTCCTTCTAAAGACTGCGAACGCGGTCATGAAGAAATGCAAGATGCGACGCATCATCCAAGGATGGTCGCGGCTGCGGAGCAGACGAGGTATTGACGGGGTCATCACCTGAAGGTCCCTAGAGAAAAACAGACAATAATATGAACAACACATGAATGGGAAACAACTCGAAGATTCATTATATACAGCAAAAGCCACTGCGTGGCACAAGAGGTGTTCATGGAGATATTACAACAAAAGAATACGACAACTATCCTACAACTACAAGGCCTAATCAGCTACGTCCTGAGTGGCCTCGGAGCTAGATTGCCTGCTCTTGACCTCTTCCTGCTGCCTCAACGCGTACTCCGCCAGCAGGTTAATCAGCTTTGGCCCATAGCGTTTACATCAGGCAACATAGAGGGCAAAGGCTACATCGGATCCGTCGGGGGCCGTCGGCATCTGGGAGGTGACCTGGTGAAGATCCAGCTCCGCCCCGGACGCCATGGCCATCGCCAGCCCCATGGACATGTCGATGCCTTTCTGCTTGCGCTTGTACGCCGCGGGCTCCTCGGCTGATAGCGCATCCGCGAACAAGTCGACATCCTCAAGGCCAACGCCCTTGGGGACGAGCTCCTTGTAGAAGCGCCCGAGAACCTCCTTAGCTTTGGCAAGAGAGCCAACCACAGTGCTGCAGTGGTATTGGACCGCCGCAGTAGCATCATCCAGAGCACTACCATGCTCCAGAGCACTGCGGTCGAACTCAATGCCCGCGGCATCTAGATAAACGGAAAAATCAAAGTGAGAATCAAACAAAGCCATAGAGACAAGGCAGTCGAAATGGAACAAGTACAGAAGAAATTACTCACCCGAAATAGCCTTGGCAACAACCATCAGCTTGTCGTCTACCTCCTTCTCGCACGAAGCTGCGGCGGTGGCGAGCTGCTCCTCGCGGTCCGTAGCCTCCTGCTGCAGGCGCTCCTTGGCCGCAGCTGCGTCAGCTAGCTCCCGCTCAAGGCACTCCTTCGCACCAACATCTTCCTCGGCCTTTTTCTCCACTCGCCCGAGGCTCTTTTTGAGATCATCAAGCTCGCGAAGGGCAGTGTTATTTTCATCTGCAAAAAGCAACAAGAGCATGTGTGAGCTTTGTAAGCTAGCAGGCAGACGGAGAAGCAGAAGACCTAGTTAAGGATGTACCTTGAAGCCGCTGCAGGATGGCCTCCAATGCTAGGTGCTGCTTCACTAGCTGGTTGGCGCCTTGCACAAAAGGCTGCGAGAAGAAGCAAGTTATCAGGAAAAGGGCTCGGGGGCTACGCCCAAGAAGCGAGCAAAACAAAATCAAGCACATGAAAAGCGCTCGGGGGCTCCCCCTGAGACACGCACAAAACAGAAGGTATGATCAGCACATCATACCAAAAACGCTCGGGGGCTCCCCCCACGGCAAGAACGAAAACACTTATATGATCAGACGGAGACTCCGAATGTCTGGCTGTAGTCTTCTGGGAGACGATCAACCGAGCCTCCCGCGGAGAAGGATTCAGGGCAGCGCCTCCAGAGGTGCACCGTCTGAGATGGGGGAGGCGTCACCTTCGACTCCCCTACTAACTCATGAGTGCCATTGCTAAATGAGCCCTCAGAGGAGTGGCTTCAAACAAAAATATCAGTCAAAGACAAGAAAAGCAACAATGAAAGATAGAAAAAGGCATCCGAAGGTACTTACGAGTCCATATCGCTCAAGTTGAAGACAGGCAAGGTCCTCTTGTTCTTCTTCTCTTCCTTCTTATCTTCCTTCCTCTGCTTCGCCGGCGGCTGCGGTGCTATAGCCTGCACAGGCACATCCGTAATAGGGAAGGAAGAGCCACCATCACCTACACTATGACGCACAAGGCATGGCGGGTCCCTAGGCGTCGGCAGAGTCGAAGCATCCGATGATTTGCTCGAGCTCCGTGCCCGCTTTCGGGTCTGCTCCTCGCTCGACTCAACGGCTTCTTCAACCGATGATCGCGCCGAGGGAAGCTTAGACATGGAGTCCACTACCTCATTGTCCGGCACATCCGGAAAACGTCCGGGTAGTGGAGGCACCATGCCAGGTACCTTGAACTCCTGCATAATGGAAACAAACTTTCAAAACAAGGAAGTACAAGAAAACGGAGTCGAAAAAAGCGCTACGCGCACGTCCCAGATCTACACCTACGGCACCGGTCGAGAGACGCTGAATGGAGGGGTCAGCGATCTCTCCGGAAGGTCCTCGCCAGCTTTGAACTTCATCAGCGGCCGAAGGACTCTGTCGAGGTCCCCCTTGGAGATCTCCTCAGGCGCAACTCACGTTGGGTCGTGGCGGCCAGAATAAAGGAACATCGAGTGCGTCCTAGCCTGGAGCGGCTGCACCCGACGTTTGAGGAAGGCGCGGATAATATCCACACTGTTCACCTCCTTCTCCGGAATCACCTAGAGGTCCTCCACCCGACGGTAGAGCTCCTCTATCTCCTCCACCTCACCCTCCAGGATGTGGTTCTTCTAGGACCTCTTCGGCTGGATTGTCTAGGTGGAGTCGAAAGGGGCAAGGCCAAAGTTTTGCCCGTCCACTATGGAATCGCGGATATAAAACCACCTCCTCCGCCAGTATTGGACGGACTCAGACATCAAAAAGTAAAAGAAGAGAAAATTGGATCGAAGGGAAATAATGCAGCCACCGATCGGATAAACTCTGTCGGAGCCGGATTGTCTCTTCACGGAATAGAGCTTCTAGAAGAGACCAAAGTGTGGCTCGATACCGAGCCAGCACTCGTATAAGGTGATGAAACAGGCGATGTGGAGAAGAGAATTTGGCGAGAGATGATGGAGTTGGATGCCATAGAAAAAAAGCAGTCCACGGATAAAATCGTGGACTAGGAGAGAGAGGCCCCGAAGGACAAAAGCAACAAACATGACCGGAAACCCTGCGGGTGGACGGGGAATTACCTCGTCGTCGGGAATCTTGACGGCCTCCTTGTCCTGCGGGATCAGACCCTGCTCATGAAGCTTGCGCAGGTCGCCCTCGCGCGTCTCCGTACGTCGCCACCCGCCATCGGTGACGCAAGTGGCGGCGGTGCCCTTTTTGCCGCTGGCAGCAGCGCTGGTGCCTAGCGCGATGGAGGCCTTCTTCGGTTTCCCCATTGCAGTACGGCGACGGCGGCGGTGTAAGCGCAGAAAAGAGGATGGGAAGGATCGAAGAACTTCCAGCGCGCGGCAAGAAAAGCTCAAGAAAGTGGAAGCAGTGAAAAGCGAATGGCTGCAGTGAAAACAAACAAAATTTCCCCCACGGTTATAAGGACGAAGACGATGAACAGGGACCATCCATCGGGATGCCCGAGAGCCAGCATCAAATCCATTCATCCACGTGTCAGCACAGCAGCGAACCATTGCTCGCACGACGTCTACTACGCACAGAAACCGAGGAGACGCCGTAATTATAGCCACGCCGCGCGTGACCAGTCAACTCCAAGTTAGAAAGTGGAACCCACGTTCGTCCAGTCGCGTCACCTCTGGCGCTGCAGACGCTTGAGGTCACCGATCGTCAGCACTGACGCCATCAAAGCTATACTAGCAACGGTTACAAATTTTCAGCTCAACAGCTAAAGTACTCAGTCGAATCTAAGATTCGAGCAACTACTCGGGGCGCTACTCCTATCAGGTGTGCTGGCCGCGCACCCGAAGAATGAATAGCGTACTAAGCCAATGATCTATTTTCTTCGAGTCCTACGTCGAGTCTACGACTCCACTACGGACTCGGGGGCTACTCCCATAAGGAGGATTGATTCAAGCATCCGAAAAAATTGTGTCCTACGGACCTGAAGCAAACATCGGTTGAACTAAAGTCTCTGCTCGAGTCTACGACTCGAACAGACACTCGGGGGCTACTCCCATAGGGAGCGCTGGTTGTGCACCCTACGAATTCCTCGACTGCGATCCTTCGGATCAGAATGCAAAAACTTTTCGGCAAACTTGCCTTGACTAACTCTAAGTGAGTGGCATCCTCCTTGTCCACCCGAAACACCTCTCTGGTGATAAAATTTCGGATGTTGTGTCTACGACGCAAAGATAAGACCTATAGATACCATCTGATGGCCTGGTAACGCACACGGCTGCGCTCTGCTAGTAAAAATCCATGCAGGCACGATGAAAATCCCGATGGACGCGTTGGGTACATCATTCGAAAGTTACTGGAATTCTACTCCTGTAAGTCCTCAACGGCTTGAGTTGAATTACGCCAGCATTTGTTCCGGGTTCGAGTTGAGGGACTCGAATCTGAAGAAGATCGTGTTGTTTTGTCCTAAGACAGTTAACTGGCCCTGATGCGTCGGGAGAGTCAGGCACACGAATCAACAATGCCTACACACTAAAATCATTCTCTGATGAACAGTAACAGCTGCACCCGAAAGATTGAAGAGTTCTCAGCCGAATCTACGATTCGACCAAACACTCGGGGGCTGCTGACATGGTTATACTCTACGGGTACACGACATCACATACCTGGTCCAGCCCAAGGAAGGCCCATGAAAATATACGCGTCCCATGAAGACTTTCGGGTGGCCCAAGGCCATGACGTCTTCGGATCCTTGGATAGCAAGACTAGATTGGATAAAATATTCAAAGGGGCAAACCCTAAACCTGTAACCGACTCGATCTGTGCCCGGGACCTGCCTACCTCTATATAAAGGCTAGGAGGGCACGACGAGGAGGGATATTTCATACCACTGCATACACACCTCCACGCCAGATTGCATCTATGCACCCCTGTAACTTTTGGTTCCGCCGTAATCAAGAGCAGACAAGCAGGAGTAGGGTTTTCCCACCGGGGGCCTGAACCTGGGTAAATCTCGTGTCCCCTGGTTGCTTGTCTGTTAACCGTTCCGCGATCTCCAGCACCCCCCTCTTCTCCAAAACCCAAGCTCATAACAATGGGCATTGATGAGATCAAACCTTGTCACCGCCGGTTGGGATGAGTTGCATTTGTGAAATCCCCGGCGTTTGTAAACCCTCCACGATATAGTGAAGTTTCGCTGGCTGGATCCCGTGGTTTTTTCCTCTCTTTGTTGGAGAGGTTTTTCCACGTTAAATCTATGTCCCCTTGGTGTGATTTCATTTTCGTTCTTCGTTATTTACTTGTCGCAATTATAACAAGTGGTATCAGAGCCCCAAGTTCCAATCTAGGGTTTGCGATATGTCGTCATTGAAGTTCGATCTACCACAGCTGGATTACACCACAAGATTCTCCTTGTGGCAGGTGAAGATGCAGGCGATTCTCGCCCAAACTTCTGATCTGGATGAAGTGCTGGATGGATTCGGGGAAAAGAATGCTAAGACCTGGTCCGTCGAAGAGAATCGGAAGGACTGTAAGGCTTTGTCTTTGATTCAACTTCATCTGTCCAATAATATTTTGCAGGAAGTACTAGAGATAAAATCTGCTGCTGCCATGTAGGCAAAACTGGAAACGATCTGTGTGTCAAAGGATCTAACCAGTAAGATGAACGTGAAGATTAAGTTGTTCTCGCATAAGCTGCAAGAAGGTGGATCGGTAATAAATCACATATCTATTTTTAAAGAGATTGTTTAAGACTTGTAGTCTATGGAGGTAAAATATGATGATGAGGATTTAGCTCTTCTAATCTTATGCTCGTTGCCTAGTTCTTATATACATTTTCGTGATACAATAGTGTTGAGCCGTGATGAACTAGCCCTTGCCGAAGTACATGAAGCCCTTGAACAGGGGGAAAAGATGAAAACTATGGTAGGACCCGATGGGACGTCATCCAAGGCTGAGGCTCTACAGGTTCATGGCAGGTCCAAGCAGAGGTATAACAACTATGGCAACAGAGATAAGAGCAAGGACGGTATAAGTCGTCCAAAGTCCAAGGTAAAGGACAATTTTTGCAGGTATTGTAAGAAATCTAATCACGTTATTGATGATTATTGGAAGTTGTAGAATAAGGAGAAAAGGAACAAAACTTACCAACCGAAAGATAGGTCTGAAGGTACTGGTAAGGTTGTTGTCGTTTCTGATAGTTCTGATGGTGAATGCTTAGCCGTTTTTGCTGCTTGCGCTTCTCGTGATGATGAATGGATACTTGATATTGTATGTTCGTTCATTCTGTAACAAATATTGGTTCAGTTCATATGATTCTGTGCAGACTGGAGATTTTGTGCGTGTGGGGAATGATAACCCATGCCATATTGTTGGTGTTGGATCCGTTAAGATCTATAAGACACCACCCTTTATAAGATAGAGATCTCTGTGTTTACAATGCTAGTCCCTGGATCAATAGCTATCATTCACAGTTTAAGATGTAATATCAAGAAACAAAGGTCATAATACAACTTTATAACCAGGAATAAAATAATTCATTACATCTTACATAGATCATTTGGCTATCTCATTACAATGCATCAGAAATAACTATATAGCATGGATTCCTTCATCTTCAAAGTGCCACAGGCAATCATGTTGGTTGTATACTTGTAATCCTATTCAACACACTTCACTAACATTAAACAAACCAGCAACATAATAAGTTATAGCCACAAGGGTCAATATATTTGAATTGTATTAGCAAGTGATACTATGGTAGATTAGTGGTATCTATCATCTATATGCATTTGGCTAAGTGGATTTTAGGCTTGCTTTGCTCAAAATAAGGTTTTCCTTATAAGTTGAAAACACTAAGTTTTTGTTTGTCAAAATCACCCAAGGCATCTACCAATAGGAATTGGTGATCCTTTAACCCTTGTTCAACCACATGTTTTTAACTTAGAAATTGGGATGAGGAGTTCCTTGATAGCTTTCATGTCTTGATGCTCAAATTGTCCATTGCCGGGGACACGGCTAAGTACTTAGATTTTTTCCTTCTCGAGAGGTGGTGCACTTTCCCCACAAGACTCGACATGCATCGAGACGAGATCTTTCAGAAGACTTCCCTTAGACAAAATGGACGCATTCCATCCTATCACCCCCTACCACCTTTTTTCCATCTGGCTAAGTTATTGCAACCTATATGATCAAGGCAGAGCCCATATGCCATGTGGCTGCACTAGAAGCTTCTAAACACTAAGTATCTCAAATCCCTTTGTTCCTGGGTGGCTTTCCACAAGTGAGATACACCAGGTATTGCCCCTGGGTAACCACTCAACACAATCCATCCATTCCATTCCACCCAGGTGATTTATTCACATAGTTGTTTTATTAAGCAAAAACATAAGTCAAAAGACTTAGTAAAAATTTCCATAGCATGTGTATATAATGGGATAAATACATGACAACACCACTTGCCTTTTTAGTAGAGAAACTATGTTCACTCCTTGATCTTGCAATGGCCACACTCCTCAAAGTTCACTACAAGTCAATCAAGCAAGGCACAAATTCAAAACTAGCATTCAAACAAATCACCACATAAAATAAAGAAAACAAAACAATGCATGCAAGCATGCAAAAGATTTTTTTATTGAAAAAGTGGTTTCTAATAAGGCTATAAACATGTCAAAACACCTATTGATCATTTATAAAAGTATCAAAAACATTTGAAATCAAGTTAGTGAAAATAGGCCATTTAAATCATTTTTGTTTTGCTAGAAATGATTTTATTAGAGGAATAATTTGTAGTGTTAGCCAAATATGTTTTTAAACACAAATTTTGGTGTTTATGGTCAAAGTGTTTAAAACAAATCCATTTGCAAAAGTTTCACTCAAAAACCATTTTTAAATCATAGCAACATTTTTGTTTTACTAGAAATGCTTTTATTCAAGGTAATATTTTTCTAGTGTTAACAAAATATATTTATAAACCCAAAAAGTCTATGTTTCTGGTCAGTAGGTTCAAAACAAATCGTTTGCAAAAGATTTTACCCAAAAATCATTTTTAGAATAATTTTTATAACCAAAATAGACCTAATAATGTTTCTGCAAAAACACCTAATTTTACAAAAGCAAAATACTAACTAAGGGAATGGTTGCAAAGGTTTTATTTTCCTGATTCAAATGATATAAAATTTGCAAATTTTGGACGTGTGGATCAAAAGTTATGAATTTTGGAAAATCATTCATCTAATAGAATCTTTTCTGTTTTTAAAACAAAGGCTGGGCCACGTGGTTGTTTCCTACTGGCTAATAACGGTTCGTTAGGATCACACAATGTGGAATGTTGGATTTAAATGACATCGCACAGTGCAGATTAGCTCGTACCTGTTCGCTTAAGCAATCTAACTCAATCTCATGATCGGGATCTAACGGCTCACAGCGGCTCGACCAGAGATGGGCGGCGCTGGGCAACGGTGACCGGCGGTGGTGCTCAGGCGATGGTGTTCCGGCGACTACAGGAAGCGAGGATGGAAACAGAGTGGCTTATCATGCTCGCGTGGTTGCAGTGAAGCTCAAGGTGGTTGTCGTTCGTCGAGGGGCGCATGGGTTCGTCGTCGATTGCTCGCCAGAGAAGCTCCTGGCGACAGGTGTGCTCGGGCATCGTCAGGGGCGAGGATACGAGGCGCGCTAAGGCGGAGAAAAGAGTGCGTCAGACGCGCATGAGAGACGCGAGCAAGATCGTGTCAACCAGAGAGGAGGGGCAATCGACATCGGGAAGGTTGCGGAGTCGGGCGAGAGGCGATGGCGGTAGCGTCGTCGGAGGCGATGTTACGATGCGAGCGAGCTAGGGCTACTGGTAGGTGCGGGTGATGCTGGCGATCAAACAAGCATTCACTAGGGGGGCGGGGATGGTCTGGCTTCGCCGAAATCGATGTTGAGGCTCGCCGGAGGCAGTGGCGTTGTAGCGAGCAATTTGCGCAGCCTGGTGGCTCCGGGGAAATGAGGACTAAGGGGAAAGGAAGATGGGAGGGAGGTGATTATGTACGCGTGGTCGCGGGGCATAATTAGTGCAGCGTTATTGCGAATTAACGACGCGGAATCAAAGCAGAAAACAGACGGGGAAAGGGGAAGAACAGGTCGCAGGGTGGAGACGATGATGCTGATGTGGCATGGGTCCACGCGGTCAGTGAGTGAGGAGGTAGAGGCCGCGGTAAGAAAACGTTTCGCGCGGGAAAAAGAGAGGGCTCCCGGGTGGGCTGTTGTTGGGCCTGTTGGGCTAGGTTAGGCTGGGTAGGTTAGTTGGGCTGCCTTTTTCTATTTTTTCTTTCTGGTTTCTTTTTCTTTTTCCATTTCTATTTTGATTTTATTTAAATGATTCCAAACTCAATTTGAATTCAGATTTTGGTCAAACCTTATCTAAATCTTTTCAGTAGGTTTTATCTATTTATTAATGTATTTAAATAATCCATTTAGAATATTTTCTTATATTCTCTTATGGTTTATTATTTATTTAAAATAGACATTTGTATTTAGATAAATAGGATTTAAATATGGTTCAAATCGACATTATTTTATTCAAATGATTTAAACACCTTGTTTAAATTCAAATGTTTCTCAAATCTTTTCAGTAAGTTTATATTGCTTAGTAATGTGCTTAAAATTCTATTTTTAGAATATTCAAATATTCTTTTATGGTTTAATATTTATTTAAATGAAGTTTGTGTCTTTATTCAAACCATTGATTCAAGCTTCCATTTGAATTCAAATTTCACCAAACCTTTTCAATAGGTTTTAAATCATTTAGGAGTTGATTAGTAGGCCCACTTTGGAAAATATTCAAATATTTTGTCATGATTTATTATTTATTTTAATTAGGCCCTTTTTCTTTATTTGCATAATTTGAATATGGTTCCAAACCATATAATTCTATTTAATTATTCATTTATTCTTTTTAAGTTAATTGGATAACTGCTAATCCATTTTGGCAATTTCAATTATTATTTTCCCAAGTTTTAATTAATCATTTATATTAGGGATTTTTTCTTTACTCAAAACAAATATGGTTCAAGTCCATATAAGTTTTTATTCAAATAATCTTTATTCCTTTATTTAATTTGGATTTTCTTTATTCCATTTGCTTATGGATTTAATTCAAGATTTAAATTGTCTTCTAAATAATTTTCTTGGGATTTATTATTTATTTAGTTTAGGCAATTTATCTTTATTTAAATAAAATTGAATATGGTTTAATCCATTGAGAAGCCCCTCTTTGATTGGGCTCCTTTTTATTTAAATAATCTTTTACTCCTTTTTATTATTCAATAAACTTTCATTCCATTTGTTTATGAATTTGGCCAAGATTTAATTTGTCTTTTAAATAATCCTTATTTAATTATTTCTTTTTTTATCTTATAAAATCCATATTTTTTTATTTATAGATCCAAAATTGGTGATTCCAATTTTGTATAATTTTATTTAATATTTTTTTATCTTTTTATATCCTTTTAGGATTACTTTGTTCATAATTTGGCATGGATTTTAGTTAGGAGATTTATTAGCTTTGGAAATTATTTCCTTTTATCTTATTAAATTCATAAGTTTTTATCCATGGCTCCAAATCTTTTCTTTAGGGTTTTGGTTTAACTTTTCCAAGTGTTTAAATTTCAAGATACATTTATTGATGAATGCATTTCACTTGATTGAAATTTTGTTGGATTCCCTTTTCATTCAAATTTGTTTAAGAAGGGTTTTGATGTTTCCATTTAGAAGCAAAAGGTTTCTTTTCGCCCTAAATTTCAACAATTGTTTCTTTTGTTTATTTATTTTTCACATTTCAAAATTTCGCCCTAAATTTCAACGCTGAGTGAGGTGAAGCACATACCAAGCATGGCCAGAAATTTGATCTCCCCGAGTACCATGGACGTTGATGGATACAAGTATGCCGCTAGGTATAGAGTTCTGAAGGTATCAAAAGGTTCTCTTATTCACATGATAGGTGATATGAATTGTGCTAAATTATATGTTCTTATAGGTAGCACTTTGCCGGGTATTGCTTCTGTTGTTACTTCTAATGATTCTGATGATTATGGTAAAACACATCTGTGGCATATGCGTCTTGGGCATATGAGCGAACAAGGCATGGCAGAGTTGGTCAAGAGAGAGCTGATTGATGGTTGCAACTTGAGTAAGTTTGAGTTCTGTGAGAACTATATTTTTGGTAAGCATAAAAGAGTTAAATTCAATGCTTCCGTTCATACCATCAAAGGCATATTAGATTATGTGCATGCTGATGTATGGGGTCCGTCTCATAAGACCTCTATTGGTGGTGATAATTACATGCTTACTATTATTGATGACTACTCAAGAAAAGCGTGGCCTTATTTTCTGAAGCATAAATCTGATGTTTTTGATGCTTTTAAGAAGTGGAAAGTTATGGTTGAAAAGCAAACTAAGAAAAAGGTAAAGGTACTATGTACTGACAATGGTATAGAATTCGGTTCTAATGAGTTTGAGGAGTTTTGTAGTTACGATGGCATGATCAGGCATCACACCATCCCCTATACTCCTTAGCAGAATGGCACAGAGAGAAGCAGTGCTCATGAAAATCGAGGCAATGGCGATGAGCAAATGGCAAAGGGTAAAACAAAAATCACTGTTTACCCACGGTACTAAAAGAGGAAGACAACGAACACGAGCCGTTGATCCCGAAGCCCTAGCGCGCACCCAAGATCCAACCCTACACGTGTCAGCACAACAACGAACTGTCGCAGCACACCGTCCACTACGCACGGAAACCGAGGATACACCATAATTTTTGCGACGTATGCGCATGACTAGTCAACTTCAAGTCAGATGGTGGGACCCACGGTCGTTCCGTCGCATCATCTCTGCCGCCGCAGACGGTTGAGATCACCAATCGTCATCACTGACGTCATCAAGGCTAATCTAGCAACGGCTGGAAGTTTTTGGCTGATCAATCAAGTACTTACTCGAATCTACGATTCGAGCAACTACTCGGGGGATACTCCTATCAGGAGCACTAGCCGCGCACCTGATAAATGATTAAGGTACTACACCTCGCAAATATCTTCGGGTCCTACGTCGAGTCTATGAATCCACTACAAACTCGGGGGCTACTGCCATAGGGAGGATTGGTCGAGCATCCAAAAAAATTGTGTCCTTCAGACCTAAGCTGAAAACAACTGAACTAAAGTTTCTGCTCGAGTCTACGACTCGAACAAACACTCGGGGGCTACTCCCATAGGAAGCACTGGCCGCGCACCCTATGAATTCTTCGACTGTAATCTTTCGGATCAAATACGACAAAATCTTTTGGCAACTCTGCCCAAACCAACGCTAAGTGAGAAGCAATCTCCTTGGCCACCCGAAACACCTCCACGATGATAAAGTTTCGGATGTTGTGTCTACGACATAAAGATAAGCCCTACAAATATCATATGATGTCCTGGTAACGCACCTGACTGCGATCTGCCAGTAAAACTTCTATGTTAACATGCACGATGAAAATCCTGACGGACGTGTTGGATACATCACTTGAAAACCACTGGATTTGACTCCTATAAGACCTCAATGGCCTGATCGAATTACGACAGCATTCGTTCCGGATTCGAGTCCGGGGACTTGGGTCTGAAGAAGATCGTGTTGTTTTTTCCTATGACAGTTAACTGGCCCTGATCCGTCGGGAGAGTCAGGCACACGCATCAACAATCCCTATGAACTAAAACATTTTATCTTTAAAATAACAGGCTCAACTGTACCCGAAAGATTGAAGAGTCCTCAGCCGAATCTACGATTCGACTGAACACTCGGGAACTACTGACATGGTTATACCCCACAGGTACACAACATTGGTATATCTGGTCCAGCCCAAGGGAAGTCCCACATCAAGAAACGCGGCCTGTGGAGATTTCGGGTGGCCCAAACCCATGATATTTTCGGATCCATGGAGAGCAAGCTAGAGTAGATAGAATTTCAAAGGGTACAAAACCTAATCTATAACCGACTTGACCTAAGCCCGGGACCTTCCTATCAATATAAAGGCTAGGAGGGTACGGCGAGGAGGATCTCAACTCACCGCATACACACCTCATGCCAGATTGCATCTGCGCACCCTTGTAACCTTCGATTTCACCGTAATCAAGAGCAGACAAGCAGGAGTAGGGTTTTCCCTCCGGGGGCCTGAACCTGGGTAAAATCTCGTGTCCCGCGTTGCTTGTCTGTTAACCATTCCACGATCTCCAACATCCCCATCTTCTCCAAAACCCAAGTCCATAACAATGGGCATTGATGAGATCGAACCTCGTCACCATCATCTCGAGGGCTCGTTGTATGTTGTCTAATGCAGGTATGCATAGGCGTTTCTAGGCTGAAGAAGCCAACACAATGTGTTACCTCATCAACATGTGTCAACACCCGAATTTTTCAATACTAGATGCCTGTTATGCCATACATCGCAATCCCAGGATTACCATTTTTGCGAGACATAACAGAATTGGATACCATAGTACTTCATCCATTACAAACAATACATAAGTTCTTACACAAATGGGGATCTCATGATCCAGTTCTTAATACAACATCAAGCAGCGGAATACGTAATAATAACGGTAGCGTAGGCGAAGCTCCATCTTGAGGTCACAGCAATCTTGCGATGGGAGATGATCCTAGTTGTCATAACCTTCCTGGAGTCCATCTTCTAGGTACTCCTCTTCATAGTCTGGCCATGGGAATAGCCAGGGACAAAGCCATGAGTACTCTTTAAGTGCTCGCAAACTAATACTAACAGGTAAGGGGTTTTTGGATAATAGGACACTAGGCTCTAGGGTTGTTTTGCAAAAAGCCAGGTTTATCTTTACTAAGTTCCAAAGCTAGTCACAATTTTATAACTCCTAAGTGGGATCTTGTAATTCAGGTCACAACTCTGTTGTGGTCAAGTCAAAGTCTCAATTCATTTCACAGGTCATTTTGAAAAGTCTGACGGGGGAACAGTATGGCCACTCCAACTGTCCATAACCGCGGACGCGGCTATTCGAATAGTTTGACACTCTGCAGAGATTGTAAACTTTCACCACAACATTCGATACATCCGTCAGGAACAAATCCTGAATTCACCATACTCAGTATGCGGATAATCAATCCTAACCTTTCAATTACACGCCCTAGTATAAGCACCTCTCATGTGAGTTTGGCCTCCCAACAATGACCACTGTCATCTTGGGTACTGCACAGGTGGACAATCTTCACAAGGTAGCCTCATCTCAGACCTTGGCCGTGAGGGAAATAATACTAAGGTATATAAGTTTCCAGTCAAGCCCTACCCAATCTTCGGGTATTGTGGTTGTACGATAAAATTGGAATGGTATCGCATCCAGATAACCATCAGTTTTATAAAGGTCTAAGGCTCATGCCTCAACATTTTTATCACCAGAATCATCAAGTGTTTGGAAACACATGTCCAAAACATTTCAATAGAATGATCCATCATTCCAAGGTTTTCGTAACCATTTTCCACCAAGTATTCCCATCTAAAAGTTGATCAAGTTTTATGCTTAGCACTAGCATCTACAGGTGGGGTAGTACTAATGAGGGTGGTAACTAGTGGAGTTTCACTAAGTCCAACCTTATATCTTAGGTGATATCAAGGTTTCTAGCTTAGGCCAAATTTTATGCTCTTTATGCAACCTTCAGCACAACTGTCTAGTATCTACCAAACTCTTAGGTAGACTCTAAGTAAGCTTTGATAAAGAAGCTTGCCATAAAACTAGGATTGGTTTATCAAGTGGGTAGGATCACATATGCTTAAGGCATATAGTAGTCATCTCGCAAGTATGGGTTTGTGGCATCAGTAGGGTATCTTGCAAGGGTTAGCTTGCACATTCACTAGTAGTATTAGGCTTGCATCAGTGTCAATATAAGCTTGCATAGTTACTAGCGTGCCTTGTGCAGAGCAGTGGTTGAAGTTCTCCTCGGCTTCCTCTTCGTAGTATCCTCCTTCCTCCTCGTATCCTTGGTCGGTCCTAGCGTCTCTGAATAAATACGAGGTACACAATCACCAAACAATACTTAACTACTTGAAATCATCACACCCAAGGGTCCTATAGATGATCTAGCATCATCTCTAACATTACAAGGTTAAAGCTTGGTTTAAAACTTTTTATTTTTAGAAAAAGTAATTTCTACTCATTGAAAAACTACTTAAGATTTAATATTCTCCAAACTAAACATGGGATCATGTTGACACATGTCATCACCACATATTGTAGTCCATGGGAATGTGATTTAAAGTGGTGTCACAATTTAATAAGGTTTTACCCTTTTATTTTAATTAATTAAAGTGGCTAGAAATGCTTATGAAGCATTCATTTATTACTTGAACATTATTTCTGCAAGTAAACCTAATATTTTTATATATTCTGAAAGGTATGGTTAAATGTGATTTTTGAGAGTTGGAATCAACTCAAAAGCTTTTATGGTTTAAATTTGAAAAATGTTTGAATGCAGAAAAGCTTCTGCCTTGTTATTTTTACTATGGGTGATCTACAGATCCAAATGACTTGAATCCAACGGGCTTGGATTAAGCATTCACAGACCTTTCCCACAAAATTGGTTTCATCCAAATTGGGTTGATTTTTGAAGTTGGGTGCTGAAGTGTGTTTGAATTGAAATAGAAAAGATTTAATTTGAATTGCTGGGCTTTCGCGGGAAATTCTAACGGGCCGGCCTGCTAAGCGCAGTGCTCCCGCGGGCTGCTTAAGTGGTGTCCCCACTCGTCAGTGAAACGGGGCTGGGCGAAGCGGTATGGGGAAACATGGATCGTTCGATCTAGTTCTAATCCAACGGCTGGGGGTCATCGTCGACGCGAGACAACTCCGGCGAGAACGAAACCTAGCGCGGCCAGTGAGGGGTGCTGGGGGCTCACCGGGTTACGGGCGAGGGTCGGCGAGCAGCGAAGTCGACGGCGAACCTCCTGGTACCGGTGGCTTCTCCTGGGGCGGCTCCAATTGCTGGCTCCCTTCTTCTCCGGCAGCGGCAGGCTCCAGTGAAATTCCGGCGAGGTGGTGCTCGCCTTGCTCTGAGGATGGTGTGGCACGGTCAGTGGGGAGAGGCAAGTGAGATGGTGTGAAGAAATCGTGCGGGGGTGGCCTCTATTTATAGTCGAGCGAGGGGACCGTCGGGGCGCACGGTGAGCTCGTCGGGGCGACGTTCTGATGCTAAAGGCATGGGAAAGGGTAGGGGCGGTCTTGTGTCTCTGGCGATGCTCAACGACATGGTCGCGAGGCATGGGCGGTGTGGTTTGGTCTGAACAGGCGGTGCTCTAAGCGGCAGAGGGCGTCTTGACGGCGGCGGTGGTATGGCATGGGCGGCAAGCGGGATGTCTGGCGGTCTCTGGGTCGGTGGTGATCGTGTGTACGCGGTGAGGGCGATGCATGGATGCTGGTCGAGGGTGGCGCTCGCGCGCTCGGCATGGTCTGGCGTGGCTTGTGCGCGTGGTCGTGGCTTGGCAACGCCGCGGCTGGACGAGCGATGGCGGTAGACAGTGGGCTGCCTCCCAGACAAGGTTGGCACGGCTATTGCTTCCTCTAGCCTGCTGTCCACAATGGGGTGACATGGGGGTACTCGGCTGTTCACCATTAATGACAATGGCAAGCTCACAGGTGTGCTAGTGTTGGGCTAATCTTTCTAGATGATCTACTGAGTTGTGTGTGAGCTAACTAGGGAAAAAGTTAGGCAAGAATCACTGCACACTATAGTGTTTGATGTTTTGTTTGATTTGTGTCTACAACCTGTTTGATGAAATGGCCGCATGAAATCAAGTTTTGAATTTTGAAATGAATTTTGGTGGGTTTGCTAGGTTGGTGCTGGTGAGTCTGCAGATGCTTGGGTTTCGAAAGTTGAGCTTGTTTGGGTGGTTTTTGAATAAGTGGGATCTTCCCATATGAAGAAGATTCAATTTTGAATTGTCATTTAAACTATGCATTTGAAAGTTTCTGGATGATCACAAAGTGGGCCTTGATACCTTGTTATGAGTACATTCAAGGGGTGCAAAGATCCAGAAAAGTTTCTGTTAGGTTTTGAAAGTTTGAGACAGCCAAAGTAGGCATGGGAGTTAAATTGGTCAAAATGACCATTCACTTAATATATTTGTTTTGATTTACTTGTCTTTAGTAAATGTGTGGGAAATGTTTTAGATGATGTTCATTTCACCTAAGAAACATTTTACAATCAATGGATCACACAAACAAGGTGGTTTTTAAAGAAATTCAAAAATCCATGCATACCCATATACATGCAGTCATGAGTTTATTTAGAAAAGTTTTTGTTAACCCTAATCTTGATGATTAGTGTTTGTTGATCTAAGTTTGGTATTTTTGGGATGTTATAAACCTTCCCCCCTTAAACAAAATCTCGTCCCGAGATTTGAAAAAGGACGAAAAGATTACCTAGGATTTGAAGAGATCTGGAAACTCCTTCCTGATGTGATCTTCGCGCTCCCAGGTAGCTTCCTCTTTTGTGTGGTTGCTCCACTGAATATTGAGAAACTTGATGCTTCGGGTTCTGGTAGTTCGAAAGGCTTCTTCCAATATACGGATGGGTACTTCGGGATAGGTTAGGTCATCATTGATCTCTATGGTCCGGTGATCGATATTCTTGAACACTTCGGTCTTCTCGGGGACTTCGAGACACTTGCGAAGTAACGAGATATGGAACACATTATGCACAGCTGACATCTCTTCAGGTAGTTCCAGTTGATAAGATACTTCTCCTCGATGGTTCAAAATTTTGAAAGGTCCGATATATCTGGGGGCTAACTTTACTTTGAGTTGGAAACGCTGCATTCCCTTCAATAGCGACACTTTCAGATAAACAAAATCTCCGATGTTGAAGGCGAGGTCTCGACGTCTCTTGTCGGCGTAACTCTTCTGTCGGGATTGGGCTGTCTTGAGGTGCTCACGAATCTTGTGAACCTTCTCTTCTGCTTCTCGTAGGATGTCGGGTCCGAAAATCTGACTCTCTCCAACTTCCGACCAGTTCAAAGGGGTGCGACACTTTCTTCCGTACATGAATTCAAATGGGGCCATTTGCAAACTGGCTTGGTAACTATTGTTGTAGGAAAATTCTGCAAACGGCAGACAGTCTTCCCACTTGGATCCATATTCTAGCACACATGCTCTAAGCATATCTTTGAGTATTTGATTTACTCGCTCCGTTTGTCCATCGGTCTGAGGGTGATACGCTGTACTGAAATCTAGGTGGGTTCCTAAACCTTCTTGGACTTTCTTCCAGAATCTCGAGGTAAACTGAGTTCCTCGATCCGATACTATATTCTTGGGGACTCCAGGCAAACTAACGATCCTGGCGATGTACAACTCCGCTAGCTTCGAACTCTGATAGGTGGTTTTGACGGGCAAGAAATGGGCGACTTTGGACAATCTGTCCACTATGACCCAAATAGAGTCATTTCCCCTACTAGAAGTAGGTAGTCCAGTGATAAAGTCCATTCCTACAGAATCCCATTTCCATTCCGGAATCTGCAAAGGTTGCAACAATCCAGCGGGTCTTTGATGTCCTGCCTTGACTCGCTGACATATATCACACTTGGCGATATAGCTTCCGATTTCTCTCTTCATCTTATGCCACCAAAATTGCTCTTTCAAATCTTGATACATCTTAGTTCCTCCGGGATGGATAGAATAAAGAGTATCGTGAGCCTCCTTCAAGATAACTTCTTTCAACTCTGAATCTTTGGTACACAAAGGCGTCCTTTGTACCACGTAACTCCTTCTTCGTCCTCGGTGAATCCGGTACTTTGCTCTGCGTCTGACGCTTGATTCCGTCGACATCGGCATTTCCCTTCTGCGCCTCTTTAATCTGACTGATCAAAGTGGGCTGAAGTTCTATGCTAGCCAAAAATACTTCACTTACTAATTCCATTCGAAAATCTTCCATCTCCTTGTGCAAACTTGGTTGCTCCTTCAAAATCATGGAGTTCAAGCGGCACGGCAATCTGCTAAGGGCATCGGCTACCATGTTGGCGTTACCAGGGTGATAGTGAATGTCCAGGTCGTAATCCTTGATTAGCTCAATCCATCTTCTTTGCCTCATATTCAGCTCCTTCTGAGTGAATATATACTTTAGGCTCTTGTGATCCGAATAAATCTCACAACGGTTTCCCATCAGGTAATGTCTCCATGTATTCAGGGCTAGAACTACGGCTACGAGTTCGAGGTCATGGGTTGGGTAATTTTGTTCATGTTGCTTCAGTTGTTGCGATAGATAAGATATAACTTTGCCTTCTTGCATTAGCACACATCCGAGACCAATCTTGGATGCGTCACAATACACATCGAAGGGCTTCGTGATATCCGGCATAATCAAGATTGGGGCTGAAATCAATATTCTTTTGAGTTCTTGAAAACTCGCTTCACATTTGTCGGTCCATTCAAACTTCTTGTCCTTCTTCAGCAATTGGGTCATGGGTCGGGCGATACTAGAGAATCCTTCTACAAATTTGCGGTAATATCCCCCCAATCCGAGAAAAGCACGAACTTGGTTTTGAGTGGTTGGGGCTTGCCAATCTTCTACATCTTTCACTTTGGCAGGGTCAACGGCAATTCCTCCGGCTGATACAATGTGACCAAGGAATCCTACTTCCGTAAACCGTAATTCACATTTGCTAAATTTTGCATACAGCTGATGCTCTCTAAGGGTTCCAAGAATGGTCCTTAGGTGTAGCTCATGTTCTTCTTCTGATTTGGAATAAATCAGAATCTCATCGATGAAAACAACGACAAACTTATCCAGGAAGTCCATAAAAATCTTATTCATGAGGTTCATGAAATAAGCGGGCGCATTGGTTAATCCAAAAGACATGACTGTATACTCATACAATCCATATCTGGTGGTAAAGGCAGTCTTTGGAATATCCTCTGCACGAATCTTGAGTTGATGATAGCCAGATCTAAGATCAATCTTAGAAAACACCTGGGCTCCGGTCAACTGATCAAACAAATCTTCTATCTTAGGCAAGGGGTAATTGTTCTTGATGGTGACATCATTCAACTTTCGATAATCCGTACACAAATGGTTACCTCCATCCTTCTTGTCCACAAACAAGACAGGTGATCTCCATGGGGACGCACTCGGTTGAATCAATTCGATTTCTAACATGGAATCCAGTTTCTTCTTCAATTCTTCTAGTTCTGACGGGTTCATACTATAGGGTCTCTGGGCTATGGGTCATGTTCCGGGGATTAGTTCGATGATAAACTCGATATCCCGATCTGGGGGCATACCGGGCAAAACATCTGGAAATACATCGGGGTATTCACAGACTATCCGAACTTGGTCAATGATAGGTTGGGCTAGACTCTTGTTACACTTGAATTGGCGAGGTAAGGTTTCAGATATATGCTCAACTGATATTCTGGTGGTACTGTTCATGGTGATGGCTTTCTTGGCACAGTCAATCAATCCTTTATGTTTGGACATCCAATCCATTCCTAGTACTACTTCCAAACCTTTAGTTCCGAGTACTATTAGGTTAGCATAAAAATCTATGCCATGGATTCGGATAGGGACGGCCTTGCAAATTTGCCTAGCCTTGGTGGTTGATCCGGGAATTTGTACAATCATCACATGCTTCAATTTGGTTGGTTGAATTTTACTAGTGCAGGCAAATTCTTCGGTGACAAATGAATGCGATGCACCAGAATCAAACAACACTCTTGCCAAGATCAATTAACGTAAAACATACCCAAGACGACGTCTGGCGCTTCCGAGCTTCTTCAAGATGCATGAGAAAAGACGGCCATTGCGGTTGAGTGAATTCCACAGGGCAAATCTTCTCCCGGCTGGACGACACGCTGTTGAGCCGACATTGGCGTTGGGGGCTGTAGCATTCTTCTTGTTGGGACACTCGTTGGAATAGTGGCCTTTATTTCCACAGTCATAACAGGTAACTTGTGACTTGTCCTTGGCTGCGACAGGCACAACATTGCTTCTAGTCCTCGGGGCAGTGATGGGGTTGGCGGTAGCATTGTTGGTGTTGAACTTGGGTGGGGCACGGGTGAAATTTCTAGAGTTGCCGGGGTTGTTGTGATTTCCTCCGGGTCTAGGGTTTCCACGGTTGGGATAGGTTGGACGGGTCATAGGGGGTCTGTTGGTTCTTGGGGCAAATCCTAGAGATGGGTTGGGGCGATACTTTGGGGTCTGATGGGTTCCTGGTTGATGCATCATGCGACGCTTGCGGTTATCATTGGCCTGGTTGATCTTTCCTTCCATCTGGATAGCAGAGTCGACAAGGGCTTCAATATCAACAAAGGGGATATTGACTAACACTGTCTGCATCTCGTCATGCAGACCATTCAAAAACCTTTCTTTCTTCTTGGCTTCGGTGTCTATCTCGTCCGGGGCATACCTAGCTAATGATAAAAATTTGTCACGGTATTCCACTACAGTCATCCTTCTTGCTTCAATTCTCTGAACTCGTCTCTCATTCTCTTGATCAAACCTGGTGGCACATGGGTTCTGCTAAATTTGACCTTGAATTCTTCCCAGGTCATCATCTGGCCTCCGGTTATTGCACGAACACTGTTCCACCATGCCCTGGCATCTCCGGCTAGATAATGGGTGGCGAACAAGACTTTCTCGTTGGATTCCACTCCGGCGACTTCTAAGTTATTTTCTATGGTTTGCAGCCAATCATCAGCGTCTAGGGGTTCTTATGACTTGGTGAAGACGGGTGGGTTGGTATTCTGGAAATTCTTGAGCTTAGATCCGTGGTTGTCCTGATTTCCATGGCCTTTGTTGTTGTGGGCTAGATGGGCTATCTGTTGCAGAGTGGCTAGGTTGGCTTGACGTTCCGCTCTTTCAGCTTCTCGGTCAGAAGTCAACATTTGCAGGATCTGCAACATCGGGTCCGGGGCTGAACCACTTCCTCCACGTGGCATCTGAAGATTGATATAGATCATGAGAAAAGAGGGAAATTGCTAAGGTTTTGGGTTTTTGAAAAGTTTTTAGAGTTTGACTCAGGTTTTTCAAGCAACTTGCTTTTTCATTCATTCATTCATAGCACACAGTACAACACACACCACAACAAGGAAAAACAGATGGTTTTAAGAACCATTCTGGAAACTACGATGCAGTGGGACTGACTACTACTCACTACGCTAGTGCTCAGTGCTACTACTCCTCGGAGTCTGTGGCTTCATCATCTTCAGCATCATCGATGAAGGCGAAATCATCCTCATCGGTGAAGAAGTCCATAGCCTGATCCTCCAGAAAATCATCGTCATCGCTGAGGTAGGAGTAAGGGTCTCCACGAAGATCCTCTCCGGCATTCTCCCTTTCCTCTAACTGCATGTCTCTCTCGTGGATGGTCTCTTCCAGAGATGAGATGCGATGGCGAAGACGGGAAATAATGCGCTCCTTCTTGTCGAGATGACGGCGGCGAGACTTGCGATCCTTTGCTAGCATGGCTATGGTCTGATCCTTCGTCTTGATGATGGCAGACTTGTGGTTGCAATAGTCACGGCAGTTGTCCAACTCTTGCTGACGATCATACATCATGAAGCTAAGGTGGTCCAATTGAGTCTTCAGCTCGGGGTGGTATGGGGCTTCCAGTGGTTGGCCATTTGCATCACGCCTTGGGCAAAACTCGAAGCGAGTACCCTTGATTTGATTGATGCTCTGCCCACACGACGGAAAGAGCTTCCTGCATTGCTCTGGCAAGTCCATCGAGCCAGTTGTTTTCCCTCAAGGTAAACTGAATTCCCTCCGCAGTGGGAGGTTCAATCTTTCCTCGGAGACTTGCAACAATTAGCCACTACAGATCTTCTCCTCCTTGATCATTGAGCTAAGCTCCGAAGAACTCGGGGTGCGGACGCTCCAGAAGTTCCGAAAGTTGATCCAGATCCCTCTCAAAGATAAGGTCTCCTCCATTCCCCAGTTGATAAAACTTGCTGTACTTCACGTCCATCTATAAAAATAGAGGATGAGTATATTAGCAGAGTGATCAAGTGTGTCAAAATTTTATCTATTTTGCAAGAGTTTTTGAGGAACATGAAGTTTTATTAAAGAATTAAAGAGGTAAGAATGAGAATAAGTTTTCGTAAATATTTTTGCTCTTTGGTTTTGAAACTAAGTTTTTGGTTCAACGTCCAATCTAACTAGGGTCTCATATGGTCGGGATGGCTCTGATACCAACTTGTCAACACCCGGATTTTTCAATCCTAGATGCCTGTTATGCCATACATCGCAATCCCAGGATTACCATTTTTGCGAGACATAACAGAATTGGATACCATAGTACTTCATCCATTACAAATGATACATAAGTTCTTACACAAATGGGGATCTCATGATCCAGTTCTTAATACAACATCAAGCAGCGGAATACGTAATAATAACGGTAGCGTAGGCGAAGCTCCATCTTCGGGGTCACAGGCAATGCTGACGATGGGAGATGATCCTAGTTGTCGTAACCTTCCTGGAGTCCATCTTCTAGGTACTCCTCTTCATAGTCTGGCCATGGGAATAGCCAGGGACAAAGCCATGAGTACTCTTTAAGTGCTCGCAAACTAATACTAACAGGTAAGGGGTTTTTGGATAATAGGACACTAGGCTCTAGGGTTGTTTTGCAAAAAGCCAGGTTTATCTTTACTAAGTTCCAAAGCTAGTCACAATTTTATAACTCCTAAGTGGGATCTTGTAATTCAGGTCACAACTCTGTTGTGGTCAAGTCAAAGTCTCAATTCATTTCACAGGTCATTTTGAAAAGTCTGACGGGGGAACAAGATGGCACTCCAATCGTCCATAATCATGACTGACTATTCGAATAGTTTGACACTCTGCAGAGATTGTAAACTTTCACCACAACATTCGATACATCCGTCAGGAACAAATCCTGAATTCACCATACTCAGTATGCGGATAATCAATCCTAACCTTTCAATTACACGCCCTAGTATAAGCACCTCTCATGTGAGTTTGGCCTCCCAACAATGACCACTGTCATCTTGGGTACTGCACAGGTGGACAATCTTCACAAGGTAGCCTCATCTCAGACCTTGGCCGTGAGGGAAATAATACTAAGGTATATAAGTTTCCAGTCAAGCCCTACCCAATCTTCGGGTATTGTGGTTGTACGATAAAATTGGAATGGTATCGCATCCAGATAACCATCAGTTTTATAAAGGTCTAAGGCTCATGCCTCAACATTTTTATCACCAGAATCATCAAGTGTTTGGAAACACATGTCCAAAACATTTCAATAGAATGATCCATCATTCCAAGGTTTTCGTAACCATTTTTCCACCAAGTATTCCCATCTAAAAGTTGATCAAGTTTTATGCTTAGCACTAGCATCTACAGGTGGGGGTAGTACTAATGAGGGGTGGTAACTAGTGGAGTTTCACTAAGTCCAACCTTATATCTTAGGCTGATATCAAGGTTTCTAGCTTAGGCCAAATTTTATGCTCTTTATGCAACCTTCAGCACAACTGTCTAGTATCTACCAAACTCTTAGGTAGACTCTAAGTAAGCTTTGATAAAGAAGCTTGCCATAAAACTAGGATTGGTTTATCAAGTGGGTAGGATCACATATGCTTAAGGCATATAGTAGTCATCTCGCAAGTATGGGTTTGTGGCATCAGTAGGGTATCTTGCAAGGGTTAGCTTGCACATTCACTAGTAGTATTAGGCTTGCATCAGTGTCAATATAAGCTTGCATAGTTACTAGCGTGCCTTGTGCAGAGCAGTGGTTGAAGTTCTCCTCGGCTTCCTCTTCGTAGTATCCTCCTTCCTCCTCGTATCCTTGGTCGGTACTAGCGTCTACGAATAAATACGAGGTACACAATCACCAAACAATACTTAACTACTTGAAATCATCACACCCAAGGGTCCTATAGATGATCTAGCATCATCTCTAACATTACAAGGTTAAAGCTTGGTTTAAAACTTTTTATTTTTAGAAAAAGTAATTTCTACTCATTGAAAAACTACTTAAGATTTAATATTCTCCAAACTAAACATGGGATCATGTTGACACATGTCATCACCACATATTGTAGTCCATGGGAATGTGATTTAAAGTGGTGTCACAATTTAATAAGGTTTTACCCTTTTATTTTAATTAATTAAAGTGGCTAGAAATGCTTATGAAGCATTCATTTATTACTTGAACATTATTTCTGCAAGTAAACCTAATATTTTTATATATTCTGAAAGGTATGGTTAAATGTGATTTTTGAGAGTTGGAATCAACTCAAAAGCTTTTATGGTTTAAATTTGAAAAATGTTTGAATGCAGAAAAGCTTCTGCCTTGTTATTTTTACTATGGGTGATCTACAGATCCAAATGACTTGAATCCAACGGGCTTGGATTAAGCATTCACAGACCTTTCCCACAAAATTGGTTTCATCCAAATTGGGTTGATTTTTGAAGTTGGGTGCTGAAGTGTGTTTGAATTGAAATAGAAAAGATTTAATTTGAATTGCTGGGCTTTCGCGGGAAATTCTAACGGGCCGGCCTGCTAAGCGCAGTGCTCCCGCGGGCTGCTTAAGTGGTGTCCCCACTCGTCAGTGACACGGGGCTGGGCGAAGCGGTATGGGGCAACGTGGATCGTTCGATCTAGTTCTAATCCAACGGCTGGGGGTCATCGTCGATGCGAGACAACTCCGGCGAGAACGAAACCTAAGCGCTGACGGTGAGGGGTCTGGGGCTCACCGGGAATGCAGGCGGTCGGCGAGGCGAACCACGAAGTCGACGACGGCGAACCTCCTGGTACCGGTGGCTTCTCCTGGGGCGGCTCCAATCGCTGGCTCCCTTCTTCTCCGGCAGCGGCAGGCTCCAGTAAAATTCTGGCGAGGTGGTGCTCTCCTTGCTCTGAGGATGGTGTGGCACGGTCAGTGAGGAGAGGGGAGTGAGATGGTGTGAATAAATCATGCGAGGGTGGCCTCTATTTATAGTCGAGCGAGGGGACCGTCGGGGCGCACGGTGAGCTCATCGGGGGCGACGTTACAGGCGGATAAAGGCATGGGCAAGGGTAGGGGACGGTGCTTTGTCTCCTGGCGATGCTCAACGACATGGTCGCGAGGCATGGGGCGGTGTGGTTTGGTCTGGAACGGGCGGTGCTCTGAGCGACAGAGGCAGCGTCTTCGACGGCGGGCGGTGGCTGTATGGCACGGGGCGGCAAACGGGGATGTCTGGCGGTCTCCTGGGTCGGTGGTGATCGTGTGTGCACGCGGTGAGGGCGGCGCGCGGTCTGTGGATGCTGGTCGAGGGTGGCGCTCTGGCGCACGCTCGGCATGGTCTGGGCGTGGCTTGTGCGTGTGGTCCAGGGATTGGCAACGCTCGCGGCTGGGACAGGCAGTGGCGGTGGACGGTGGGCTTCCTCCAAGACAAGGTTGGCACGGCTATTGCTTCCTCTAGCCTGCTGTCCACAATGGGGTGACATGGGGGTGCTCGGTTGTTCACCATTAATGACAATGGCAAGCTTACAGGGGTGCTAGTGTTGGGCTAATCTTTCTAGATGATCTACTGAGTTGTGTGTGAGCTAACTAGGGAACAAGTTAGGCAAGAATCACTGCACACTATAGTGTTTGATGTTTTGTTTGATTTATGTCTGCAACCTGTTTGATGAAATGGCCGCATGAAATCAAGTTTTGAATTTTGAAATGAATTTTGGTGGGTTTGCTAGGTTGGTGCTGGTGAGTCTGCAGATGCTTGGGTTTTGAAAGTTGAGCTTGTTTGGGTGGTTTTTGAATAAGTGGGATCTTCCCATATGAAGAAGATTCAATTTTGAATTGTCATTTAAACTATGCATTTGAAAGTTTCTGGATGATCACAAAGTGGGCCTTGATACCTTGTTATGAGTACATTCAAGGGGTGCAAAGATCCAGAAAAGTTTCTGTTAGGTTTTGAAAGTTTGAGACAGCCAAAGTAGGCATGGGAGTTAAATTGGTCAAAATGACCATTCACTTAATATATTTGTTTTGATTTACTTGTCTTTAGGAAATGTGTGGGAAATGTTTTAGATGATGTTCATTTCACCTAAGAAACATTTTACAAGCAATGGATCACACAAACAAGGTGGTTTTTAAAGAAATTCAAAAATCCATGCATACACATATACATGCATTCATGAGTTTATTTAGAAAAGTTTTTGTTAACCCTAATCTTGATGATTAGTGTTTGTTGATCTAAGTTTGGTATTTTTGGGATGTTACAACATGTCACCTTCTATTCCACTTGAGAAGAAAACTTCCATTGAGGTATGGTCAGCTTCGCCTGCTGATTATTCATAGTTGAGAGTTTTTGGCTGCACTGCATATGCTCACGTTGATAATGGAAAGTAGAGCCTAGGGCTGTTAAGTGCATATTCCTTGGTTATGGTTCAGGAGTCAAAGCATATAAACTGTGGAATCCTAAAACAAAAAATATTTTGCTAAATAGAAACATTGTTTTCAATGAGTCTGTTATGTATCATGATAGCTTGCCATTAGATACCTCTCATGTTGTTGTTGGAGAGGAGGGAGTTAGTGTGTAGTTGGAGAACCTACAGAAAACTGTTGATAATGATGCTATCGTTGAAGATACACATGAGGAAAATATTGATGATATTGTTGTTCAGCACTGACCTACTGTTTTGCAGTAGCCACATGAGTCCATTACTGCTGATAGACCGAGGCGTAATTGTGGTCCTCGTCCTCATTTAATTGAAGAGTGTAATCTTGTTCATTATGCTTTGAGTTGTGCTGAACAGGTGGAGAACGATACTGAAACTGCTACATAAAATGAAGTCATTGCATCCGTTGACCGCGAGAAGTGGGTTTCTGCTATGCAAGAAGAGATGCAATCACTTGAGAAAAATGGCACATGGGATGTTGTGCGCTTTCCCAAACAAAAGAAGGCGGTCCGCTGCAAGTGGATCTTCAAGAAAAAGGTAGGTTTGTCTCCCAAAGAGCCTTCCAGGTACAAGGCAAGGTTAGTAGCAAAAGGGTTTAGCCAAATTCCAGTTATTGATTATAATGATGTGTTCCCCCAGTTGTAAACCATAGTTCCATTCACACTTTCTTTATTATTGTGGCTATGCGTGATCTTGAGCTTGAGTAGTTAGATGTCAAGACTGCTTTTTTGCATGGAGAGCTTAATGAGGAAATATATATGGACCAACCAGAAGGGTTCATAGTGCCTGGTAAAAAAGATTTTGTGTGCAATTTAAAGAAGTCTCTTTATGGGTTAAAGCAATCTCCAAGACAGTGATATAAAAGGTTTGATTCATTTATGATCTCACATGGCTTTGAGAGGTCTAAATATGATAGTTGTGTTTATATTAAGTTTGTTGATGGATCACCTACATACCTGTTGCTATATGTTGATGATATGTTAATTGTTGCTAAGAGCATGAAAGAAATAACTACTTTGAATACACGCCTAAGTAGTGAGTTTGAGATGAAGGATCTTGGAGCTGCTAAGAAGATCTTAGGCATGGAAATTACCCAAGATAGAAAATCTGGTTTGTTGTTTCTTAGTTAGCAAAGTTACATTAAGAAAGTTTTTCATCGTTTTAATATGGATGGTGCCAAGTCAGTTAGTACTCCTATTGCACCTCATTTTAAATTGCCAGTTTCTCATTGTCCTACTACGAATGAAGAGTTTGAGTACATAACAAAGGTGCCATATGTAGTGTTGTTGATTCTTTGATGTACGCCATGGTTTGTTTTCGTCCTGATTTATCATATGCTATGAGTTTGATAAGTAGATACATGGATAATCTTGATAAAGAACATTGTAAAGTTGGGTTTTCAATTACCTTCTTGGCACTTCCAATGCTTGTTTAAAGTTTGGCAGGACCGGTGAGGGACTCATTGGCTATATGGATTCAGATTTTGCTGCCGTTTTGGATAAGAGAAGATCCCTTACAGGTTATGTGTTTAATGTTGGTGGTTGTGCTATTAGCTAGAAGGCTACGTTGCAGGCTGTTGTTGCACAATCTACTACCGAGGCCGAATATATGGCTATAGCTGAAGCTTGCAAAGAATTTATTTGGTTGAAAGGTTTGTTTGCTGAGCTTTATGGAGATGATTCTTGCATTATTTTGTTTTGCGACAGTCAAAGTGCCATATACCTTACAAAAGATCAGATGTTCCATGAGAGAACTAAGCACATTGATGTCAAGTACTATTTTGTTAGAGACATTATTGCTCAAGATAAATTAAAGGTATGCAAGATCAACACTCATGATAATCCAGCTGATATGATGACTAAACATGTTCCTGTTGCTAAGTTTGAGCTTGGTTTAACTGATTAGCCAAATGGCTATTGTGCCGAAAGTATTTGCTTTGTTTGTTTAGGGAGATGGTTGTTGTTGATGCTACAACAAGGAATTTGTCTCAATGTGGAGTTTGTTATATGTTGATCTAAATTCTACAAAGTATAGGTCAACTTCTGACGAGTGAAGCGAGGTCCGTCGCCGGTGCGGTACGGATCGTCGAAGACCTAGGTTTCCATAGATATATAAACCTCTTGTAAGCCGCCGGTTGGAATGAGTTGCATCTGTGAAATCCCCGGCGTTTGTAAACACTCCCCGATATAGTGAAGTTTCGCTGGCTGGCGCCCGTGGTTTTTTTCTCTCTTTGTTGGAGAGGTTTTTCCCCGTTAAATCTGTGTTCCCTTGCTATGATTTTGTTTTTTCGTTATTTACTTGTCGCAATTATAACACTACAGACAATCTCCCTTGGCGTACTTCGCTACAGCTTGAACTTAGGCTGGAACACGTCGGATGGAAATTCTGATTCCGTCATCGATCAAGCACTGTTGCGGTCTGACGAATAAGTAGGCTGGATTTCCTAGGGAATAGTAGCTTATGTACATGTGCTCCTAATTGGACAACGAACAGAGTCCCGTTTTCTGAACCTGAATAACATATTCAGTTGCCTTATAGATCCGAGAGATTGGGGGACTCTTTCAAAACCTAAAGTTTCACATATAATTTGCCATTGATGAATTATCACATTCTACTATCTCTGTTCAGGATTATTAGTTTTAAGAGCTTTTTTATATTCTTTAAGATTATAAGGGCTATCTTATTTATTACTCTCTTGTCTAATGTATGTTTTCCTTTTCCTTTTACTTCTCTCATGCATATAGTACTATTGATGTATGCATATATTAATGAGAAAGAGTTATAAAGTCTTGTGGTATTAGAAATTTGGTCTTTAGGACTAATAATGCCAAACAAAGATAGTACTAGTTAACAGTCTAGTAGAGAGTGGGGAAACTCAAACTAATTGCAACATTTCATATAGTTCATGTATGGATTCGGTAAACTAATGTAAGCTGTTTCGTCGCTACCAACCTATCTACCAAACTAAGGATGACCAGGGAAATTCAGGCGCATCTCCTAGTTCCAACCTCCGCCTCTCGAAGCATAGAACAAGAGCGATGAAGCGGCGCTAGTCCCGCCAGCACACTTGTTTGTTTGGATGGATCATCCGCTCCTAAACAGATACTCTCGGGAGCCAATTTTTTTAAAAAGTATTTGTCTAAAACTTGTGCATTTTATTTCTAATTTCTTTTCTTTGAACATAAGCTGGTGAAGATACTCCGGGAGGCATAAGGGTATCTCTACCTGGCCGACCCCAACGGTCTGTGCAGTGTCTGAACTTGTCCGCGCAGGCGCACGGGGCGTGCGCGGCGTCTCAGCGGGCCATCCGGCGAAACGCGTCCGCTCCGACCCATCTATACATCTAATCTAGGGCTCGATTGCGTTGGTCCGGACGCGCGCTTGTCCGAACGCGTCCTCCTTTTATCATTGGCGGTCCCTCCCGCCAGTAGCATAGAAACCACACCACTTCTCCCTTCAAAAAACCTCTCCTAAATTTTCCACTAGCGGAAGCAGAAGGGAAGGCGATGGATCCTGCCGCCATGGTTGATGTTGCGCCCTCCGTCGCCAAGAAGCGCGGCCGGCCGAGGAAGCCCGCAAAGGACCAGACATCGGAGGAGAGGAAGATCGAGTTGGACAAGCGCAAGGGCTGGCGGGTGGCGGCGAGAGATCGACGCACCGCTGCCAGGCTCGAGACGGGGCGTCGGGACAAGGAGGAGCGCATCCTCGTCACCAAGAACAGGGTCGACGCCAACAAGGTGTCAGTGAATGTCGCCAAGCACGTCGTCAACATGATCAAGCAGGACGTGTTCGGCACCATTTTCGCCGGCGTCGTCTCTCTTCCCGGCCTGGCCACGGTCGGCACGTCCTCTACCAGCTCCGTCACTTCCACGCCTACATGCCGGCCACCAACTTAGCCCAGGGCAATAGGACCGTTCACACCCTTGCTTGGAGGCCACCAGCTGTCCCGGTTCAACCATCCCTGCGCGGCATCGTCGGAGGCGGGAGAGCCTGTCATCGACCTAAACCGCACTCCAACCACCGCAGACACAACCCCGGAGGGGTCAACGAAGCGGCGGACCATCTCTGCCGCGAACATGCCGACGCTGGTCAACCTGTTCGGCGGAATGCATGCCGAGCAGCCGGCCGCCGACGACACGGTATGATTGCCACATTTCTTCGCCATTGTCAGTGCACTGCTCGCGCCACTTTATGATGGACAATTGGCATGTATGATTTCATGGGAAATGACGGCGAGGATGTCACGAACGACATGATCAACGAGGGTGGCCACGACTATGCCTACGGCGGCAAGGCCGAGACGTAGACGTAGCAAGAGACCCAGCAAGATGCATGCAACATTGCGGACAATGCATTGTTCGGGAACGATGGAAACGAAGGCACTTCCATGGGTGAGGGCGTCACGGCCGTGTCGTTGGCCTCTTCACTTGCGGCCTCAATTATCGATGGCAAAAAGGTGAGCCCACGAACCGGAAGCTGCACCCCCGCCGAGGGAAAGCTCCTATGCAAGGCATGGATAGAGATTTCACAAGATCCACTATGCGGCGCCAAGCAAAAGGGGCTTTGCCTATTGGAATAAGGTGGACAGGTTCTTCCATGAGCATAGGAAATTTGGGAAGGACGCCTTTCTTAGCGATCGAAATGATCTCTCCCTCTCCATAAAGGGTTTCGCAGCATAGTAAATCAAAATTTTCTACGGATGCGAACGGGGAAGCCAAGATCTAATCTAGAAGATGCAAAAAACAAGGGGGGATAGATGAGATCTTCATACCCTTGAAGAAATCGCACAGCGGAACATTCAACGGAACGTGGTTGATGTAGTCGTACTAGCCTTCTCCTCCTCGCGATCCGATCCGATCCAACGCCGCAAGTGGCGATGCCTCCGAGAGATGCACACGTACGGCACCTCGACGTCTCCTCCTTCCTCGGTCCAGCAAGTGGGGTGGAGAGATATATTGGATCTACAACACGACGGCGTGGTGCAAAGGTGGAGAGTTTCTGTGGCAGGGCTTCGCCTACGCGCAATCGGGAGAGAGAGAGAGGAGGGCAGCAGGTAGGCAGCTAGGGTTGGAGGAGGTGTGGGGGGAGGGTGCGCCCCTGCCCTCTTTATATAGAGGGTTGTCCGACTGCCCTTGCCCCTCCTCCAAGCCCTAGGGCCGGCGGCCACATGGGATGGAGTGTGGGGCAAGTTTCCCCCCCTTCTAGAAGCTCTCCCTAGGGTTACCCCTAGGGCTTGGCCGGCTGGGCCTATGGGGCCTTGTGCCCCTGGCCCAATACGGCCAGGGAACTCCCTCGTAGGCCCACACCCCTCCCGACAAGTGGGACCACGTTGGTCCCACTCCGGAAGCTTCTAGAACCTTCCGGTACAATATCGAACATTCCAAAACAATTCCGAAATCCAAAAATTGCTTTCCCTTATATGAATCTTATTCTCTGGACCATTCTGGAACCTCTTGTGATGTCCTGGATCTCATCCGAGACTCCGAACAAAAACTCATAAACCAATTATCCATTCTATCCTAGCGGTGAGACACGTTAAGTGTGTGACCCTACGGGTTCGAGAATATGCAGACATGATCTTCTATCAATAATCAACAGCGGGGTCTGGAAACCCATATTGACTCCCACATATTCATCGATGATCATATCAGATGAACCACGATGCCAGGATTCAATTAATCTCATATATATATTCCCTTCGTCACGCGATATTTTACTTGCCCGAGATTCGATCGTTGGCATCGGAATACCTAGTTCAATCTCGTTCACAACAAGTACTTTACTCGTTCCGTAATCCGATATCATTTTGTGATTAACTCCTTAACCACTTGCTTGCAAGCGGTGTTGATATCGATTACCGAGTGGGTCCGAAGTATATCTCTCCGACTTGGGAGGGACAAATCCCATCTCTATACATACAACCCAACAAGTACTTTCCGATCACCTGAGAGACACCTTTATGATCACCCTCTCATAGGATGACGTTTGATAACCTCAAAGCTTTCTTCCGATACCAGGGAGTTGCATTATCTCATGGTCTAAGGAATACAATATTTGACATAAGAAAAAGCTTCGCAAAGATGAACACGATGACACGATCTAATTGCTCTGCTTAATTTGGGTATGTCCATCATATCATTCTCCCAATGACATGATCTTATTATTAATTGACAACTCATATCTATGGTTAGGAAACCTTAACCATCATTAATCAATGAGCTAGTCCATAGAGGCATACTAGGTACACGGTGTTGTTCATAAACCACACAAGTATCAAAGTTTCCGCTTAATACAATTATAGCATAGAATATAAACTTTATCATGAACAAGAATTATAATAATAATATCTTTATTATTGCCTCTAGGGTATAATTCCAACAGTCTCCCGCTTGCACTAGAGTCAATAATCTAGTTTACATCTGGCAACAATCTAACAGCCATGGCACTAAGGTGCTGATCATGTTTTGCTCGTGGAAGAGGTTTAGTCAATGGATCTGCGACATTCAGATCCGTATATACTTTGCTAATCTTCAGATCTCCATCTGTTATAATCTCGAATTATATGAAACTTGCGGTTGATGTGCTTGGTCTTTGGATGATATCTTGGTTCCTTAGCCAGTGCTATGGCGCCAGTGTTGTCACACAATATCTCTAGTGGGTCCAAGGCACTTGGAACCACACCAAGCTCAGTGATGAAGTTCCTGATCCAAACTCCTTCACTCGACGCTTCTGCAGCAGCCATGTATTCCGCTTCTACTGTAGATCCCGTGATCATGTTTTGCTTGCAGCTTCTCCAGCTCACAGATCCTCCATTCACAATATAAACGTATCCTGTGTGAGATTTAGAATCATCCTTGTCGGTGTCGAAACTAGCGTCGACGTAACCTTTTACGACGAGCTGTTCATCACCTCCACAGACTAAGAACATTTCTATAGTCCTATTTAAATACTTTAGGATGTTCTTCACGGCTGTCCAGTGTTCCACTCCTGGATCACTTTGGTATCTGCTCGTCAAACTAAGAGCATTGGACACATCCGGTCTAGTACACAGCATGGCATACATGATAGAACCTATGGCCGAGGCATAAGGCACTTTGCTCATAGCTTCTCTATCGCTTTCAGTAGTGGACACCGAGCCTTGCTCAATATCTTACGACAACGTAGAGCCTTGAACCTTTCTTTGCCTTATCCATTCGAACCTTTTGAACTTTGTCTAGGTATGTACTTTGGCTTAAAGCTATCAGGCGTCTTTGTCTATCTCTATAGATTTTGATGCCCAATATATAAGCATCTTCCCCTAGGTCTTTCATTGAAAAACATTTGTTCAAATAACTCTTCACATCGTTAAGCATGTCAATATCATTTTCAATAATCAATATGTCATCCACATATAGTACCAAAAATGTCACTGAGCTCCAACTCACTTTCTTGTAGATACAAGCTTCATAGAAATTTGGAACAAATACAAAGCTCTTGATCACTTGATCAAAACGAAGGTTCCAACTCCGAGATGCTTGCTTCATTCCATAAATGGAACGCTGAAGTTTGCACACCTTATCAGCATCCTTAGGATCGACAAAACCTTTGGGTTGCATCATATACAACTCTTCATCAATGTTGCCATTGAGGAACGCAGTATTGACATCCATCTGCCATATTTCATTCATGAAACGCAGCAATTGCTAATAAAATCCGAATGGACTTAAACATCGCTACAGGAGAGAAAGTCTCATCGTAGTCAACACCTAGAACTTGTCGAAAACCTTTCGCGACAAGTCGTGCTTTATAGACAGTAACATTACCATCTGCGTCCGTTTTCTTCTTGAAAATCCATTTGCACTCAACGGCCTTTCGATCGCTAGGAGGGTCCACCAAAGTCCATACTTGGTTTTCGCTCATGGATCCTAATTCGGATTTCATGGCCTCTAGCCATTTCTCAGAGTCTGGGCTCATCATTGCTTCTTCATAGTTCGCAGGTTCACTGTTGTCTACTAACAAGACAGTCAAGAAAGGGTTATCGTACCACTCAGGAGGGGCACATGACCTTGTCGACCTGCGACGTTCAGTAGTAGCATCTTCCGAAGCTTCATGATCCTTGTAATTAGCTTCCTCTATTGTTGGTGCAGACGACATTGGAACAATTTCAGGTGCTGCGCTACTCTCCAACTCAAGAGAAGGTTCAATAACCTCGTCTAGCTCTACTTTCCTTCCACTCACTTCTTTCGAGAGAAACTCCTTCTCAAAAAAGGATCCGTTCTTTGCGACAAACACTTTGCCTTCCGATCTGCGGTAGAAGGTATAACCAATCGTTTCCTTAGGGTATCCTATGAAGACGCATTTCTCCGCTTTGGGTTCGAGCTTGTCCAGCATCAACTTCTTGACGTAAGATTCGCATCCCCAAACTTTAAGAAACGACAACTTAGGTTTAGCACCAAAATACAATTCATATGGTGTCGTCTCAACGAATTTAGATGGTGCCCTATTTAAAGTGAATGCAGCGGTTTCTAATGCATAACCCCAAAATGATAACAGCAAATCTGTAAGAGACATCATTAATCGCACCATATCTAATAGAGTTCGATTCCGGCATTCAGACACACCATTGCGCTGTGGTGTTCCGGATGGCGTGAGTTGTGAAACTATTCCGCTTGCTTTAAGATGCGTGAGAAAATCATAACTCAAATATTCACCTCCATGATTGGATCGTAGAAATTTAATTTTCCTGTTACGATGGTTTTCCACTTTATTCTGAAATTCTTTGAACTTTTCAAATATTTCAGATTTATGTTTCATTAAATAGATATACACATATCTGCTTAAGTCATCAGTAAAAGTGAGAAAATAGCGATAACCACCGCGCTTCGAAACACTCATTGGTCCGCATACATCGGTATGTATGATTTCCAACAAGTTCGTTGCTCGCTCCATTATTCCGGAGAACGAGGTTTTGATCATCTTGCCCATGAGGCATGGCTCGCACGTGTCAAATGATTCAAAATCAAGAGACTCCAAAAGTCCATCAGAATAGAGTTTCTTCATACGTTTTACACCAATATGACCTAGACGGCAGTGCCACAAATAAGTCGTATTATCACTATCTACCTTGCATCTCTTAGCCTCAATGTTATGGATGTGTGTTTCATTGCTTTCGAGATTCAGAAGAAATAAACCATTCATAGCAGGTGCATGACCATAAAAGATGTTACTCATATAAATAGAACAACCATTATTCTCCGATTTAAATGAATAACCGTCTTGCAATAAACACGATCCAGATATGATGTTCATGCTCAACGCATGCACATAATAACATTTATTAAGGTTTAAAACTAATCCCGAAGGTAAAACTAAGGAGAGCGTTCCTACGACCATCACATCAACTCTTGATTCGTTGCCAACGCGCATCGTCACCTCATCCCTCGCTATCCGCCATCTATTCCGTAGCTCATGTTTCGAGTTACAAATATTAGCAACTAAACCAGTATCAAATACCCAGGCACTACAACGAGCGCTAGTAAGGTAAACATCAATAACATGTATATCAAATATACCTTTGATGGTGCCAGCCTTCTTGTCCGCTAAGTACTTCGGAAAGTTGCGCTTCCAGTGACCCTTGTCCTTGCAATAGAAGAACTCAGTATCCGGCTTAGGTCCAGACTTGAGCTTCTTCTCAGCAGGGGCAGCGTGCTTGCCGCTGCCTTTCTTGAAGGACTTCTTTGCACCCTTACCTTTCTTAAAGCTGGGGGGCTTGTTGACCATCAACACATGATTATCTTTCTTGATGTCCACCTCCGCAGCTTTCATCTTAGCGAAGAGCTCAGTGATCGTATCAGTGGAACCAATCTGATTATGAGTAACTACAAACCCTTTGTAGCTAGGAGGGAGTGATTGCAGAACTCTGTCAATCTTGAGCTCCTCCGAATCTTGATCCAGCTTGCTCAAGGCGTTGAGTGTAGCCCGACATCTTAATGGCATGCTCACTAACGGAACTCCATTCCTCCATCTTGCAGTTAAAGAATTTCTCAGAGATCTCATATCTCTCAGAAAGGGCCTGAGTCTGAAACATGGTTTTCAGTTCCTCAAGAATCTCAAAGGGCCTGGCGAACTCCTCAAAACGATTTTGAAGGTCCGATTCCATAGCAAACAACATGGTGCTCTTAATCACACCATAATCATCTTTGCGCGACTGATAAACAGCGTTTTCATTAGCCGATGCATCTACAGCAGGGGCGTCACCTAGCGCTTTCTCAAGGATATAGTCCTTTTGTCCGCCAGCAAGAATGATTCTCAGATTGCGGAACCAGCTGGTGAAGTTAGACCCATTGTTCTTAAGCTTTTCTTTCTTAGCAAAAACGCTGAAGTTGAAGTTGGACTTAGCCATTTGATCTACAAAATTTGCAAGTACAATTTAGACTATGTTCATGATAACTAGTTCAACTTAATCAAATTACTAGATGAACTCCCACTAAATTCAACATCCCTCAAGTTGTTTAGTGAACATGATCCAAATTCACCACACCTAATCCGATCTTCATGAGAAGAGATGTGGTTTCAATGGTGGACAACAAAGTGTCGATCATATCATTCATATGACTCTTGCTTAACCTTTCGGTTCGTGTGTTCCGAGGCCATGTCTGTACATGCTAGGCTCGTCAAGTCAAACCCAAGTATTTCCGTGTGTGCAAAACTGGCTTGCACCCGTAGTATGTGAACGTAGATTTTATAGCACCCGATCATCACGTGGTGCTTGAACACGACGAACTTTCACAACGGTGCATACATGGGGAGAACACAGTTTTATCTTGATCTTTAAGTGAGGAATCATATTATAATGATACCGTCACGATCTAAGCATAATAAGATACATAAAAGGATAAACATCACATGCATATAATTTTATGTGACATGGTATAGCCAATCTCCGCGCAATGATCTCCATCTTGTGCGCGCCAGCATGATCTCCATCACTCCACCATGATTGCCTCCACCACGAATAGCAAGTACAACTATTGCCAACTACTTAGCAATAAAGTAAAGCTATTACATGGCGTATAAGAAGTTGACACACAGGTCATACACAATTATAAAGACAACCATATGTCTCCTGCCGGTTGTGTACTCATCGACATGCAAGTCGTGAAATATTACAAAACATGATCATTGCATATAACATACACATCATATCTTGGGTCATACCATATCACAGAAACACTCCCTGCAAAAACAAGTTAGACGCCTCTACTTTGTTGTTGCATGTTTTACGTGGCTTATGGGAGTAACAAGCTAAGAACGATTCTTACCTACGAAAAGCCACAACGGTGATATTATGGTTGCCAACATCCGGTGTAAATCCCATGACAACTATAGTGAGAGAAACTGGCATCCACCAGCCGCATGTGTGGAACAAGCCACACGTCAAGTGCGGAGCCGGTCTCGCGAATGAGGTCGCGTAAAGTTGGCCTAGACCTCTTCGATCTCACAATCCCGCGTCATAAGAAGTACACAACAAGAGGCTTGCAACAGAAAACATCAACGCCCGCAACAAGCATGTTGCGTTCTACTCGTGAAACACATCTACGCATAGATCTAGCTCTGATACCACTGAAGGGTTTCGCAGCATAGTAAATCAAAATTTTCTACGAATGCGAATGGGGAAGCCAAGATCTAATCTAGGAGATGCAAACAACGAGGGGGGATAGATGAGATCTTCATACCCTTGAAGAAATCGCACAGCGGAATGTTCAACGGAACGTGGTTGATGTAGTCGTACTAGCCTTCTCCTCCTCGCGATCCGATCTGATCCAACACCGCAAGTGGCGACGCCTCCGAGAGATGCACACGTATGGAACCTCGACGTCTCCTCCTTCCTCGGTCCAGCAAGTGGGGTGGAGAGATAGATTGGATCTACAACACGACGGTGTGGTGCAAAGGTGGAGAGTTTTTGCGGCAGGGCTTCGCCTACGCGCAGTCGGGAGAGAGAGAGGAGGGCAGCAGGTAGGAAGCTAGGGTTGGAGGAGGTGTGGGGGGAGGGTGCGCCCCTGCCCTCTTTATATAGAGGGTTGGCCGGCTGCCCTTGCCCCTCCTCCAAGCCCTAGGACCGGCGGACACATGGGGTGGAGTGGGGGGCAAGTCCCCCCCCCCTTCTAGAAGCTCTCCCTAGGGTTTCCCCTAGGGCTTGGCCGGCTGGGCCTATGGGGCCTTGTGCCCCTAGCCCAATGTGTCCAGGGAACTCCCTCGTAGGCCCACGCCCCATCCCGACAAGTGGGGCCACGTTGGTCCCACTCCGGAAGCTTCTAGAACCTTCTGGTACAATACCGAACATTCCAAAACAATTTCGAAATCCAAAAACTGCTTTCCCTTATATGGATCTTATTCTTCGGACCATTCCGGAACCTCTCGTGATGTCCTGGATCTCATCCGAGACTCCGAACAAAAACTCATAAACCAATTATCCATTCTATCCTAGCGTCGAGACACGTTAAGTGTGTGACCCTACGGGTTCGAGAATATGCAGACATGATATTCTATCAATAATCAACAGCGGGGTCTGGAAACCCATATTGACTCCCACATATTCATCGATGATCATATCGGATGAACCACGATGCCAGGATTCAATTAATCCCATATATATATTTCCTTCGTCACGCGATATTTTACTTGCCCGAGATTCGATCGTTGGCATCAGAATACCTAGTTCAATCTCGTTCACAGCAAGTACTTTACTCGTTCCGTAATCCGATATCACTTAATGATTAACTCCTTAACCACTTGCTTGCAAGCGGTGTACACTACTAGGATCCTAATATTTTCCTAGAGTTAGAAAACCGTCGGCTATTTTCGGTAACTGTCGTCTATGACAATTGCCGAGAGTGGACCGTCGGCTATTTACCGTAGGCCATGCTTGGTCGGCCATTTACATGATAGCCGACGGTACCGTCATATATTACCATTGCCTACGGTATAAGCCCGACGGTGCGCCGTCGGGATTTTCTTGGTCAACATCTTCCTTGGGATTAGCTGACAAGATTAATACCCGACGGCTACCTCTCATTTATTGTAATTTCTAACTGTTATGGGTGCCCGTTGTTGGTTTATTTGCCTACTGTTGTCCTCCCCGTTGGTATTTTTGTAACTGACAGTGTATGTTTACCGTCGGCTAAGGGAATAGCTAACAATATATGTGCACCGTTGGATTCATTAATAACTGACGGGCTTACATCACTGTCGATACACAATATAAGCGAGAGATACCGCACTACCATCAGTCAATTATACGACAGTACATCATCCCCTAGGCATAGTACGAAACCTGAGAAATATTATTGCACATGATGTGTGCACTAGACATTAGCAACCGCAAATCCTATAGGTAACTTTTAGGCAGCATTGCAAAACAAGAATATATTTAACCCTATGCAATAAAAGAAGTAATTTACTCACAAGTATAAAGGTTTGGTTCCATAATAAGTACACTATTAATCCTTAATCAACCATGTATATAAATGGAAATGCAAAAGTACTAGTAGAAAGAAGTAATATGTCCTAAACAACTTGAATAGGTAATATAAACTATTTTGAAACAGTAATCTTTCGTTGAACTGCACCATAGAAACATTGCTTCATCTCATGACTTCCCAAAATGCGAAGTCTAATTAAAATCTGCCCAATCGTCTTCATTGTCACAATAATTTTCACCACCTTCAATACCCCTTCTAGTGCCCTGAGAAATAACACACTAGTTGTAAGAAATGAAACATCAGTGATAATATACTACTAAATAGAAAGGATAATTTGATAAGTGTTTTGATTTTAAAGTTTTCAAAATTCTAATAATGTCACTAAGGATTCTCTTGTCTGGGAGGTTGTGAAGGACAATTGTTTTACTCAAATAGTTCGGCAACAACAAGGTGAAAGTTTAGTTTAGCAAGGATACTAACAACCTCTACAAGCAAAGGTGATCATTACTTTATCTCCTAGAAGGACATTACTGAAACGCTTCCAATAAAATCTATTCGTGTATGTTGATTTCCCTTTCAAAATCCAGCTTCCTAGTTGCATGTTAACCAGTTTTGAGTTCTAGGTTGGCAGGAATGCAAAGAATGTCCATTGATCAAAATCCATATTCACCACATCATGTGTAGGGTGAAATTTTTGATGAAATTGTTTTTCTCTTACCGGTTCAGCTCCATATTGACCATCACTGTTACTGTAGTATTCATGTTCAGAATCATAGGTGTCATATATATGAAACAGAAGGAAACATTGAATAAGTTGCTGCTGATACAAATAAAAATTGACTTTAGAAGTAAAGTTTCTGTAACTCTGCACTTGAAATTGTCACTAGTGTTTGTTAGCATGAGTTAGTTTGGTGCTAAACTTACCGAGTCATGTTGTGCACCTTCCCACATTAGAGCATCAAAGTCTAGACCTCCTTGATTGGTAAAAGCCTACAAAAATACACAATCAGCACAACTCAATTGTTATATACTCTTATTTACAAGAGAAGTTAATATTACCCTCACAACATGTGTCACGCCTCGCGGTTGTTCATTCTCCTTCCGCAAATTGCGATTTTCCCTCTGTATTCGCTCATTTTCATTAGCAGATTGTTGTTCTGGTTGTGAAACTCTGACAATTGTTGCCTTAATAGTGGACTTCTCTACTTTGTCAAATGCTTCATTAGCGATCTCTAGCCTACCATGTGGCATTCTGCCAACTTTTTCATAGATGACAGATCCATCTAATTCTGGATGCTCCTCTTCCCAATTTGGCCCATACAGGTCAGTCATTCCATCATTAAATTTTTCCTTTTTCAAAGATGAACCAATAAGTAACATGTCGATATGAAGAAGGGTAGTGAAAAAATAGAAATGATTGAACTAAGTAGCTAATTAAGTTGCACATGCGCTTAAATATTGGGAACTTGTACATCTGACAATATCAGCATGAGAATATACATATTTTATTAGATCAACATAATCAAAGTTCAAGAATAATTGCAACTAAATTGCAGAATTTACACATGCATATTCTCAAACACAGAAGGTGTGTAAGTAGAAAATACTAACCCAACGATCAGCTATTTTTTGGCTACACATCTCTCCACGATTATTCCCTCACTTCAATTTGTGTGTGTGTTGCCAAGCATCGGCAAGTCCTGGGTATTTACCAGTTATATGTTTTTGCATTATAGAAAGAGATCAAAATATGATTGAGTATTATCCTTCAGCAATAACTAAATATAGAAATATGCTTTAGAAGATAGTTACCAGATATTGGCGTGTAGCGACTATGCTTCTTGCACCACTAGAATGGTAAACCATGTCTCCATTAGCTAGCCTATTCCTCTTCCAACGTAAAGTTTTGTTTCTAGACTCCTGCGTACACCAGTGTTCACAAAGTAATCGCCAACCATAGTTGGTACCGAAGTCAGATGGCTTCATAGAAACCAATTCTGCAATAGTTGGCCAGCGATTACCCTCCTCATCTTCTTCCTCGATCACATTGCCGCGCTTGTATAATCGTTTGATGGCTGCTTTCCTTAAATCATGTATCATCTGCCTCACTTTTTCAGTGAGGTTTAACTCCAAAGTACTTTCTGCTTTAGGTTGGTCTGACGCATTGCACTTGAAACGCCACTGCCACAATATCAATGGTTTCATTAGACAACCAAGGACTCTACCAAGAAAATACAAGTAAATAATGAAAAACTTGGCATTCAACAACTTGTATATCTATCTTATAAGTAACCAGATCATTTATTCAGTTTACACTATTACCAACAATAGGCGGTACGAAACTGTAATATACTTGCCTCCACATATAAATCTGTAATAAATTTTAAGATCATACTATCAATTCTATCTATGTGCTTAATTTTATGAAACTGTGCATACTTTTCTTACAGGTTTTTTTGACTCGTCATATTCAGGTCTGGCCTGATAAGTGCCATGATTTGACTTGTAACCAATAGCTTTAAGAATGGCTATGGTGAATGTTTACTTGCTAATTGTTCAAATGATCTACATATTTTTATAGTTAATACTTGCATCGCACGCTGCATACTAAATAGTAAGGGACAAATTGGCAAACTATGTAATGCAATCAAAACAAATGTAGTAGAACCACCACATCAGAAAGACCATATTTTATAGTAGCACTAACCAGGTTACCTAATAACAGTAATCATGCAGATACAATATGAGTGCTCCAAACTGATGAACTTACCCAGAATTCTTAATTAATTTTGGAAGCTGAAGTTTGTAATCGAGGATTGCTGGACCATTTGTAGTCATCCCAAGTCAACACAGGTTTCTTATTATCATCTGGACCAATTGGCTCTAGATAGTACTCGCGTACTAATGCGCCTTGCACCGAGGATGGTTCGCGAGCTTTGTATGGGTGCTTTTCCCATCGACTGTTATGGACACAAACAACAGAATATTAGAATATGAATGGTCATCAAACAAGAATAAATAACTTAAATTTTTAGCACTGACATTCCAATAGGTATGATGAGAGGTCGATCGATCTCCTCAAGTCTATCACCACTTGAAGTCTTGGATCTAGGGTTTCTAGCCTTTTCAGTCCATGTAGTTGACCGAGATGACCCATTGGTTCCAACTAAGGTTGTGGCAGATCCATTATGAAAAGCTCTTGAGATAGGTCTATGATTTAGGCGCCTAGTCGTCCTGTTTGCAACATAAGTTTGCAGACTCGTTAGAAACAATATAAAAATGAGAAGTACACCATTATGAAAGACATATGTACTGATTAAATGAAACAAAATATTCTATATCAAGTTAACTGAATATTACTAAGCACCATGAATTGAAATTTACTAGTCTTGTAACAAGTACACTGAATATCACTAAGAACATAATTGTGAACTAAAGTATCCTACAATCTAGAGTACTTCAACAAATAACTGAACACTTCATGCACACAAAAAATATATGATTAGTAATCATCATCATATTCAGAATCATGCACGAAGTTGTTATCCTCGTCTTCATCCTCCTATGTCTCTTCTTCTCTTTCCTCTTGTGGTGGTAATTCTTCTTCATCATCACTACTATCATTGCTATAGATGTCATCCAAAGGCTGTTCATTTCTTCTATGCTTTTCTATAGTCTCAATTTCATAGGGATCAATCACATCATCTGACTGATCTGTAGATGTCATGATATCATCAATAAAGTTTCCAATATCTACAGAGAGACTGCCCTGCTGACTATCTTCTTGGAAAAAATCATTTTCATACGGTGTGTCATGTGCAGTGTCATCAAGGTTGCTCAAACTGCTACTTGGTTGTATCTTGTATACAACCCGCCAATCATGAAGATCACGCTTTGAAGAAGATATTGCAAGTAATAAGCCTACGTAGCTTGGTGAGCCATTGCAAATGGTTCAAAGTTTGCAAGCCTTGAAGATGACTTTATCTCCACTAAACCCAATTTTGCTTCAGACCTCGTACCCTTAGTCGGATCAAACCAGCGACATTGGAAGAGTACCATCTCAATTTTTCGGCCACCAGTAAAGGACAATTTGATAATTTCCTCAATCACACCATAGTAGTCTACTTGTTCATTGTTTGATGTGAAGGAAGACAAGCAAACTCCGCTGTTAACCGTTGTCAGACTTGTTTTCTTTTTCTCATATAGTTCAGATCTAAAGCGAAAAACATTCACATCATAGGAGTTATATGACAAGACTTTAGAACTGCATCCATTAGCTAAATTCCACAAGTCCTGATCAGAGTTTGGGTCCTTTTTACACTGCAGTTAGTAGACACATATGTCTGGTTAGTTAACATATCAATAATAGAGTCTAACTTAACAAGGTTAACCAAATAGTGATTCGTACAGCAGTCTTGAACCAATCCACAAATTCTTCTTCCATCATTTTATCAACGCCCTCCACTGACAAATTGGGGTGCTTCGCGAACTTCTCTTCGGCAAATGCTCTACAGATGGCATGAAGTTAGAGACATGCAGCAAATAAGCATGAAGTTTAATTTTTCATCACTTACTCTCGAAATGTATCAACATCAGAGCAATTGGTCAAAATGTTAAGCTTCGCAGCATTCAACTCTTGAGGTGTGAGGTATCTAGTCACATCCCTACCATGAAGGGTACCTTGATGTTGGAACACATCTAATGAGCAACCATCATTTTGAACCTTTTTTCCTCCATTGTTATATCTGTGCTTTCTCTTCCATGAAGTGTGAACATGGTCACTGAAGTACAAAGAAACATAGTTTGTAATTTCTTGTACAATGCAAGCCTCCACAATTGAACCATCCACTCTTGCCTTGTTGCGAACTTTTAAGCGAAGATTGTGCATCGCCCTGCAATGTATTATTGCCATGTGATATTCGACATAATAATATACTAGTTAAATGACGTTGCAACATAAGATTATTTAGCATACCTTTCAAATATGTACATCCAACGGTATGTCACAGGCCCCCCAACTCGCGCCTCATACGAGAGATGCACAATAAGATGTTGCATCACATTGAAGAATCCTGGTGGGAATGTTTTCTCGAGCTTGCATAACAGAATATGAATCTCTGCTTCAATTTCACGCATTCGTTCTGGATTGATTTCTTTAGCACATAATTGTCGATAAAAGAAACTTAATTATGCTATCTCCCTCCATTCTGCCTCAGGGATGAAGCCCGGGGGAGCAACTGGTAGGAGGCATTCCATAATTATGTGGTGGTCATGGCTTTTCAATCCAATAATTTTTTGGGGGGCTAAGTTAACAACTCTTCTTAAATTAGCCGCAAAACCATCTGGAAACATTAAATGCTTGAACCACTTAAGGATGATTATTTTATCATCCTTGCTCACACAATAATTCGCTCTTGGTTTTTCCCACCCACCATTTGGCTTCGGTTTTACCTCTAGCTTCGGCCTCTTACAAATTTCCTCCATATCCAAACGTGCTTTAATATTATCCTTAGTTTTATCTGGAATATCCAAGCCCTTAGTTTTATCTGGAATATCCAAGCACGTGCTTAGCAATGCCTCACCAACATTTTTCTTATTGTGCATTACGTCGATGTTATGGCAAAGAGTCAACTTTTTAAAGTACTCAAGCTGCCACAGACCACTTATGCTGATCCAATTGTGCTCCTTCCCAAATCCAGCATAGGTAGTCTTTCCGGTTTCATCAGGAACAAGGCTTTGAAGTTGTTCATATACTTGCTCCCCAGAAAGGCGCTGTGGTGGAGGATCAAAAAAAATTGTGCGCTTACGAAAACCATTCAAACTCTTGCGGAATGCATGCTCAGGTGGAAGCAATCTCCTATGGCAATCGAACCAGTACGGTTTTATCCCATTCCTCAAAGAAAATGTGTCTATGTCACCTCCACATATAGGACATGCAAGCTTTCCATGAGTGCTCCAGCATGCTACTAAGCCATAAGCTGGGAAGTCATGAATAGTCCACAAGAGAGCTGCCTTCATGGTGAAGTTTTTCTTATTATGACAATCATAAGTGAGCGCACCATTTTTCCATAAATCATCCATTTCATCAATTAGGGGCTGCATGAAAACATTTAAGTCCTTTCCCGGATAATCAGGACCAGGAATTACAAGTGCAAGAATAAGGTTATTTTGCTTCATGCACATTTCAAGTGGGAGATTATAAGGAACAACAAAGACCGGCCAGCAAGAGTATGAGGCTGCTGAAACATCAAAAGGTGTGAAGCCATCGGTCGCAAGACATAGCCGTATATTCCTTACTTCTTTGGCAAAATCAGGAAATTCCTTGTCGAAGTCCTTCCAAGCTTCTCCATCGGAAGGATGAACCATTACTTTCTTGAAATCACGTGGCCTAGCATGATAGTCCATGTGTTTGGCAGTGCTCTGTGACATGTACAAGCGTTGCAGTCTAGGTGTAATAGGGAGGTAGCGCAGAACTTTGCGTGGAACCTTCCTAGACTAGTTTCCTGTGGTTGTTTCTTCATATCTAGGTTCATTGCAGATTGTGCATTTCTTTTTATTTTCATTTTCTTTGTAATAAATCATGCAATTTTTGGGGCATGCATGAATCTTTACATATGGCATGGCTAAACTATGCACAAGCTTCTTTGACCTACGGAAGTTTGCAGGTAGTTGTTTGGCAACATCATCTCCAAGAACGTCATGTATTAGGGTCATCGTTTCATTGTAACAAGCTTCTGGCAAATTGTGTTGAGTCTTTATGGTCATTAGTCGTGCTATAGTGGATAAACGAGTTTGTGTTGTCTTCTCATGCAGCGGGGTGTCAGCTTCCACTAGCATTCTGTAGAATTCTTTGGCAGCATGTGTTGGATCCTCGCCTGGAAAAACTCCTTCCGCGGCAATTGCATCAACTAGCATCTCATCCATTCTATCTATATCTTCCACAAAATCATTTTGCTCTATGTTTTCAATTGTATCAGACTCCCCATGGCTACTCCATTTCTCATATCCTAACTGAAAACCATTGGCGCACAAATGGATGGTCATCTCATCCCTTTTGCGCTTATGACGGCATACACACTTAGTGCATGGACAATGGGATTTTCCATCTAGAGTGGCCTCGGGTAGTGAAAATGCATGATCCAAAAAATTATCTAACCCCTATTTCCATGTTTTAGTGAACAGTTTTCCTTCTCTCTCTTTGTACATTCAACTACGATTGCAACCCAAATTTCTACACACATATGGATAGAAGTTTGGGGTTTAAAAATTAGCCATGTTGAAGCATCGTACTAAAAAGAACTTTCTAGAACAATTAAGTATCGTTGCTCATGTAAATTGTGAGCATCCAAGCAAATAGAAATGTTAAACGGAGAAACAAAGAAAGATCAAATATTATATCATTGGTCTTGAGTAATCTGATAGCAACCTACATCTGATAATACTAAAACATTGATTCCATGTGTGATATGCAAACCAGCAATCAATTGAACTAGCGAAAGCACTGCCTATGAATGGGATTTCGGAAATTTTAGAGACCAGACACATAAGTGTGATGGCCTATTTCAAGCTATGACCGGGTCGACTTGTCTTATCTATTCTCAAAGATCAACTATTAGCTATAGATAGAATCTGCTGCACCAGCTAATTTTGGTATCATTTGAAAATAAATTTTGAACTTATTGTGTAATCACACCGAAAAATCAATTCAGCAAATCATATATGTGTTGTTGCACAGTTTGTACACATGACAAGAAAACAAAGATACCAGCAACACTCTCATAGATATAAGCAAGATGGCGTATAACAAAGGTCAAGGCGTAAAGAGAAGAGATCATGAAGATGGGAGAGATACCTTGGTGCACCGCCATCGTTGCCTCCTGATGTTTCTTCCCTTCCTAGGGAAGCAGAGGAGCCACCGTCCGTGGCGTGGTCGTCGTCCATAGCAGGTGAAGCAAATGAACCACACCTCAAATGTCGGAGAGGAAGCAGGTTCTCGGCCGGACTTGGATCGATTTAGGATCGGCAAGTGGATGTGAACGTTATGATCGGGAGAGGCTTAGGAGACCGCGAAATGTTGAGAACTGGTGGGCGACGAGGGCGCGAATTCTGTTGTGGGTGGGGAATGCGCGAATTCTGTTAGTGGGCGGCGAGGGCGCCAACTCTGTTCATGGGCGCGCCAAAGTAGTAGGGAACGGGGTTCAGTACTCCATCCCCTGACCCAGATCGAGTCTATGTTGCGACCAGAACAAACGACCCCCAAAATCAGAAAAATAAAGGAAATTAAAATTCACGAAAAAGCAATTTTTATGGTCGGTTCATCAAAACATACCAGATAGTCCACGCATAATTGCACTTCCGCTGTCCGCGCCTAAGCGGAAGTCGCATGAGCATGCCGGCCGCCGCCACTCATATGTGTGCCGCAGGACGCCGTCACTGATGCGCACCTCCGGCCACACGCCACCGTACATTCACACGAACTGCGCGAGATGCTCTGCGGGTAAAAAATCTCCTTTGCAGTTTCGTCACGACATTGATCTATTCAGGGCAGCTGAGATTAGACAAGAGATTAATGGGGAATTTTCGTAGATCTGAAACAAGACGGTAGACGATGGGGCTACCTTCAGCTCGTTGACTAGACTAGATAGCTTGACTACCGCAGTGACCGCAGTATACAGTTTAGCTTTGCCTCCTCGGTACAGTTGTGGTACGTGCGTGGTAGAAAATTAAACAGTACCGAAAAGGAAAATCAAATCAATTTCGAGAATAACATAAGTAACTAATATTTTAGGAATTTTATAAAAATATCATATACATATATAGGAAACCATGGATTTCCAAAAACAACATGTATTTTTTAATTAATCCTTAAGTGTTTCGACAACTTTTCTAGACATTTCCTCTTTTCCAAATTATGTACTTTAATTTTTAATTTTTTTCTTCATGTATTTTTTCATGAAATATTTATTCTTTAATAAAAATAAATATTTTGTTTCTTTTCATTTTCAAAATATTTTCTATAATTAGCTTTATGTGAATCCACTACAATATTACCGCCGACACCAGCTCTAATTTCGAAAAGGGTCAAATATAAACCAGTGTTATATAAAAAAATACCAGCAAATTCAAGGCTTTGGTGAAAGTTGCAAGTAAAATACAAAAACCAACAAATCCAAGACAATTTTCAAAAAGGGCCATCATTTTGGGGAATTTTTCAACATATACTACAGAGGTTGGTCGTTGTAACCACTTATCATCATCTAAGACCATTCTGGCAGTGAATTAGAAACAAGCAATATCTACATAAGGAATGACATGCCAATGCTCATACATAATGAACTTTAGGGTGAGATGGATTTGGATCTCATTGGTCATCTTTCATCTTTCATCTTTTCTTCACTCTTCTCTCTCCACATGGAAGTGGAGAACACGATATACTTTCGATAAATATGGACTAATAAATTTAACCCCCGAGGAAGTGTTTTATGATGCTTCTCGTAATTTGATTTCTCTATTTCTTCTTTTTCTATATGTGGATGAAGAGGACACCAGTTTGTTTGGAAAATAAAAATAGGTTAGTCCACCCTTTAACTTTCTTTAAAAAGGACTTCCAGTGAATTATACTTTTGTTATTCAATTAGAACTGCCTTCAAGAATGCACTCCATATTTTCTCAAGACACCAGTTTGTTTGGAGTATAATTTTCTCAAGTCGGGAGGAAAAACTAGGAAAAATTGCAAAACCATCCATTTTGGTTCTAGATTTGTTTGGATAAATATGTTTGGATGTTTCAATAATAAGACTCTCCACGTTCGTATTTTCCTATCTTCCTGTTTATCTCCTGTCTACCACTTATCACACATACAAACAAAGGTACCCTTGCTTGGCGCAATGATGTACGATTTGGTCATATGCCATAAATGTTGACTGCCTTTGAATGCCACGACTCGACATGACCTATAGGTTGTTGAGTTCTTCCTTCTTATGCATGGCATACTTTCCTGGTGGCGCGAATGTGACGCGATACCTTTGAGAGGCATGAACGTACGCATGATCTATCTTTGCATAGTGTCCATGTACGTCAGTATAACATGTCAACCTTGATGTATGGGTCGAGCTAGTAAAATTTGTTGAAAAATTTCTCTCTCTCTCTCATACAATTGTATGTGGTAGGTGATTGTTAGAAAAGATAGTACTCTCTCTATCCCAAAATACAAGGCGTCTAAGATTTAGTCAAAAATCAATGTTTTATAAGTTTGATCAAGATTATACATAAAAATATAATTATTTACAATACCAAATCAATATCAATAGATTTATCATAGAGTATATTTTTTTAATGTGTCTATTCCATAATGTAGATGTACATATGTTTTTCTAAATATTTAGTCAAATTTACTAAGATTTGACTTTTGATCAGTCCTTAGACGTCTTATCATGTCAAATAAACGAGCGTTGCTACCTCACAATCGGCTATACATCAAATAAAATTAGCATAGTTTTCAATGTATGATATTTTTGAACACCGTCAGCTATCAAATCAAATAACTGAGTGTTGATATATCACGGTCGCATTTAAGGACTAATAACTGTGTGTTACGAGGTCACTGTCGGGTATTGCACAAAATAACCGTGTGTTATGTAGTCTCCCTTGGTTATGTATTGATACTGTCAGGTATTATCGCATATAAATGTGTGCCCATTGTGGACTCTTAGTAACTGGTAACCCCCGTCGGCTATCTTACCATATGAATGTGTGGTTTCTCAAACCCCTCGATTATTACATGGGACTGTCGGATATTTATGATCATAGGCATGTGGTTGACTTTAACCGTAGGGTATTTTCCAAACCGTCGGTTATTCAAGTAATTCCCAACAGTCCCGATTACCTGTCGGCTATTATTCAACACCGTCGGTATATAGTAGATTTCTAGTAGTGTGTTGATATCGATTATTTTTTCCGAGTGGGCCCGAAGTATATCTCTCCGACTTGGGAGGGACAAATCCCATCTCGATACATACAACCCAACAAGTACTTTCCGATCACCTGAGAGACACCTTTATGATCACCCTCTCATAGGATGACGTTTGATGACCTCAAAGCTTTCTTTCGATACCAGGGAGTTACATTATCTCATGGTCTAAGGAATACAATATTTGACATAAGAAAAAGCTTCACAAAGATGAACACGATGACACGATCTAATTGCTCTGCTTAATTTGGGTCTGTCCATCATATCATTCTTCCAATGACATGATCTCATTATTAATTGACAACTCATGTCTATGGTTAGGAAACCTTAACCATCATTAATCAATGAGCTAGTCCATAGAGGCATCACAGTGTTGTTCATAAACCACACAAGTATCAAAGTTTCCGCTTAATACAATTCTAGCATGGAATATAAACTTTATCATGAACAAGAATTATAATAATAACATCTTTATTATTGCCTCTAGGGCATAATTCCAACACTCCAAGCGTTGGGGCACCATCCATGTTGAGTGTAGCAAGTTCCAAGGCTCCTACGAGATGGTGACGAAAAGGACAATAAACGGCTTGCGGCCGCTTGACATGGTTTCTTCCCCTCTTTGTCGATGTCTTGCATATGCATTTTCCGGTTGAGCCATTGTTGGAATCCATGTGTGTAGATCATAAAAGCAATGGAGCATTTCAAGATGGTGAACCATAACAAGGCTTTCTTGTTGTGCCATTGTTGGACGGTGCTCAAGGACACCAAAACATGGGAGACTAGTTTTTCCCTTTGGAGAGAAATGAACAAAAATAAGGGCAAGGGAAATGCTTCGACGAGCGGCGTCGTCGACCTAGACGCCGACAATGAAGAAGGCTTCGTCCCATCTGCAAGCGACAAGACTGCCGGCCATTCCCACCGCCCCGGTGGCCACGAAGGCCGACATCGCCCGCCAGGCTGGTTCCTTGGCGTTCCAGGAGACCTTGAAGCAGATCCTGGAGAAGAAAGAAGAGGCAATTGCCGAGAGGGAGGAGAGGCGACGCAAAGAGAAATAGGCCGCCGCCAAGGCCTTCGTCGAGCTGCAGACGAGGTCCATTGAGGCGAAGGAGGTCAACGCCAAGGACATGCTGATGGAGATCGAGGCCAAGGCGAAGTCGACGGAGGCCGAAGCCAATGCCAAGGAGGTCAATGCCAGGTCTAGGGTGCTGGAGGCCGAAGCCAAGACCAAGGAGGCCGAAGCCAAGATCATGGCCGAGGAGAACGCCATCATGTTCACCGATCTGGATAGCATCGTCGACCCCGATCGCATGGCTTGGGTTGCGAAGAGGCAGCAGGCCATCAGGGCTCGCGATGCCTGAAGGGCAATGGCGACGGCAGTTGTAACTTTCTAGACACAGAAGTTGCCATGTTTTGGACATTGTGTATGATATTGTCCCCTTTTGCACATGTTATATTCACTGGCCACTTGTTGGCGATGCCCAAAGGGCGATGGCGCACCTATGCCATGATATTTGCCATTGATCTCTGTGTGTGTCTTTGACCAGCGATGGCGCCATTTTCAACTAATTTGCATCTCTATCCAGCGAGGACACCAACGCCCGCCTGCGCGTACAAATGAGTCGCGCCGCTTTGCGCGGCTGACCGGACATGCCGGGCCTCCTATTCAAATCGACCGGGCCCGACCCAAACAGAAACGAACAGTTTAAGGTGACCGTTTGGGTCGGCGGTGGAGATGCCATGAGATATGGGGCTTGTTTTAGTTCCGTATAGTTTGTCCGGTTTGTCAGCCTTTTAATAATAGAAGTCTATACGTATCAATATTCAATACTTGCACAGGCGGCCGAGGATTATCCTCATTTTTAAGCTACAAACACAGGCTTCAAGGCACGACCACGGTATCACCGATTTTATGGGCATTCTTGCCGGAACTTCTTCTTAGGGCATCTGTACTTTTCTTTCTTATTTTTTTTGTGTAGACAGTCAAATTTTTGCAGTATCAACGATCTTCCGCATCATTTTCCCTGTGTGACAGGATCATATAGGCACGGTCTGTAATAGTGTGAAGGCATTTTTATTTATTTTTTCTTATTTTTTGCAGAAGAATTGTACATTTTCCGCTAGAAGCTCAACAACAACTAAGACCCCGTATGTATAAGAATAATTGGGTACCGCGTACACAAAACTTGCACGCACCAGTACACATATCTGAAGTAACGAACCAGAAAAATGTAGGCGACTAGTTTTGCACGGCTGGGCGACATCATTGTAGGTTCAGCATGTGGTTCCAATTCAAAGGTCCTAGTAAGAAATTTGCATCGCAACAATTTGAGCATGGACACGCCGAGAGGGACGGCCATTGCACCCGGCCAGCCAGGGGACACGGTCCCATAAATTATTAGTGAGTAGAGGAAAGGAATGCCCTACCAAACAGACAAAAACTAGTCTTGGTTAAGCTAATTTAATCAACCTCCTCCTGTTGTCCTATCCAGTCAGATCCAAACCCCTCACACACATTAAGCTCTCCATTTGGGAACTAGTATAAATAGCACCCGAAGACTCGCAACCATCCTCACTCGTCACCAAACATATACAGAGCAAAGGAGAGAGAACACATTGCGAGTTAAGCTCCATAGATCGAAGAAACAGAGAAGAGATGGAGATGCGCATGGACGACAAGTGGATGCTGTCCAAGAAGGGCAGCCGGAGGTCGGCGGCGGTGACACCGGCGAAGACTACCGGCAGTCCGGTTGGCCTTAAGGGCCGGTCGGTTCCGGGGCGGCTGGCGAGCCTGGCCAAGGAGCAGAGGGCCAGGTTCTACATCATGCGCCGGTGCGTCACCATGCTCGTGTGCTGGCGGGATTGATCGCTCTTGTTCTCTGCTTCGACAGGCAGAGGTTGAAACTAGGAGATGCGCCTGAATTTCCATGGCCATCCTTAGTTTGGTAGGTAGGTTGGTAGCGACGAAACAGCTTACATTAGTTCATCGAATCCATACAGGAAGAGTATATGAAGATGTTGCAATTAGTTTTCGTTTTCCCGCTCTACTACTAGTCTGTAAACTAGGACTCCTATGTGCAAGTCAGCAAGTGCAAATTCATCAATGGAAAATATGTGAAAATGTTGGTAGCGAAAGAAATCAGGTTCAGAAAACGAGACTCTCTGTTGGTTGTCCAATTAGGAGCACCTGCAGATAAGCTGCTACTACTCCGCTCGAAATCCGTCGTGTTCTGCAGGCTGCAACACTGCTCGATCGACACAAGAACCCGTCACTGGAACTACTCTTGGGCGGATAAGGATGGTGGTCGCGCACATGCATTGTTTTGCGAAGCATGCAGCCGGCAGAGCGGACAATTAGTCACTGTGTCCCTCTTGTGACTAGACCTGATTATTCCGTGTCTTAATGATTTTTTTTTTTTTGAAACTCCGTGTCTTAATGATTTGTTCTATTGGGATCCAAGCTAGAGCTTTGATCCACGATGCACATGGCTGCTTGATCTTCTCGCATGTTCAAAAATGAAAACCCTCTCTTTCTACCCATGCGTATCGGTCTTTTGGCTACATGTCGGCTCATATTTTAACCGTGGCATTTAACCTATCAAAATTTAAACCCTAGGTTTAATATCGTGTGTTGTATAAAAGACAAAATGTTTTTTCAGTAAGAGGTGACGTACCCGTTGGCAATGAGGCGTCTGTGATAATTTTGTCAATCTCAATACCTAATACAGATAAGGAAATAGCTGACCAGGCCTATGCATGGCGAGGGTAACGATTGATCGCTGCTGGAGTGAAGTCATTTTTATCATTCGCCATCAGGCTTTTTATTTCCTGAATTTTTGATTGAGCTCTAGATTGTAGTTTGTACAGATGCGCGAAGCTCTCGTTCATCCTTGTATGTTATCTTGATTTCTTCAGCCAATCCCAAGCGTCGGCTGTCCGATATTGGATGCTCTATGTAACTATTCACATGTAGGTAAGGTCTTAGAGAAGATCAGTCAGGCGTCCATCAACACGTGATTCATAGAACCGGGAGAAGGCTTTTCTCTAATCTATAGCATGCGTCCTAATTATGGCAACATGATTGGGTGATATTTGATTTATAAAGAACTACTATTATATGGGATGAACACAAATTGAGTTGATTATATATTTATTTAGAGATGCATATTTTTGGAATTTGGAAATTTTTAGTACGACTTGGTATTGAAAAAAAGAATGGATTTAGTATGTTATTAGCTTTATACCTTTGCTCTCATTTTCGATTGCTAATTGTAAGAAATTATAAGATAGAATTGATATTGATAGAGTTGATGATTATAAGATGGAATTGTCACAGAATTTGTATCCAGAATTGTACGGAAAATTTGTGAAGTACTCCCTCCGTTCCAAAATATAAGATGTTTTAGGTTTGTAAAAAAAATTGAATCTAGACTTTTTTTAATGTGTAGATTCACCCCAAAGTTAAGTGAACCTACGTACTAAAACAAGTCTAGATTCATTTTCTTTACAAACCTAAAACATCTTATATTTTAGAACGGAGGGAGTACCGTTGATATAGATTTCCGGGGCCTTAATTTTTACTTTCCCTGGGCAATTTCAGGACCGGCCCTGAGTCCAGGACAATCGTCATGACGTGCTGCAATCTGACCGGTCGCATCATTGCACGCATGCGTCGTCGGTGCACGATCCCGATGTCCATTCGCTCGTTCACGTGACCATATCGAGGTCAGTGGCAAGTGGTTTTGCGATAAGCTAATCAACTATATGGCCGTCTAGGTACTTACCCAGTTACCCGAATCTAGTATTCACGGACAGAACCAGAGCCCATCTATATCTATCATCTCTGCTAGCTAGTAATTGGAATCTCCGTGACCGCCTGCCTGATTCCTTGTCTGAATGGTGGTGATTAGGTTGGCTGATGATGTATGACCCTGCAACTAATTCCATCCTCCCAAGCTAGTGTACCTCCGCAGGTCCACTGCCTATAGCTAGATTGTCTCGACGTGTACCATGTAGGGCTCTCGTGCTAGGATGGTCCGGTGCAGCTATAGCTAGCACATGACCCTCAATTACATCGCTGCTGCTGACTTGTCGTGACCCTCAAGTACTATCCTCCTTAATTAGAGCAAGTACAATAAGCTTATGTAAGCAGGCTATAAGCCTTTAAATAATATATTTGAGATGATGTGGATGAGAGAGAAGTGGAGAGAGAAGATTAGTGGGCAAAGAAATTTATAGACACGCTTCCTGGGCAGTTTGTGTGAATGTAAAGTGGGCCTTACAAATAAAGTAGTATATAGTTATAATAACTATTATGCGTATTGGTATTAGGTTATATTTATAGATGGCGTGGCGGAACATACCAACAACAGGCTTTATTATTGAACTTGCTCTTATGGAAGATACGAAGCGTCGTAATCGGACTGTGTAGTACTAGGACTTGTCGTGATCATCGATGCGTGCGTGTCTATGGGTGTGACAGAGGCTTTGACTCGATCTGGACTTAATTTGGTGGCCGGTCGTGCTCGATCGACTGGTGGGATTAAAGATGATTCATACAGTCTCATGCTAGTACGTGGATTATTTATCATCGACATGGAAAGAGATGCCCCACCAAAAGGACAAGGCTTAAGTTAAGCTAATCAGCCATTTCCCCAATCAAATCATATACATCCTACTTCTTCTGGTCCATATTTATGATCTTAATTTTTTTAGTTTTCTTGAAGCAGGCATACGTCCAACTTTACAAATAAAACAATATTTTTTTGTTTCGTACGTATCTAGTTAAGTATTTAGACTAGATGCATTCGTATATAGACAAAATTAAGGTCATTAATGGAAGTATCATGTTTAGTTAAGCTCGCACCCGGATTGTCCTTCTGACACTATATAAACTAGATGATGCCCAGCGCGTTGCGGCGGAAAAATAAACAGATAAGTAGAAAAAATATGTACGGAACAAATAGAGAAACATTGCTAACTTACTTAATATCCACTGCACACTGAGACAGAACCATTTTTGTTAGAATTTGATGAGTTTTGGGTTGTTGGCCCATTAGAGAAATTCTGAAATTCTCTTTGGCCCATTTGTATATGGCAACATATGGCTGTGCTAGTGGTGCTAAAGTTTAGTTCCACATTGTTAGTTGAAGGGGAGTTGGACCACCTTATATAGTAGAGTGTTGCTCCACTCACTAAGGTGTGACAAGAAGAGTAGCCCTCGCGCACTCCTCCTCCGACACTGCCCGCCTCGCCACGCCTCGTCTCGCCTCGTCACGACCGCGCGCCGCGGGTTGCGGAAATATCGCCGAGCCGAGCTTTAGTTTTTATGGACGTGGGCTGAGTCCACGATCCTCCTAACCTGCACTATATAAGCGTCTGGGCTAAACCTAATCGGCACCGAATCAATCCACACACGTGCCTACCCTCCAGAACTTTGCTCCGCCGCTTTCATCTTCTCCATCCCGGCTTGCGGCGTGCACCGCAGATCGGGACAGTAGGCCTCCGGAACCCCGCCTCTCGTAAACCTGTATGGTTGAGGCGTCGAGGTTTGGGGCGCTCAAGCGCGACTACGCTTGCTCCCTAGCGTCGTCCGACGACGAGTTCCCGAACGACGACTTCTTCCCGGACGTCAGCGACCTCTTCGACAACCTCAACATGGGCGACGCTGCTGCAACCGCTGCGGCTGCTATTCAGCCTGCATCGTATGTGATCTCAATCTCTCTCTTTCGGATTATGCTAGAGTTTCTAGTTCTAGCGTTTGGCGTAGATGTGATAGGTTTGTCTTGTATAGATTTAATTTGTTCATCTACTTCGTTAATCTGCATGATTGGTTTTACTACTGTCTGTATGATTATGCTTTATCAATTTATTATTCGGATTAAATCATATGGATTATTGCTTATATTTCCAACAATTTAAACCCCATCAGAACAGGTACTATAAGTTCAAAACGGTGTGTGAAAAAGAAGGAACCCGTTGCAATCTCTGAATAGCACATGCTATTCATCTCCCAGTAATCATATTTTTTATAAGTTGAAAAATGTTTATGTATGATCTGAATCTCAATGACCAATAAAACACGCAATGTTTTCTCAAGTAATAAGGCTGCTTCTATATTCAAGCACATAGTACCAATCAACATTACAACTTCCGGCAAAATTAGCTTGTTAGCGCCACAACACTCCCATATTTGGTCTTTCCCTTGCAAGGTCAGACACAACTATTAGAATTCTGTGCAAGATTTGAAATGTCCAAGCCTTTGATGATTCCAAATTTGATAGTAGAAAAATTGTGAACAGTTAAATGAGAATACAGGTATGTTCACAATTATCTTAATCAAGGAAAAGATTAAATGAGAATGCGTGCAAGGAAACTACTCCCTCCATCCCATATTAGGTTGTGCATAATTTTGCGTGCTAGTCAAACTATACAAAGTTTGACCAAGATTATCAAATTTATATTATTTTGTATAATCTTGGTCAAACTTTGTATAGTTTGACTAGCACGCAAAATTATGCGCAACTTAATATGGGACGGAGGGAGTAGCATCGTAGCTTTGATCTTTTACTTGGACTGCGTGTCTGCTTTTCCCAAAAATTGGATATTGAAACTGATTGAGAATTAGAAATACAACTCGAAAGCGAACTGCCATTGATAGAAAATTCAATATTTAATCCAAGACGTGAGCTTAGGATTGTATCCACACTCTAGAATAAACATGCTTTACCTAGGATCAGAATTTGATAGGTCGAATTCAACCACTAGATCTCCAGATAAAGAAGAAATCGTATCAGTTGACAGATGCATAGGCGCCGCTGGTAGCAGATGACTCACTAGATGTAAAACCTGACGCATCCACCACAGTACCAGGGCAAAATAAACAAAATCAGATGAGAAGAAGGAAGGAAGTCAGATAAAAATTATGTGAACACGCCAGCTAATGCGTTAGATCTTGATATATGGTGGAATGAGAAGATTATGAAGACCGAGCGAAACACGAAGGAAATTTAAATGAGGAGAAGGACTGGACGGAGGAGAAAAAGTCCACGGTGGGGAAGTATCGTGGGGCGGTTATTTTTTGTTGGGGATTATTTGATGGAGAAGATGAGGAGGTGTAGAAATTCCATCAGTTTATTCACATTGTTGCAGAAGCTGGAAAGTAAAAGGAAATCAATAGGCGGGGTATTAATTTTGGAATTACTACGTGGCAGCTCTGCCGTCAGAGGGAAGGAGGCGTTGTGGAGAAGATGGAATATGATGCATTAACATCAGATGGATCTCAAAATAACATCAGACAGACATCACGGGAAAAATAGCATCAACTAAGGAAAATGATATGGATCCCCCGGACGATGGGGGGTTCTCATCGTCCTCCTCCCCCTAAAATCGCCCCAAATTTTATTTTTGCCGCAAAACGGCCCGCTTTTGCTACATATGTCCCCGCTTTTGCTTCCGAAGCAAAAAAAACGGTTCGTTTTAGAAATAGAACGTCTCGCCGGAGACCTCGCCGGAGATCATGCAGCAAAAAAATTGTGCTAATGCAGCAAAACCGACTTCGCCGGAAACTTTTTTTGCTGCATGGTCTCCGGCGAGGGTCATCAACGAGTTATTTCCGACGATGTCTCCGGCGAAGACGGTTTTGCTGCATTAGCACAATTTTTTGCCGCATGGTCTCTGGCGAGACGTTCTATTTCTAAAATGAACCTTTTTTTTTTGCTTCGGAAGCAAAAGCGGTGACATATACAGCAAACGCGGGATGTTTTGCAGCAAATAGACACGTGTCAGCACGGGAAGCAGGACGATGGGAGCTCTCCCATCGTCTGGGGACGCCTAGCAGTTTCCATCAACTAATGATGTGGAACGGTGGAAAAGCTTGATGACTTGGCATGCCAGGATTGGTCAATGATGCTTGATGAGGTGGATGGCTTGCATGTTGAGAGAAATCAGGTAGTGGGGATTCTTATTTAGATATAGAAGATAGCACCGGCCAAGCCCCACGAATCACAAACAACCCTTAGCTTCCAACAACTGCCAAAGCAAAGAGAGCTACGCATTGCAAAAGGGTCTAAGAACATCACTAGTAGTACCCTCAAACCCTCAAATCTTCAAAGCAGTTTAAAGTTTTAGAATTGGCATTTTTGGCACTTTTAAGGGTTGAAAAACAGAGGCAAAGACTAGAACCCTCAAACCCTTAAAAACATTATTTATGAGGGTTGGACCCTTAAATTTTGCTCCCAACCCTTACTTCTACGGGTTGGAATTGGGTTTGAGGGTTGGATCCTTAAATTTTTTTGAGGGTTTGAGAGTCTAGGGGTTCTAATCTTTGTTTTTTTTTGTTCCAACCCGTAAAAAATGGTTATTTATAAGGATTTGAGGGTTTGAGGGTATTATTAGTGATGCTTTATAGAACCGTTTTGACTTATCACGCATATAAGGGGGTAAGTTTGAGAGGAGAGAGATGGAGATGTGTATAGATGACAAGTGGAAGATGTCCAAGTAGGGCAGCCGCCATGGCGCCGGCGGCGGCCACCGGCAGTCCGTTGGGCCTCAAGGGCCGGACATTGAGGAGCTCAGGCCGGTCGGTGCCTGGGAGGCTGGCGAGCCTGGCCGGCCAAGGAGCAGAGGGACAGGTTCTACATCATGCGGCGGTGTGTGTCACCATGCTCGTGTGCTGGCAGGACTACCACAGCTTGATCGATCTTGTTATCTGCTTTGAGAGATGGAGGTGGAAACTAGGAGATGCGCTTGATATTCCATGATCATCCTTAGTTTGTTAGATACTCCGTTTTGACACTGTGTGTTGCATAAAAGGCGGAATATTCTTTCAGTGGGAGACGATGTTCCCGTCGACAGCGAGGTGCCCGTGGTGACTTCGTCAAGCTCAAGACCCAATCCACCGACTCGGTCTATCGGAGGTGCTCATCGGTAGGGTGTGCGTGTATGCGTTCATAGGGGTGGGTGCATATACGTGTTGTAAGCGTCTACGATTATACCGTGTTTCTCAAAAAAAAAAAATACTCCAGTTTGACTTGCATTAGTTTTGCTCTTCAAGTACTGAGTAGCGATATCTAAGGTGAAAATCCTATGTCTCGTATTCGTCGGTTGTATTTGGTAGTTAGATATCCTTGGTGAAGGTATTGTCTAGACAGTTCGGATTTTTTCCTCGATAAAAAATTAACAATATTTGTTCCGTTATTAGAGGTGTTGCTTTTGAAAAAACTCTACCGTAGTCCAAGTGTTTTATTGCTGGTTTGGGTATGAACGCTGCACGTGAATGACTACTATAGCGGGGTCGTATTTTCTTTCTTCATTGTTTTTTCCTTTTTGGCCATGTGCATCCTTGATGTCTGACTAGTTTTTGATACTTTCTCTGACCCATATTAGTTGATTTGGATTTGTCTAGATTCAGATATATCTAGACATGTTTTAGTGCTAGATATATCCAAATCTAACTAAATCCAAATCAATTAATATGGATCCAAAGGAGTATTATATATGTTTGTGCAAATGTCGGGTGTAATTAACATTTTATTGGTATTAATATATCGAAATTGCTAAAACACAGCTAGTTGTGACATAAGCTACGTCACAGCTATCTTGTGTACCGTTGATTTTTCCTTGTCACGAGATTGGTGCGGTTGTTGGCCTAGGTGTGTTGTTCGTCGCTGGCTGGTGCGTGTTTCCGTTGTGCCGATCGGTGTTTGTTCGGTGTGTGGGCTAATCGCTCTATGGGCTATTGCTGCTTATCATCGGGGTTTTTTCACAGATGTTGTAGTTGGTGCGGTCCGTCTATGTTGGTTTTTCTTTCATTTTTTTTATCTTTTTGGGTTGTACGAGTGTGTGATTTGAGTAACCTGTTTATTAGCTACTGTTTATACTGTTTTGGTAATGAAAACATGTTAGTGGTTAGTTTTTAATTTTTATACACATCTTTCCAATTTAAAATTTTAATTATAAGTACCTTTTGTTGTGAATTTAATTTGTGTTCGTCTTTTTTTTCTATCTGGATATACACGTCGATGTTTTTGATTTCAATACGAAGCTCCAATCAAAGGCATAGTTATGTACGCCCGTAAAGATTACGTCTTCAACGGATCATATACATGACGTCATGGAGAGTACGTGAGATTTGATGTTAACCGGTATGAACTTTGTAGTATCAAAGACATAAATGTTGTTAATCTTATCATCGCAACGGTAGACGTCAAGAGTGAAGATTTTAACATATGGATGAGATTTGAATGAATTAGCCTTAAATTCTTTGTAATTGATGTCTAGGATTAGTACACGTAGATAATATTCTCATTTTTTTCATTCTATTGATGTAATAAGTTGTTTTATTTTACTATGCACTGTAATATTTTTTGTTTTTTTACTAATGACAGTTGCAAATTGATTTGTAAATAAGGAGTTCATTTTTTTTGGTTTTAATATGGGTTGCATGTGGATTTGAAAATAGCCTTTTTCTCCGGATCCAAGCTACATGTGCACTTGGCATTGGCTTTTCTCGAGAGAGGGTAGAGGGATGCGAGAGTTGCAAGTAGGTTTGTAACTAATGATTTTTGCTTTTAATTTGAGTTGCACGTAGACTTTAAACTAGCTTTGTTTCCTAATATCCCAACTAGTTGCATGTGTATTTGAAATTGGGTTTTCTCATAGGAGGGGGATGAATTACAAGTAGGTTTGTAACAGAGTTTTTTTGCTTTTTGAATATGAGTTGCATGTGGACTTAAAACTGATTTTTTTTCTCGGGATACCAACGACTTGCATGTGCGATTGAAACTGGTTTTTTTCATGAAAAGGGGAGGACGGGGGTTGAAGAGTTGCAAGTAGGTTTATAACTGATTTTTTCTGTTTTCCATATGAGTTGAATATGGACATGAAACTGGTTTTATCAGATATCAACGAGTTGCGTGTGCACTTGAAACTGCATTTTCTTAGGAGGAGGGGTAAGGGTGATAGAGTTCAAAGTAGGTTTCTTTTCACCATGAGTTTTATCTCAAATTGTAACTGATCTTTCTGTAGGCGGGAGGGGGAGTTCCATCTCGACTTGTAACTGATTTTTTCTCGCCCTAGTTGCAACTAGGTTTGCAACTAAGGTCTTTTTGTGCCCATAATGCCCTCAAGCTTCTTTTTTCCATGAGTTCCATATGGACTTAAAACTAATTTTTTCCCAGGTGGGAGGGGTGAGTTCCATATGGACTTGTAACTGGAATTTTTTCACCCTAATTTCAACTAGGCTTGCAACTAAGGTATTTTTTGTGGCCATAATGTCCTCCTGCTAATTTTCACCATGAGTTGCATCTAGACTTGTAATTGGATTTTTCTTAGTCCAGTTGCAACTAGGCTTGCAACTAAGGTATTTTTGTGTCCATAGCGTCCCTATGTTCTCCTTCACCATGAGTTGCATCTGACCTTCAACTAGCTTCTATAGGAGGTAGTTTCATTTGGACCTGCAACTGGATTTTTTCTTGACCTAGTTCCAACTGGGGTTGTAATTGGCTTCTATATGGAGTTAGTTCTATATGGACTTGTAACTGAATTTTTTCGGCCCAGTTGCAACTAAAGGTATTTTTGTCCTTATATTGCACTCTCGCTTCTTTTTACCATGAGTTGCATCTGTAGGTCGTGAAGGGGAGTTGCATGTCGACTTGTAACTGGATTTTTCATGGCCCCGACGCTTATCCATATATGATAATAGAAGCTCTACTTTCAAAGAATATTATGTAATATATTCATAATATATGTGAGATGTATATTTTCATATTCAGAAAAACCCGAAGAGGAAAAGGCGTAAGAAAATAGAGGATCAGAGGGCTAGAGAGATCCCGGAACTGCAAAAGATCACGGCCGTTTTGTACTCTGAATGGAAAAGGCGGCCGGCGACCAAGACCAGCTGCAGCAAAACCTTACTTATGGATGATTCTTGGCGGGAGAAACCGAGGTGTAAGCGCCAAGTGCTGTTGTTAAGATGCACGAGGAGACAAGATTGAATAAGATGCACCATTAAGGCGTAGTACCTAGTACTAGTACTTGATTGATATTAGCATCGTTTATTTCATTGATTTTTTCACTGGTCGGATATAAATAGTACGATACATTGCTAGATTATATAGATTAATGGCCACTGCCCCTGCAGCAAAATAATATGTACTGAGCCAGACCACTTCTTCATGTTTTTAGATCCGATGATTTTGTCTCTGGGTGGCGGTGATCAAATACTCCTCAAGCTTTGCAACTCGAGAGATCTGTTTTGATTCCTAGTTTATATCTCTAGTGATCATCCAAACGTCTAACCAGAAAATAAAACAGGTCTAATAAATTCAACTGGACAAGCTTGATAAACAAAACCTGAAAACAAAGAGAAAATCAGACTCAAACAAATCCGCTGACATCAGCTGACTATGTCACAGCCAGCTGAGCCATAGAGAGCCCCTTAATATATTGCCTTTGGCAGTAGAAAATAAATGTGAACCTTATTGTAGACGGCGCGGTGCAAGTCTGTCCTACTCCCTCCGTTTTTAAATATAAGATGTTTGCTTTGTGAAGCAAATATATCTAGATGTCTCTTAGTGTATAGTTCATAGTGAAACTAAACACTAAAAGAGTCTAGATGCATTCAATTCACAAACCTAAAACATCTATATTTTAAAACTGAGGGAGTATGTATTAGTAGAGGTTGGTATAGTATAACTACCGGGGATCCAAATTTTGCCCCTGCATCGACGAGGTGGACTGGATGCACCCAAGGAATTGTCAGCGGTGTTGTGAGAGCCACCAATGACCGACGTCTGTAGCATGCATATCACTGGTGATATCTTCTATTGACAGGACAACCCTTTAGCGCAATCGCTAATTGTGAGTCCTGCAGCTAGCATCGTCAATTGGAGTCTTGCAGCTAGCACTTCAGAAGGATACCATTGCCAATCTTGTAGTGCCTTCCTGACAATGGTGGCGTGCCCCTACTAGCAGTGCGTTCCTAACTGTACTGCCTCTCATCAACCCCCTAACTGCGGAGAAAGCACACATATACATTATGACATTTCATACACATAAAGTGAACACAATATGGTAATCTTAAGTTGGTTAACATACAACTTCCACAAAACAATGGGAAATTTTTGTGTGACTAGGTGTATAGGGGGTGTGATTTTGTGTGTCGGCAACATTTTTTCCCTCTTATTCATTTACCCATGCGCTCATGGGCGGACCTACCATCCCTACAGCCTGGGCGACTGCCCAGGCTTGCCGACACGTGTTGCCTTGTATTTTTTGTTCGAAAAAATGGCGTCCTAAACATATTTGTCCAAGCTTCCAAAATCTTCTGAGTCTGCCACTGCGTGCGCGCCCACACATATGCACGTTTCCGGACACACGACTTCAATGTAATTCATTGAAAGTTGACGAAGAGCATGTGCAATATAATTCAACACATCCCCGTCACATTAGATCGTTGTAGACACAAATATTTTTAGTAATGACCAATTGGTAGCAGGGGAGAAACTTATGAGCAAGGGCAAATCAAATGAGTCAGAGCATTCCTTACATAGACTTTGCAGAATTTAATTTTTTTCTCAAACATGAACAAGTACTATAGAAATTCAAATTTTTGAATGAGGGCCCTCACTCGGGTCTATTTAGGTCTGCCAATGACTAGTAGGGTTTTTAACTCAAGACATCTTGATCCTGCACACTCTAACCAGTACGCACCCAAAAGATCAGTAATTTACATGTTTGGTTCAATCGATTCCATCAAATGTGGTTGCATCTTCAAATAACTGATTAGTAAATTACTGACTAGTTTCCATCGATTGCATCTTCAAATGGAAACTAATCAGTTATTTACATGTTTGGTTCTAGTCATCAAACACGGTTATAATTGTCCTACTCCCTTTGTTTGAAAATATATGTTTTAGGTTTATAAAATAATGTATCTAGACACCTTTTAGTGTGTAGGTTCAACTAAAAGATGTCTAGATACATTAGCTTCACAAACTTGAACCTACATACTAAGGGTTTGTTTGATTCATAGGATAGGAAAAGTATAGGAATAGGAAAAACATAGAATTGAGATGTCATGCCAACTTGAATCTTATGGGAATAGGAATTTTGTTTGATGTAGCAAAGAAATTTTTTCATGAGGTATGATCTAATGTTTCTTTCCTATAGGAATTGCACTACAAGATTCCTATAGGATGTGTTCCTGTGAATCAAACAATAACATATGAAAAATTTTCATAGGATTCAAATCCTACACAATTTTTATGCAATTCCTATAAATCAAACAAGCCCGTGTTTAGATATATTTGTTTCATAAATTTAAACCTACACATTAAAATATGTCTAGATACATTTATTTACAAATTAAAACATCTTATATTTTTAAACGGAGAGAATACAAACTATTAGAACATGGTGATAGAGTTTAGATAGAAGAAACCGGTCGCTGGGTTCTTGGCGGAGAGACGGTGGCTGAGCACATGCATGTTTTGCGAAGCATGCAGCTGGCCGGCAGAGATCGGATAATTAGACAATTTGTCCCTTTGTCCCTCTTCGTCACTAGACCTGATTATTCCGCGCCTTGAATCTGAGAGGTTGAACCTTATTTGTACTCATTCTCGCGCGGTCGAAATTATGGATATGGAACCCGCCGTATCCATACACGTGTTTCATGTCGTTTTGCTGCTTAATTTACACAGCTGGAATCGAACGACGCACATGGTTATGCGCATCCATCTTTCGGCTACATATTGGCTCGTATTTTAACCGTGGCTGCAAGGCCGGCATGATGGGATCGCCGTCGCAACCAGGACACGCGTCAGGACGTGGTGCGTTTGACTGGTCACATCATTGCACGCACGTGTGGTCGGTGCACGATCCCGATATTCATTCGCTCACTCCTTCACGTGACGTGACTCCAAGTCAGGGCCAAGTGGTTTTGGCATAAACTACTAATCACTTCTTGCCATTGTTAGGAATAGACAACAGATTCCCCGATTACAAAAGCGCATAATATATAATCTGACAAGATGGAAATATGTAGGAAGCTCCTAACATATGGGAAAATACAATATCTGAATATATACATCTAACACCTTAAACTCATGGTGGATCCACAACACGAAGTTTGGAGAGTAGAATCATGTCACGCTCAGTGCGCCTTCGTAAAGAAATCCATGTATCAGAATCTGAAGGCATCTTGAAGCGCAACAACCCTGCACTGAGCACGTGTATAAAAAGCATCAACACCAATATGCTTGGTAAGCTCATGCTTGACCGGATCACGTGCAACACTAATAGCACCTGTATTGTCAGACAAAACCAGAGTGAGTGTAGTAATAGAGACACCAAAATCCGTAAGTAACCACCGTAACCAGGTCATCTCAGCAGTCAACAAGGCCATAGCACGCAACTCAGCCTCAACACTCGAACGGGAAACCGCTGTCTGTTTCTTCGTCTTCCAAGCAATGAGCGAACCACCAAGAAACACACAGTAAGCAGAAAGTGAACGGCGATCCGAAGGATCACTCGTCCACGTAGCGTCCTAATAGCACTGGAGCTGGAGGGAGCTGGAACGAGGAAAGAAAAAGTGACGAGTGATCGTACCCCGAAGATAACGAAGAACACGGAGAAGATGACTATAGTGAACGGTGGTGGGAGCAGAAACAAACTGACTCAGAATATGAACAGGATAAGAGATTGTGGCATCCCGCAAAATCACTACTAGAAAATCGCGTTGAATTTGTGCATTGCATCGTCATCATCATGCATTGTTTGCATAAAACTATGTTTGCAAAGCCCGTGTTGTTTTCTAAACGCCCCTCTTTATTCAAACATCAAAACCCGGGTCACCGGATTACCTTGTTTTGCCCGCTATCGGTTTGCAAGCGATGTTATTTAAACAAATAAAAATTATATTATTTTTTTAGTGGGGGCAGTCGAACGGGCCAACCCGACCCGAACGACCACCCCCGTGTAAACAAATCGGTCCACCAGACAAAAACCTAAGTCTACCAACTAACCTACCCACACCCAGCCTCCACCTCACCCCAACCAATCACCAGACGCCACATCAGCCACCCCCAACTTCCCACCAACCCGGCGCTGCCACGTGGCCTTCCTCTCTCTCCCTTCCCTCTCTCCTCCACCATACAACAGCACACAGCCCCACCAGACGCACTAAACACCACACACCAACCTCCCCACACCCGATCCCCCACCTGCCTGGGACCCACCTCCACCACCTGTGCCCTGTTCCTTCTTCCTCCGCTCGCGTCCCGCTCTCCCTCACCAGCCGCTCGCCACCGCCCCGCGCCAAAGCTCTTCCTCGTGGCAGCGCCGTCGCTCCGCCCGCCTCGGCGGCCCAGCCGCTCCTCCAACCTCACGCCACGCACGTCCCTCACCTCCGCCTCGCTCCTCACTGTTCCCACCACCGCGCGCCCCAGCTTCCCCCTCGCCCGGCCCTCCTCTCTGCCGCAGTCGACCTCCGCCCACCTCCTCGCGCTCCGCCTCGCCCTCTCGGCCGCTCGGCCGCCTCCTGCAGCCGCCGCCGATCCTCCTCCGCTCCCGCGCCGCCTCCTCCTCCTCCTCACCGGCCGCGCGCGCGCTGCCTCCTTCCGCCGCGGCGCCCGCAACCATCTCCTCGCCGCCGCTCGTGCCCTCGACCTCCTCTGCCGGCTCTCCCTCCGGCCGTCGCTCACGGCCCGCCCCTCGCCGCCACGCCTCCCAGCGCCCCTCCTCCTCCTCGACCCGGACCAGCGCGCGTCATCGTCGCCGAGGCCGCCCGCTCTCCGTCGGTCGCAGCCTGCCCGAGCCCCAACGCCGCCGGCCGCCCATGCCACCGACGAGCGCCGCGCCACCTCGCCATGTCCCTCGCCCGTCGACCTGTCTCCGTCGGGCTGCGCCACCTTCGGTCCGGGCCGTCCGCCTTTCCTTCGCCTCTGCCAAGACCGCCGCCTCGTCGCCGTACTCGGCTCTGCGCCAACCATAAGCGCCACCACCTTTCGTGGACCGCCGCGTCGGTGCTCGCCAAGGTTGCTGTGTAGATCGTGGTTATGGCTAGGGATGAACCTGGCACCTGTTTCTGTACCGACAAGATCTCCGGCATGGATCGAAAAGTTCCCCGAAGACCGATCCCCCCCGCGGACCCCGAAGACCGAACCCGACACTACAAGTTCGTCGGGAACCCGACGCCAAGATCGCCCCGGAGGCCGAACCCCGTGGACCGACATGCTCTTCTTCACGGATATGACAAGCACTCCGCCCGGACACCAAGTTCTTCACCCCGAAGCCAAGACCGACCCGACTTGGGGACCCGACAAGACCTTCGCAACGGCAAGATCGACCCCGAGGACCCTGACGCCGTTTGGAAGTTCGCCACCGGTAAATAAGGAGGAACCCTCAAGGACTTCGACACGGAGCGTCAAGGTCGCCTCACGGAATCCGAAGCGCGGACCCGGCAAGTTCTTCTCGAACGACAAGATCATCGTCTTAGAACCCGAAGGCCACCGTGCGACAAGTGCTTCGTCCCGAACGCCATGACCGACAACATGACCCGAAGACCCCGGATGCAACAAGATCTACCCCGATCCGAAGACCCTGAACCCAGATCTGGGCCCTGAGCCCGAACCGTCGAACCCTGGACGCTGAGACCGACCCCGGACCCCGGAACCCCAAGTTCGTCGAACCCTAACAAGATCTGCCGAACCCTTAAATGTGTGACCCTTTTCCTCGATACCCTATTTTTTATAAATGATATCAACTTGTTGCATTTAATCATTCATCTCGCATGCATATCTGTGGTTTGGGGGCCTTATGCCGACTCACCTAATAATTAAATATGGGGCCCATATGCGGGCAAATCTAGCCTTATATTGGCCTCATTTAAACTTGTGTAGCGTACCGGTGAAACTTTCTGCCTTGTTAAACAACATTTAAATTGCGGGGGTTTAAACAACTCGAACCATCTAATTAAATGTCGGGACCCCGGTTCCGCTTAATCTTGACCTAATTGCATCGCACCTTGCCATGCCATACATCATACATGCATCATGCCGATCTTCTGCCGTGTATTAAATAGTGCATCCGATGTTTTCTTCTAGTGTTTTGCTTCTTCGCGGATAAGGCCGTTGAGTTGATGTGAGCTTCGCCTCGATCTTCGGATGAACCCTTCGACAATGTTTTCAGGCGAGCATCTCCCCCTTTCTACCTATCTTACTTTGCTAGTATTTACTTCCCTCCGGTTGATCTTTGCTATCTGTGTTGCGATGCTCTAGTTTCGTACCCGGGATATCCCTTGCAGCCATATATAGCCATGGACACATCCTATTACCTGTTGTTTGGTAGATAGTTGGACCCGCGTGTCGTAGTCGCTTGCTCTAGTGTTTTGCTTGCCGTCAAGTACCACAACTGTTGGAGAATTGCCGCATGTTGACGTTGGAGATGATCATGGTTTACTTATTGCTCACTTTAATTCCTGTTTAACAACTAAAATTGAATTAAGCAGAGGCATCGGTGGGTGATAGGTAATATTTGGTTTCCGACCGCCCACTTGTGTCCCGTAGGACCCGAGTTCTTGACACCTGTTCCGAGATCGAGCGCGCTAACCACAGGTGGGTAGATATGGGCCCCCCATTGATAATTACCTGATTTCAAAGTATTGTACTGGGGGCCACAACTAGTTTGAGGTGTTTTACTATCCTGTACTTATGCCATGTTTACTGCTTTAATTACGTTTGTGCGAGGATCACACTGTACTGTTTAGGAAGCGGAGTGATTTCGCGGTATCGGCGATCCCGTTTGGGGCGATTGTCGATATCCGCCATCGACGCATAAAACCGAGTCCGTCTCGGAGACCGGCCGACTCCGTTGCGGGTGTCGACTCGGTGGGGTGGCCCCCCGTGCTTGCTTTGGGTCTGGGAACGTCGTGACTTAGGCCCCGCCGACATACCGATGGGTGTATGTTAACTGATCTGGCAAAAAGGGTCGAAGTGCCTGTGGATACTTTGGTGCACCCCTGTAGGGTTAAATCTTTTCGAGAAGCCGTGTCCGCGGTTATGGACGACTTGGAGCACAGTGCTTGATCATAGACAACTATAACTAAAGTTTATTGTTTTAAATTGACTTGTTTCCGATATGATTAGTAATCAGCTTCACCACAACGGAATGGCTATATAAAAGTACCAACAACTGCTGGGTTTTGGGGTTATCTCATAATAATTGTATCTGACTAGTAAGTGTTGCCACTATAACGGAATGATTAACTAAAGATGCCCACTGCTTACGTCATCAGGACGATTACCTAAAACCTGACTAGTAAAGTGCCGCAACTATAACTGAATAAGTAAAACTGCCAACTGTGTGAGTTCCTCGGTTGACTTCCTCGTATGGTCTCGAGGGGGAAACGCCAGGATGGGTTTGTTTGATGGAAGTATCAGGTTGGATCCGAATAGGTCTTTCTCACCCCTCTCGGATAGCCGCCAGTTGTATCGAGTCTCTATAGGTTGTATAGTGCATGCCGCCGCTGCCGCTCAGTCCACCATACCTATGTAGGCGAGGACCGCCGAATTCTAGCCTCGCTGTATCGCCTCGATCTTGGCTCCTTCTTTTTCTTTGCCCTTTGTCGGCACCTTTTGTTTAAGCAGGTTTTGAGATCGACGCCGTTAGCGGGTTACCCTTCCGGCTTGGCACAGGCAGGGTTATGGACGCCATTGGTTATTCTTCGTGGCTCTTAGCCCCATTTGCATCTTGTCCGTAGTGGACGCTCTATCGCTTTCAAGGTGATTTGGATCTTTGGACATTATATCGTATTCTTGACTCTTTGAGTCATTGTTGTATATATATACTACGTGGGTCCCATCGAGGACTGTTGTGTAATGTTATTACTTTGTTTTCCACCCGCACGAAAGTGCCTGGTGGGCACCTTCGAATCGTTTCTATGCGGGTTTGGCGAGTTTCGCTAAAACTTGCGTAGGGCCGATTCTGAGGGTGTTACAGAGATGTCAGGACGAGTGACCGCAAGATAAACAAGACTCCCAACAAGATGACGATAACGCGTCCGATCAGAAAGAGAATCACCATAAGTGGGTTGAAGATTAACATTAAGCTCCATAGGGGTCTCAACAGTGCGCTCATCCCCAAGAGCAGCACGAGCAAGAAGATCCTGAATATACTTTTCCTGGGAGATGTAAAAACCATCAGAAGTGGAGGAGACCTCAATCCCAAGAAAGTATCGAAGAGGACCAAGATCAGTCATAAGAAACTGATCACGAAGACGAGCCTTAACAAAGGCGATATACTCAGAATCATCACCAGTAATGATCATATCATCAACATAGAGAAGAAGAAGAGTGCATCCACGAGGAGAAGTGTGAACAAACAAATACTGGATCATGAGCACTAGGGAGAAACCAGCAATCACTACAGAGCGAAGCTCAAACCCAGCACGGGCCTGTTTGAGGCCATAAAGAGAACGTCGAAGACGACAAACCATCCCCTCGGGAACAGAATACCCAGGAGGAGGCTGCATATAAACCTTCTCACTCAACTCACCATTGAGAAAGGCATTCTGAACATCAAGCTGGGACACAGACCAGTGACAAACAGAAGCAACAGCAAGAAGAGTACACACAGTGGTCATATGAGCCACAGTAGCAAAGGTCTCATCATAGTCACGACCATGCTCCTGTTGAAAACCGCGAGCCACAAGACGCGCTTTATAGCACTCAAGAGATCCATCAGAGCGGGTCTTAATCTTATAGACCCACTTACACGTGATAGGACGAACACCGGGAGGGGGAGAAACAAGATCCCAGGTGCCAGTGCGCTCAAGCGCAACAATCTCCTCAGCCATGGTCAGCTGCCATTCAGGATGATGCTCGGCATCCCGATAAGAAGTCGGCTCGGAGGCAACAGAAAGACCATACTGACTAGGAGAGTAACGGTTGGGGGCACGACACTGACGAACAGGACGAGTAGAGGGAAGCTCATCAGAGGAAGACGACTCAGGAGGCGACGATGAAGAAGAAGAAGGAGTAACAGAGGAAGACTCCAGAGAACGAGGAGAACTAGGAGAACTAGGCGGAGCAGAGGAGGACGGTGTCGAAGAAGATACATCAAGGGGAGGAGATCCTGAAGAAGACACAATAGGAGTAGAAGGGGATGTGTCAGGAAAGAGAAGAAAAGAGATATCTTCCACCGGGTAGGAACCGGCGGTGGGACGAGGATAGAAAGAACGCGTCTCATCAAAAGTAACATCACGAGAGATACGCATCCGACGACCAACAGGGTCCCAACAACGATAGCCTTTATGCTCATCACTTTATCCAAGGAAGACACACTCAACAGACTGAGAGGTCAATTTGGTGCATTCGCGAGGAGCAAGGAGAACATAGCAAACACAACCAAACAAGCGAAGCATGGAGTAGTCTCGGATCTGTCGGATAGGCGCCAAGAGGGTACCACCTGCGAGCGGCGAGAAGGCTGAATATTGATGAGGTAAGCCGACGTGGCGACCTCGGCCCAATGCGGCGGAAGAAGAAGCAATCATCATGGCACGAGTGATCTCAAGAAGATGGCGATGCTTACGCCAAGAACATTTTGGGCATGTCGCCAGACAGAGAATCGAGCAAGGGTGCCTGCGGCAAAAACACCTCGCAACATCTGGGAGATATACTCACCAGCAGAATCAGCACGAAACACACGAATGGGGGTAGAATATTGAGTACGGACCATGGCCGCAAAACGCTGATATATGGAGAGCACTTCACTGCGAGAGCGCATAAAATACAACCAAGTGTACCGAGAAAAATCATCGATGAATAAAATATAGTAGCGATGACCCCCTTTCGAAGCGAAAGGAGCGGACCCCAAACATCGGAATGAACTAAATCAAAAGGTCGCTGAGATACAGACGCGCTAGTAGGATAGGGAAGCTGAATCTATTAACCCAACCTACAGCCCTGACAATGTAAAGACCCATATCCTGAGACAGACCCCAGAAGACCACGATGAACTAATGACGACAGGCGGGAGTCTCAAAGGTGATCAAGACGATTATGCCACTTCTGAAAGGAGCTGGTAGCAGAGGCGACCGTGAGAAGAACCGCGATGAAGTGGCGCGGAAGGAACATGAAGCCGCCTAACTCCCAAAGTCTGAAGAGTCACGGCTGCGAGGCCAGCTCCAACCAGGGCTGTGTCGGCGGTCTGGACAACACAAGAATCGGATCAAGAATGACGCGACAACCGTAGTCGATGGTGGCTAGCAGAGAATAGATTCATCTTAAGAAAAGGGACATGAGAAATATCAGGAACAGAAAAAGAAGAAGTAGAAAGGGTGCCCCGACTAGAAACAGGAAGAGAGGTACCATCGGCCGTAAAAACACGGATAGGAAAAGGGAGAGAACGAAGAGCGGACAAAAAAGAAGACTCAGAGGTCATATGAAAGGAAGCTCCAGAATCCAGATACCACGGAGACGTACCTGACTGTGTAGAATATGGTGGTCGCAAGAAGGTTCAAGAATCGATCCACAGAACCAAGCGGTGCCGTCGAACAAGAGCTCAGAGCAAAGCGACGCGAAGACTCGATAATGTCCGATCGGAGAGCAACACTGAAGACCCGGAAGGAGCCGACTTCCCGAGCTGGTCTGCGGCGTGGCGGGGTCCGTGTATAACAGGTGGCCCAAGTATGGACATCCCATTGCGTAAGAAGCGTGTGAAGAGAACCACGGCGACCGACCACGAGCCTCCGATGACTCGACCACCGAGGCTGCTTGCCGACTCGAGATCACTGAGGCCGGTCGACCACGACTGAAGGAGTGGGTAGTATCGGCGGCGGTGGCACAGAGGACCGCGGCTGAGTCGAGGGAGCAGACATCATAGGAGGACCACGAGTAGCAAGCACAGACAGAACCGCAAGAAGACCAGCACCACGGAGACGGGTCTCTTCAGCCCGAAGCTCAGACAACACCTTAAAGAGCGGAACACGACCACGAGCATTGAGCTGAGCACGCCGGGGCTCAAACTCCTGGCGGAGCCGAGACAGAAACTCGTAGATGCGGTGAAACTCCAAATCCGAGCGCAAAATCTGGCAGCACGAGCATGTGCCACAAACAGCGGTACGGAGAGAATCAAGCTGACGCCAGATAGCAGCACTCTGAGTATAGAACTCATCAATAGTGGAATCACCCTGCTGAAGAGCATGCTCCTGGCGAACCACGGACAGGTAAAGAGCATCCCCAGATGGCTGATAGCGCTGACGAAGATGTGCCCACCGGCAACGGAGGGAGACTCATGAACTCAAGACATCTTTGGGCGTAACACTGGAGGTGAGAACAACAGCAGCACGAGCATCCTCATCAACCCACTGAGTGTAGGCAGTCAGAGTGTGGCGATAGGTCTCGAGATCAGTAGAGTACTGTTTGAACTTCAGTTCATAAGTAGCAACAACACTATCATCGGCACTCTGAGCAGCATCCTTGGCCTCTTGAGAAGCATCAACACCGAGAACAATCGGCGTCGGCGGAATAGGAGCCACAGGAGCAGGGGGCACGGCGGATAGGAGACCTCGCCGGAGAGCACACCCCAAAGACGGAGACCACGCATGTGAACGCGCATAAAGGCAGCGAAATCAGGATAATTCGCGCCATCGAAGATCACCGGGTAGCGAGGAATCGCAACATAGCCCGATCCAGAAGACATCACTTTTTTTTTAACTCTTAGATTCAATCTGGACCGACGAAGATTTGATCGGGGCGAACTGACGGAGCACGAGGCCAGCAGACTGTCCGGCAGGGCAGGCAGGACGGGGCCAGCAAACGGTTCGGCAGGGCAGGCAGGTCCGGGCCAGATGTCAGGCGCGCATCAGGAAGGGCGGCAGGCAGGCAGGGCGTCTAGCGCGCGTGGACACGCGTGGCGTTCTCGGGAGGCTTGGGCGGTGCGAGTCCTGGTCGGTGCGATCCAGAGCAAGCACAGTGCGGCGAGGAGCAGGAGCGCGTCACAGTGCGGCGTGGAGCAGGAGCGCGTCTGGCGTCTGGGGTTGGCAGCAAGGAGACCCGCCCGCGCGTGGAGCCTCGTGACGATCCGCGCGTGGATCAGCCGGATATCTGGCGGGTGGAGCCTCGTGTCGAACAGGCGGGGATCAGGCGGAGATCTGACGCGTGGTGGAGTTGACGGGAGTTGGCCCACGGGAGCAATTGACGGGAGGAACCGGTCGGCTTCCGATCTGATTGACGGGAGGCAGTCGACGACCGGATGAATTTCCAATCGAAACCAAATTGGATTTGGATCTCAATCGGAACAAATCAATCTATATCTAAGACAACGATCAGATCCTTCCAGATCTGAAACAGGGCAAAACAATGGCGACCGTGGCGGCGGCAACAAGGCCGGCGAGGACGGTGGCGGACGAAGTTGCAAGAAAGAGGACGAGGCTAACGTGGCTCTGATACCATGTTAGGAATATACAACTTGTATTCCTCTGGGGGCCAAAGACCATAATATATAGTACAAGTACAGGTGGAAATATGCAGGAAGCCCCCTGACATATGAGGAAAATACAATATACAAATATATCTAACGGCCATGTCTAGGACTAGGTACACAATATAGCCACAACAATTTACATCTTGCTAACCGTTTGAGTGTCCATGCGTTGCTACGGTCACCTAACTTCCTTTTCTCGATTATGCATCTTCATAAATAAAATTTATTAAAAGTTTTGGTGGTTTAGGGTAACGGTAAATCTGGCCTCCCAACGCTGTCCCTCGAAAGCCTTATGCAAACCTTGGGTTAGGAAAGCTTAAAGATATTGCTTAAAGATATCTCTAATATTGCTTAAAGATATGGCAAGACAAACAACGCCTTGTTCTAGAAAATTGCTTAAAGATATCCCTAATATCTATTCTAAAATTTTAAAGATTACTCTTAGTTTATGAATGATTATTGTTCTTGAGCCCCAACAATGTCTCACAAGCTTATTGGTACACTTATACTTTGTACATCTCCTATGTCAAAGGTGGTTGCTTGACCAGGAATTGCCTATATATATAGACAATGGAACATTTTTATATTAAGACCTAAAAATGATAAGAAGTCATGTACCAGTATATATGTTTCACTAGCTAGAGAGTAGTGTAGTGCGTAACACATACGTTAAGCATGGGCGCATCTTTCTTAACGTTTTCTTTTTTCCTTTCATGTCATTGTGCAAATTAACTCTTTGTAGTCAGGATGATATCACTGCACTCACAAGAGAGAAAAAAGATATAAACCAATTCGTCATTCTTTCTATACAACATTATTAGTATAGAAAATGAATAAAAATTGTAAATGTCATTCTCAGTTTATCGTATATTTACCCTAAGGTAAGTTCGCACTTGACATGTGCTAGAAAACATTCTCCTAATACACTATCAACTAAAGACCATGATGTAAGAAAGCTAGCTAGTAAATGTCATTGGTCTCTTCACCCAGTTTATTTTCTTGATCTCCTTTTGGTTCAATTACAACAACTAGCAGAGTGCTCGTGCATTGCCACAGATTAAGAAACAGAAGATACAATAATATAAATGTTATATTTGCTACTTGCTTTGTAAAACATCTTATATTGTGGAACAAAGGGAGTATTTACTCATATTTACTACGGCAAGTGTTTTTGGCTCCCAAGCTCCAGGGCTCTCCTCGTTTAAAAAAATTCAAAAAATCATATTTACAAGTTTCAAAAAAATTGAAAATAAATTCTGAGCATAGTTAATATTGTATTGTATAAGCATACAAAATTGTAACCGGGATTTTTTTATATTGTGGGCTACACAAAAATGACAAACCCTGATAAATTTGGGAGATGTAAAATTTTGCAAACTCAAATCTACACTTTGTCATTTTTGTCTAGCTCATAATACGAAGTATTTTAAATAGGTAATTTGCATGTATATGTGATACATTATTAGCTACAACCTAGAATTTTATTCAGAATTTTTTGAAACTCGAAAATATGATTTTCGTTTTCTTTAAGTCAAGATCACTCATGTCCATATGCACCAAATCTTCACTCGTATTTATTATGGTTTTATTCTCCTTTTCCGTAGTCCTCCTTTAATCCCGCCACACGACAAAACAAAGCATTGTCTTACCCAAGCCTCATGCCTGTTTGGCCCAAGGCTGCCTCCTTCCTTGCACCTCCTTTCTCTTGCCACCAACAGTCACCTCTTCTGCTGCTAGTAGATACAGATGGAGCCTGATGTTCACTCTATGCTGACATCGTGGCTAGTACACGTGGATGGAGTCTGGCACTGATCATATGCCAACAACAACTGGACAGTCGCAGTAGAGAAGATAGACTATGCTTTGGTCAATGGGCTACAAGCCTACAAGCAGTGCGGGATTAAGAAGAGTTTTAGCTTCAAGAAGAAATGCACTGCATGATCATCATCCATAACTTGCGTACCAACCATAGTAAGATACTTTTTCGTGGTTTTTTCATGTCTAACGATTATCACTTCCATAAGAAAACTCGCGAGAAAAACAAAGACACCAAAAGAATGAGCATTCGTTCAGCACCCATTCTTCAGAGATGATAATTTGTCAACTAAAAGTTTAAGAGACGAAGATCCCTTGAACTGCAGGATTCTGTTAACTCAATATTTCTAGAAATTAGTTGATGATTTTTATTTTCTAGTTATGATTACATGGAAAAACTAAATCCATCTCTTCAAAAAAGAGTCAGAAGTCCCAGAAAGACGAAAGTTTACACATCTCAAAAATGGCGGCTCCAGGAATTTGCAACGTGGTATTCATTTGGCTCACTTGGTATTCATTTTATAAAAATCATTTTAATTTTGTTAAAATCATAGATCCTTTTCCTTGTGTTGGAAAAATTATTGGTATTCACTTGAATACCAGGGAATACCCGACAAATGGCATGTTCTTGAATATAATATGTCTTGGCGACTTCGCTAAACACTTGTTCATTGCTAATTATTCTCGGGATAATAATTTGGATTTTGTCGCTGTCTCTAAAACGGGTAGAGACGTGACTTGTCATCGAGTCCGATGAAGAATATCACATTAAACTCCATATCTATAACAAGGCCGATAATTTCACAGCCTGGAGTCACATGGGTGAGTAACCCGTCGGATCGTACCGTGTGTTTCTTGGTGGTTCTCTTATTGGATGGAAGACAAAAAAAAGACTATGATTTCTAGCTTAACTGCAGAGGCTGAGTTGAGAGCTATGGCTCTTTTGACCGCAGAGATGAGGTGGTTAAGTTTGTTATCGAAGGACTTTGGTGTTTATGTCTCTATCGACTCTTCTCTTGTCCAGTACATGTGCTATCAGCATTGCGCATAACCCGGTGAAGCATATGCTCACCAAGCATATCGGTGTGGATGCCTCTTTTGTGTTGTACATGATCATGTTCTCGCACTTCAATATGTGGCTTCCAAGCTACAGTTGCCAAATTTCTTTATAAAGGCTCAGACTAGAGCGCAATATGGGTTCCTTTCTCTCCAAACTCAGTATTGTTCATCCACCATGAGTTTTTTTTGGGTGGGGGTGGGGTGTGGGGGTAGGGGTGGGCGTTCGGTCATGACCGACAATTCGGTCTTTGCATATCGGTCTATTTTGAAATCGGTCTTTAAAAAGTAAAGACCAAAATTTACTTGTTATATTTATTAACCGACAAATTCGGTTACCCGATAATTCGGGTTCGGTTTCGGTCGAATTATGTGGTAGATATTATCAAGTATAAAAGTTGGATAATATTTGGTAAACTATCTGGTACTATTTCAGCTATAATTTGAATATAAAATACACTTTATATAGTCATATTAATTGGCAGAAATTAACATTCAATAATACTAAATTTGGCTTAGTTGAGAAAGATAAATCTATTGTTATGGGCAACTAGGGCTTTGGAACTATGACATTCTCACCTAAAGTTCGGTCAGTTCGATCCATTCGTTACTAAAAATTAATGACCGAATTAAGCGAAATAAATTCGGTCTACAAAATTCGGTACCCAATTTTTTGATCGGTCCTTTCGGTCTCGGTCTATTTGGTTTCGGTCTCGGATTTTTCGGGTTCGGTTTTCGATTATCGTTTTTCTGCCCACCCCTAGTGGGGGGCTACAGTGTATAGCCTCTCTTTGTATTTGCCCAATATATAAGGATCTATTGGCATATTTTCCTTTACACACCTGTACATGTATTGTTCTTTGGCACATGTGAATACAAAGTTGCTCATTCCCCAATTCCTAAAAGCCAGAACCATAGACTGATAAGGTTGTGCAGAGTATATTATTTGACATGTACATGTACGATCTAGTTTCTACCACTGCACTCCCACACAAATAATAAAAGGGCAGCCTACTACCATTAAGATGATATGCCACAGTAATTTGTTTCCAGTCCAGAAATACTTAATTAAACTGCATAACATTAATAAAAAATAATACAATAAAATTGCTAGACTCAAACAACGCACTAATATAGTAATATGTCTTCCATGGAGTTCTATTGTGCTCCCAGTCTCCTACTTATGGGAAAAGTGGTGATCTTCATGTAACTGTGTATAATTGCTAACATGACAGCTATATGTATGTAGAGGTAACAAGGGGAAACTGCCACATGAACCAGAAAGAAATGCAGGAGTCAAAATCAAGACTGCTTCAGCTACTACTGCTCCAAACTTACACTACTCCACAACATTAACAATTAAGACAACGATTAGCAACACAAAGTTCCATTGATGCATAATTGTATTCTTATTCTTATAGACAGCAACAACAGGCATATTTGTATGCACATAATAAAAGAGTAAAAAAATGATAGACGTGAAATGGTAAGTTAAGAAAATAGAAAGTTTCAAGGAATTTCAGAATATTTCATCTGTATCGGATCATAACAATACAGAGTTCAAATGTACTTAATATCTTGCATGTTTTTCAATGATGGGTATCCACCTACCATTATGTCCGTACTTCACCAACCCAACTTATCCCTGTGTTCTTGTGCATATCTTCTTTAAACATCCCAGCCCTGACCTCCTCCGCATCCCACCACATCTCCTGTGATGCATACAAGTTTGAAAGCATAATCTTGTAAGCAGCCTTGTCTGGATAGAACTCAGAGAGCTTTTCCGCAACTACCCTACCAAGACTGGAATCACGGTGGACACAGCACCCCCAAAGCAATGCACCCCACACGCCGCAATCTGGTGGCATTGGCATTGTATGTATAAGATCATATGCCTCCTTGAGCTGGTTAAATGTTGCAAGAAGCCTCACCATATACACATAATGCTCCATTTCAACCACTATGTGGAACTCATCCCTCATTCTCGTAAATAACTTCCATCCCTCGTCTAGGAGCCCTGAATGACAACAAGCAGCAAATAAAGCCGAGAAGGTAGCACCGTCAGGCCTGATCTTATCACGAACCATCTCATCATGGACTTGAATGGCCTTCAATGCAAATCCGTGAGAACCAAGATTTGATATGACCATATTGTACATGACTGAGTTCTTTTTAGCAATTCGGCGGAACACCAAATATCCGAGCTCAGCAAAACCACATTTTGCATAAGCGTCCATTAGTGAAGATGAGACTTTGATGTCTTCATCAACTCCAAGCCTGACTGCATAACAATGAATCTCCTTGCTACAGCTGATAGTTGCTGTAGAAGCACACGCCGAAAGAAGACTAGCAACCAAGATGCTGTCAGGCCTCATGCCAGAGTAGCACATCTGTCGGAACAAGTCAAATGATTCGCCATACTTGCCTGTCTGTAACTGCCCTGTAATTAGCGAAGACCATGTAACCAAATCCACATCCCACAAATTACCAAACAAGGTTTGGCCAGACTCCATGCAACCACACCTGAAGTACATGCTAACAAGTGCACTTCTCACATGGTGTCCAGAATCATAACCGCCCTTGATGCACACTCCATGAACTGCCTGGCCAAAAGCAAGCGCTTGTGGATCCCAGAAGGACGAGACCAAGCTGACCATCGAGTAGCCATCTGGGTCCTCCCCAGTCCTCCGCATTGCAGAAAACAGCTGAAGCCCCTCTGGCCACATCTCTCTGTACCCATACCCAGACATCATGGAGTTCCAGAGAACCAAGTCCGGCTCATGCAATCCGTCGAACACATGGCGGGCACTGTCCACAAGCAAAAACTTGGAATACGCACTAACGAGTGCGCTACTGACGACAGGATGGGAGGAAATGCCGGAAGAAGACGCAATACCATGGACAATCTTGGCCGTTCCTGGGCGAGAACAGTCGGCGCATGCGCGGAGGACGCAGGCGAAGGTGTGCGCGTCGGGCGGAGTGGCGGAGCGGCGCATGGTGGCAAAGAGCGCGAGAGCAGCAGGGAGGTCTAGTCGTCGGGCGTGGGCACGTATGACAGCGTTGTAGAGGAGCGCCGATGCCGGACGGGGTGTTCCGTCGAGCAGGCGGTACGCGGAGGTGAAGTCACCGCCCGCGGCATAGGAACGGAGGAGAAGGAGGCGGAGGTCGTCGGAGATGGAGATAGAAGCCAAGAGGAGGCGCGCGTGGACCTGCTTCGTGCGGGAGAGAGGGGCCGCGGCGCCATCGGCGGCCTTGATGAAGAGCGCGAGCTTCCGGCGCATACCATGGACCAAAGACTGGCCTCTCGCCGGGAGCAGTTTAACGAGTTGGACTTTTTTTTTTCTGAAAATTGATGAGACAGGATCTCTAATTCTAGTCTAGACCGTCACGTCTCTCAGCGCACAACGAAAATCCTTGGTTACCAATTTTGCCCTCATCCCGCTTGCCGTCGGTCCGGCACGCCCCCGTCTCCCTGCTTACTCTCCTTCATTCCTCTTCGGCTCCCTCGCGGTTACCTCTCCATTACCGTCTCCGCCCTCTTCCTCTCGCTTCCCGCCGCCTCTCCCTTCCTCTCGCTCCCGCATCAGTCACCTCTTCTCTCGCTTACCGCCTATGCTAGCGACCACGAGCTAAAGGTCACATTTTTATGCGTCGGCGGTGGATCTGCTCCCTGCTGCAACAACGGAATCCTGGGTCTACTCAACGCCAGAGTACTAGTCCTTGTCCTCCAGGTCCTCGGCGGTGGCCAGCGGGCGGTGAGGTAGTTGTCGTAGCGATCAACGAGGAAGATGAATTCGTGATTGACGAGGAAGGTTGGTCACAGTGCAGATGTAATTTGAATTCCAAAATGATTGAGAAGGGGTAATCTAGTACTTTACCGTCTTTTTTAGGGGTTGTCAGGAAATAGTTTCCACGAGTTATAAAAGTGGACGGAGGGAGCATGAAATTTCTCAAAGTCAAAGAGCCTTCGTGTCGGGGGGTTAACCTCGGGTAGGTCAGAGACGGGGAAAGACAGAGGTACTGTCCCCGTCTGGTTTCCGAGCTACGGCCTAGGTCGGCCGAATCATGGATATGTCGGCCGATGAACGGAGGCAAGAAGCCCATGTATAGGTATCAAGTGGTTACCCGGCCGAGTTAATGAGAGAATCGGCCGGGTTACCCAAATGATCTTCATGCAGGTGAGGAACAAGCCGAGTAACACAAGGTAAGGCCGAGTGATACAAAGCTTGCAGGAGAAGGAGAAGCCCAGGGTCAAACTATAGCTGCAGGCTAGAAGGAATCAGAACAGTGCCAAGCACAAGAGACAAGGATGCGTTGTCGGAGGGGCGTAAGGAGGTCACGGAGGTGACATCCTGAAGCCCGAGGCACGCAGGAGGGGCCACGGAGCCTTGCTGGTCATTAGAAGGGCGACAGGAAAGGAGGCCGAACTACTATTGTGGGACAAGCATATTCCACGAATATGCTTGCCTCGTCAGCCCTAAGGGCACCCAAGGCACCCCTTTATAAGGGGAGGTTTGGACCCTGAGGGGAGGATCGATTCGAGGAGCACCGTTAGGCTGGGGAGATTCACATTGCCCCCCTGTAAACAGCTCAAGGAGCACTTGTAACCCATCAAGAGAGAAATAAAGTTCATCACTTTGGCACTGAGTGTAAAGATAGTTGCATCTTCCTCCCTGCATCCCACTAGCATCCATTGGCCCCGCATTTTAGCCTACCCATGGCATCTGCCGTGCCACCACCACGGTTGGCGCCATCATGGGGCCAGCAGCGGTGCTAGCTGGAGTTGTGATCCGGACGGAAACTTCATCAACACCGGCGAGCACGTTGTTTCGCTTGGTCCAGATTTGGTCTCGCGACTATGTCGAGACAATGCAGGAGCTTCGGGGAAAACCCTCCGCCGCAACGGATCTTCATCGGCTGGGCGAAACAGTGGTCTACGTCGGCGTCGACATCACCGACATTTATCCTCACCAGTTGTTGTTGCGGGGAACCACCTCAAGCGCCGCGAGCTGTCCATCGTGAGAGCATCTGGCGAGCCGAGGTGATGGTCGCAGCAGGGACTCAAGCGGGAGCAGATTAGCCGGGTCAAGCAGAGAACCCGCCAGCTACAGTGGTCCGCCCCAAGCAGATCACACCGCAAAGCCGAGGTAATTCCGCCAAGGACAAACCCGCCGAGCCGCATGACACCACCCCAAAGGCACCAAGAGTGAGAGGACCACCTCTGAGAGACCAGAGAACATTCTTCGTGCAACTATAGAGAACTTAACCACACCAGAAGGCCGATACTTGATCCGCAAATGCTCGAGCAGAGTTAGAGGAAACCAGCAAAAGGTGCCGGTAGAGGCCAAAAAGTATCACCTATGGAATCCTTGAACAGACCCGAGAGAATATGCAAAAGCTAATAAGCTTGATATCGCACCCGAGCGGTGGACGAACTAAGATTAAGAGGAAAGAACCTCATGAATGATATTAACAAAGAGCATGAAGCTCACAGAGCCGAATCAGGATTTGGGTTTGCCGAGGTACAAGACGAAAAACTGAGAGCGGCAAATGCCGCAAAGATTGGAATTAGAGGGTTAACAGGAAGCTCGGCAGAAACAACAAGAAAGAGTGAATGAGCTGGTGCGCATCGCGAACCAAAGAAATGAGGAAATGCTCGAGCTAACCCGCAAGACCGAGGATTCACGGATGGTTCATTCGGCAGGGCAGCACTGCTTTATCTGCAGCAGCATCTTCACCCGAAACAACGCTAGAAAAGAAAAGCAGTAACCTGTGGAAGAGGAACAAACAAAATGTTCCATATGACCCGCAATAGCCGGAAAGGCAAATGAGAACAGAGGCAATGCAAGCCGAGGTAATAGTGGGGAGAGAAACCACGGCCAGATGGAAAAGGACGGCCGAGGTAATGGGGAGCACGGCAGGAAAGAACCTGCAAGAGACAATCATGAAAACCAAACCCCGGCCGAGGTAAGGAGAGAAGTGCCGCTCAACCCGCAACCAAGACATGAGCCTCGGCAGGAAAGCGAAGTGAGGCCAGCTCGCTATAATCAGATGAATGAAAGGTATAATGATGGATATTCCGAGGTAGAATACGCAAACCAGGGTGGAAACAATCACTATGGGATGCAGGATAGAATCTGCATGAGATTTGCCAAAGAACGATGCAAGAGTAAAGTTGGATCGGCTATACCGTCCGAGCTATTGGAAGAGCAAGGTCCACCAGTCCGACATGTTTTGGACCACGGATCATGGGCGAACCACCGTGCCAAATTTTCAGTTGGCGAGAGGCACAAAACGCATACAATGGAAGTACCAAGCCACAAGATCTGGTTGATTGATTATGCCACCGTGTGAAGATAGCGGGTGGCAACCTAAGATGGTTGTGCGGTATGTCCCACAGATGTTGGAAGGACCAGCCGGTATGGTTGAATAATCAACCAGGCAAGATCAATCGCTGGTTAGATTTCGAGAAATGTTCGTTAGCAACTTTACCAGCACATACAAGAGACCAAATAGACCACAGCAACTAGCCATGTGCAAGAAGAGGCCGAATGAAACAGATAGAGAGTTTTTAACTCGATGGTGTAACCTGAGAAACTCATGTGAGGGAGTTATCGAATCGCAAGCAATCGCTTGGTTCGCGCAAGGCTGCCGTTATGCCAGCGTGTTGTGGCAACGCCTGCAGAGAGATATGCCAACCACACTGGCAGAAACTATCAGAATAGCGGACTCCTATGCATTGGGTGACCCAACCCAACCGGAGTTAATGTCGGCAGATCATCGTGAGCAACAGGACCAGTACACGAGAGAATTGGCCGGGTCATCCAGGCGTGATTTCAGAGGAAGAAGAAGAGAAGAGAGGCCGGATTATAGATATAATTCAGCCTGTGTGGCGGTAGTAGCACAAGATCACCGAGTCACGGAGCAACTCAACGACGTAAAAATGGACCTCAACAAGGGACATCAAGAAATGAGGAAAGAGGCAATGGACCCCAGAGCAAAAGAAGCAATGGCAAGAGAGGCAAGTATACGTTCAATCCATGTTAGATCAGCCGTAAGTTTCACACATCAAACCCATCTAGACCGCCAATCATAAAACCCGCAATGCGCTGGATGAAAATGCGATGGGAACCCGGCAGAGTTCAGTTCCCCATCGGCGCAACAAAGCAGATCACCGCAGCTAATCGGAGCAATACAAGAATCGATGTTACCGCTCCCCGAGGTACGATAACTCGGATCGGAGGGATGCAGGCATCAAGTAATGAACCAGGCGGACGGAAGGATGAATCCGCAAATGCCGGACGTAATGATTACAGGAACATCACCGGTCTTATTGTGTGTTCACGATGTAACAGGACAAGCAGAGTGTAGCGTCGGCATATGGAAGTGAATGCAGGTTATGCAGCGCCAAGATACCAGCCATGGTCGGATCAGAGGTGACGGAGCATGAAAGACCACCCTGAATAATGCCGAGTCCAGATCATACGCACTTGTGTTGGATCCGACGTTTGTGGGACCAAGCATCAATGTGAAATTCTCAAAAGTACTCATCGACAATGGAAGCAGATCAACATCATGTACAAAGATACCATGCATAAGCTCGAATATCACAGAATATGCCGCAATTCCACGAGGACAACTTTCCATGGGATAGTGCCAGGCTTTCATGTGAGCCCATCGGTAAAGTCCGAGTGGACGTATTATTCGGATAAGAGATAATCGCAGAGCGTAAAATTTAGAATTTGAGGTGGTCGATCCGGAAAGTTGTTATCATGCTCTACTCGGACGGCCAAGACCGCCAAATTCATGAGTAGTCATATAGGTTATCTAAAGATGAAGTTACCCGGACCACAAGGGGTGATGACAGTCGCAGGGGATTACAAGAAGTCAATGGAGTGTGCTTCGGCCGGGTCAAATTTGGCCGAGTCATTGGTTATAGCAGGAGAAAAGAAAAGGATTCAGAGGTAGCAGCCTCGCTCATCATCACGCTTAAGCAAGACCGCCAACCCTCATGGCGTTGTTTCTTTCACCGACCAAAGAGACGAAGAAATTTCAGATTGATGAGCAATTCCCGTGAGCGCATCGTTACTATTGGTGCAGGCCTTGACGCTAAATAGGAAGGCGAGCTCACCAACTTCCTCTGTGAGAATCGTGACATATTTGCATGGTCAACTCAAGATCCGCAAGGTGCCGAGGAGTTGGTGAGCACTCTTTAAACGCCGCACAGAGCACGGCCGGTGAAGCAACCTCCGCCGTCACCAAGACAGGAGAAAAGTAATAGGGGATGAAATAGCTCGGCTTCTCGCAATGGTTCATCATGGAGGTGCTATATCCGGATTGGTTATCAAATCCGGCTAGTAGAAAAGAAAAAGATGACCCCAATGTAGCCATTGTGTGGCGAATGTGTATCGACTACACTAACTGAACAAGGCGTGTCCGAAAGATCCTTTTCCATTGCCTAGAATAGACCAAGTCATTGACTCGACCGGCCGTGAGTCGTTATCATTTGTAGACGCCAGATTCGTTTCCACCAGATACCGTTAAATCCGCCGATCAAATAAAGATCATTTATTACCCGTCACGGGCTTATTGTTATCGCAATGCCATTCGCCTGCGAAATGTGAGCAACGTATCAAAGGTGCATGCAAAATGCCTACATGATCGAGATAGGAAAAATGTACAGTATATGTGGATGACGAGTCATCAAAACTAAGGAGAGCAAAACCTTGCTAGAAGATATACGGAAACTTTCGCGAACTCGAGAAGGTTCCAATGAAACTTAATCCAGAAATGCACATTTGGCGTGCTTCGAAGGAAAACTACTCGGTTCCTTGTGTCTAGCCGAGGTATCGAGGCTAATCTAACGAAGATAAGAGCAATAGAAAGAATGGAATTGCCGAGATGTTTGAACGATGTACAAAATTCACGGGCTGCCTCGCTTAGTCGATTTGTATGTCGGCTAGGAGAAAAGGCATCGCCAATTTATCACCGATGAGAAAGTCGGACAAATTCAGCTGGACTCCCAGCGACCTTGCTCGTGAGTTGAAAAGATGCTAGTTACGGCACCCATTTTAGCTTCTCCATTATCGAAGAACCTATGCTACTCTATGTAGCGGCTACCAATCGAGTAGTTAGTATCGTGGTTGTAGTGGAACGACTTGAAGAGGGTAAGTCAGTTCAGAGGCCAGTATATTATCTAAGTGAAGTATTATCCACTTCAAAGCAGAATTATCCGCACTATCAGAAGATGGCCTATGGGGTATATATGTCGGCAAAAAGCTTAAGCATTACTTTGAAGAGCACCCCATCAAAGTAATATGTGAGGCACCCATAGCCGACATATTGAACAACAAAGATGCAAGTGGCCGAATAGCAAAATGGGCGATCGAGTTATCACCATATGCTCCACAATTTGATAGAAGAGATGCAATCAAATCTCAGTCGTCCGACTTTCTCGTAGATCGGGCCGAGGTGCAATATGAGCCACCATTGCGGATCCAAATTACGGACAATGCATTTTGATGGTTCCAAACTAAGGAACGGTTTGGGAGCAGGAATAGTGCTAACCTCGCCTAAAAAAGATCAATTGAAATATGTACTGCAAATACATTATGCCGCGTCCAACAATGTAGCTGAATATGAAGCACTAGTCCATGGATTAAAGGTGGCAAAAGAAATTGGTATACGCCGAATCCTATGCTACGGTGACTAGGATCTAGTAGTACAGCAAGTATCGGGCAGTTGGGACGCATTAGATGCTAATATGGCTTTATCTGATTCCATGTGCAAAAGATCGGATATTTTGAAGGATGTGAATTCCACCACATACCACGAGCGTAAAATGACGCCGACACATTTTCAAAATTAGGATCAACCCGCAATCAATTCCGCTGTATTGCCCGAGCACCTCAGAAACCATCAATAAACCCATCACCGAGTCCGAATCAATCTTTATCCCAGCAAGTTCGCAGAGAATCATACGCCAATGGAGGTAGATCCAGAAGATTCGGAACCCCTAAAGAGGGGGACAATGAGGTAATAGCAATCATGGAGAGCCGAGGTATATACATCGGCGAAAACATGGAGATAGACAAAGGAGATCATCTGCAGAAGAGTAACGCTGATATGGGCGCAACCCATATTTTCGTACCTAAAAGACGCGGTATTGCCGAGTAATGAAGTATTAGCCAGACAAACCGTCAGAAGAGCAAAAGCCTATACAATCATAAACAATGAGTTATATAAGAGAAGCGTAACAAACATATTGCGTGCGCGTGAGTTCCATTGAAGGTCAGGAAATCCTCCTAGACATACACCAAGGAGAATGTGGGCACCATGCCTCATCTCGCGCTTTAGTAGCCAAGGCATTCAGGCATGGATTTTACTGGCCAACGGCGTTAAAAGAGGCAGAAGAATTAGTTAAGAAGTGCAATGGGTGTCAGAGATATGCAACCAGAATACATATGCCGTCGGCCGAGTTAAAAACAATACCCATCACTTGGCCATTTTCTGTATGGGGTTTAGACATGGTGGGACCTTTCAAGCCGGCGAGAGGAGGAATGACCCACATCTTGGTTATGGTAGACAAGTTCACAAAGTGGATTGAAGTAAAACCAATCAAAAAGTATGATGGGCACACAGCAGTGAAATTTCTCAAGGATATCATCTTGAGATACGGGTACCCACATAGCATTATTACGGATAATGGCACGAACTTTGCAGAAGGAGCCTTCGCCAGATTTTGCCAAGAGAAGCACATAAGACTAGATGTTGCCTCGGTGGCCCACCCAGCATCCAATGGGCAAGTTGAAAGGTCTAATGGACCGGTGTTATCAGGAATAAAACCACGACTTGTTGAACCTTTGCAACGGTCGGCAGGATGTTGGATCGAAGAAATCCCAGCCGTGTTATGGAGCCTTCGGACTACTCCGAATAGATCAACAGGTTACACTCCATTCTTTCTGGTATACAGGGCAGAGGCCGTACTCCCAGCCGACATAATATATGACTCGCCAAGAGTCGCACAGTACACAACCTCAGAAACAAATGAAATAGCTCGGCAAGATGCCGTAGACCTGTTGGAAGAAGCCAGAGAGTTGACATTATCATGATCGGCCATTTATCAACAGAACTTACGGCGGTATCACAGCAAGAAAGTGAATCCAAGAGTATTCAAAGAAGGAGATTTAGTCCTCCGGCTGGTGCAGCGCACGGCCGGCATGCACAAATTATCACCCCCATGGGAAGGACCATTTATCGTGAGCAAAGCATTGCACAACGATGCATATTATCTGATCGATGCTCAATCCCCTGGAGAGAACAAGGCAGACAAAGCTGGTGAAGAAACGAAGCGCCCCTGGAATGTGGCTTTACTTCAGCCATTTTACTCGTAGTGTTATATCTCAAGGTCAAAAACCAATGATGTATTTGCATCTCGGCACCCAGAGCAGTGACTCGGGGACTGCCGTAGGATATATTTATTTCATATCATGTATTCAAACCTCGGCACCCAGAGCAGTTACTCGGGGACTGCCATATGTTATGTTATTTCATGTTAGATGTTTGAACCTCGGCACCCAGAGCAGTTACTCGGGGACTGCCATATGTAATGATTATTTCGTATTATATGTTTGAACCTCGGCACCCAGAGCAATGACTCGGGGACTGCCATATGGTATATTTATTTATTTCGCGTTACATACTTGAACATTGGCGACCAGAGTAGTGACTCGGGGACTGCCGTATGTTGTGTTCCTTTCATGTTACGAATATGCACCTCGGTGCCCAAAGCATTGACTCAGGGACTATCATATGATATGTCAATTTCGTATTGACACTTAAACTTCGGCATCTAAAGCAACGACTCGGAGACTACCATATGATACCTCAAACCTATGCTAAACGCAATCATATCAGTTCTATACCACCTCTGAAACTTGATTTATATAAGGAAGTTCCGGACAGTAAACGACGATCCAGCGATCGTTGCTTGCTTCCACAACGGAGTAATTAACTTATGTTCAAAACAGGTCAATAGCGTAGATATTCAGCGCTAATGCCTGGATAAGATCATCAAAATAACGGCAAAGTTGAGCCCTAAAAGATGAAGAAATTACGAGCCAGCAAGGCAAGAATTCGGACGAGCATCCACTTAACCAAGAATCTCAACAACACATAGCGAAAGAAATTCGAATCATACGAGTTGACAAATTTTTCGTCTACATTATACCCGCATACCAGGGATCGCAAATAACCTAGGCGTTGTTCGTTGAGGGCAGCTACTTGCTCAAAAAGGGCACTCCGAAGTAGGAGGAACTTCGACTGAGGTCGCCTCGCCCTCCGCCGACCCAGGTGCAACTTCGGCGGTATCACGGGGTTGTTCAGGAGCGTCAGTACGTGCGGTAGAATGCCCGGTGCCTTTGGAGGAAGACCGCGCATCACCGTTGCTATCCGAGCTTGAGCTGGAGCTATCGGATGTGGCCGAATCATCTTCACCTTCCCCGTGCTCAGCTGAATCATCACCCGAAGCACCTTCACCGACCTCCCTGATCCGGATCTGGAGAAAACTCGCCCTTCATTCCAAGTGTGCACGTACTCGACGAGCTGGAAAGCCCGAGCTGTCAAGAGCAACAAAGGTGGGATCTTCAACCCAGCGGGAGCTAGTGCGCAGATTCCTTAGAATGTCAAGAGAGATGTCTTCATACCATGACATGATTACAGTAAGGGCCATGTCGGCACCAGCACGCGCAGCAGATTCTCTCCAAAGACTCAACTGTCTCTCAGATGCCATCAGCCTGGTCACCAATAACTTGACCTCGTTGATATCAGGAGTCCTCAAGTATTCGCCGAGTACATGGTAAGCTGGATAGCGGCTGCACCAAGTCCCGCCCATAATTTTCATCGGACCAACTGCAGCACCAACAAAGAACCAAGAAATCCTCCATCGAATATTCAAAGTCAATAAGAACGGTTCACCTCGACGAGCGCGAGCTGCAAGAACAGCTTTAGAACTCACGGGTTTGGCCTCGGGGAAGTGATCTGCGCAAAACATGGACATGTCAAAGGATAGCAGCGACGACAAAGAAAAAATATAGTTCGACCATGCCAAATAACTTACGATGAATGTAGCTCATCATTATCTGAAGGTCTTTGGCCCAAGCAGCTTTACTCTTCTCGAAACGAGCAATTTCCTCGCTCAAACCGCGAGTTTTAAGTTCGGCAGCTTCGAGGAGTTCTTTGTTCTTCTGTAGATCCAGATTCAGCCGATTCTTTTCCTCGGAAAATTCTTGGTCGACCTTTTCTAGCTCGGACTTCTGAGAGAGCTTGAGTGTATTCACCTCGGATCTCAGGCGAGCTATCTCATCATCTTTTTCTTGTAGTTGCGCCGAATGAACTGCGCTTTGTTCTAAAAAATGCAGCATCACGTCAGGCATGGGCACGCAATCTTGTTGCGACACTGCAAAGTCTTGCAACTCGGCTTTACCACAGCCCAACGCAATAAGAAAACTTAGCATAGATATTAAAAGGAGAAGGAGTAAAGTAGAAAGGAAACTAACCTTCCAAGGTCTTGATCTTCTTTTCAAGGCGAATATTGAGGTTATTGATATTACCTATTCAACAAGAAGTAAGCCGGCATTCCGCGGACGAGTACATGAGAAAGTTGGGAATAAGGAAAAGGAACTATCGACTTACCGGCCTTCTTTGCCACGCGTAACTTTCTCGATTTCTTCCAGCTTGCGGTGCGAAAAAAGCAACCTCTGGAACTCGGCGGTCCGTCGGTCATGTGCAACCTGAGCAATGAAGCAAAATGATAAAACAACAAGTAGAAGCTAAATTAGATCCGAGTCAAGCAAAGCTTAATTCGGCTCTAGGTGGCTGGATATTCAAAGCTATACCAGATCCGAATCAAGCAAGACTTAACTCAGATCTAGGTGGCTGGATATTCAAAGCTATACCATATCCGAATCAAGCAAAGCTTAATTCGGCTCTAGGTGGCTGGATATTCAAAGCTATACCAGATCCGAATCAAGCAAGACTTAACTCAGATCTAGGTGGCTGGATATTCAAAGCTATACCAGATCCGAATCAAGCAAAGCTCAATTCGGCTCTAGGTGGCTGGATATTCAAAGCTATACTAAATCCGAGTCAAGAAGGACTTAACTCAGATATAGGTGGCTGGATATTCAAAGCTAAACTAGATCCGAATCAAGCAAAGCTCAATTCGGCTCTAGGTGGCTGGATATTCAAAGCTATACTAAATCCGAGTCAAGAAGGACTTAACTCAGATCTAGGTGGCTGGATATTCAAAGCTAAACTAGATCCGAATCAAGCAAAGCTCAATTCGGCTCTAGGTGGTCGGATATTCAAAGCTATACTAAATCCGAGTCAACAAGGACTTAACTCGATCTAGGTGGTCGGATATTCAAAGCTAAACTAGATCCGAATCAAGCAAAGCTCAATTCGCTCTAGGTGGTCGGATATTCAAAGCTATACTAAATCCGAGTCAAGAAGGACTAAACTCAGATCTAGGTGGCTAGATATTCAAAGCTAAACTAGATCCGAATCAAGCAAAGCTTAATTCGCTATAGGTGGTCGGATATTCAAAGCTATACGCATCCGAGTCAAGAAGGACTTAACTCGGCTCTAGGTGGCTGGATATTCAAAGCTACACCAAGTCCAAATAAACTATGAACTAGATGGCGGACTAACGAACCTTAGAAATAATTAAGTCAAACTTCCAAGCATACAACAAGTTATTTCCTTGCAAGTTTCGGGGACTAGAGAATATGGTAACATCCGGAGAATAATTTAAGACTCGAGATAAAACAATTACCGCATTCATCTTGTTGGTATCAATGATAAACTGGCAAGCATGGTCAAAACGCGACCGATGTCGTAAAGTCGAAAGGTTGGTTGGCTAGATTACCCTCAAACTGATCAGCAACATTCCAGTTATTGGCATACTCAACTAGCGCTCCAAGGCTGTTCCCGCTAGCTGTCCGAGTTAAAACTTTACCCCGGGCAGGCGGTCCGACCACGGCAGTCGCAGGGCTCTTATGAAGAGCAAGCTGGCTGCCGGTGGCCGAGGTAACAAGGACTTTGGCAGATGCAGCTCCCTTACACAGCACGTCTGCAATACTCGGCTGAGAAGAGCCGGCAAGACCTTTCTGAGAAGAAGTCTTGACGGCAATAGTACTTTTCTCCTTAGAAGAGGCATCAGCAGGAAGTTGCGCCTCCGAAGTGGGGACGGAGTCCTTAGGACCAGCGGAGGGTAAGGTCGCAGAGGGCGCCGGGGCAACGACCTTTTTGGCCGAGGTCGGGATGACCGTAGAAACTGCCGGAGTAGATGGAGGCTCAATGGTAACGCTAGGGCCCATAGAGGGGACAGCTGGCTCAACGAAAACATCGGAGGGCCGGATCGGATCCAGGTCAATGGAAGAGGTCTCAGGGGCATCACGACGAACAAAGCACGATTCGGAGCGGGGAGAAGCAGACGAATAGGACTAGGAATTCTGGTGTCATCACGGAGGAGGAGATGGCGGCGAATCGGACTTAGTCATACTAGGACCGCCGGTTTAACGCAGGAGGAGCGCAAAAATAAGAAAGAAGATTAACCGGTATGAGAAACAGAAGAGAGAAACAAGAAATATAGGCAAAAGAACTTACCCAAGAACCCCGGCATAGTCTTGCGCTGGGAGGATTCGAGCGGATTTCTTTATTCGCTTCTTAGGAACCGCCTCGAGGCACTAGCAGAGCCCCGCTTCCCGAGGTAACGGAGGCCGGAAGCAATAGGTTCGGCCATGAACCCGACGCCGGATTAGCTGGGAAAGTAGAAGAAATGCATAAGAAATAGGCATGGCGGCAACTACCTCAAGAATTTGGACCTCGTCCAATCACCTTCCTCCTCTTGCTGAAGTTTTGCCGAGCTCGAGCCAAGCAGGATCCGACTTAGGGACGAACTCCTGAGTCCGCTCGCCAAGATCCGGTACTCTGTCATGGGCCAAGGGAGCTGCAGAACTCGGCCCTCGTTCTTCCGCTCTGCGAACCTCTCGCAAGACAAGGAGAAAGAAAATCATGTAAACCAGTCTCAAAAGGGGAAAAATAGAGTAATGGAGATTAGGCTTACCTCGGGAGGCGGACGGTCGCGGTGAATGGTTTTAACCCCAAGACCAATCCTCGTGCATCTCGTCTTGAAGATAGCTCTGACGCGCTTATGAATAAGGTAATTATCCAACTCCACGGTCGAGACTCGGTTAGGGTCAAGAGGACCACTCATGTAGCATAGCTTGTGGGTCCGTCTTTGGAAGGCGATCCGGCTACTAATAAAAGTTGCCATCAGGTCTTCGCCGACAACCGCCCGGATCAACTCTTTAGCCGAATCTCGAAGGCCTCGCCAGGCGTGAGTTTTCCTCGGATTATAGAGCCAGTTCACTTTGGAAGGTGGGCCAATTGAGAATGGAGGAGCCGAATCTTGTCTTCCGCCTCTGTTCTTGACATAGAAGAATGACTTGTGCCATTTCTTGCACGACTCCAACCCAAAGGACACGGGGAACACGGATTTCCTCCGAGGTGTAATAGACGCCGCCCACATTGGGTAAGCAACTTCGGAAGGATGCAGAGATTTGTCGGGAACAACGTTGGAGCGGATCTGGAAGAACTTCGACCAGACATGCAGCGGCCACAGGCAAGTAACCTCTCGCGGAGATGAAAGCGAAAGAGAAGCTATGGCGTCGCAGAAGGTGGTGCGGTGAAGGTCAAGTAATCGAGGAATTCTCTAGCGAAATCACTAAGAGGGAGACCGTCATGGCGAAAGAGACATGAAACCACCTACCGCCTCTCGATAATCGGAGAGGATTCGCCGGTAAACGACAGAAACCTCGGCAGAACTGCCGAGTTCGGATGAGCCATTCAATCTCACGGCGCGGATCAAGAGCCCGCCACGATCCACGCCGCCTGAGCCAGCGTCATCGTCCTCAACAAGAGCGCCGCTAAACGAACTAGACATGGGTGCGCCGGAGAGATCGCCGGAGGAAAAACTGGCGGCGGAGGGGAGCTTAGAGCTACAAGGCCCCGTCGGAACTTAGCACGAAAACAATGGCGAAGAGCGGAGGAACCGTCGCCTGAGCACGAAAACGGAGCAGATCGATCTAGGGCAAGATCAGGGCAAGGTGGTCAGAGAGGACTCACCGGCGGAGGAGCCACAGCCGCAGAGCGCGGGCGAGAAAGGCCGAACGACGCGGCGGAATCCTCGCCGGCGGAGGCTCTGGCTGACGAGCGGCGGCGGAGCGGCAAGAGAACACGCAGGCGAAAGGAAGAAGGAGAGCGGAGGCGAGCGATAAGGGGAAAGATGAACCCTGCGGGCGCGTTTCCCCTCTTTATAATCAAGCCATGAACAGGGGAGTGGGATCGTGGGTGTGGCAGTTACCCGTGTAGATCGTGGGAACAGCACGAACGCACGACGGTGAGTGGAGCCACACCAACGGCCACAGACAAAGAAAAGTTGTTACGATCCCAAGGGGAGCGGCACACGAGGCGTCGCGGCGGCGGCGCAGCAGGTACAGGATTCACTGTAGCTTGTCAGTAAGCACTGTAGAAGGACCTAAAAACTAGAAGAGCAATGATGGGGTGACACGTAGGACGTGGCGTACGAAGGAAGGAACGAGGAAACCTCGGACGAGGCCATAGCTCGGAAACAAGACTGAAGAAAGTGATGAAGCTGATATAACCCGGCCAAAGCTATTGACAGGGCCACACCAGCTTCGGGGACTAATGTCGGGGGGTTAACCTCGGGTAGGTCAGAGACGGGGAAAGACAGAGGTACTGTCCCCGTCTGGTTTCGAAACTCTGCCTAGGTCGGCGAATCATGGATATGTCGGCCGATGAACGGAGGCAAGAAGCCCATGTATAGGTATCAAGTGGTTACCGGCCGAGTTAATGAGAGAATCGGCCGGGTTACCCAAATGATCTTCATGCAGGTGAGGAACAAGCCGAGTAACACAAGGTAAGGCCGAGTGATACGAAGCTTGCAGGAGAAGGAGAAGCCCAGGGTCAAACTATAGCTGCAGGCTAGAAGGAATCAGAACAGGGCCAAGCACAAGAGACAAGGATGCGCAGCGTCAGAGGGGCAGAAGGAGGTCACGGAGGTGACAGTCCTGAAGCCCGAGGCACGCAGGAGGGGGCCACGGGAGCCTTGCCGTCATTAGAAGGGCGACAGGGAAAGGAGGCCGCCGAACTACTATTTTGGGACAAGCATATTCCACGAATATGCTTGCCTCGTCAGCCCTAAGGGCACCCAAGGCACCCCTTTATAAGGGGAGGTTTGGACCCTGAGGGGAGGATCGATTCGAGGAGCACCGTTAGGCTGGGGAGATTCACATTGCCCCCCCTGTAAACAGCTCAAGGAGCACTTGTAACCCATCAAGAGAGAAATAAAGTTCATCACTTTGGCAGCTTGAGTGTAAAGACAGTTGCATCTTCCCTCCCCAGATCCCACTAGCATCCATTGGCCCCGTACTTTAGCCTACCCATGGCATCTGCCGTGCCACCACCACGACACTTCGGGCGACCTTTCCCCTCGCTACAGTACTCACATGGGCGATTTCTGGAACCCGCCATCCAATCCACCTCATCGCCGACGTATCGTCGGGTCCCTCGTCCTCCTCCAGCCGCTCCGACGGTGGGAGGGCGGAGAGCCTCGTTTCTCTTCTGTTTGTAGTGTAGGGTTGTGCAGGTACCAGCCAGCGGCGTCGGGAAGATGGCGGCGTGGTCTATCTGGAGTTTTGGGGCGGCGGCTCTCCTCTTCGGTGGTGATGCTCTGCAGGGCGTCGTCGCCTGTCGCGCGCCCTTCTCTCTGCCGCAGTTTTCTTAGAGTTGTGGTGCGAGTTCCCCGTTGTTGGAGGCCGAGTAGCGGCGGATCCGGCCCAGTTGAAGTCTCGACCTGATATGTTTTGCTGCTTTGATGCTGGCGGCGACGCGAGGTGGAGGATCTTCGGATCTGAGGAGCATCGACTTCCCGTCCGTACAGGGGAGCCTCCTATTCCAAGGCCAGAGGGGAAATGGTGCGCAGCGCACCGGCGCAGCTGAAAGGATACGGATGTCGCCTAGAGGGGGGTGAATAAGCGATTAAAACTTTTCCTAGAGTGGCTCAACAAAGGCGGAATAAAACTAGTGTTTACTTTGTTAAGCACAACCTAGAACAACTAAGGTTCACCTATGTGCACCAACAACTTATGCTAAGCAATACAAGCAACAAAGTGATAGCAAGATATATATTACTTAAAGCACGAAGGCTATCACAATGTAAAGTGCATAAGTAAAGAGCTCGGGTATAGAGATAACCGAGGCACGCGGGGACACCGATATTTTACCGAGTTCCTCCCAACATGGAGTACGTCTCGTTTGGAGAGGGGGTGGTATCAAACCACCAACGCCACAAAAGGCCTCCCTTATTCTCAGGTGAATCTCACCCCAATGGGATCGATCCATGCTTCCACTATCGGTGCACTTGTCGGTGGCAACCAGAACCTCTCACAAGGTTGGGGCACTTCTCCACAACTTAATTGGAGGCTCCCAACAAACGCCACAAAAGTCCTCAAAAAATGCCACCAAGGCCACACAACCGTCTAGGGTTCCAAGAACCCAAGAGGGACAAGCTCCAATGAGCAACTCAAACCAAATCCTCCGAGGAGAACTCAAACCGATGCACCAAATGCAAATGGCAAGAACACCACAAAGGTGTTCAAATCCTTCTCTCCCAAATTCCACCAAAGCTACAAAAGCTTATGGGGGAATAAGAGAGGAAGAACAATGGAGGAAATCCACAAAAGACTCCAAGATCTAGATCCCAATATGTTCCCCTCACTTAGAGGAGAGATTGATTGGTGGGATTATAGATCTAGATCTCCTCTTTCAAATCCCTCAAGAATATGCAAGAATCACCGGAGGGATTGAGAGAAAGCAAGCTCAAGAAGGTCAACAATGGAGGAGAAAACTTGCAAGAATGGTTGTGAAACTATCGGGGAAGAAGGCCTCTTAAATAGGTCCCCCCAAAATCCAACCGTGGAAGCCCAAAAACGCGAATCCCGGTACTACCGGACTTTTTCCCGGTACTACCGGACATTCCCTGGGGATCCCAGGTCGCCAAACGCACCTTATTCAGTACCGACCGGTAATAAGGGGCGGTACTACCGGACCTCCGGTACTACCGGACCCTGGTCTGGTACTACCGGTAATCCCTGGACGAAAACGGCCATAACTTTTGAATCCGGACTCCGATTTTGATGATCTTGGGCTCATTTCGAAGAGGACAACAAGCTCTAAAAGATCATGGAAAGGAACATTATAGTCCAGCCAGGGAGGATAGATACAAATGACGAAAGGTTTAACCTCTATCAAAAAGATGAACCAATAAAACCTCCAACATAAAAAACGTAATAGAAAATGCATATGAAATCCGTTTTCGATGAACTAGATCTTGTCATGGAGATTAACACAAGCTATAAATCCTCACATTAGTAAGAACCAAATAATGGAAGGTTTTACCTATCTCTAAAATACAAACCGGTAAAACCTCCAAGATCAAAACGCAATAAGATATAAAAGGGAAATCCGTTTTTGATGAACTAGAGCTTGTTATGGAGATTACCACAAGCTCTATATCCTCACATGGATAAGACCAAATAAGAACCAAATATGATGATGCAAGTATGAAAAGGTTTGATCTCTCTCCGAACGATGTGACCGAGTTACTCATTCGAGAGCCCCTCTTGATAGTACGGTTATCTATCCTAAACCCGGTCTCCCAAAAAACATGAGACCGGCAAAAGGGAAAACCTATCAATATTATACCTTTTCCTTGAGCAATCCATTTGAGCTCGATGTAGACGATCTTGTCCTTCTCAAGATGGACACCTTTCTTGATTCCTCATCATCGATCCATGATCACCGAGGATGGCAAGCATCAAACATGAGATCTTCTATAGATGGCGCATTTTGAGCTTGCACAACACATCTTCTTCTCATTTCATCTATCTTGAAGTCAACACATGCTCCAAGCAATGCCAATGGACAATTCCTACAAGTACAACTTAATACACACTTTAGTCCATAAAGATTGTCATTAATTACCAAAACCACACATGGGGGCCCAACATGTTCTTTCAGCAGCGTCTTGTTCGTCGTCCATGGCGTCTTGGTCCAGAAGGTCCATCTTGTAATTTGCTTCTTTGTTCTGGACTGATCTATAAGATCGGTAGTTAATCAATATCAGTTTATCGCAATAAAAGAGCCTCAGGCTATTCAAGCAAAAAAGAACGTCCATGAGGTTAGACTCGATCGATTTTTAGAGAATCTCCATTCGCCTACCTAGGACGCCGATCCGGACGCCGAAATTCGGTCCGGACGCCGAAAATCGGCCCAGGCGCGTACCTAGGGACCTGTTTTCGTCCGGATTTCGGCGTGTTTTGGTCCGGCCCACTCAACACATGCTCCAAGCAATACCAATGGACAATTCCTACAAGTACAACTTAATACACACATTATTCCATAAAGATTGTCATTAATTACCAAAACCACACATGGGGGCCCAACATGTTCTTTCAATCTCCCCCATTTTGGTAATTGATGACAATCCCCTAAAGAGGGTTTATATAAGGAATATTATTGAATGAAATGGCAATACCAATATCAAATACTACAAATGTATGTGATATTGGTACCACCACCATATATAGAGCAAACTCCCCCACAATCTATGCATGTGTGATGAACTTGAATTTCATTGCATATATTGCCAATCATTATCATTGGTGGAGTTTCCTCTATATATACCACATGCTAAGCATAAAAAAAGATGCAAGAGCATGAGAGGAAAATGCACAAGAACAAACTCAATGCATAAACCTACTTCCCTTAAACCCTCTAAAACTTCTCCCCCATTGGCATCGATTGCCGAAATGGGTGACAAGTTCTAGAAGGCAAATATAGTAATAATTCCTCCAAAGGTGTGCCTTCGCACATATCCAATGATGAATACTTGGTAGGGAGTCGAACTATATCGAGGATCCGAAGATTGCCAAAATAAAGTCAAATGATGCAAGCAATTTACAAGATCCGACAAACCAAATGAAAACAATGAATGAGTCCAAATGGAAACAACAAGATGTTATGAAATGAGCAAAAGAGTGCTTCAAATAACAAATAGAGAAGCTCCCCAAGATTTGTGCATACTTTATAATCATTGTATTTCAATACAAAAATGCACAAATATGGAATCCTCACTCCTCCATAAACATTTAAGGCACAATAAATGAGAAAGAAGACAAATGAGCATTATTAAATGAATTAGATGAGCTCCCCAAAAATAATGCACCAATTATGATAATTATATTCGGAAACAAGGTGCATAATCATGGAATCCTCACTCATCCAAATTCATTTAACAATACAAGGCATGAGAGAACAAGTAAGAGTGCCCGAAGATTCAAACAAGAGGAACAAGAACTCATAGGCAAATAAATTTGGAAGCCACCGAAAAATCAAAAGGAATACAAGGTGGTATCCAAGGAATAAGATTCAACTAAAATTATCTTCTCATATGTGCATATGTATCTAAGTGGAAAACATCACAAAGACATATGCCAACAAAGAAATATGCACACATAAATAAGATATACAAGAAATCACATGAAAGCACAAATGAAGTCTTAACATATACCAATAATATTTTTGCTTCAAAGCCCGACCAAAGGCTCAAATATATCTTATTGTACATTAATGAGCTTCAAATACCAACACACTCCATATATTACAACTATCACCTAGGGAAAAAGGAGAAATTTGGAATATATGGAGAAAGGCAACAAGTATCATAGGATAAAATAGACTAGCACAAATCTCACTATTGCACATGAGAGAAGTTGATGAAATGATAGGCAATAAAATTGCTAGATTGACATATTTGGGATTGGAGGATCATATGCATGATTTTGTATAGTCCCAATTATATGCACTCATCTCAACTTAAACACATATACAATATAGAGTCCTCTTAAAACCATGGCTAGAACTACAACAATTACAAATACACTAATTCATGCTAGAAGGCAACCGACAAACAGTTGGAATCAAGATATATGCGCATGAGAAAGAGATACTTGTTACCGAGATATAATTGGTAGGATGTAGGGGGTATGAATTCATTGATCATCCTATATCTTGTCTCAAATTTTCATGTATGCACCACCTCTTCAAAATTGAGAGACAAGCATCCAATATATCTCCAATGTACCTAAAACACAATTAAGTACAAGATGGTCCCCAAACATATTGGGTCCAAAGTAGTTAGTGCAACTACAATACATAGGAGGGACTCCACATAATTATGTGCATATTGATATGAAATTGAATTTCATGCACAACTTAGCCGATGGGAATTGGTGGAGTTTTCCCTATATATCGGATCAAAGAAAGCAATCTTGCCATAATACAAACATATAGTAAATAAGCATGCATAAAGCTTTCAAGAACCAAAAAGGAGATACAATTTGAACAAAAACAATAAGTAAAAACGATATTGCACACAAAAGAGTGTGACAAGACAAGCGGTGTCCAAACTGTATCAAAAAACCAATTCAACACATGAAAGATCACAAGTTCAACAAATGAACTAGGCTAAGACCAAAAGAGAAAAAGATAGATAGAAATAAAAATGCTCAAGGATTTATCTCATTCTAAAATGGTCAAATCAAGAAACAAGGAATGAGACAAAACCAACTCCCAAAAAGAGCAAGGTTCCAACAAGAAACCAAACTCCCCAAACTTCACATGATGGCACAAAATACCAAAACGAAAAGATTGAGGTTCCAAGCACATAAGACCCAATATGGATCTAACAAAGAAGCATAAATATGAGTGTTTTAAATAATATAGGAAAGCTCCCCCATGGATAGTGCATTATGTAGGATTTTCCTTTTGAATGTAAAATGCACACAAATGAGATCATCGCTACTTCCTACATTAAATAAAAACACAAGAGGATACAAAAAAAATAGAGGGATCCAAAAGTAGCAAGGAACACATGGGAGCACACAAAACATTTACTTGGCCAAATATAGGACAATATTAAGCAAAGGCCAAAGTGAATATGATCAATAAATTCTACCATAAGTTGGGTACTCACTGTCTAAGGACAAGAAATATTGGGAATAATTTTCCCAAGGTAGTTTGCATGGATATCCAAGATCATAGTAACAACAAGAAGCATATAACAAAATATAAGAATTAAGAATGATACTTCGAACACGATTCTTGGTAGCTTCCAATAGTCACACAATCACTAGTGATTAGAGTAACTTGAAGCAAATGGTTTCTATTATGATATAGAGATCTAAATATGAGGAACCACATACCAAGAAACACTCTCATATACAAGATCCAAAGTATGATTAATAAAGGCATTCAAGCAAATTGGAACTTGTATGAGCAAATGTGTCACATAGGCGCTAGATAATTATCAATATCAATTCTAAGTGACACAACCTCGAATATTCACATTTTCTAGGATTGTAATATGCACTAAGCATAATACTCCCCCATAGTGTGATACTACCATAAAACCAACACGAGGAAAAATGATACAAATAGAGATAATTAATGGACATTATAAAATTAAGTTTCTCATGAGAATTATACCACATAGAGACTAGACAATAATCCAATATAAATACTAGGTGTTATTCCTCATGTACACACAATTTTAGGATTGTGGAATGCCCAAGCATAACACTCCCCCAAAATGGGATAATCCATTAATTTCTCACAAGAGCCAAATAAGATACCAAATATAACCAAGCAAGGCTCAAACATAAGAAATACACATACATGGTGTGCCACCTAATCATACACAAATATGCTTGATACCTCAAGATAATTAAGTGGATAGCACAACATGTACAAAATCATGGAAGATACAAAACCAACACATGCACAAGGGGGCGAGTAACTTTCAATGTAAAGAGTTTAGCATATGTTACCGCAAGGAGGAAAATTGAAAATATAATATAATCAAGATAATCCAAATGGCTTGGCTTGAGAATAATAATTGATGAAGATACCTCAATTCTTCATAATGTAGCCATGACTCCAATGCCCTCCAACACACCTATTGATCAAGTTTTGGCTTGTTGGTACCCAACCAAGTTGGGTCCTAAGAGGTTAGTCACAATAGGCTTGCCAACCCAAATGGATCTTTTCTTGACACCACATTGAGCACCAACAAATTTGGCAAACACATTGCCAACCTCATCCTTACAAAGAGAATAAGCATCATCAATAATGATAGGGTTGGATGAGGAGATACGGAGAGTGCATGAGGAATAAATATGCCCATTCTTTCTTCTTAGGAGAAGCCACAACTCTTATTGGTATAGCAAGTTCTACTCTTGCCATCTTTCTTCTTAGGAGAAGCCAAACCTCGAGGAAGAGCTCTAGTAGTCCTCTTAGGAAGAGGCCCATTGATGACTTGAGGTGGAGCTTGAGGCCGCTTCCCTTGTTGCTTCACACTAAGAGGCTTTTTCTTCAATGGGGAAGATCTAACATGATGCCCTTCTTACTTGCACTTGAAGCAAACAATGTTGGCCAGATTCTTGACTTGATCTTGGCCATTCTTCTAGTTGTACTTGTGCTTCAACTTGATAGTGGACTTGTTCTTGACATTGGAGTTGAATCCAAGCCCACTCTTGTCATTGGGGATTTTTTGCACACTCAAGATTTTGTTGAGTGCGACCTTCCCTTGATGACCCTTTTTCAAGTCATTCTTAAAGAAGTGACTTGAGCCTTGAGCTCTTTGATTTCCTCTACATGGTTAGTTTCAACAAAAGTACTAGAGGAAGTAGATGATTCATTGTTAAAGCAACAAGGCATGGAATGTAATTCATCACGAGATATAGCATGGTTGTGAGAGGATGAATTACAAGGACTGGCACATGGAAATATAACATTTGGAGTAGATATAGTGCTAATGTCCACATGAGGCCCACTAGATGTTACCTTTGACATGATGGCCTCATGGGCTAACTTTAGCCTACCATGGGAGACTAAAAGATCCTCATGCGAGCTCGAGAGCTTAACATGACTTTCTTCTAATTTCCCATAGTTGCTAGTTAGCAACGCAAGTTGAGCCTTTAGCTCAACATTCTCCTTCAAAATAGATGCTTCACAAGAAATAGAGTTAGTAGTACAAGCATCATTACTATTTGCAAGAGGTGAGGGCAACTTGGCAAGCTCTTTAGAATATTAAGCTTTAAGTTGCTCATGTGACTCGGTGAGTTTGATGAGCTCACCCTTGATGACCCTGGAGCCATTTTTGAGGTGCTCAAAATACTCAAGGAGTTTAGCATAAGCACCTTCAAGTTCATCATTTTTAATCTTGAAGGAGTTTGCCTCCGCAAGTTCTCTATCATGGTATTCCTTTACTCTAGATAATTCTAGAGTAAAAGTATCCTCAAGAGATTCTTTTGTGGTTTGTTCTTCTTGAAGGGAGTACTTTAGTTGTGCAACTTCATTAGCATACTTACGCTCAGGTGCAAACTTTTCATCAATTAAGTTTTCTTGCTCCTCAATAAGATCATTGCCTTCTATGGCACAATTCAAGATTTCAAGAAAGTTGGAGGAAGCAATTTTATTTTTGAAGAGAGCGCTATAGACAAACTCTCCCATTTTCTTAACAGAGGTAATATCATACTTACCTCTATACTTATCATTATCATTCTCAACCTCATCATCATCATCATCATCATCATCATGAGATACAATGGGATTCAAAGAGGTTACCTTTGTTCCCTTAGCCATAAGGCATATGTGAGAACCGGAGGAAGGTGATGATGAGATTGCACTTGTAGCTCTCTTAAAGACCTTGTCTTGGCCCATAGAATCTTCATTTTCCTCTACATGGTTAGAAACACAAGCACTAGAGGAAATAGAAGCATTTTTTATCATGGCAACAAGACAACATGAGCATATCATCATGAGATTTATTCAAGTCATTTCTACATGATATGCAAGGACTATTAACACAAGCATGTAACGAATTATGAGTGCTAGAAGTGTTAAGGTCCAAAGATAGATCATTGCAACTAGATAGATATGAGGGATTACAAGTAGTGAACACACTATCCATATTGCAATTTCTATCACCACTCACCATATCCTTACCTTGTGAAAAGTCACATGATGGTGAAGTGGTAGAGGACGAGAACTCATCTCGACCGGAAGTGGAAGCAACACAATCATCCTCAAAAGTGTTGGACTTGCTATATTTATCTTGAAGTTTTGTCCATAACTCATGAGCGCTCCAAAAAGGAATGATTGAAGATGTAACTACATAACTCAAAGCATTAACAAGAACATTAGAAGCTTGAGCATCGAGATATAAGTTTTTCTCATCCTCACTAGATAGATTTTTAAAATCCATAGGAGGAGAAAAACCTATATCTACAATACGCTCCAAATTTGGGTCCATGTCCAGAAAATGAATGAGCATGCGATTTTTCCATATATCATAATTTGTGCCATCGAATGTGAACATGTCATTGTGCACTAATCCTCTAGCTGACATCTTTACTCTCAAGGCGGTGAAGCCTGAAATGAGAGACCGGGCTCTGATACCAATTGAAAGGATACAAATGTCGCCTAGAGGGGGTGGGGGTGAATAGGCGATTCAAACTTTTCCTAGAGTGGCTCAACAAAGGCGGAATAAAACTAGTGTTTACTTTGTTAAGCACAACCTAGAACAACTAAGGTTCACCTATGTGCACCAATAACTTATGCTAAGCAATACAAGCAACAAAGTGATAGCAAGATATATATTACTTCAAGCACGAAGGCTATCACAATGTAAAGTGCATAAGTAAAGAGCTCGGGTATAGAGATAACCGAGGCACGCGGGGACACCGATATTTTACCGAGTTCCTCGCAACATGGAGTACGTCTCGTTTGGAGAGGGGGTGGTATCAAACCAGCAACGCCACAAAAGGCCTCTCTTATTCTCCGGTGAATCTCACCCCAATGGGATCGATCCACGCTTCCACTATCCGTGCACTTGTCGGTGGCAACCGGAACCTCTCACAAGGTTGGGGCACTTCTCCACAACTTAATTGGAGGCTCCCAACAAACGCCACAAAAGGCCTCAACAAATGCCACCAAGGCCACAATGCCACCAAGGCCACAAAACCGTCTAGGGTTCCAAGAACCCAAGAGGGACAAGCTCCAATGAGCAACTCAAACCAAATCCTCCGAGGAGAACTCAAACCGATGCACCAAATGCAAATGGCAAGAACACCACAAAGGTGTTCAAATCCTTCTCTCCCAAATTCCACCAAAGCTACAAAAGCTTATGGGGGAATAAGAGAGGAAGAACAATGGAGGAAATCCACAAAAGACTCCAAGATCTAGATCCCAATATGTTCCCCTCACTTACAGGAGAGATTGATTGGTGGGATTGTAGATCTAGATCTCCTCTTTCAAATCCCTCAAGAATATACAAGAATCACCGGAGGGATTGAGAGAAAGCAAGCTCAAGAAGGTCAACAATGGAGGGTAAAACTTGCAAGAATGGTTGTGGAACTATTGGGGAAGAAGGCCTTTTAAATAGGTCCCCCCAAAATCCAACCGTTGAAGCCCAAAAACGCGAATCCCGGTACTACCGGACTTTTTCCCGGTACTACCGAACATTCCCTGGGGATCCCAGGTCGCCAAACACATCTTATTCAGTACCGACCGGTACTAAGGGGCGATACTGTAGGGGTTCGTAGCATGGAAAACAAAAAATTTCTATCGCATACAAACAAACAAGCCAAGATCTATCTACTAGATTGTAGCAACGAGTCGATGGAATAACTCACCCTCGAAGATTCCAAAGCGGTTAACGAGAGCAGATTCTCGTGGGTGATGTAGTCCTACTCTTTCCGATCTCAAGATCGCGTAGACGATCCTTCCGGCGCCACGTTCTGGCAGCGCTCCGCATCGCCACACGTTCGATCGATTTAAGACCTTCCTCTCCCTTGTTCCAAAGAATGGAGGTTGTAGCACTCTCCTCGCGATTCCTAGACAACGGCGTGGTACCTAAGTAGAGGGAGATCCCGCAGGCTTCGCCTTAAGCCGAGCGAGTATGGTGGAGTATGAGAGAGAGCTATTAGTGCTCTAGAGATTATACACACCAATTAGAAGGCTCTAAACCGAAGTCTAGAGCAATTAGAAGCTCTAAACCAAAACGGCTCTAAACCGGAGATTAGAGGATAGGAACTTGTGTGTCTAGAGGAGGAGGCCCTGCCCCTCCTTTTATGGGTGGGAGGGCGGCCAAGGGAGGAGTCCTCCCAAGTCGGCATTGGTTGGCGCCGTCTTGAGGACTCCCCCAAGTCGGTTCCAACCACCTCTTGCTTGTTTCCCACAGTTTCCTGTTTTAGCCGTTTGACTTTTAAACTGGCCATTTGACTTTTCTGTTTTAGGATTCAATTTAATCCTTTATTTGGAACAACAAGAACACTTAGTACATGATGCAATCATTCAATATGTAATGACACATTCATGTACCCTCCCGAGTCTTGGGACAATCCGAACCTTCTAGAACATTCCTCATGAAAACACTAATCATTCCCGAACTCAAACAGGACTTTCCTTATATGAATCTTATTCTCGACCATTCCGGATCACCTCGTGATATCCCGGATCCCATCCGAGACAATCAACAACATTCGGTATCTTTCATAATACCATAACTACTCAAAACAACGTTGAATCCTTAAGTGTGTCTCCCTACGGTTCGTGAATTATGCGACATGATCGAGACACTTCTCCTAACAATAACCAATAGAGGAATCTGAATTCATATGGCTCCCACATATTTCTACGATTACTTTGCGATCGAATGAACCACTTACATACGATACCAATTTCCCTTTGTCTCACGATAGTTTACTTATCCGAGGTTATGATCGTCGGATCTCTGCATACCTAGTTCAACCTCGTTACCGATAAGTACTCTTTTCTCGTTCCTATGATATGTGATCCCTTGTGAGCCAGTCACATGCTTGCAAGCTAATTGGATGACATTCCACCGAGAGGTCCCAGAGTATATCTATCGTCATATGGATGGACAAATCCCACTCTTGATTCATGTGTTTCAACCAATACTTTCCAACACTCAATGCCACCTTTATAGCCACCCGATTCACGGTGTGGTGTTTGATGTCATCAAAGCATCCATCCGGTAAAGGTGATATGCATGATCTCATGGTCAAGGAATTAGGTTACTATGTATCGAAAGCATATAGCAATTGAACTATTGAAATGACTTGATCTTTATGCTACGCTTATCTATAGGAGTATGTCCATCACATCATTCTCCTAATGATATGATCCTGTTGTTAATAACATCTCTATGTTCATGATCGAAACCATGATCATATATTAACCAACAAGCTAGTTTAACAAGAGGCTTTACTAGGGACTCTTATTTTAGTTTACAAATCACACAAGTATTAATGTTTCCGTTAATACAATTATAGCATGGTATGTAAACATTTATTATAAGTGTGAAGATATGATAATAACCACTTTATTATTGCCTCTTGGGCATATCTCCAACAGTCTCCCACTTGCACTAGAGTCAATAATCTAGTTTCAAACCTTTGTGTATTCAACACCTATGGCTTTCCGGTGTTGTATGTACACGATTGCTAGTGGTTAATCGATCTCCGGATCGACACTTCCAGTCCGTGTGTAATTGCATGTCTTTGCGTCTCTACGCATCACTCATTCTCTAATGAGATGGCTTTGTATAAATTTGGTCTTTCGGTGTGACCTTTAGCTCTTTGGGGTTAAAACATGTTGATAATATTGTCGCACAATATATATTCATAGTATTATCCCACTGTGAACTACACCTAGTTTGATAACAAACTACTTGACACAAATGCCCTCTTTTGCTGCTAAAATAGCAGTCATATACTTAGCCTTTTTTTTGTAGTATCTGTCACAATGTCTTTAACTTTGGAACTCATCCAAATCCATTATGGAACTCACTTTCCATTATATTGTGCCACCTTTAGTTTAGATTGAGATAAACTTAATTTTTACTTTGTGACAAAGCTAGTATCAATGTAGTACTTTTACAATGAACTAACCATCTATTTGTCACTTCTACAAATATTATACTCTTAGTTCTTCCAAAATATCATAAGAATAATCCTTACTATTGTCCAATGATCATCTTACGAATCATTCTGGTATATGCTCACAGCATTTAGAGCATAGGACATATCTGGATTTGTACATATCACAGTATGATTGATATAAATACTCTTTGTGATTTCATACATCAAGTATCAATCTATACTTGATTATTTGTTTCACTTTACCAAATGTCAATACACTTGAATATATCATCAACATTGAACTCATTCAATCCTTTATGTGCGACAAGAACCTCTCTTGTAGTTTCTATATTGAACTCATTCAATATCTTGTCTATGTACTTCTGGCACAACCATATTAGCGTCTATTGATGCCAAATATTTGGTTTTGCCTAAGTCTTTCATCGGGATGAAATTCTTAATATGTGTTAATAAAAGATACATTATTTCCAATCAACAATATGTCTTCCACATAATGTATTAGAAACATGTCTTAGCGCTCCCACTTAATTTCTTGCAAATGCAAGCATCTTCATCGTCTCTAATGAACTTTTAAACTTTAAGTTTCATCACGTGAAGATTCCAACTCATGATGCTCACTTTGACCATTGAAGTTTGCATACGCTTTTAGCATCCTTTGAATTAACAAAACCCTATGGACCGTGTTATGCACATGTCCTAGGTAACGATTCTATTAGAAGAACTTGTTTTGTTTATTCAACTACCATATAACAAATTATATGTAGTGGTTGCTACATTAATCCGTCTAGACTAAAAATCGCTATGAAAGATCAAATCTTGTCATATACAACCTTTGAACATTGTTGTGAACTCTTTCCCAACATGTCGATTATTTCATAGATGTGAAACATCCATGTCTATTTCTTTATAGATCCAAATACATCAGTAAAGTCTTGTACCTTCCTGAGGGTCTTTCAAGTTCAAATCTTGATCTCGTATATGGAACTATCACGGATTTTATGGCTTCAAGCCATTTTACGAGTCGGGGCCCATCATCGCTTCTTTGCATGTAGTATGCTCATTATTCTCAAATAATGATTCAACCCTCAAATCTTGGTATTTGATTGTTTACTCGACCTACTTGGTTCAATGAAACTTTGACCTTCATAACCATAACCTTTGAGGCACGTGAGCCATGAGCATTGTTGTGCCTCGGAACACTTTTCCTGTCTTGCAACTCTGCACATATAGCTAAGGTTCTTTTAACCTTATCAAAGTTCTATTGTCCTCCCACTTAACTTTTCACGAAAAATTCCTTCTAAAAGAAACTTGACGTTCTAAGTGACAAACACTTTTGTCTCTGGTGTTATGGAGGAATACTTAACAAAGACAGGTTCGTCCGACTTTGGTTGCAAACATCTTTCTTATGCATAGCATACCAATGTTTAAGAAAGGACAACCTGGGTTTTATCCCAAACCATAACATATGGTGTCATTTCAACGGATTATGATGGAGCTCTTTCAAAGGAAAACGGTAATCTCTAAAGCTTTTAATCTTTAAAATATAATGGCAGTTTTATGAATTATACCTTTGATCTTACCATGTCAAACAAGGTTTAATTACATATCTCGAATGCTCCATACTCTTATGGTGTTTTGGGAAATGCAAATCCACGGAACGATTCCATAAATCTTAGGTATTATGCTAAACTTTGTAACTCAAATATATTCCTTTATGATCTTTATCATAAACTGTTTATATTCTTGTTACAATGATTTTGCACTTCATCTTGAAAGTCTTTGAACTTTTCAAATGTTTCATACTTCATCCATATTAAGTAAATATTCATATATTCACTCAAATTTTCGGAGAAAGCATATGAAGTCGAAATCCATCGCTTTTGACTACACATGATGGACTTTGTACAACAATATGTACAATTTCCAATAAGCTAGTCTTTTCCCCTTTTGGCCTATGAACGAAGTTTTAATTATCTCTAGGAAAGTTTCACAAGCGTCATGTGATCAAAATCAAAGACTCCAAAATTCCATCCACATGGAGTTTCTTCATGTTATCTTTCCAATATAATTTAAATCGATGTCACTTCCTAACCGATCTTTCAATCAATTTGTCTTTCGACATCTTTAGCACTAGTTTTATGGATGTGATTTCTCCAACGAGATTTGTGAATCATCCATCTTTTAGGGATTACGGCAATTATTTGAACAACCCTTTTGTTCTCATAATACCTGATAAAACAAATCTTGAAGGCAAGCTTTGATGTTTTAACGAGCAACACAATAACCCTTTATTTGTTCTCGATGAACATCATCACATATTCTTTTGCTAGTTACTTAGTCCATTGTAGTTCATGAATTCTGTTGTTTCGTATGACGATTCACACCAACAAATTCAGTATCAAATACTTAAGAACCTCATTGTTTAATAAGCAAAGAATATAGCCATAACATGTATATCATCCATATACTTAAACTGAACAATTCTAGTCTTTTCTTTTCTGCCATATATTTATGAGATTCTCTTTCAAGATTTTCTACATTTAAAGAATCTATCAACATCAATAGTGGAGTCATACATATGACACATAGTCCAAAGCGTGTATAGTTAAATACCAATGTCTTTGGACTTGCACTTTGAAGTAGATCACCATCATCAAATGTTTGGTGTTCTTTCAAATTCCTTTCTTTAGTAATCTCTTGGTGTAGTAAACATTTTACCTACATCAAATATTCACCCTCATCATGGATTTATCCATGATCAAGCTACTTTTAGCTTGTAACGGTGAATCGCAAGTATAATGTTGCTCTCCAAAACCTTTTGGAGGATTAGGACAACTAGTGTCTCCAACCTTTTGCAATTTCTCATCAAATATGAGAACATGACTTTTTCCATATTATACTCTATCATGTTGTAACCAATACTTCGTTTCAGATATCACAATAACTTCCACACATCATGGTTTCTGAAACAACTCTTTCAGATCCTAGATAACCTTGATATTAAGAGAACCCTTTGAATATCAAGAATCATGGAGACAAACATGATACTTATATACTAACACTTGGAATTGTTACTCTTGATTTAATACTAATTATTAAACTTCATGGAGTAACCGAAACTTACTGAAAGTTTGCAATAGGACTTTTAAACTTTAGATTAACACTTCAAAACAATACGATACCAGTTCGTAAAGTAACTAACCAGAATTCTATAGTTCTATCATCTCAATTATAACTAAGCGCAAGGTGGTAAACGGATGCCAATGACTACAACAACTATGCAAATTCACTTTGATTTAGTTTATGATAATTTGAGTTCTAATAAGAATTAAATTAATCTAGATGAACTCCCACTAAAACAATATCCCTCACATTGTTTTAGTGATCACACGAACCAAATCCACCACATCAAAACCGATCATCACGAGAGTTGATGCAACTTCAATGGCGAACAATCAACATGTTCATCATATCTACTATATGACTCATGCTTTACCTTTCGGTGATCCGTGTTCCGAGACCATGTCTGTACATTCTAGGCTCGTCAAGATCAACCTTAGCTTCCGCATAAGCAAATCTGGCTTGCTTACGTTGTATACACTCGCAGAATCTAACACACCCGATCATCACGTGGTGCTTCGAAACAACAAGCTTTAGCAACGGTGCTAACTAAGGGTGAACACTTTATGACTTGAAATTCATGTGCATGAGGGATCATCTTATAATGCTACCGTCGTCTACTAAGCAATACAAGATGCAAAAAGGATTAACATCACATGCAATTCATAATATGTGATATGATATCGCCTTTCTTCTTTGTGCTTCCGATCTCCATCTTCTAGCACGAACATGATCTCCATCATTACCGACATTGCATCAAGGTCAATGATGCTTCTCCATGGTTGTCGTCCACCGGCTTCAACTATTACAACTACTTTGAATAGACACGCGGGTCTTAACAGAATTTAAAGACAACCATATGGCTCCTGCCGGTTGCCAACTTACAATAAGTAACATTGCATACATCATATATAATCACAATCATGGCCATATCACATCACAGCACACCCCTGCAAAACAAAGTTAGACGCCTCTACTTTATTTGCATGTTTTACGTGGTTTGGGGCTTTCAATTAGTGTCGTTCTAACTTACGAACATGAACCACAACATTGATACTAGTATTGTTAATCACCCGTTGTAAATTGGATCTTAACTATGCTAGGAGAAACAGGCACCCGCAAAGCCACTTATGCAATACAAGTTGCATGTCAAGCGTGGAGCAAGTCTCATGAACGATGTCATGTAAGGTTAGCCCGGGCCGCTTCATCCCAACATACCGCAATATGCAAAGTACACAAGAAGCAATCGACAATAAAAGCATCAACGCCCACAATGACCATTGTGTTCTACTCGTGCAATGATCTACATATAGACACGGCTCGATACCAATCAGAGGGGTTCGTAGCATGGAAAACAAAAATTTTCTATCGCATACAAACAAACAAGCCAAGATCTATCTACTAGATTGTAGAAACGAGTCGATGGAATAACTCACCTCGAAGATTCCAAAGCGGTTAACGAGGCGATTCTCGTGGGTGATGTAGTCGCACTCTTCCGATCTCAAGATCGCGTGAGCGATCCTTCCCAGCCACGTTCGGCAGCGCTCCGTAGTCGGTCACACGCGTTCGGTACTCGACGAAGACCTTCCTCTCCTTGTTCCAGCGAAGGCGGAGGTTGTAGCACTCTCCTCGCGATTCCTGCAAAGACAACGTGGGTACCTAAGTAGAGGGGAGATCCCGCAGGGCTTCGCCTTAAGCCGGAGCGAGTATGGTGGAGTATGAGAGAGAGCTATTAGTGGTCTAGATATTATACACACCAATTAGAAGGCTCTAAACCAAAGGCTAGGGCAATTAGAAGCTCTAAACCAAAACGGCTCTAAACCGGAGATTAGAGGATAGGAACTTGTGTGTCTAGAGGAGGAGGCCCTGCCCCTCCTTTTATAGGTGGGAGGGGCGGCCAAGGGGAGGGGAGTCCCTCCCCAAGTAGGCCTTGGTTGGCGCGCCGTCTTGGAGGGACTCCTCCCCCAAGTCGGTTCCAACCACCTCTTGCTTGTTTCCCACAGTTTCCTGTTTTAGCCGTTTGACTTTTAAACTGGCCATTTGACTTTTCTGTTTTAGGATTCAATTTAATCATTTATTTGGAACAGCAAGAACACTTAGTACATGATGCAATCATTCAATATGTAATGACACATTCATGTACCCTCCCCCCCGGAGTGCCGGACAATCCGGAACCTTCTAGAACATTCCCGATGAAAACACCGGAATCATTCCCGAACTCCGAAACGAGACTTTACTTATATGAATCTTATTCTCCGGACCATTCCGGATCACCTCGTGATATCCCGGATCCCATCCGAGACACCGAACAACATTCGGTCTCTTTCTCATAATACCATAACTACTCAAAACAACGTCGAATCCTTAAGTGTGTCTCCCTACGGTTCGTGAATTATGCGGACATGATCGAGACACTTCTCCGAACAATAACCAATAGAGGAATCTACAAATTCATATGGATCCCACATATTTCTATGATTACTTTGCGATCAAATGAACCACTTACATACGATACCAATTTCCCTTTGTCTCACGATAGTTTACTTATCCGAGGTTATGATCGTCGGTATCTCTGCATACCTAGTTCAACCTCGTTACCGATAAGTACTCTTTTCTTGTTCCCGTGATATGTGATCCCTTGTGAGCCAGTCACATGCTTGCAAGCTAATTGGATGACATTCCACCGAGAGGGCCCAAAGTATATCTATCCGTCATATGGATGGACAAATCCCACTCTTGATCCATGTGTTTCAACCAATACTTTCCGAACACTCAATGCCACCTTTATAGCCACTCAGTTACGGTGTGGTGTTTGATGTCATCAAAGCATCCATCCAGTAAAGGTGATATGCATGATATCATGGTAGAAGGAATTAGGTTACTATGTATCAGAAAGCATATAGCAATTGAACTATTGAAATGATTTGATCTTTATGCTACGCTTATCTATAGGAGTATGTCCATCACATCATTCTCCTAATGATATGATCCTGTTGTTAATAACATCTCTATATTCATGATCAGGAAACCATGATCATATATTAACCAACAAGGTAGTTTAACAAGAGGCTTTACTAGGGACTCTTATTTTAGTTTACAAATCACACAAGTATTAATGTTTCCGGTTAATACAATTATAGCATGGTATGTAAACATTTATCATAAGTGTGAAGATATGATAATAACCACTTTATTATTGCCTCTTGGGCATATCTCCAACAGATACTACCGGACCTCCGATACTACCGGACCCTGGTCCGGTACTACCGGTAATCCTTGAACGAAAACGGCCATAACTTTTGCATTCGGACTCCGATTTTGATGATCTTGGGCTCGTTTCGAAGAGGACAACAAGCTCTAAAAGATCATGCAAAGTAACATTATAGTCCAGCAAGGGAGGATATATCCAAATGACGAAAGGTTTAACCTCTATCAAAAGGACGAACCGATAAAACCTCCAACATAAAAAACGTAATAGAAAATGCATATGAAATCCGTTTTTGATGAACTAGAGCTTGTCATGGAGATTAACACAAGCTATAAATCCTCACATGAGTAAGAACCAAATAATGGAAGGTTTTACCTATCTCTAAAATACAAACCGGTAAAACCTCCAAGATCAAAACGCAATAAGATATAAAAGGGAAATCCGTTTTTGATGAACTAGAGCTTGTTATGGAGATTACCACAAGCTCTATATCCTCACATGGATAAGACCAAATAACAACAAAATATGATGATGCAAGTATGCAAAGGTTTGATCTCTCTCTGAACGATGTGACCGAGTTACTCATTCGAGAGCCCCTCTTGATAGTACGGTTATCTATCCTAAACCCGGTCTCCCAACAAACATGAGACCGGCAAAAGGGAAAACCTATCAATATTACACCTTTTCCTTGATCAATCCATTTGAGATCGATGTAGACGATATTGTCCTTCTCAAGATGGAAACCTTTCTTGATTCCTCATCATCGATCCATGATCACCGAGGATGGCAAGCATCAAACATGAGATCTTCTATAGATGGCGCATTTTGAGCTTGCACAACACATCTTCTTCTCATTTCATCTATCTTGAAGTCAACACATGCTCCAAGCAATGCCAATGGACAATTCCTACAAGTACAACTTAATACACACATTAGTCCATAAAGATTGTCATTAATTACCAAAACCACACATGGGGGCCCAACATGTTCTTTCAATCTCCCCCATTTTGGTAATTGATGACAATCCCCTAAAGAGGGTTTATATAAGGAATATTATTGAATGAAATGGTAATACCAATATCAAATACTACAAATGTATGTGATATTGGTACCACCACCATATATAGAGCAAACTCCCCCACAATCTATGCATGTGTGATGAACTTGAATTTCATTGCATATATTGCCAATCATTATCATTGGTGGAGTTTCCTCTATATATACCACATGCTAAGCATAAAAAAAGATGCAAGAGCATGAGAGGAAAATGCACAAGAACAAACTCAATGCATAAACCTACTTCCCTTAAACCCTCTAAAATTTCTCCCCCATTGGCATCGATTGCCGAAATGGGTGACAAGTTCTAGAAGGCAAATATAGTAATAATTCCTCCAAAGGTGTGCCTTCGCACATATCCAATGATGAATACTTGGGAGGGAGTAGAACTATATCGAGGATCCGAAGATTGACAAAATAAAGTCAAATGATGCAAGCAATTTACAAGATCCGACAAACCAAATGAAAACAACGAATGAGTCCAAATGAAAACAACAAGATGTTATGAAATGAGTAAAGAGTGCTTCAAATAACAAATAGAGAAGCTCCCCAAGATTTGTGCATACTTTATAATCATTGTATTTCAATACAAAAATGCACAAATATGGAATCCTCACTCCTCCATAAACATTTAAGGCACAATAAATGAGAAAGAAGACAAATGAGCATTATTAAATGAATTAGATGAGCTCCCCAAAAATAATGCACCAATTATGATAATTATATTCGGAAACAAGGTGCATAATCATGGAATCCTCACTCATCCAAATTCATTTAACAATACAAGGCATGAGAGAACAAGTAAGAGTGCCCGAAGATTCAAACAAGAGGAACAAGCACTCATAGGCAAATAAATTTGGAAGCCACCGAAAAATCAAAAGGAATACAAGGTGGTATCCAAGGAATAAGATTCAACTAAAATTATCTTCTCATATGTGCATATGTCTCTAAGTGGAAAACATCACAAAGACATATGCCAACAAATACATATGCACACATAAATAAGATATACAAGAAATCACATGAAAGCACAAATGAAGTCTTAACATATACCAATAAGATTTTTGCTTCAAAGCACAACCAAAGGCTCAAATATATCTTATTGTACATTAATGAGCTTAAAATACCAACACACTCCATATATTACAACTATCACCAAGGGAAAAAGGAGAAATTTGGAATATATGGAGAAAGGCAACAAGTATCATAGGATAAAATAGACTAGCACAAATCTCACTATTCCACATGAGAGAAGTTGATGAAATGATAGGCAATAAAATTGCTAGATTGACATATTTGGGATTGGAGGATCATATGCATGATTTTGTATAGTCCCAATTATATGCACTCATCTCAACTTAAACACATATACAATATAGAGTCCTCTTAAAACCATGGCTAGAACTACAACAATTACAAATACACTAATTCATGCTAGAAGGCAACCGACAAACAGTTGGAATCAAGATATATGCGCATGAGAAAGAGATACTTGTTACCGAGATATAATTGGTAGGATGTAGGGGGTATGAATTCATTGATCATCCTATATCTTGTATCAAATTTTCATGTATGCACCACCTCTTCAAAATTGAGAGACAAGCATCCAATATATCTCCAATGTACCTAAAACACAATTAAGTACAAGATGGTCCCCAAACATATTGGGTCCAAAGTAGTTAGTGCAACTACAATACATAGGAGGGACTCCACATAATTATGTGCATATTGATATGAAATTGAATTTCATGCACAACTTAGCCGATGGGAATTGGTGGAGTTTTCCCTATATATCGGATCAAAGAAAGCAATCTTGCCATAATACAAACATATAGTAAATAAGCATGCATAAAGCTTTCAAGAACCAAAAAGGAGATACAATTTGAACAAAAACAATAAGTAAAAACGATATTGCACACAAAAGAGTGTGACAAGACAAGCGGTGTCCAAACTGTATCAAAAAACCAATTCAACACATGAAAGATCACAAGTTCAACAAATGAACTAGGCTAAGACCAAAAGAGAAAAAGATAGATAGAAATAAAAATGCTCAAGGATTTATCTCATTCTAAAATGGTCAAATCAATAAACAAGGAATGAGACAAAACCAACTCCCAAAAAGAGCAAGGTTCCAACAAGAAACCAAACTCCCCAAACTTCACATGATGGCACAAAATACCAAAACGAAAATATTGAGGTTCCAAGCACATAAGACCCGATATGGATCAAACAAAGAAGCATAAATATGAGTGTTTTAAATAACATAGGAAAGCTCCCCCATGGATAGTGCATTATGTAGGATTTTCCTTTTGAATGTAAAATGCACACAAATTAGATCACACTACTTCCTACATTAAATAAAAACACAAGAGGATACAAAAAAAATAGAAGGATCCAAAAGTAGCAAGGAACACATGGGAGCACACAAAACATTTACTTGGCCAAATATAGGACAATATTAAGCAAAGGCCAAAGTGAATATGATCAATAAATTCTACCATAAGTTGGGTACTCATTGTCCAAGGACAAGAAATATTGGGAATAATTTTCCCAAGGTAGTTTGCATGGATATCCAAGATCATAGTAACAACAAGAAGCATATAACAAAATATAAGAATTAAGAATGATACTTCGAACAAGATTCTTGGTAGCTTCCAATAGTCACACAATCACTAGTGATTAGAGTAACTTGAAGCAAATGGTTTGTATTATGATATAGAGATCTAAATATGAGGAACCACATACCAAGAAACACTCTCATATACAAGATGCAAAGTATGATTAATAAAGGCATTCAAGCAAATTGGAACTTGTATGAGAAAATGTGTCACATAGGCGCTAGATAATTATCAATATCAATTCTAAGTGACACAACCTCGAATATTCACATTTTCTAGGATTGTAATATGCACTAAGCATAAGACTCCCCCATAATGTGATACTACCATAAAACCAGCACGAGGAAAAATGATACAAATAGAGATAATTAATGGACATTATAAAATTAAGTTTCTCATGAGAATTATACCACATAGAGACTAGACAACAATCCAATATAAATACTTGGTGTTATTACTCATGTACACACAATTTTAGGATTGTGGAATGCCCAAGCATAACACTCCCCCAAAATGGGATAATCCATTAATTTCTCACAAGAGCCAAATAAGATACCAAATATGACCAAGCAAGGCTCAAACATAATAAACACACATACATGGTGTGCCACCTAATCATACACAAATATGCTTTATACCTCAAGATAATTAAGTGGATAGCACAACATGTACAAAAGCATGGAAGATACAAAACCAACACATGCACAAGGGGGCGAGTAACTTTCAATGTAAAGAGTTTAGCATATGTTACCGCAAGGAGGAACTTTGGAAATATAATATAATCAAGATAATCCAAATGGCTTGGATTAACAATAATAATTGATGAAGATCCCTCAATTATTCATAATGTAGCCAAGACTCCAATGCCCTCCAACACACCTATCGATCAAGTTTTGGCTTGTTGGTCCCCAACCAAGTTGGGTCCTAAAAGGTTAGTCACAATAGGCTTGGCAACCCAAACGGATCTTTTCTTGACACCACATTGAGCACCAACAAATTTAGCAAACACATTTCCAACCTCATCCTTACAAAGAGAATAAGCATCATCAATAATGATAGGGTTGGATGAGGAGATACCGAGAGTGCATGAGGAAGAAATATGCCCCTTCTCACATCATACGTAGCAAGTTCTACTCTTGCCATCTTTATTCTTAGGAGAAGCCACAACTCGAGGAAGAGCTCGAGTAGTCCTCTTAGGAAGAGGCCCATTGATGACTTGAGGTGGAGCTTGAGGCCGCTTCCCTTGTTGCTTCACACTAAGAGGATTTTTCTTCAATGGGCAAGATCTAACATGGTGCCCTTCTTCCTTGCACTTGAAGCAAACAATGTTGGCTGGATTCTTGACTTGATCTTGGCCATTCTTCTTGTTGTCCTTGTGCTTCAACTTGATAGTGGACTTGTTCTTGACATTGGATTTGAATCCAAGCCCACTCTTATCATTGGGGATTTTTTGCACACTCAAGATTTTGTTGAGTGTGACCTTCCCTTGATGACCCTTTTTCAAGTCATTCTTCAAAGAAGTGACTTGAGCCTTGAGCTCTTTGATTTCCTCTACATGGTTAGTTTCAACAAAAGTACTAGAGGAAGTAGATGCTACATTGTTAAAGCAACAAGGCATGGAATGTAATTCATCACGAGAAATAGCATGGTTGTGAGAGGATGAATTACAAGGACTGGCACATGGCAATATAACATTTGGAGTAGATATAGTGCTAATGTCCACATGAGGCCCACTAGATGTTACCTTTGACATGATGGCCTCATGAGATAACTTTAGACTACCATGGGAGACTAAAATATCCTCATGCGAGCTCGAGAGCTTAACATGACTTTCTTCTAATTTCCCATAGTTGCTAGTTAGCAACGCAAGTTGAGCCTTTAGCTCAACATTCTCCTTCAAAATAGATGCTTCACAAGAAATAGAGTTAGTAGCACAAGCATCATTACTATTTGCAAGAGGTGAGGGCAACTTGGAAAGCTCTTTAGAATATGAAGCTTTAAGTTGCTCATGTGACTCGGTGAGTTTGATGAGCTCATCCTTGATGACCCTAGACCCATTTTTGAGGTGCTCAAAATCCTCAAGGAGTTTAGCATAAGCACCTTCAAATTCATCATTTTTAATCTTGAAGGAGTTTGCCACCACAAGTTCTCTATCATGGTATTCCTTTACTCTAGATAATTCTAGAGTAAAAGTCTCCTCAAGAGATTCTTTGGTGGTTTGTTCTTCTTCAAGGGAGTCCTTTAGTTGTGAAACTTTATTAGCATACTCACGCTCAAGTGCAAACTTTTCATCAATTAAGTTTTCTTGCTCCTCAATAAGATCATTGCCTTCTATGGCACAATTAAAGATTTCAAGAAAGTTAGAGGAAGCAATTTTATCTTTGAAGAGAGCGCTATAGACAACCTCTCCCATTTTCTTAATAGAGGTAATATCATACTTACCTCTATAATTATCATTATCATTCTCAACCTCATCATCATCATCATCATCATCATCATGAGATACAATGGAATTCAAAGAGGTTACCTTTGTTCCCTTAGCCATAAGGCATATGTGAGAACCGGAGGAAGGTGATGATGAGATTGCACTTGTAGCTCTCTTCAAGACCTTGTCTTGGCCCATAGAATCTTCATTTTACTCTACATGGTTAGCAACACAAGCACTAGAGGAAATAGAAGCATTTTTATCATGGCAACAAGACAACATGAGCATATCATCATGAGATTTATTCAAGTCATTTCTACATGATATGCAAGGACTATTAACACAAGCATGTAACGAATTATGAGTGCTAGAAGTGTTAAGGTCCAAAGATAGATCATTGCAACTAGATAGATATGAGGGATTACAAGTAGTGAACACACTATCCATATTGCAATTTCTATCACCACTCACCATATCCTTACCTTGTGAAAAGTCACATGATGGTGAAGTGGTAGAGGACGAGAACTCATCTCGACCGGAAGTGGAAGCAACACAATCATCCTCAAAAGTGTTGGACTTGCTATATTTATCTTGAAGTTTTGTCCATAACTCATGAGCGCTCCAAAAAGGAATGATTGAAGATGTAACTACATAACTCAAAGCATTAACAAGAACATTAGAAGTTTGAGCAACGAGATATAAGTTTTGCTCATCCTCACTAGATAGATTTTTTAAATCCATAGGAGGAGAAAAACCTATATCTACAATATGCTCCAAATTTGGGTCCATGTCCCTAAAATGAATGAGCATGCGATTTTTCCATATATCATAATTTGTGCCATCGAATGTGAACATGTCATTGTGCACTAATCCTCTAGCTGACATCTTTACTCTCAAGGCGGTGAAGCCTAAAATGAGAGACCGGGCTCTGATACCAATTGAAAGGATACGGATGTCGCCTAGAGGGGGTGGGGGTGAATAGGCGATTAAAACTTTTCCTAGAGTGGCTCAACAAAGGCGGAATAAAACTAGTGTTTACTTTGTTAAGCACAACCTAGAACAACTAAGGTTCACCTATGTGCACCAACAACTTATGCTAAGCAATACAAGCAACAAAGTGATAGCAAGATATATATTACTTCAAGCACGAAGGCTATCACAATGTAAAGTGCATAAGTAAAGAGCTCGGGTATAGAGATAACCGAGGCACGCGGGGACACCGATATTTTACCGAGTTCCTCCCAACATGGAGTACGTCTCGTTTGGAGAGGGGGTGGTATCAAACCACCAACACCACAAAAGGCCTCCCTTATTCTCCGGTGAATCTCACCCCAATGGGATCGATCCACGCGTCCACTATCCGTGCACCTGTCGGTGGCAACCGGAACCTCTCACAAGGTTGGAGCACTTCTCCACAACTTAATTGGAGGCTCCCAACAAACGCCACAAAAGTCCTCAACAAATGCCACCAAGGCCACAATTCCACCAAGGCCACAAAACCGTCTAGGGTTCCAAGAACCCAAGAGGGACAAGCTCCAATGAGCAACTCAAACCAAATCCTCCGAGGAGAACTCAAACCGATGCACCAAATGCAAATGGCAAGAACACCACAAAGGTGTTCAAATCCTTCTCTCCCAAATTCCACAAAAGCTACAAAAGCTTATGGGAGAATAAGAGAGGAAGAACAATGGAGGAAATCCACAAAAGACTCCAAGATCTAGATCCCAATATGTTCCCCTCACTTAGAGGAGAGATTGATTGGTGGGATTGTAGATCTAGATCTTCTCTTTCAAATCCCTCAAGAATATGCAAGAATCACCGGAGGGATTGAGAGAAAGCAAGCTCAAGAAGGTCAACAATGGAGGGTAAAACTTGCAAGAATGGTTGTGGAACTATTGGGGAAGAAGGCCTCTTAAATAGGCCCCCCCAAAATCCAACCGTTGAAGCCCAAAAATGCGAATCCCGGTACTACCGGACTTTTTCCCGGTACTACCGGACATTCCCGGTACTACCGGACATTCCCTGAGGATCCCAGGTCGCCAAACTCAGCTTATTCAGTACCGACCGGTACTAAGGGGCGGTACTACCGGACCCTGGTCCGGTACTACCGGTCATCCCTCAACGAAAACAGCCATAACTTTTGCATCCGGACTCTGATTTTGATGATCTTGGGTTCGTTTCGAAGAGGACAACAAGCTATAAAAGATCATGCAAAGGAATATTATAGTCCAGCAAGGGAGGATAGATTCAAATGACGAAAGGTTTAACCTCTATCAAAAAGACGAACCGATAAAACCTCCAACATAAAAAATGTAATAGAAAATGCATATGAAATCCGTTTTCGATGAACTAGAGCTTGTCATGGAGATTAACACAAGCTATAAATCCTCACATGAGTAAGAACCAAATAATGGAAGGTTTTACCTATCTCTAAAATACAAACCGGTAAAACCTCCAAGATCAAAATGCAATAAGATATAAAAGGGAAATCCGTTTTTGATGAACTAGAGCTTGTTATGGAGATTACCACAAGCTCTATATACTCACATGGATAAGACCAAATAACAACCAAATATGATGATGCAAGTATGAAAATGTTTGATCTCTCTCTGAACGATGTGACCGAGTTACTCATTCGAGAGCCCCACTTGATAGTACGGTCATCTATCCTAAACCCGGTCTCCCAACAAACATGAGACCGGCAAAAGGGAAAACCTATCAATATTATACCTTTGCCTTGAGAAATCCATTTGAGCTCGATGTAGATGATCTTTTCCTTCTTAAGATGGACACCTTTCTTGATTCCTCATCATCGATCCATGATCATCGAGGATGGCAAGCATCAAACATGAGATCTTCTATAGATGGCGCATTTTGAGCTTGCACAACACATCTTCTTCTCATTTCATCTATCTTGAAGTCAACACATGCTCCAAGCAATGGCAATGGACAATTCCTACAAGTACAACTTAATACACACATTAGTCCATAAAGATTGTCATTAATTACCAAAACCACACATGGGGGCCCAACATGTTCTTTTAGCAGCGTCTTGTTCGTCGTCCATGGCGTCTTGGTCCAGAAGGTCCATCTTGTAATTTGCTTCTTTGTTCTGGACTGATCTATAAGATCGGTAGTTAATCAATACCAGTTTATCGCAATAAAAGAGCCTCAGGCTATTCAAGCAAAAAAGAACGTCCATGAGGTTAGACTCGATCGATTTTTAGAGAATCTCCACTCTCCTACCTAAGACGCCGATCCGGACGCCGAAATTCGGTCCGGACGCCGAAAATCGGCCCAGTCGCGTACCTAGGGACCTGTTTTCGTCCGGATTTCGGCGTGTTTTGGTCCGGCCTACCCAGGCCGAACCCAGGTTCCCGGATACGCCATGGGGACGCCGGACTCCGCAAAAAAGGGCGTGGGCCAGTTCTGTCGGTGAGATAGTCCCATTCCCACCCACTCAACTCGCCCAGACTGCCGCGAAGAGCTCTGTCGCCATGACTTCGCCGGCGGAGCTCCCCCGCGCTGAGACATGCCCACACCTCTAGCTACGCTCGCCGTAGTTGCCGCCCACCTCCACGCCTTCTCCGCTGCCGCTTTCGCCGACCTAGCCTCGCTGTAGCTCTTCTTCGCTCCGTGCTCCCACCACGACGCGCCAAGTGTTCGACATTTGGCTGGATTCGGACATGGACTCTGATGGCGACGAGATACTATCCACTGACTCTGACGAGGACGAGATACTCACCATGGATTCCGACGACGAGGAGTTGCTCACCGTACTCCTGGAGGAGGAGAGCGCCAAGGTCGCCGAAGGTGAAGAGCACTTGCAGATCCTCGCATCGCGCGCTCAGCTGTACATGCAGATGGCGAAGCCGAAGCGCGGTGGTTAGGTGCCAGGTCGCATGAAGTGCAAGTCGAGACAATGGATAGAGGGCTATTGCATGTTGTACGCCGACTACTTTGCCGACCAGCCACTCCATGGAGAGGACGTGTTTCGCCGCCGTTTCAGGATGAGCCGGAAGCTCTTCCTCAAGATCGTGCATGTCATCCCGGAGTTCGACCCATATTTCCTTTGCAAGAAGGACTACACCGGCTTGGTTGGGTTTTCCTCGATTCAGAAGTGCACCGTGGCAATGAGGTTGCTTGCATATGGAGCGTCGGCTGATGCTGCAGATGACTATCTCCGCATCACTGAGTCCATCGCCCTTGATTGCTTGTACATGTTCTGCAGGGTAGTGATTGTAGTGTTCGGGGAAGAGTACTTGAGATCACCCACTGCTGAAGACACTGCTCGGATCCTCAAAGTCAATGAAAGTAGAGGATTTCCTGGTATGCTTGGAAGCATAGATTGCATGCAGTGGGAGTGGAAGAATTGTCCATTTGAATGGCAAGGAATGTACAAAGGCCACAAAGGAGGATGCACTGTGATACTAGAGGCAGTTGCTACACATGTTCTTTGGATCTGGCACTCCTTCTTTGGCATGGCAGGATCGAACAACGACATCAACGTCCTCAACTGTCTTTTCCCAGCTTGTTGAGGGTCATGCTCCCCCAGTGGAATTTGAGATTAGTGGACACCACTACAACAAGAGATACTATCTAGCAGATGGCATCTATCCAAGATGGCCAACATTTGTGAAGACTATCCCAAGCCCAATGCTCCCCAAGCATTCTCACTTTGCCAAGGAATAGGAAGCTTGCAGGAAGGACGTGGAACGGGCATTTGGTGTGCTCCAGCAGAGGTTTGCAGTTGTCCGGTTCCCTTCTATGACATGGTCGAAAGATCAGATGTGGGAAGTGATGAACTGTTGTGTGACCTTGCACAACATGATCATTGAGGATGAGAGGAAGGATCTAGTGAGTTTGCTCGAGGAGGACGAGCCATACTACAGACAGGGTCCTCTTGCCGAGCCTGATCATCAGGTGCCTCCAACATGGGCTGCATTCATCGCAATGCGTTAGGAGATCCGAGATCCGGCGATGCATCAATAGCTGCAGGATGATCTTATCGAGCACCTATGGATACACAGGGGCAACACAACGTAGATGCTGAGCATGAACTGGCCGAACTTGGCCAAAATATGTTGTACTTTTATTGCAGGCCGAACTATGTTTACATTTACGCCGAACTCTGTTTAAAATTTCGCCAAACTTTGGTCTTAAAGTGTTATGTATTCATTGTATGGCGAACTATGTCGAAATTTGGACAACCTTGAGCCGAATTTGAGCGGAAACGGGCGACCTGGTAACTCGGCCTGGGTACGCGAGTGGGAAACTGGGCGTACATAGGCCGAAAACTTGCGCCGTCTGGCCAAAGTTTGGTCCGGATTTCGGCCTGGGTTTGGCCAACGAGTGGAGATGCTCTTAGGCCCGCTTGGTTCACACTTTTTAGGCAAACCCGGTGTAAGAATTTGAAGCGGAGCCTTAGGGCATATCCGGATCTATCCAAACGGCCGACTTAAATGGTCCATTTCTATTTGTTTAGGTCGGATCACGGTCTCTTTTGGTCAGGGTCCGGCAAATAGGGCGATGTCTGGCGGGACGATCCATTTGTTCGCGTCCGGCAAACAGGGCGATGTATTTTTTCCCCAAATTCAAACATACAAATTTCGCACTAAAAACTAGCAAAGTTCATCCATATTCATACGTAATTTAAAAATAGAATTAAACTAGCCCTAGCCCAAACCCTAGCTACCGATCTTTGCACTCTGGCGCCGCCGCGTCCATTTAGGGGTAGAGATCGATGTACTCTGGCGGCGTCAAGAGGTTAGGCGGTAGCAGGGTCGGAGCAGGCGCGGGCGGGTCGATCACCTGCCTAGGCCACGCCGGCGGCGGTCCCATGCGGTGGTGGAGGTGCGCCAGCTCCATCCCCACCTCCGGAGCGATGTGCGACGCCCACCCAGCAGCGAAGGCGGTGGAGGCAGCTGGGCGTTTGCCTACGCCACTAGGCCGATGAGTTGGACGACCTCTTGGTAGCCGCCCCACAAGGTGTCCTCGTCCCACGCGCTGGCCGCAATGGCCTGCTTGGTGAAGGTGTCCTCGTCGTAGCACCATGCTTGGACCTCGCGGGTACTTCGGGGGCAGGTTCGCGGCGGCCGCCGCGACTGGGCCCACAACCTCCTACTTGACGATGATGTCGCCTTCCTCCCCACCGTCGTCGTCGCTGTCGAGCTTGGCGTCAGAGTGGTTGAAGGCGCCCTCATCGTCCGAGTCGATGGTGGGGACATCGTAGACCTGCCACGGCTATAGGTCGGCGCGGATGCGCGCCACGCCTTGTGTTGCCAATCGAGGAACTTCTTCCTGAAGTCCTTTCTCTGGTAGTCCCTCTCCCACCGCATTGCCGGCGGGAGGTTGCTGATGCAGCGGCAGGTCTCCTCCTTCAGCCATTTGCCCTTCTTGGGCACGGGAGGCACCGGGACCCGGTACTGGTTGAGGTGCCAGCCGGTGGGGAGGAAGACATCGTTGTGGTTGATGCCCAAACCCTCGCTCCATTGATGCTCGCACTTCGCCACGCGGAAGTAGCGGCGGAGGTACCGTGGTGCCTGATAGTCCCCCACGGGGCTGCTCCTTAACTCCTCTGGCCGCGGCGGAGGCAGCAAGGATGCGCCGCGGAGGAAAGCTGGCGAGCAGGAGCGCTTGCTGCTAGAGCCGGAGCATGTCGCCTCATGGTTGTTCCTGCCCTTCTTGAGCCATCCCGACGTCTTCATCGTTGGCGGCAGCGGCTGCTAGGGTTGCGATGGCTGCTAGAGCCGGAGCATGCCGCCTCATGGTTGTTCCCGTCCTTCTTGAACCATCCCGACATCTTCATCGTTGGCGACAGCTGCTGCTAGGGTTACGATGGCGAGAGGTAGGGAGTGCGGCATCGACGGGCACAAGGTTAAATATCCCCTTCACCCGCAAACGCGCGTAGGTTCTCACTACCTCATCATCAATGCCGACGCGGGAACGCAGGCGGCATCCAGTCAGTCAGGGTGTTGTCCCATCGCTACTGATGGCGCAGGCTGGTCAGCCTTTCGTCCGCGCCTCTGAATCGCTACCGCTGTTGTATCTGAAACGGTATCGATGCGCGCGTTTGAATCAATATCACGCTAAGCAGTGGCTGGCGGGTGGGCCAGTGGCACACGCGGGCAGGACATGCCCTCGGTATGGGTCGAGCTAGACGCGTCCGTCCGGATAAGTCGTGTCGTTGGGCGCAGCGCATGTTCCGCTCGTCCGCTTGTACGCGTTTGGACGAATTGGGTCGACCCAGTAAACATGCCCTTAGGCAGGGACGGACCTAGGAAGAAATTGAGCCAGAGTCCATCGTACAAGTGACACACATTATTCATTTTATTACGTTTATTAGGTATCACACGGTGCAAATACAAGAAGTATAGTGAAGAAATACACTTTTTGTAAAAAAAAGGAATAAATACACTTTCTAAGTTTGTTTGATCGTTTCATTGAGAAAACAAGGCAAATTATATCATGATCGGTGGAATTTCCAAAAAAAAAACAAGGGTTTTTCTTTTAACCACCACATTTTACTCGATCGGATGCAAGTTTTTTAAAACTCATTGCATTAATTAAGGAGAGAGTCGTTCATTAATTATGGAAAACCGGCCTACTAACTCATAATGCAATACTGTATGTACTTCAAGAAAATAGTTTGATTATAAATTTGGTCAACAAAATACAAACTATATTTAATAAAAAAATATACCATTAGATTCATATTTAAAATACGCTTTCAATAGTATAATTTTTATGACATATGATTTATATATTATTGACTAAATTTACGATTAAACTATTTTTTTTAAATACTTATTAGCTCTATAATCTAAAATGGAGTGAGTAAAACTGATACAATAACAACACATCCACCAGTTCCGGAATGACGTGTCTACCGGACTGCCACGACCAAAGACAACACCCTACTACATCGAAGTCGCCATTTAGACATACATACCGGACACGAGGCCGTGTCCACCAAGCCTACGGAACTGGTTGACGGCTCGTGTCCGGAGTATGTATGTCTAAAACACAAGAGCTTCGGAGCTGCTCAGGCTACAACCTCAACACCACATATACAGTGCCGCACACTGACCTAGTTGACGGCTCCACCCTGTAGGGTAGGTCCAGTCAGCAAGGCCGGCCTGCACTAGACATCGGGGATGGACTTCACGGTGGCAAAATGCTTCTTATTTTTCTTTGAGGCACCCTTGGAGTTGAAGCTGTTTAGCTTCTTCTTCTGCTCTGCGATACAGCCACTCCGGCGAGGAGAGGCAAGCAATGATCATTTGGTCTTCTTTGGTGCTTGCGCATACATGAATAGCATGGGCGCATGTTTTTGTGGCAAAGGCGGTGAACTGTCCAAGGGTCCAAGAATCAGACACTATGGGGTAAGGGTGTATAGAATCTGACACCGTACAAAATTTTATACTAGCCCAAACCACTTAAATTGGTCAAACCAGGTTTGCACGGGCTTAACTATGGGTCCAAGGACCAGACACTAGGGAGGCGGACGAGGCGCACAGGAGTGAAAAGCTGGTGTTGGCAACGGCGGGTCACGGGCATGCCCAAAGGCGCATGCTCAAATTCAGCAGAGGTGTCATGCACCAGGTAGGGCTAGTCGTGGGATAGGTATAGTAGACGTTCACTACGTCACAGTTGTTAACTAGGGGCACTTAGAAGTGCCCATAAAAATTATCAAAGTGCCTTTATTTATTTTTAGTGGCATTTTTAAAAGTGTCGAATTTAATCATGACGCTAAAAATGTTAGCCGCACTTTGAAAAAAGTGCCCCTAAAAATGATTTTTAGCCGCACTTTGGAGACTGCCTCAACCCATTTTTAGCCGCACTTTGAAAACTGCCTCAACCCATTTTTAGCCGCACTTTGAAAACTGTCTCAATCCATTTTTAGCCGCACTTTAGCAATGTGCCTCTAACTATTTTTTGCCGCACTTTAGCAATGTGCCTCTAACTATTTTTAGCCGCACTTTAGCAATGTGCCTCTAACTATTTTTCAGACGATGAATATTCACAGTAACTATTCACACCAACCATTTTCAGACGATGAATTCACAGTAACTATTCACACCAACCACAATTCACAACAATAAAAACAACAATATAGCGCATTTGAACAGTAACAACCAAACTTCACAACAACAGTACCTTTTAACCATTTAAATTAACATTTCACAGTAACAATATAGGCGAAAATATAGCTTTTCACAACAGCAATATAGTTTGTCGCAGTAACCGTTCACAGTAACAATTCAGGAAGGTCGACGATACAAAAAGGAACGCATAAGCGACACATGCGGTGGCTCACTTCCAAGTTTCTTGGACCAGGCAGTATTGGCGGAATTACTGATACCATCAAGAATGTGCCAAGAGACCACGTCATACCTAGCAGTATAGGCCAAACCTGAAAAATCAGACCAAATTCAACATCAAAATTTTGACCAGTTAAATTGTCTTCCAGTTCTGGTAGTGGCAATCTCACTGTAGAACAGTATTGCAGTGACATTTACTGAATATTTACGTTTGGTTCTCTTATATTCACTAAGAATCCAAATTTGATTAATTTGAAAACGTCATAATGCCGGAAGGACAGGTAGAAGTGAGGATATGTGTGATATTGGGTTTTGTAAGATGCAGTCACTGTTGCTTGGTCGCTTGTGGTGAACTGGTGACATGTAGAAAATCAGTAATCACATTAAAAAACTAGTAAAACAAGAAAGCATGCAAAATCTGGTTAGGTGGGCATGATTTTCATAATCTAGCATGCAAAACAAGGAGCAAGCACTCTTCATAGCATACATATCCCATGGCAGATAACTCACACGAGTATACAATATAAAAGTGTTGAGAGTAAGTTCATAGCATACATATCCCATAAAATCAAGATTAGAGTGTACTCACCTGCATTAGTTTCTCACTAGCTTCTACCTTGATCAGATTCTTTGATGCTTCTTTGCTTTTCCACTTGAATTAACTTGCACTACAATAGATTCTCGCTTGATTCTTCTAGCTATCTGAACAAAATTCAGATATTAGATATCACTATGACAATGTGTAAATGACCAACATGATGTGAAATTATGTTAGATTATCATACATTTTGTCTTGGCCATGGGATGCAATGAGCGGCACTCCCAAGTTGGTAATCCTCCATTGTGAGCGTGTAAGTGTAGATTCCTTGAGAACAATGTTCACCAAAACCTCAACATAGTCTGCTAGTGGTTTGCCATCAAAGCATTTGGATTCTTTATCTATGTTTTGAATTGTTCCAAATGCTACCACTTGTGCACTGTTTGGTGATTTCAAGACAACCTCCATACCTACCTTGAAAGAGGATTTTCTCTTGTTAGGATTTCCTCTTGCTTTTACTTGTGATCCCTCAATATATGCATCTGTTTTATGTGATTTTGCAATATTCTCAGCAACCTTCTCTAGCTTTACTTTGTGCAAGATTATTGCTTCTGATTGTGATTGAATTTTTGATACTTCAATACTTGCTTTAGTAAGCTGTGAATTTGCATCTGACTTCATCTTCTTGAATTCACCCCTTGCCATCTCATTTTCACCGATCCTCTTCCTTTTTCTTTGAAGTTTGCTTCTCGATAGTTGGTTCAGGTTTTGAGTTTTGAATTTGTGAATCAAGAGCCATCTTCTCTTCCATTTTCTTGTTACTTGTGTTGGCAATATGTTATAGCTACCAGCTTGACTTTCGTGTTGAGAAAGGTCAAGTCTGCTTCTTGAGAAAGGTCGGGCTGCTGCTTGTGATGCTGAGGAATATTGGGATGCTGCTTGTGTTGCTGAGAAAGGTCAGGCTGCTGCTTGTGTTGCTGAGAAAGGTCGGGCTGCTGCTTGTGATGCTGAGGAATGTTGGGCTGCTGCTTGTGTTGCTGAGAAAGGTCGGGCTGCTGCTTGTGTTGCTGAGAAAGGTCGGGCTGTTGCTTGTGATGCTGAGGAATGTTGGACTGTTGCTTGTGTTGCCGAGAAAGGTCCGGCTGCTGCTTGTGTTGCTGAGAAAGGTCGGGCTGTTGCTTGTGTTGCTGAGAAAGGTCGGGTTGTTGCTTGTGATGCTGAGGAATGTCGGGCTGTTGCTTGTGATGCTGAGGAATGTTGGGCTGTTGCTTGTGTTGCTGAGAAAGGTTGGGCTGCTGCTTGTGATGCCGAGGAAGGTCGGGCTGCTGCTTGTGTTGCTGAGAAAGGCCAGGTTGTTGCTTGTGATGCTGAGAAAGGTTGGGTTGTTGCTTGTGTTGCCGAGGAAGGTCCGGCTGTTCATGATGCTGCATGTGTTGTTCATGTTGCTTTTGGTTCATCTTCTTCTTGTACATCTTGAAGGTTAGATTGACTCTTTTGAGATGCTATAAATTGACTCCATCTCTCTTCCATTTGGTCACTTCTTTCCATCAGTGTTTGCACCACACCCAACAGATGTTGTTTCTCTTTCTCTGACCGTTCCAGGACATGTAGCAAGTGATCTATCTTGTCTGAATTTTCCCCTCCAACAACAAGCCCAAAACCATGTGATCTTGATTTTTTTTGCATTTGGGAATACCTTTTCATACAACTCATCATCGTCTGATTTTATCAATGAAGGATCCTCTTCACATAACTTCTTAACTTCAGTCTACCAGAAATAAAAACACGTCATTCAATAAATGCAATACAATCAAATCATGACAATACAATAAATGTATGAACAAACTCATTTTAATTTAGTTCCTGACAAACTTATGACAATACAATAAATGCATGAATAACCTCATTTTAGTTAAGGTTCAGAACATACCATTTTGTTGGCAGAGTACTGATTAACTGGTTCTCCTTTTTTATTTAAGTGTGTAGCAAAAAACAGCTCCACTCTCCCAACTGGTCTCCCCTCTTTCAGCTCCAGTTGTCTATGAAAAACTGCGAAGCTTTTAGTCCCTGCAGTGTGACATCCATTTTCCTGGCCTCCCCTTGCAGATTTGTTCTTAGTTGCAATTTTCTGCAGTATAGAAATTGGAGATCAGTAAACTCGATATACAATTGCAGATTTACTTAGCAAACCCACATCAGTAAACTATGTATACATTATGGATTTACCTTTGCTTCACCTGTCCTCCATTGCTTTACCAACCATGCCCACTGACTTGGTGGAATTCTATTCTGGCACCCATTTTGAATGTTTTCCTTCAATGTCAGAGTTGCATCATAGAACTTCTTCTTTAGGAAAGACTTGAAACTCCTGAACTTTTTAGAAGCTGACTTCATCACCCATGGCTTGAATGAATCATCAATATCGAAGAAACTCTGTTATTAGTTTAAAATTAGAACTTTTGTACATATTAATTCACATATATGGTAAAGAAAAATGATTGCTCAAGTTTCACCTTCACACTCTCCCACAATTTGTCCTTTTCAGCTTCTGGTACTTTTCTCCAACTTGGAGATGCAATAGATACATCTTTTCCTTTAACTAAGTAACCAATAAAATTTGCCAACTTGCAGGTCTTACACCCACAGGGCTGACCAAGGTGATTAAATTCCAAATGTATCTTGTTATTTGGTCCATGCTTGTCCCACAATCTTTTTAGCTCTGTTGGTCCTCTTTCTCCCCTCTTTTTCCTATCTGAAACAAAAAAACAGTTAATTACTACTTTTCATTCAGAATTTTATAGTTGTAAATTGGATTTCAAGTTCATATTAATTGTGGGACATTAGTTCATATAGTTGCATGAAATAAATTGAACTAAATTGGATTAGGGCAACCATTCAAACCATTCAAACTAAATTGAACTAAATTGGATTAGGGCAACCATTCAAACCATTCATATAGTTGCATGAAATAAATTGGATTTTATAGTTGTAAATTAGATGTAGAGTTGCATATTACTACCTTGAAGCATCAAATTTTCTGTCCCGGCTTCTTGTGCAGCCTCTTCCTCTTCGTCATCTTCCTCTTCCTCTTCCTCTTCGTCATGTCCCATAAAACATGTCTTTTTTCCATGTTGTAACCTGCGTGAACTAGTCTGAATAAGACAGTGAGAACAAGCTGCTGTACTCTCACCACTCAACACCGCACGACCTTGCCAATCACTGATGGTCCACAGTAGAGCAGCATATACACGAAATTTTCTACCAAAAGAAGCATCAAGTGTAAGAACACCAAATTTCCAAAGAACAAGTAGTTCATCAATAACAAGCTGCATATAGACGTCCATGTCTTTCCCCGGTGCCTTCCTACCAGGCACTATAACTGACAGGATGATGTTTGACTGCTGCAAGCATATCCAAGGAGGTAGATTGTAAGGGATTAAAATGATTGGCCAGATGCTGTAAGCCAGGTTCATACTTTTGAATGGATTGAAGCCATCTGTGGCTAAGGCAAACCTAATATTCCTAGGTTCTTTTGCAAATTTTTTGTGCAAAACATCGAAACTTTTCCAAGATGGTGAATCAGCGGGATGCCTCATCAATCCATCTTTTGTTCTACCTTCTTTATGCCACCTCATGTATGGTGCTCTCTCTGGGGATGAGAACAACCTTTGCACCCTCTTCTTCAGTTTGAAATGTCTAGCAATTTTCTGGGCAACCTTGTGCACTCTTCCATCTACCCCAGGATTAGCACTTCTCCATCTACTTGTATTACATGTAGGACATTCAGTAGCATTGGCATGTATTCCTCTAAATAATACACAGTCATTCTTGCAACCATCAACTGTGTCATAACCTAACCCAATTTGCCTAATGTACTTTTTTGATTCATAGAAGTTTTTGGGTAGGTTTTCCCCTCCTGGAAGTGCATCTCTGAATAGTGAGATTATGTCATCAATACAGGAATTAGAAATTCTCCCTTCATTTTTTATGTTCAGTAGCTTCACTAGAAAATGAAGTTTTGAGAATTTCTTGCAACCTGGGTAAAGTTCTCTACTAGCATCATTAACTAACTCTGCATAACTTTCAGGATCTACATCTTCCTCTTCCTCTTCCCCTTCTTCATCTTCTCCTAAGCTTGAATTGTTGTACATGCCAAAACCATCCAGGAGCATTTGGGCCATCTCATCTGTTTCAGCATACTCCTCAAAGTCTGAATCCGAATCTGCATTTTCTACTCGATCTTCATCTGAATCTGCAGGTTCTTCAATTCCCGTGACTTCTCCATGAAATATCCATGTTTGATATCCATTCATGAAGCCTTCACAAATCAAGTGATCATAAACTTCTTTTCTACCTAACCAATACCTATTTGCACAACGCTGGCATGGGCATAAAATCCTATTGTTCCTCGCTGACTTGGCAAAAGCTAATTCTATAAATTTCTTAAGACCATCACCATACTCAGTACTAGTTCTGCAAGCTCTTAGCCAACTCTTATCCATTTTAACAATGAATCAGGAGATCGGAACAATCACTAGAAAGTAAATCAATTCTCTGCAAAAGTAAATCATAGTAACTACTCAATCATAGTAATTACTCAAACAGTTCCATCACTCAATCAGGAGATCAAGGAATGGAGGAAATTACCAGATGCTATTCCTTGGCGATGGACCCGATGTAGCATGCGGTTCTGTTGATCCATGCCGTGGAGGAGCAGCAGCGCCGTGGAGGAGGTCGCCGTGGAGGAGGAGCAGATCCGTGGAGGAGGTCGCCGTGGAGGAGGAGCAGCGTGGAGGAGGTCATGGTAGGGGATCTCCAGAGGTCGCCGGGTAGGGAGCTTGAGGTCGCCGGGTAGGGTCGCCGGGGGTCGCCGGGGTCGCGCCTCCGCGAGGTCGCCGGGGTAGGGAGCTCCGCGAGGTCGCCGGGGTAGGGTAGCCAGGGGTCGCCGGGGTCGCGCCTCCGCGAGGTCGCCGTGGTTCCGTGAGGTCGGGGGTGGACCGCGCAGTCCGCGGGCGTTGGGGTTGGACCGCGTGTATGGGTGTATGGGTGTATGGTTCGACCGGACCGCGTGTTCGACCGGACCGGACCGCACCGCATCGCATCACTCCTCCCACTCCTCCCACCCCAGCCGCCACCGCGTCGGTCTCACTCCTCGCACTCCTCCCGCATCGCATCGGTCTCACTCCTCCCACTCCTCCCAGCCGCCACCGCTCCTCCCAGCCGCCACCGCCGTCGGAGCCAAGGCGCCGTCGGAGCCACCGCCATCAGAGCCAAGGGTAAGCCTTCCTGCCCTCACTTCATCTCTTCTTAGGGAGATTACAGTTTGAATGGGGAGATTAGGGCTTGAATGGGGAGATTAGGGCTTGAAATGGTTAGAGATGAACATGTTTAGCAAAGGAGAGAGAACGCAAGAGGTTGCATCTAGGAGCCAAATCTGCCTTTGTCGCGGACAAGCTCCATGTAGCCGATTCGGGCATTGTTCATGGGCCTGCCACTAATCTGCTTTGCACATGTTCCTGGGCACTGCTCATTCAGATAACCGTTCGGTTTTTGCTGTTCCGGGGACGTAACGTATGCCTGCTGGCTTTGGCTTCTGCGGCCTGATCTTATCCCATTCCCTTGCATCATTTTCCATCGGAATGTCTTTGGGTTAATCCATCGTGCGCTTAACTCAGAATCGTTTTCGGCAATCGGTGATATATTGTTTGTGTTGCTGTGCACTGCAGTGCAAGGAATGAAACGAGATGTTTGATTAGGGCTTATGGGGTCACTGGTTTACATCTTTAGCTTCTAGCGTACTTGTCTTTGGGACAAAGGACTTAGATGGGACGTCTTGACCCACACAGTAATCATGGGAGAATATACACGAACCAACGCAATCTTGTGGTACTTGATTAGTGTCAACCAATTAACCTACTGCTGCACATGAATCTGCTGCGCCCAGAAAGTTGTGGCTTTTAAATACTTTTTAGAAAACATAGACAATGAGCACTCAGTAAATCGACTCGATTGTATTGCGGATCACCGAGCACCATTAGGCCTTCTTATGGATTTTCACATTTTCTATTAATGCCATTTTAGCTAGGTGAACTAGTAGCTGGTATTTCGATGAGAAGGTTACGATACAATTAATTTGGTGGTAATTATGCTTCTTGACTGAACTTGACTAGCAGGGTAATTATTTCATTAGATGTGGTTGTGCTCATGAAAAGGAATTTGGTTATTAGTATCTTTAGATTCAAATCTGTTTATCCATAGTGTCAAATCTAGTGGACTAAGCTCTTAAGTTACTAAGCTCTAGTTGAATCTTTGAATGGTGTTTTTCCCCCGATTGTCTTGTTATAACTGGTTAAGAACTTGCAACACTGAAGTTGGTACTACCAAAATGTGCTACCTTAGGAGGTCATGTCTTAAGTATGGGGCAGTTAAGTTGATCCATGTGTTTTTGTCATGTGTTTTTGTCATGGTTTTACTATATACTTGGCCACATGGAGCTTACTATATACAGTCAAGGTTGGTACTGATATGTACTGTGTTCACTTGGAACCTACTTATTGATCCTGTCTATTTCCTTATTGATCCTGTCCTTGGCTCCTTGCATAATCAAGAATTAGTAATATATGTTGCAATCATGGTCAGATGGGAACATCCACTTCTGATGCAATCATGGTCACTAGTCTTGTGATGATAGCGATGATGAATCCATTTTCGGATCTTTGAATCAGGGGACCTTGGATTCAGAGGTATGAAATATTATCTTCATATAAATTATGTAGTAGAATAAATTGTTAATGCCTACTAAATTCTATAAAATTTGTTGCATCAGGACCTAAACAGACGGGGAATTTGTCATTTGATGAAATGTGTATGTTTGGAAACAACATGCAACTTACTGATGATCAGATGGATTTCCTTGAATCTTGGTGTGATGCTTCTGTCACAAAAATCAAGTATTATGTGCACAGGATGAACAACTCAAATGTCTTGGAAAAGAAGTGCAAAATGGTACATTTCTTAATCATGATATATTCATTTCATGATATATTTGTTTTATTAGGGAAAAATACTTAATCATGCAATATTTCTTTTATTACCATAGGTTTTTGGAGCTAAATTCTCAATGGAGTACCTACAGGAGTACCTTGTTGAACCATTGTATGTTCAAGTTGAGAGAATGAGCAGCACCATGACATATCCAGTTAGGATGAAGATGGGAGCTAATTCCAACAATGCAATTATGACATCAGGATGGGGTGAGGTTGTCACCAAGTTCAAGATCGAAAAAGAAGACATATGTCTCTTCTCTTTCTATGAAGAAGAAGATGGAGAGTTTTACATGACGATTGTAATCCTGCCACGCCCATGCTTTTTAGCATGAGTTGTCTGCTAAAATTAGTAGAACTGTGTGCTACACTAGTGAGCCTATATGTACTGTGTGCTACACTAGTGTGCTACACTAGGGTTCTATTTAGTACTAAGTAGACTCTCCATCTGTGGTGAACTTGGTAGAACCTGCATGTTTATTAAGTGAACTGTGTGGTGTACTAAGTATATATGATTATCCAACTATGTTTACTACGTATATATGATTATCCAACTATGTTTAAGTAGCATCTTTGGTGACATGTTCTTTCAATAACATCTGGTCAGTGGTACTTGTGCTTCAGGAGTTGAGGGGTAGTATATACTGCTGTTTCATTCAGTTGTTGGAAACCTTTAGGATTTCAGGATCCTTCCATGGTCCTTTGTCGGATTTCATGCATCCGCCTTCGCATACGCAGGTGCCCCCGAGGATTTCAGATTCAAGTCTCGTTTACATGGTTAGAGTGATTCTAGTAGTACTGCCACTACCATCTTGCAAACATTCTTTGCTGGTTGAATGAACATGGTCCTCTGTTCCGTATGAACTCGTTGCTGGTTGAACATGATCCTGGCCTGGCGTGGCTGTTTATCAGTTATCATTGCAGTTGGTCTCATGTTGTGGTGGATTTGTTCTACTTGTTTGATGAATCTATTGGCAGTTAGACTTGAATCAATCTTTTCTCTTCTTCTACCATGCATGTGGTCCTATTCCTTGGTTCTTTTTATTGTTCTGCCCCAATCCTTCCTTCTTTAAAACATACTAATCAAGTTTTTTTTTAGGGAAGATACTAATTACGTTTAATCAGATCCGTGGTGCTAAAGTAGTAAATGCTATATCTGAGAAATGATATTGAGGCAGAAGATTATTACTTGATCCTAAGTACCGGCTTATTTACTTGATCCTAAGTCCAGGAACAGAGGACCATGTTCATTCAACCAGCAAGGAATGTTTGCAAGATGGCAGTGGCAGTACTACTGCAAAGTCCAGGAATGTTTGCAAGATTGAGTTGGAGAAAGGAAACCTTCTAGACAAACCTAGGATCGATGACTTCCAGGAGCTTGGGCTAGTACTTGTTGCCAAGTACCTAAAACCCGAGACCGACCGGAAGCGAATGCGATTAGAACTCTTGATCTAAGTGTATCTATAGCAGGCTAACTAGTGAATGTATGATCTTGGCCGTGGTCTTGGGGTCAAGGAAGGAGCCTGAACCCCTGACCGGCATTGATGATGAACATCCAGCATAGTGTCTGTAATTTCAATAAGTACTAGCATAAGAAATGCACACAGGGCAGGAGCAATAATGCATGGGGCCAATTATCTGGGGAAACCAGCATATGAGCAATAATGCACATGAAGTACTAGCATGAGAAATGAACTGCGGACCAATCATCCGGGAAACCAGCATATGGCCAAATAGTGAGCATACATAACGTGAGCATACATAACAGTTTTCTCTCATCCTTGAATTTCCAGACATCTCCTTGAACATAATAGTGAGCATACATAACAACGGTGAGCAAGCTTGGATTAAACTTCGCTCAAGCTTCATCATTTCCACTTTCATCCAGCAAAAGGATCCCTTCGGGTGGTAGCGCTTCTCTCATCCTTGAAACTGAACATCCAGACATCTCCCTCTTGCATCTGGAACGCTTTTACAGCCTTAGTACACCCAAAGAAGATCTCTGAGTTTCCATTGTTCTTTAACCTCATCCTGCATTACTTCTTCATATTGCTTGTTGCTGTGGTGACAGCCACACTGATAACCTGAGATCTAGCAGGGACACATTGCCTAATAGATGGCATCATGAACTGTAAGAGATAAGTGCTAGTGTATTGTGGATTGAATTCCTGAAAAATAGCAAGTCAAAAAAACATCTTAATTCAGTAATTCAGTAATTCAGTAATCATCACTACACATATAGTAAAGAAACCAAAAACAAAAGGAAAGCAATGTGCATTGTTGAGGAACTCACCATTGTTCCCTCATCAGCAATGATATTGTCTCTTGTCAGTGTGACAATGTACTCCTTAACAGGAGGTCTTGGTAGGTCATCAACAATGCTTCGAAGCTGCATTGTCTGATGGAAATTCATTTCAACAATATTGCCAAAAACACAGTTCCTGTCAAATGACTCATCCCCAATATATCCAGGACCTACATGCCAAAGTTGTACCTCTTGTTATAATCATGCAAAGCAACCTCTTCATATAATCATTATGATCTGATCCATCTCATCAATTAATGGGAACCATACCTCTTATTATGATCTGAGCCATCTCATCAAATTCATCCTCATCACTATAACTGAAATAGTCATCTTCTGGTTCGACATAGTCATCTTCTGGTTCGACGTAGTAGTCCTCAGGGGTAATGTGGACATCGTCATCATCACTCAGGTAATCATTCTCAAAGTTATCACTGCTACAAATTTGATCCAACAAAATTATATATTAGATATTGTAAACAACAACACAACAAGCCTACCAACATCTGATCAACAAGCATCGCAGAAATGAATCCACATTAAATATCAGAATCTATAATAAATATTGAGGAATTAGTCCCGAACCTTAGCAACTTGAGGTAGATAATCTCAAAACCACATACAAAGAAAGAAATAAGTAGAAACTAAACACAAAGAGCAACCTAAACATGATCCACTACTCACGGTAGTTAACAGTAGACAGTACAAACTCATGGGAATTATCCTAGAACCAAACAGCAGGATAGTAGTCAAATTTCATCTTGTTCAAGTAGCACAATTAAACCAATAGGAAAGTTCCAAGATCATATCAAAGCCAGAAAGTTCAAATGAAACTAATCTAACAAGTAATCTAATACAAATGTAGAATAACTTTTTGAAACACTCAATCTTGAACCTCAATCTAACACTCAGGTAATCTAACAAGGAACCTCAATCTTGAACCAATAATTGAAACACTCTTGTACAATCTCCTCTTTTTTTTTAACTTTTTGATATACTAACTTTGGATAGACAGTATATTACCTTGTAATAATACAAACACTCCTTTTCCCCTAGACTGATTTGTGTGTTGCAACTATTTGGCTATTGTACACGAGGATGCTCATTGCTGCACCAATGGTGACGGTGGAATTATAGTTGTCACTGGAACTCATGAAATGAAAGTGGATAAAAACAAGAGGCTTTCAGGTGAACTGGACCTCAATGTTAAACCAGTTGGAACACCTAATGAAGATGGTATGTATGCTAGATACCTATCTATACTGTATTTATTCCTTTTTGATATACTAGCACGAAATAGAGAAATATTACCTGGTAAAAATAATACGACCACTCTGTTGCCCTAGATTGATTTGTGTGCTAAACCTATTTTGATATTGTAGTAGATAATGGAAATGGATTGGCCAATGGTGATAGTGGAACTCGAGGAACGAATATGGAGCAAAATAATAGCAAAATAATGGAACTACCTAGCCATGAATCAACGCGTTGTGGATAGAACAAGAAAGGAGGAACCCTAATTAGGGTTGAGAAGGAGGCCTACTTGGTGGGTGCGACGGTGCGGTGGATGCGGGCGGGCAGTGGAGTGCGCGGGAGGGTCGATCTGGCGGCGCCGTGGGCGAGACCACCTTTCTCCATGCGGCTCGATCCGGTGCTCGATAGTTGACGAGGCGGCCTCGATCCGGCGGTGGCTTGGTCATCGGGGAGAGGAGAAGGATGCAGTGGAGCGGAGAGAAGAAGAACGCAGTGCGGGGAGAGGAGAAGGTATGCAGTGCGGGGAGAGGAGAAGGGATGCGTGCGGGAGAGAAGAACGGTGCGGTGCGGTGCGGTGCGGTTTGAGGATTATCAGGGGCAGTTTGCTAAAGTGCCCCTAAAAATATTATTATTAGGGGCAGTTTGTTGTAAGTGCCCTTAAAAACCAATATTTTTAGCAGCAGTTTGCTAAAGTGCCTCAAATAATTCTTTTTTTAGAGGCAGATTGATTAAGTGCCCCTAAAATTCATCATTTTCTAGGGCAGTTTTGAAAAAGTGCCTCTAAAAAAGATATTTATATAGGCACTTAAATAAAACGCCTCTAATAAGCTATATTTTAGAGGCACTTAAAATAAAACGCCCCTAAAAATTATTTTTCGAGGCACTTCACCAATGTGCCTCAGGCAAAATGCCCCTAAAAATATACTCTCCCATAGTGGTTGTGGACCCACAGAAGAGGGCGACGAGCTAGATGGCATGACGGACGTGAACATTGGGGAGACGTCCACAGTCGTCGGCATGTCCTAGTTCCAGGCTTTGTGTGTATTGCTCATGCTTGCAATTTGAAGAATGAGAAGAAGATGTTTTCTTCACACCCGAGAAAAACTAGGTAACCACAAGGGGTTATTTGATCCCGTTTGGCTTGATTTCAAACTTGGGAAGATCTATAAAACCTTGTGACCTATCTTAACTCTTTAGCATATTTACTTTTCCGCAACCATATTAGTTTTCTATTCCAAAGTGTTGCATAATAAATTGTAACTTTAGATCCCTTGGAGGAAAGGAATATTTATATCCATTGATTCTCGAGTCATTATTATATTTTAAATATCGCAGTTTATGGTTATTCTATTATATGTATGAATTATGATGGATTCTATTATACTTGTACTTTATAATGATTTTAGAATCTTTCACATCGTTAGCACTAATGGGAAAGTTGAAGAGTGTTTTATAGTATGTTGTAGATCATTGGTTTGATTATAAAAATAAGAATTATTCAATAAAAGAATGAAATAAAAAGAAGAAAAATAAGAGCAACAAATGGTGCTACAAAAAATGTAGAATGAGTGCAAGATGAGGTACACTCAAACCACCAACGTGAATTACTTCATACTCGGCTTGGAAGTTGACACTAAGTTCTGATCTATTTTGAGTCCTCCCATGAGAACATAGAGCATATCTATCTCTTTTGCACAACTCCTACCTAAGTATTTTTATTCATAGGTACTTTTATCCCGTACCCGTACATCTAATGGTTTTTTACCCGTCGGGTACACGGGTAATGGTGTACCCATTGCCATCCCTAACTATGTGCAAACAGTAAATAGATATGTAGAGTGGTCATTAGAATAAACAAAAAAGAGACCGCTCGAAGACTTGAATCCCAATGGGATGTGTGATGTTCTAAATATTTTTGAGATCACCTCATGAAACACGTTCGGTTGAACTTAATGTTTGTGTAATAATGTTGATTAACCTTCACAGAATGATTAGTGCTAAGGTGCGGAAGCCATCTAGATCAACTGATATGTAGAAGTATGATAAAACCCACATAGTGTTTTATATTAAGCTGATATATTGCTCGAGGATAAGCAAGAGTCTAAGCTTGAGGAAGTTGATGAGTGCATTTTTGCAACATGTTTACCTTATGTTTTTACATGAGTAGTGTTAGGATTTGGGTATTTTACCGTGCTTATGAGCACCTTTTACACTTGTATAACTAGGATCCTAGAATTAAAGTAGTTGATGGACAAATCAATTAAGGCAATCATTTTTTACACAAATATACTGATTGGAACCCATAAAATTCTTCCAAACAATTATTCACGCACTTGGGAAGAAAGCCAAAGAGAAATAGTTCGAATAGGATGTCTAAGTGACTTCATCGGCCATTGGTATGGCGGGGCCGCTCGTACTATCCTGTCGTATTGCGTGTTGCCACCTCTAATTCGTCAAATACTTTCACCCCATGCTGATATTCCATCCAACATATAGAGACACCACAACTCGTAGAAACTTACATTCGGAAGGGAACGGGGGAGGGGGGTGACTTGCAGAAGGGCATTCATCCTCACCTCTATGCCTATATTGGAGGCCTAGGCATCAATCCTCATCATCAACCACTGCATCTCCATCACCATCGTCATCCACTACATCTCCATTACTCTCATCTTGTTGTAATTTCAAACTCTATTGTGGATTTGCATTAGTATTCACCCATTCCTCCATTCATATTATTATAGCGATGTTGATTGCCTCCATGTGTGAGTAGTTTTCCTTATTCTTGGGGAGATCGAGAAACCCTAGAAATATTATAAACTAAAATAAAATTTATGTTGTGTCTCTACCTTATATATGTATGTGTTCAATTAACTTTTTTAATATTATGCGAACATCATCTGCATAGTATTTTCCCTTTAGGACTTGAGAGGGAATTACATTGGTATGTGGATGGTCAGTGGCGGAGCTAGAGGAGAATCTATGGGGTAGATCCTTGTGCATGTGAAGTACGGGCTAGCTGGGTGCAATTAACCAGTTTTTCCATATCTAAACCAAGTGACGAAATTACAAATAACCACCACATTACAGGATAGAGTTTCAAAAAGCCACCACTTTACGTTAGGGTTTCAAAAAACCACTAGTTCAGAGTTGGTTCGTTTCAAAAAGCACTAATACCTGTTTGACGTTGGTCTAATGAGAAAACTGATAGGATGGTCCCACCTATTATGATGACATGGCTCACTCGGACGGTTGCGGGCAGACGACCGTTAACGACGCGGTCGGAACCCTACACAAAATGGTTGCCTCTTTCCTTTCTCTCTCCCGCGCCTCAGTCCTCTGCTTCTTCTCCCTCTCAGCTCGCCCGCCGCTGCCGACATAGACCATGCCGAGATGGAACGAGATCGAAACTTCCGGTGAATCTCTCCTTGACGATGTGAGTAATTTTCTCCTCTAGTTACTTCGGGTTAGGGTTACTGATTTGGGATTTTTTAGAAATCGTTTGATTTGAGCTCTGGTTTGTGGATGATTCGTTCGATTTGTAGATCTGTCCGCTAGACTACGCACTGGCTCATCACTTTGACGCGAAATATTATGGCATTGATGATGATGCCCCATTCGTTTGCTTCGGTCACAATCTGAAACCGTGTCGATGTGTTTCATTTGAGGGCAAAGATACAGGGAGGAAAATGTGAGTACTGTGGTCCTTGTTTTCCCTTAGTACGTTTATCATGGCTCGGTAATTTGATTAACTGACATGTTCTTTTAAATAATGAGTACTTGTTCTTGATTTATATATTTAGATAAATTATGAGTACTTGTTTTAAATCATGTGCACTGAATCTATCTTGTGCTTAGAAAAATAATGAGTAGTTGTTGTCAACATATATTTTCCTGGATCATGAATCTCTATGTATTAAATCATGTGACCCGACCCTTAAATAATGAGTACTTGTACTTGTTCTTCATTAAATAATGAGTACTTGTTTTAAATCATGTGCACTGAATCTCTCTGTATTTAGACAAATAATGAGTACTTGTTCTCAACATATATGTTCATGGATCATAATAGTCCTATGGTGTGTTTAGGTAGATAAATGGAGTGTGCACTCCATTTGTAATGGCCTGAACCTGTAAGAACAATGATGTACTAGATCTGTTGATAGATCCTGGATCATTTAGATACATTGTGAGTATTGATTATATTTCAAACATATATATGTGCAGCAGATCCTGAATTGTGGCTTTCAAAGGTGGATTGATCCAGAGTGGGATGATAGTTTGCAGCATGCATTGTCTAAGTTGTGGGGAATGTACAATGACAGCCATAGCTCAAGAATTCAAGAGAGGTATGAGAATAGTAAGATGATGAACGCTCTATCTAAAGAGAAGGATAAGTTGGAGAAGAAGCAGACAACCCTATTATAGGAAGGTAATAGGTGGATAGATACCCTGAGAGGCAATAATAAAGTGGTTATTATGTATATTCCAAGTATATGATAGATGTTTATTTCGCATGCTATAATTGTATTAATACGGAAACGTTAATATATATGTGTTTAATAAACAAACTGAAAGTTCCTAGTTATGCCTCTCTTATAAACTAGCTCGTTGATTAACAAGATGATCAAGGTTTCTTGATCATAGACATTGGATGTTGTTAATATCGAGGTCACAATATTATTGGAATGGTGTGATGAACATTCATCCGAAGTATAACATTACGATCAAAGTCATTGAGTTTATATTGCTATAACATCATACGAAGTAATCCTAATCCTTATACCATGAGATCATGTCAATCACTAACACTAGAAGAGTATCTTGGTAACATAACACTTTAGTAACATAAAGATGGGTTCAATGCTACTAAAGTGTTATGTTGAGGCCCATGTATCATGACTGGATTTTTTCATCCCGATGACGGATAGATATACTCTGGACCCTCTCGGTGATATCACATTGGTTAGCTTGCAAGCAAGTGATTTGATCACTAGAATGTTATATCACGGGAACAAGAAAAGAGTACATGTCAGTAACAAGATCAAACTAGGTATGAAGATACCGATGATCGAATCTCCGACATGTAATATATCGCGAGACAAAGGGATTAAGATTGTAGCATAAAAGGTTCTCACGATCACAAGAAAGTCATCGTTGAATGTGTGGGAGTCAGTATGGATCTCCAGGTCCCGCTTCTGTTTATTGATCTGAGAGGGGTCTCGATCATGTCCGCATTATTTGCGAACCATAGGGTGACACACTTAAGAGACATCGACACCATTTGGAACAAATAGTTTCATGCTGAAAAGATTAACAAAGCGCATGAATTTATTTCACTAGACACCAGAATCGTTTCGGGTGAAATTGCTGAAAGTGTTTCTGCATGTGAAATGAAATACTATCGAGGGGTTATATGTGAATGTTTTTCCATTAAGGTAATTGACAAAATTCTGAATAAATAAAAGGAGTTTTATTTAAAGAGAGAGTGCATTAAATTTGGTGGAAATTTAATGGGAATTTTGAGTGGGATTTTGAGTGGAGTAATGTAGGGCCAAACTGTGAGTGGAAGCTCCACCCACATGAATGGAGGTAGGGGTGGGGGCAGCCCCCCATGCGCCGGCCACCCCTTGGGGTGCCCCCCTCACTCCTATATTAAGCCCCCTCTCACTCCTTCTCACTCACACCTCCTCGTGAAGGATCTCTCTCCCCCTCTAGTTTTTATCCCCCATGCTCTCGGACTAGCGAGATACATGTTTCCGATGGATTTTCGGCAAGAAAGAATCGTTGCTTCCGCTGCATTGCTGGAGCGAGGAGGCGGAGGTTGCTTGGTGGCTCAGACGTGTGTGTGAGCATGTATGCGCCGTTGATTTGCAGCGCTAGGACTTCCTCTCGATCTTGAGATCAGCAAGCATTCGTCTACATCATCCACGAGTACAACCTCATTAAGCTTTGTCGGTCTTTAAGGGTATGTTCTCTACGGATGTATATCCTCTCGTTGCTTGTATCTAGTAGATAGATCTTGGTCATAGTTGTTCCCATCGTAGGAAATTTTTTGTTTTCTATGCTACGAACCCTATAGTGGTATCAAAGCCGGATCTATGCATAGATGCTTTTTACGGGTAGTACACATATGTATATGTGAGTGATTTTCGGGGGGATAACCCCTAGTAGGGTCATAAGGGGTAAAACATTTCCTACCTTGGCTCATGCCGAGTCAAAGATATCTTAGGCTGGGTAACAACGGTCGGGTAAGAAGGTTGAGTGCGGCCGACATAATTATGTTGGCCCATATGAGACAAGTTAGTTTACCTTGCAGGAAGCAACGATCCGAGTCTCACGAGGGAACGCCGAGTCAGAAAGGACGCATGGCAGCTTTCCGAGTAGGATTCAGGAGGGACCATGGTAAAGCATGGTCAAAAGAGAAGGGCGACGCCGGGTGACACAAAAGGAGCCGGGTGACGCCCAAAGCAAGGTCTGACATACAAAGTTACCGTATGAGGCCAAAAGAGCTGTAGGCTACATATGAGAAGACCGTGAGCTGGATGGCTTTGTGGACTGGGTCAAGGGCTCAGGGCTATCCCATGACCCGGACCGCATAATAAGGACCAATATCCAAACAGTAACCCTAGGACCCAAAGGGGTGAAACCTAGCTGGCCATCGCCTATATAAGGAGGGGCATAACTAGGGTTTGGGGAGGTTGGACCAAGTAGGAAACTAGTGCCCTGAGGCTATGCACAAACAGCTCTAGGAGCACTTGTAAACCTCTTTGCATCAATAAAAATCCTAAGTGTGGAGAGTTCAGCTTGTTTTTCGTGCGCGGCTAGACCGTGCACTCCCTCTCCGGTTACCACAAGCGTCCATTCGTCCCCCAACTTAAGCCTACCCATGGCATCTGCCGTGACACCACCACGACAGTTGGCGCCCACCATGGGGCAGAAGTAGACGCTTGCTGGAGTCTTCATCCGGACGGGCAACATCATCGCCAAGACGGGCGAGCGCGTCTACTCCGGCCTCATCTAGATGTTCGGGGCACTCAACTTTGTCAGCGACAACGCAGGATGCTTCGGGACCAAGCCGTTCCCAAGGGGCGGTCTCTTCATCAAGTTCGGCGAGCACCAGGTCTACGTCGTGGTGCACGCGGAGCGCACGTACCCGGAGCGCGTCATCCTGGCGCCGGATCCACCTGCGGTTCTAGCCGCAGGAAAGCTTCATCAACTCGTCTTTGTCGAGGTAATGATGACAAACCCAAACCCCTCGCATCCCCCAGCACCCCCAGTAGCTCCTGTGGTGAATGAGGATGCTGAGGGAGGAAATCCAGAGGAAACGCCAAGGGCAGCGAGAATAGCAAAGGCACCGCTAGAAAATCCAGAGAACATAGCTAGGAGTAAGAGAGCCAAAGAGTTGCAAGAAGAGATAGAAAAACTAGCAAAGCTAGTAGCACCAGCAACTGATACGGCGCGTGTGCAGGCCGAGTTAGAGGAGGCTAGGATAAAATTCTTGGAGAAGGCAAAGGAATTGGCGCAGGTGAAACAAGATGTGGATATCACGATTCGAGAGCTCAACTCGGTAAATCGAGTCAAGGGCGCTAAGACCCGGCTTGATGCAACAAGGTTGAGAGGGAGAAACCTCAATGAAGAACTGGCGGACACAATATCAAATATAACACTAGAACACAACAACGAAACAACCATGCGGCCAACATACAACACGGAAGCAGCAAATTTGAGAGCCGCAGAGGCAACAATGGCTGAGCTACCCCATCTGATGGGTGAAGCAAAGAGAAAACAATAGGAACGAGTCAATGAATTGGTGAGAGCAACATGGATGTTGAATGAAGCGTACTATAGGGCAAATTCGGGTGTAGCAGGAAGGTCACAACTGGTTTATTTGGCAACCCCAATCCCGGCAAGGTCAGCAGGCCATACAACCTCCTCACCAGGAGTGGCACCGAGACAGAGAAAAGAAAAGAGTGTGGGTTCAGGAAGGAACAAGCAAATGGTTGCTTATGACCCGACAGTGGTTCAAAGGAACCCAGCCCATGTACAAGGAACGAGAAGAAATGTCGCTCAGGAAAATGAGAACCAAGAAAATGCTGGCCGAGAAAGGCAAGCAGGACAAAGAAATGAGAACGGGGGGGGGGGGGGGGCAGAACTTTGCACCTCAGCCTAGGCGTGGAACTCACTCGGAAGGAGGGGGAAACCCAGCTCTGAATCCTCCACCAGCCCAACCAGAAAAGAGACAGCAAAGCGCGGGAAAAGCAGTGTAGCAACCTGCAGACCAGAACGCTAACAGATACAATGATGGTTACTCGGCAATGGTTAATGATGGATATGAATTGCCGGATCACGTGTATCAAGAAATGAGAGCAAGACTCGGAGGCAGAAATCTCTAGCCGGATGATGCGAGGCTAAATCTCGACCAGATAAAAATGGCAGAACTGATCGAATTGCAAGGTCCATAGGGTCCACCATGTTTTGGCCCAAGGATCATGAAAGAGCCGCCAGTGCCCAACTTTCAGCTCGCCATAGGAACAAAGACCTACGATGGAAGCACAAAGACAGAAGACTGGCTCATAGATTATGGAACAGCAGTAAAGATCACACAGGGAAATCTGAGATGGGCAGTGCGGTATGTACCGCAAATGCTAGCAGGACCAGCAAGGGTGTGGCTGAATAATTTGCCACCCGGAAGCGTCAATAGTTGGATTGATTTCTAGGAAGCTTTTGTGAGCAACTTCACAAGCACGTACAAGAGGCCGAATCACCCATAATAGCTATGTGCAAGCAAAGGTCAAATGAAACAGATAGGGAATTCCTCACAAGGTGGTGCACAATGTGCAACTCTTGTGAAGGAGTAATTGGATCTCAGGCCATTGCGTGGTTTGCACAAGGATTCAGGCATGGAAGTGTACTGTGGCAAAGGCTATAGAGAGATATGCCAGCAATCTTGGCAGAAATGATAAGGATTGCCGACTCATATGCGTTAGGAGATCCGAATCAGCCTCTGCTTATGTTGGCAGACGGCATGACTCAGACTCGGATCTATGACGCATCCGAATTACAAAGGCACCAAGAAAGGGCTGAGTATAGAAGCAAGAGAAGAGATGAAAGACCAGACTACAAATATGGTTCGACTCAAGTCGTAGCTGTGAGTCAGGATCATCCATATGCTAGAAGTAGCCAATGTCAAAGAACAAATGGGCAACAACGATGGATACCAAAGAATGACGGCAAAAAGCCGTATGAGCAGAGAAAACCACATCAAGACAGGCAGAAGTATACTTATGAAATGATGTTTGATCAACCATGTAAGTTTCACATGCCAAGTCCGAGTAAGTCGGCGAATCACACAACAAGACAATGCACTTGGTTTCAGAAGGGAGACAAAGTGGACTCGCCGACTCAGCAGTTACCACCACCTCCCCCACCACCGCTCACAAGAGGAAATGCTCAAGCTGTTGGAGTAGAGCATAGATATGAGAATAGGCAGCCGAGATATCATAACCAAGAAAGAAGAGAGGCTGTGCATCAGGTGCACAACCCAAGAGGTGACAATGCTCATGTCCGTCATGGGACCAGAAATGAGTACATAGAGCATCACCAGAGTTATGTCGTATTTGTCACAGAGCCAAATGATATGAAAAGTCAACAGAGACGGATGATGGAAGTGAATGCTACAATGCTGGAAATACCAAAGTACATGCATTGGTCTGAACAAGAGATAACTTGGAGCATAAAGGATCACCCCAAGATCATGCCAACACCAGGAGGTTATGCTCTTGTCTTGGATCCAACATTCATGGGCCCGGATATCAATGTGAAGTTCTCCAAGGTACTGATAGACGATGGTAGTAGCATCAATATCATGTACAAGGACACCATGCTCAAGTTAGGCATCACTATGAACATGTTGGAGCCGACTTAGATAACTTTCCATGGTATTATGCCGAGACTGTCCTGTGAACCAATTGGCAAGATCTGGATTGATGTCTTATTCGGAAATAGAGAAAACTGTCACACTGAAGCCATAGAGTTTGAGGTGGTAGACCTGGTCAGCTCATACCATGCCTTATTCGGCAGGTGTCGTGGTATTGCCGACGAGTACGCCATGGAGGGGTCCTCACGGTGCGTGTTTAGAGACATGGGGTAAGGCGGACGGTTGACGGGTACGGGGTAACACAGCTTACCAAGGTTCAGATCCCACAACGGTGGCGGAATCCTACTCCTGCTATAAATCACTATAAGGGCAATACGCCGAGTTAGAGGGATTGGTTAGCTGTGCGAGGTTGTCTGTGTACGTCTGAGATTGTCTGAAGTTGTGCCCTAAAGGCTCTCATAGGCCCGACTTATATAGTCGCCAGGTCCTAGGGTTACAGGGAAAAGTCCTAGCCGGACAGGTTATAGAGTCCTACACTGTCTATTACTAGTCTTGTGTATCTTGCATTCCAAGGCTCCGGGTACGTCAGTGACTCCAACCGTAGCCTTCCTTTATCTGGCATGGGCCTCCCTTCTGGATCCATCTAACTGGGCCGCCCAGCAGGCCATAGGCCATGCTACCAACTGCGGGCCACCCGGGTTATCCTGATAGGAAACATGATATCATATAGCATATCCCCAACAGTAGCCCCCGGAGAAATCCCAGATCTGGCGCCGTCTTGCCTCTTCACGTGGAATGCTCCGTCTAGATGGATGTCGGCAAATCTTCAAGCAATATCTTGTAGTCCTCCCAAATAACCCTGCAAGGTTTTCTCCGTCTTCAACACGTAAGTCGGAGAAATGCTGAATCTTCCATCATACTCTTCCGTAGCCGGACTGGATCAATCCATGCCGGAATCTTCCGATGTGACAGCTCATCTACCTATGTCAGCTAGGACGACGTAGACGTAGGTCAGCGACGCCTCGTAACTCACACATGCAGAGAACGCAATCATGTCCGTTTTTCCCGCGTGAGCGATACAAACCGTTGGCGGCGACAGTTGGAGACGTGGCGAAATTTCCGCGCACGTTCGCGAACACGTCGTCTACACGGCAACCGTCCGATCAAGCTGCACGAATCTTGATGCTGGAGATGATAAATAGTAACCGCGGTGGGATTTTTTAATTTTTATCTCATTCTCTCCTCGCATCGTCTTCTTCCTCCAGCGCGTGCCTCCTCAAGATCTCCACGCAAACTCGTGAAAAACCCTAGCCCCAATCTGCACCAGTCGCCTCCAAACTCACTCCATGGCTAGCAGCAGCACTTCCCCTTCCATGGCACCATCGAGCGAAGCCGAGGCAAATCTGGCGAGCTCTGTCTTTGTGCCCCCAGAGGGCTTGGTCATCCCCATCTCGGCGGTGGTTGAGTCCACCGGCGGCGACCATAATCCAGCAGCGCTGGAGCCGTTGGAGGAGGAGCTCGACTCTCACAAGGGCGACTGGCGTGGCTCAGATATCACGGACCGTGATATCCAGGAGCTAATCACCGAGGGCTACCTCCCTGCGACGGAGAAGCTCACCTGGCGGGCGACGCTGGCCGGCGAGGTGACACCTTCTCTCCAAGCCGGAGAAAAAGTGTACCTCAAAGCCCAACTGGTACGTGGCGTCTCCCTGCCCATCTCCAACTTCTTCCTCTCCGTCTTGAACCACTATAGAGTCCAGCCCCAAAACCTTTCTCCCAACAGTATCTTAGCGCTTAGCAACTACGTGGTGCTCTGCAAGGGTTACTTAGGGATAAAGCCTAAGCTAGATCTCTTCGTGTACTTCTTCACCGTCAAGCGTGAAGCCGGAGCCAGTAAAGAAAAACTTAGGAATTGCGGCACCATAAGCTTCAAGATCCTTCCTGGCCGGCGGTTCCCCAACATCGTCGGCCACGAGCCCTGCAAAAACTAGCAGCGTACTTACTTCTACGGCCCCAACATTCCTTTAGCCGGCCGAGAAGTAGCGTACCCGGACTTCGTAGACGGAGCAGCCGCTGAAGCCTCGTCATGGAGATATCAGGCCTCCCTTCCCTCCGACCTTGATGCTTCCCGCGCCATAAGGCGGATAGAATGGTTCGTGGAGACAGGTTTGACCGGCTTGGACCTAGCCATGTGCTGGTTCATTAGGTGAATCCAACCTCTGCAGCACCACGCGAAGCTCATGCACGAGTATACCAGCGATAGAAGGGATAGCCTCCGCATCTCCGTGGACAACTTCTCGAGTGACTCCGTCAAGCTCCGCCTTAAGGACATCGTCAAGGTGAAGGACAAGAAGCATGGCTTCACCATCACCTACGACATGTTCGTTGATGGCAAGTGCCCAAAGGTAGTTATTTATTTTCCGTGTATGACATATACTCCAGTTCTTCCGTCTAGCCATTACCATCTCATCTAACACGGTGGTTCTTCACCTTACATCTTAGCGACATAGATGAGGACAGCATGGCTCCTCAAATCTATGATCCAAAGATGAAGGAAATCACCGTCGTGTCTGACGATGATGCTCCATTGGCGCGAAAGCGGAAGAGCTCCACCTCTGACGCTGCCGATGGAGGCAAGAAGAAGAAGACGGAGGGTGGAGCCTCCAAGAAGACTACCGCCGCCCTGGAGGAGGAGAAGAGAACAGTTACCGGGATCCCCTTTGCCAAAGCACCCCCACTTGTGTAAGCTTCTTTCTCTCTGACATTGTCTATTCATCTATCTTGCTCCTGTACTTATGCATTTTACACGTTTCAGGAAGAAAGCCACGACCAGCTTGAAGAAGACCTCCAAATCATTGGGTGCTTCTAGAACCATCAAGGACATGCTACATCGCGATGCATCTCCCACCATCGCCCCTGCCACTCCCTCCGTCAAGCCTTCATCTGCCCCGACAAGCTCACAAGCTAAGGAGGCATCTGGCCCTTCCGCCATGGAAGTGGACTCAGGTGCCTCTACCGAGGTTGCTATCATCGGAGAGCAGGCGACGCAGGAGAGTGCCGCCCACCAAATGGCTGAAGTTCTGGCTAAGGATGTCATCGGTGGCGGTAAGGCGGTCGTGGAAGCAGGTATTTCTGCCGTAGGCGGCGCCCTAGCACCCAAGAAATCCATAGCCTATCCAAAGATAGTCTATCCGGTACTTACACCGGGTAGCACTGCTCTGGTCCCTGGTGTGGCACCGACATCTCCGACGTGCGGTCTAGAGGAGCTCCTCCAACAAGCAGAAATCTTGTAAGGAAACAACAAATCCTTTGGCAAGCTGCTGGCCGAGAGTGCTACAAACCTCAAGATCATTGCACTTGTAAGTTTTATTTGCCTTTTGCATTTCATATGAGTATCCCACTGTAGCCCCCGAGGATGTAGACGAAAAACCATAGGTCTTTGCATCTATATGCTATAAGAGTGACTAAGTTAGAAAACCTCTCACTGTAGCCCCCAAGCATATATGTGGAATGAAATATTCTGACTAGATGCTTTAAGAGTAGCATACGCAGTGTTTATAAATTTCAATACTGTAGCCCCCAAGCTTCTAATCGAGAAATGAATTAGTTCCGACTCGATGCTTAAAGAAAAGATAATCATATTGCCGAGTTAAAAACTTTATACTGTAGCCCCCAAGCTTCTAATCGAGAACTGAATTAGTTCCGACTAGATGCTTAAAGAAAAGCTAAGCATATTGCTAAGTTAAAAAACTCTCGCTGTAGCCCCCGAGCGTCTAGGTGGAAAATTTCCGGCTAGATGCTCCAAGCAGACCAAACAACGTTTAACTTTTTTCTCTTTTTCCATAGAATGAGAATGCTCGGAGGGGCATGGCCAACGATAAGGACCAGAAGATGCGCGCAGACTTGGAAGCTGAAAAGGGTAAAACTGCCTTCTTGAAGGAACAGATCACCAAGAGCAAGCGTCTGTTTTCTTTTTCGCATTCTGACTTGGTTTTGTGCCCATATTCTCCGAGTACTCACTGTGTACTTTGCTTTCTCCTACTTGCAGAAACCATTGCCGAGGCCAAGAATATTATCGAGCAATCCAAGCACATCCAAGAGCTGGATAGCGAGAACAAAATTCTTAAGCAGGAGAGGAAGGACATGCTGAAAATGCATGAGGAGTCAATGAAGGTCCTGCAGGACTCCGCCACCGAGGAAATCAATCGCTTGAAGGAGGAGATCTCTATCTTAAGAGATCAGAAGAAAGCTGACGATGAGCAGAATCAACGCCATAGTGAGGCATATAAGCTCCTCCAACAAGAGAAAGAATCCTTGGCGGACACCCTCTGGCAAGCTGAGGCCAGCATCTTCAGTAAGTTTTTCTTCGTCTTGGATTTCTGTAGTCTAGAAACTCTGAATTTTTGAACTCGTGCGCTCCTTGTCGGAATTTGCAGCTCCTATGGTTTTAACCCGGTCACCTCCTCCAGCCAAGGAATGCATGGTTCTTGCCGGCAACTTCATCAACACCGCCATCACGCAGGCCAAAGAGATCGCCAAGCCCATCCAAATCAATATCAAGGCGTCAGACTCTGTGGCAAAGTACTCGGAGATTCTGCGCCGAGTCCCCGAGTGTATCACAAGCTGGAAAGCTTCATGTGCACGGGCTGGTGCAAGGATGGCGCTGTCCATGGTCAAGGCACACTATGAAGGTGCCGACATCGACACGGTAACCTCTAGCATACCCGACGTGGATGATGATGGCAAAGAGATTAACCATGAATCTATCTTGTCGTCACTCGCGGGTTATGACACTAGAGTTGCCGACTTGGTCGACATCAACGTCTTCGTGCCGATGAATACTATCGATGGCGGCAGCCAAAGCTCCTCTGAGTCTCTTCACACCACCGACTTCGAGGGTGGCTCTCCTGCTGCTGATGACGCTGCTTCTAAGTCACCTGCGCTAAAGGAATGAAGAACAACTTTGTAATATTTGTTTCACCTTTGGTGCGTATGCGGAAAACACTTATTTTTGTAACTTAAGCGGAAAACAATGTTGTATGTCCTGCTACTCAACAACCAGTTTCTAGCATGTATATATTTTTTAAGCAAGTGCTGGCTTATCCATTACTTTGGTTCTTATGCTTGACTTTTCGTGAGTCGGAAGACTCGTTGTCGGAACCATGCGCTTAGGTGATGATGCCCAATGGCACCGTCAATAACCTAAGCACAAAATCGCCGACAATAAGTGTCGAAAGTAACTACTCCAGAATCCACATAAAAACGACAAAGAACGTGTAGAGCAGAAAACTTAAGCTAACGCCCGTAGGCGGAATTTTCACAAGTGCAATCGCAAAAATTGTGCATAAAGGTTTTACATGATCCAAAAATGAACACTAAAGGAGGTAAAAGACTCAGAAATATGAGTGAACCAGAGAGCTTTATTTCATTGATCATGTGAGAGGTACACAATTAGATAAAAAATGCTAAGTGTAAAAAGGACATAGCTGTGCTATGTTCCATGGCCGATCAAGCTCCGGGTAGTCATCATCCGGGTCACGTCGCTTACGCTTATGATCCTCGTTGGGTCTATCCTTCAGTTCACGATTGTCAACGAGGTAGTAAGATCCATTGAGTAGCGCCTTGCTTATGATGAACGGTCCTTCCCATGGCGGGGATAATTTGTGTGACTTCTTCTGCTTAAGTCGGAGCACCAAATCCCCCTCTTTAAATGAGCAATGCCGAACGCGGCGACTATGGTAGCTGCGTAGCTTCTGCTGGTAGATGGCGGATCTTTGGCATGCCAAAACACGCTCCTCCTCGAGAAGGTCCACATCTAGGCGTCTGGATTCTTCAGCGTCATCTTCGTCGTAGGCGGCAACTCTTGGTGCATCGTGAAGTATGTCGAAAGGCAAGATGGCTTCTGCTCCATATACCATGAAGTAAGGGGTGTAGCCGGTGGATCTGTTAGGTGTAGTTCGTAAACTCCATAGCACAGATGGCAATTCTTCCGCCCAGGCTCCAGCTGCTCTATGTAGCGGTGCATCAAGACGTGGCTTGATTCCCTGCAGAATTAATCCATTGGCTCGCTCAACCTGACCGTTGGATTGTGGGTGTGCCACAGATGCAAGGTCAAGTCGGATGCCTTTCTACCAACAATAAGCCTCCACTTCTCTGAGGGACAAATTTCTGCCGTTGTCGGTGATAATGCTATGTGGGAGACCAAATCTCACCACTAGATCCCGGACAAACCTGAGGGCAGTTTCCCCATCAAGCTTTCTAATGGGTTTAGCTACAAACATATGTGTAAACCCACATGGTTCCGTCTGTAATGGTCCCACCATGTCTAGCCCCCAGACTGCAAACGGCCAAGTTATTGGTATCGTTCGCAATTCTTCAGCAGGAACATGTGGTTGTCGGGCATAATACTGGCATCCCATGCATGTTTCAACCAGCTTGTCGGCGTCCGCCTTCACGGTCGGCCAGTAGAATCCTTGACGGAAGGCTTTCGCTACCAACGATCAAGGAGCGGCGTGATGCCCGCAATCTCCGAGGTGGATTTCGCGTAGGATTTCCATACCTTCTAGCTGGGAAACACACTTTAGGTATACACCAGTAGTGCTCCTTTTGTAGAGTTGTCCATTGATTATGGTATAACCCTTTGCTCGTCGTACTATTTGTCATCTTTCAACTTCGTCGTCGGGCAAAGTTCCGTGTTCGAGATATTCCATGAACGGTTTTGTCCAAGACGGAGGGACCTTGGTCACCATGTTGAAGAAAGAGTCAGCTCTATCCGGGTTGTCGATGTCGGCTCCCTTCATAGATGGTGTGCGCAGATGCTCTAGGAAAACTCCTGGCGGAATTTGCTTGCGCCCTGATCCAAGCTTAGATAGCAGATCAGCCGCCTCGTTTTTCTCCCTAGGTACATACTTGACTTCGTAGCCCAAGAAGCTCTTGGCTATCTTGTCCACTTCGTCTCGATATGCCGCCATCATAGGGTTCCACGCATTCTAGGTGCCAGCCACCTGCTGGGCAAACAAGTCAGAATCTCCACAGCAAACTATGCGCTTGATGCCAATATCCTTGGCTACACGTAGTCCGTGAATGAGTGCTTCATACTCTACCATGTTGTTTGTAGCCTCGAAGTGGATCTGCAGAACATAGTGTAGCTTGTCTCCTGTTGGTGACTGTAGCAATACACCAGCCCCCGAGCTGTTGAGCAGCTTTGATCCGTCAAAGTGCATCACCCAGTACTCTGGTTACGGCAACGGAGTAGCATCTGGCATCTCCGTCCAATCTGCAACAAAATCCGCCAAGGCTTGTGACTTGATAGCGTCGCATCTCTTGTAAGTGATCTCGAAGGCGGCAAGTTCAATGCCCCACTCGCGACCCTTCCTGTAGCGTCGCTGTTGTTGATAATGTCAGACAGTGGAGTCTTGCTCACCACTGTGATTGGGTGCTCCTGAAAGTAGTGCCTCAGCTTCCGAGAAGCAAGGAATACTCCATAAGCTATCTTCTGGTAGTGCGGGTAATGCTTCTTGGACTCCGTCAAGACCTCGCTCACATAGTGAACTGGTCGTTGAACTCCGTGCTCATATCCTGGTTCCTTCCGCTCTACCACGACGACAATGCTGATTACCCGGTTGGTTGCCGCCATGTAGATTAACAGGGGCTCGCCAGGCTCGGGTGCTCCAAGGATGGGCGCTGAGGAAAGAATCTCCTTGAGCTGCTTCAATGTTGCATCTGCTTCGTCTGTCCACGTGAATTTGTCCGCCTTCTTCAACAACTTGTACAGCGGCAGATCCTTCTCTCCAAGTCCGCTGACGAACCGACGAACTGCTGCAACACAACCTGTTAGTCATTGAATGTCCTTTAGGCATGTCAGACGGTTTATGTTTAAGATGGCCTTGATTTTCTCCGGGTTGACCTCGATTCCTCGCTGGGAAACGATGAAACCCAAAAATTTTCCGGCTGGAACCCCGAAGACGCACTTCTTAGGGTTAAGCATCATGTTGTATTTCCAGAGATTATCAAAGGTTTCTTTTAAGTCGGAGATTAAGTCATTTGACTTTTTAGACATCACCGCGATATCGTCCACATAGGCGTGAACGTTCCGACCAATTTGGTCGTGCAAGCAACGTTGCATTGTCCGCTGGTACGTAGCACCTGCGTTTTTCAGCCCAAAGGGCATCGTAACATAGCAAAACGTGTCGTATGGGGTAGTGAACGAAGTGGCCAATTGGTCCGACTTCCTCATCTTGATCTGGTGGTATCCTGAGTATGCATCGATAAAACAAAAAAGTTCCGAGCCAGCCGTCGAGTCAATGACTTGGTCAATGCGAGGCAAAGCAAACGGATCTTTGGGACACTCTTTGTTCAAGCCAGTGTAATCAACGCACATTCTTAATTCATTGGTTCCCTTTTTGGGGACAAGTACAGGATTGGCCACCCATTGGGTGTGAAGTACTTCTCGGATAAATCTAGCCTTAAGTAACCTAGATATCTCTTTGCCAATGGGACGTCTCTTCTCATCTCCAAAGCGTCGTAGAGGTTGCTTCACTGGTTTGCATTTTGGATCATTGTTTAGGCTATGCTCGGCAAGTTACCTAGGTACACCTTTCATGTCGGTAGGTTGCCAGGCAAAGATGTCCCTATTCTCATGGAGGAACTCGACGAGCGCGCTTTCCTATTTGGGATCCAGGTTCGTCCCAATGGTGGTGACCTTGGAGCATCGCCTACCACAAGTTCCACCGGCTTGGTCCCGATGGCGGCCTTGAACGCAGGAGCGGAGTCGGAGATCTGCTTCTTCGACGCGGGCATCTCTCAGTCATCGTCCTTGCTCTGGATCTCTTTGAATTCTTCGCTGTAGAGGACAGCTTCCGTGAAGGCTGCTTCGTTAATCTCGCAGTCCCTTGCCCTGGTAAAGCATCCGGATACGGTGATGACGCCGTTCGGTCCGGGTATCTTGAGTTTGTTATAGACGAAGCATGGCTTGGCCATGAACGTGTGGAATATGTCGCGACCGAATATGACGTGGTACACGCTCTTGAAGGGGACCACTTCAAAGGTCATGCGCTCTTGGCGGTAATTGTTAACATCGCCAAAGGCAACCTGAAGTGTAATGCACCCAAGGGACCGAGCCTCCCGACCAGGAACTATGCCGTGGAAGATGGTGTTGGTCCGCCTTAGGTTTGCCTCCGTCAAGTTCATCTTCTGCAGTGTATCTAGGTACATGATGTTGATGCTGCTTCCACTATCCACCATACACTTGGTGAGCTCCACGCCGTCAATCAAGGGGTTGATGACCATGGCGTATTGGTTCTCTGTAGGAACAAGGTCTGGGTGGTATGTCCTGTCCCAAGTAATTGGAACCTCCGACCAGCGCAGGTACTGGGGAACTGGGGGTAGAGTAGCCATCAGGATCCTCATAGAGGTCTTCTGTTGTCGGGAGGTGGGGTGCCAAGGAAAGCATGGTAGACCGGTGCCTTCTTTACGAAGGGGTTCTTGCCCTTGTCGTCGCTCTTGTCGGCGTGCTTGGGGTCAACGTCCTCGTCCATGTCACTTGAATCCTTGGACTCCTCCTCCTTCTTCTTCCCCTTGCCCTTGCCTCGCGGTCTGTTCTTTCGAATTTGCTTGTAGCCGGACTCTGGGTCTTCCTTGAGGTCGTTGACAAACTTGTAGTGTTGATTGGTATGGGTGGCCTTGCCGTTGACATCGAGGTGTACGAGGCATGACATATCACGGTACTCCTCGTAGGTTTGGGGAACACGGAGCGGCGCCGAGGTAGTTTCACTTCCTCGTTGTTGCCCACGACCAGCTCCCCTTCCTCGGCCACGTTGTCCGCCATCATCTCGTCCTGCAAAAGTCATAGCGACCATGTCGGTAGATTGCTTTTCTTCTGGAGCAGTTTTCCCCTTTGTATTGTTGTTCCTCCGAGCCTGAGTTGGAATGGCCGTTGCTGGCAGAGAGCCGCGAGCATCATCGTCGGCAGCTGCGAACTCACTAGCCAACTGAATCATCTGGTTCAAGTCAAGCTGGTGATTGTCCTGCAAGCGCTTTAACTTATGTCGGAGCAACATGCCCCTTTCCAACCCATCGACGAAGGCGGCCATGGTGGTCTGAGCGTGCACTCCTGCGCATGAATTCTTCATGTCCAGCCAGCGGGAGAGGTAGGCGCGAGATGTCTCATCTTTATCTTTCATGCACCGCTGTAGATAGCCAACAGTGTAGGGACGTTTGTATGTACCCTCAAAGTTCTTGGTGAACGCCTCTTGCATGTCCAACCAATTGCAGATGGATTTCTCCGGCAAGTCATCGATCCATTGATGGGCCGTGCCCGCCAACATTAACGGGAGGTACCTGACGGCGACGTTGGGGTTGCCTCCGGCAATCTCCACCGCGTTGCCGTAGTCCTGCAACCATGTGGCTGGCTTGGCGGTGCCGTCATAGGGCTTGATGGTCTTGTCAATCCAGAAACCTTTGGGGTAAGTTGCGGACCGTATTGCAGGTCCAAAGCAACGTGGTCCTAGGTATGGTCCTTCCCGTGCCTCATGGATCTTATCGATCCACGAACGTGCATCGTATGACTCCGGGTTCTTCTTATTCTTGTCAACAGGGGACTTCTCCGCCATGGTGACTGCTTGGTGGTGATGGAGGTGGAGGTGGCGGTGGGTTAGCCTTCTTGCTGTTACCCTCCTTTGACGCCTCACGCCTGTCACAGTTGCTTGTCGAACGCGGAGGGTCATGGCGTGACCTGCTATTGTGTCCTTGGTTGTGCTCTCCGTCATGGCGGGTCTGCTCCGCGCTGTCGCGGATGACAATGCCGCACTGCTTTGGTGGGGGCATATCCGTACGATGGTGAGCCTTGTGATCTTTGCGATGTCGGGGGGATCGGGGCGGTGGCCATGGGCAACGAGGTCGGACCTTTTCTCCGTGGTTGGAGAATATGGGGATGGCATCCTTCCTGTTGCACGCATCCCTCCATCTTCGTTCTGATGAACCCATCTTGGACCCGACATCAAGAGGATATATGTACCTTGGCGGCTTATACTGGCTAGACTGGCAAAGCGCTGGGTCGGACTCAAGCCTCTGAGAGGTGGCCTTTTCCTGCTGCTTCACCGCCTTGGCCACTAGGTCATAGACCTGTTCCACTGCCTCAGGCGATCTATCCTACTCCATAAGGGTCTTGGCGACAGCGAGGTTAAAGAGTGGGGTGGGCATCACCTGTTTTCCTTCACTGTCAATGTATGGTTTGTCCTGTGTCGGCTTCGAGGGAGCCCATCCTAGGTTGCGCCGTACACCAGGATCATTGATGACGCGAGCCGGAGCTTTCTTGGCCTTCTTATGCTGTAGCAGAGTCTTGTACTCGGCCTCCATTGCTCTAGCTTTCTCTATGGAATTATGCGCGTTGAACAGATATCGATCTAGCTTAGAGCCTTGCTCCGCGATGGCCTGCGCTTCTTCCAGCAGCTGCCTGCGCTTCTCGTTAAGCTGAGTCATGTTCCGAATATGAGCTACGGTCAGTGGCTCAACGAGGAGATTGACGTACATCACTCTATCAGCTGGAGTAACTTGGGCAAAGAAGAGACGTAGACGGAGGCAAGTTTGCGGATGTGTTTGTTGCTCGGGCGGTGCCGAGTTCTCATGCTGTAATCGGGTTAGCGGAGGAGGCATGACCTTTGTGCGATCATCGTCGGCAACAATAAGTGGCCCCTTCCCCTTTTCCAGCGCTGTAGGCGGAGCTCGTCCGGGTTGATCTTCATCCATCGCCGTCCCAATGGTGACGAACACCTCTCGAGACGTGACGGCGTTCTTGGCTTGCTCGTCGCGCGTGTACTCCTCCTCCATCTCCTGCATGGCGGAGTCTAGTTCTTCTGGACTGAAATCTATCTCCTTTGAATCTGCACTGAAGTCAGCATAAAGCGCGTTAATAACAGAGTCGGAGGGTGCCAGGACTTCCTCAACAACGGGCGGTGGAGGTGCAACAGCAGCGACGATGACTAGAGGTGGCGGCGCAGCTGCGACGATGGCGGTCGGAGGCGGCGGCTGAATCGGAGGGGCTCCGTCAATGAGCGCAAGCGCTATCTGAGCCGCTGCTTCAGCCTCCGCGTAGTTGTTGACGGGGCTCACCATGCCTTCGAAGGTAAGGCGGCCTGACGCCTGCTGCCGTCTTAGAGAATGCCGGAGAAGCGTGCCATGGTCCAGTCCTTCCATAAAGTGATACATAGCATCATCATTGGGGTAGTGGGCCAGATCGGCTCGTATGCGGAGCCACCTGGCCAGGTAATCGCGGGGGTTTTCTCCCTCTCTCTGAATGCAACGCGCCAGATCGAAGATGGTAACCACGCCGGCGAACTTGGATCTTTTTTGTCCAGACGCACGGGCGAAGCCGGCGGACTTGCATCGATCTTCCACCGTTATATCCTGCACAGGGGCGGTTTGAGTGGGCCTTGAATTTTTCCGATCTTTGCCGGCAAACTCCAAGGAGAGATCCGACATCGATCCTTCCGCGAACGTATCCTGCCCATAGGCGGTCCGTGCGGGCCTTGATGCTCCTCCGACTCCCAGGGAACTAGTGCCTGAGTCGGTTTCGCCAATGAAGAGGTGGAAGTCTCCGATAGGAACAATCGAACACCGCATAGGGTTCTTTGTAACATCCCAAAAATACCAAACTTAGATCAGCAAACACTAATCATCAAGATTAGGGTTAACAAAAACTTTTCTAAATAAACTCATGAATGCATGTATATGTGTATGCATGGATTTTGAATTTCTTTAAAAACCACCTTGTTTGTGTGATCCATTGCTTGTAAAATGTTTCTTAGGTGAAATGAACATCATCTAAAACATTTCCCACACTTTCCTTAAAGACAAGTAAATCAAAACAAATATATTAAGTGAATGGTCATTTTTGCCAATTTAACTCCCATGCCTGCTTTGGCTGTCTCAAACTTTCAAAACCTAACAGAAACTTTTCTGGATCTTTGCACCCCTTGAATGTACTCATAACAGAGTATCAAGGCCCACTTTGTGATCATCCAGAAACTTTCAAATGCATAGTTTAAATGACAATTCAAAATTGAATCTTCTTCATATGGGAAGATCCCACTTTTTCAAAACCCACTCAAACAAGCTCAACTTTCAAAACCCAAGCATCTGCAGACTCACCAGCACCAATCTAGCAAACCCACCAAAAATCATTTCAAAATTCAAAACTTGATTTCATGCGGCCATTTCATCAAACAGGTTGTAGACACAAATCAAACAAAACATCAAACACTATAGTGTGCAGTGATTCTTGCCTAACTTGTTTCCTAGTTAGCTCACACACAGCCCAGTAGATCATCTAGAAAGTTTAGCCCAACACTAGCATCCCTTTGAGCTTGCCATTGCCATTAATGGTGAACAGCCGAGCACCCCAATGTCACCCCATTGTGGACAGCAAGCTAGAGGAAGAACTAGTCGTGCCAACCTTGTCTACGAGGTAGCCCACCGTCCACCTCCACTCATTGTCCCAGCCGCAAGCGTTGCCAAGCCTTGGACCACGCGCACAAGCCGCGCCCAGACCATGCCGAGCGTGCGCCAGAGCGCCACCCTCGACCAGCATCAACAGACCGCGCGTTGCCCTCGCCGCGTGCATACACGATCGCCATCAACCTAGGAGACCGCCAGACATCCCCATTTGCCGCCCCGTGCCGCACAGCCACCGGCCACCGTCGAAGACGCCGCCTCTGCAGCGCAGAGCACCGGCCGTTCCAGACCAAACCACACCGCCCCATGCCTCGCGACCATGTCGTTGAGCATCGCCAGGAGACACAGCACCGTCCCCTACCCTTGCCCATGCCAATAGCCACAGAACGCCCCCGACGAGCTCACCGTGCGCCCCGACGGTCCCCTCGCTCGACTATAAATAGAGGCCACCCCCGCTCGAATTCTTCACACCATCTCACTCCCCTCTCCTCACTGATCATGCCACACCATTCTCAGAGCAAGGCAAGCACCACCTCGCCGGAATTTCACTGGAGTCTGCCGCTGCCGGAGAAGAAAGGAGCCAGCGATTGGAGCCGCCCCAGGAGCTGCCGCGACCACCCCTGAGTTCGCCGTCACCTGCTCGCCCGCCTCGCCGACGCCAAGATTCCGGTGAGCCCCCAGTGACCCTCACTGGCCGCGCTAGGTTTCGTTCTCGCCGGAGTTGTCTCGCGTCGACGATGACTCCCAGCCGTTAGATTAGAATTAGATCGAACGATCCACGTTGCCCCATACCGCTTCGCCCAGCCCCGTGTCACTGACGAGTGGGGACACCCACTTAAGCAGCCCGCGGGAGCACTGCGCTTAGCAGGCCGGCCCGTTAGAATTTCCCGCGCAGCCCAGTTATTCAAATTAAATCCTTTTCTATTTCAATTCAAACACACTTCTGTACTCAACTTCAAAAATCAACCCAGATTGATTCAGTGCACCAATTTGAATGAAACCAATTTTGTTGGAAAGGTCTGTGAATGCTGAATCCAAGCCCGTTTGATTCAAGTCATTTGGATCTATAGATCACCCCTGGTAAAAATAACAAGGCAGAAGCTTTTCTGCATTCAAACATTTTTCAATTTTAAACCATATTAGCTTTTGAGTTGATTCCAACTCTCAAAAATCACATTTAACCATACCTTTCAGAATATATAAAAATATATAGGTTTACTTGCAGAAATATTGTTCAAGTAATAAAAGAATGCTTCATAAGCATTTCTAGCCACTTTAATTAATTAAAATAAAATGGTAAAACCTTATTAAATTGTGACACCACTTTAAATCACATTCCCATGGACTACAATATGTGGTGATGACATGTGTCAACATGATCCCATGTTTAGTTTGGAGAATATTAAATCTTAAGTAATTTTTCAATGAGTAGAAATTACTTTTGTAAAAATAAAAAGATTTAAACCAAGCCTTAACCTTGTAATGTTAGAGATGATGCTAGATCATATATAGGACCCTTGTGTGTGATGATTGCAAGTAGTTAAGTATTGTTTGGTGATTTTGTACCTCGTATTTATTCATAGACGCTAGTACCGACCAAGGATACGAGGAGGAAGGAGGATACTACGAAGAGGAAGCCGAGGAGAACTTCAACCACTGCTCTGCACAAGGCAAGCTTATATTGACACTGATGCAATCTAGTAACTATGCAAGCTTATACTGATATTTATGCAAGCTAACCCTTGCAAGATACCCTACTGATGCCACAAACCCATACTTGTGATATGACTACTATATGCCTTAAGCATATGTGAGCATACCCACTTGGTAAACCAAATCCTAGTTTTATGTGCAAGCTTCTTACTTTATTTCTTTATCAAAGCTTACTTAGAGTCTACCTAAGAGTTTGGTAGATACTAGACAGTTGTGCTGAAGGTTGCATAAAGAGCATAAAATTTGGCCTAAGCTAGATAACCTTGATGTCATCCTAAGGCATGAGCTTGAACTTAGTTAAAACCCCACTAGTTTACCACCCCACATCAGTGCTTACCCCCACCTGTAGATGCTAGTGCTAAGCATAAAACTTGATCAACTTTAGATGGGAATACTTGGTGGAAAAATGGTTATGAAAACCTTGGAATGATGGATCATTCTATTGAAATGTTTTGGACATGTGTTTCCAAACACTTGATGATTTTGGTGATGAAAATGTTGAGGCATGAGCCTTAGCCCTTCATAAAACTGATGGTTGTCTGGATGCGATACCATTCCAATTTTATCGTACAACCACAATACCCGAAGATTGGGTAGGGCTTGACTGGAAACTTATATTCCTTAGTATTAGTTCCCTCACGGCCAAGGTCTGAGCTGAGGCTACCTTGTGAAGATTGTCCACCTGTGCAGTACCCAAGATGACAGTTGGTCATGGTTGGGAGGCTAAACTCACAGGAGAGGTGCTTATACTAGGGCGTGTAATCGAAAGGTTAGGATTTATTATCCGCATACTAAGTATGTGAATTCAGGATTTGTTCGTGACGGATGTATCGAATGTTTTGGTGAAAGTGTACAATCTCTGCAGTGTCAAACTATTCGAATAGCTGCGTCCGCGGTTATGGACAGTTGGAGTGGCCATACTGTTCCCCCGTCAGACTTTTCAAAATGACTTGTGAAACAAATTGAGACTTTGACTTGACCACAACAGAGTTGTGACCTGAATTACAAGATCCCACTTAGGAGTTATAAAATTGTGACTAGCTTTGGAACTGAGTAGAGATAAACCTGGCTTTTTGCAAAACAACCCTAGAGCCTAGTGTCCTATTATCCAAAAACCCCTTACCTGTTAGTATTAGTTTGCGAGTACTTAAAGAGTACTCATGGCTTTGTCCTGCTATTCCATGGCGACTATGAAGAGGAGTACCTGGAAGATGGACCCCAGGAAGGTTACGACAACTAGGATCATCTCCCATCGTCAGCATTGCCTGTGACCCTGAAGATGGAGCTTCGCCTAGGCTACCGTTATTATTACGTATTCCACTGCTTGAAGTTGTATTAAGAACTGGATCATGAGATCCCTGTTTGTGTAAGAACTTATGTATCGTTGTAACGGATGATGTACTATGGTATCCAATTATGTTATGTCTCGCAAAAATGGTAATCCTAGGATTGCGATGTATGGCATAACATGCATCTAGGATTAAAAATCCAGGTGTTGACATTCGTCTTCGCCGGGATCCAAAACTCGTCGGGAGGGACGATCGGAACGTTGCCGGAGAAGAGAACACGACCGATGGCTACGGTTTTGCCGATTCCCGCGAAGATCTTGTTCCTCGCCCGCTGAAGAGCCTGAAGCGCCTCTTGCCCCATGGTGGGCGCCAACTGTCGTGGTATTGCCGACGAGTACGCCATGGAGGGGTCCTCACAGTGTGTGTTTAGAGACGTGGGGGAAGGCGGACGGTTGACGGGTATGAGGTAACACAGCTTACCCAGGTTCAGATCCCACAACGGTGGCAGAATCCTACTCCTGCTATAAATCACTATAAGGAAAATACGCCGAGTTACATGGATTGGTTCGCTGTACGAGGTTGTCTGTGTACGTCTGAGATTGTCTGAATTTGTGCTCTAAAGGCTCCCATAGGCCCGACTTATATAGTCACCAGGTCCTAGGGTTACAGGGAAAAGTCCTAGCCGGACAAGTTATAGAGTCCTACACTGTCTATTACTAGTCTTGTGTATCTTGCACTCCAAGGCTCTGGGTATGTCAGTGACTCCAACCGTAGCCTTCCTTTATCCGGCATGGGCCTCCCTTCTGGATCCATCTAACTGGGCCGCCCAGCAGGCCATAGGCCATGCTACCAACTGTGGGCCACCCGGGTTATCCGGATAGGAAACATGCTATGAGGATACCCATATAGCATATCCCCAACAGCAGGCCGGCTATGGAAAAATTTATGGCCACTCCTCATATTGCTTACTTAAAGATGAAGCGGCCAGGTCCGTGCGGAGTTATCACAGTTGAGGGAGACTACAAGAGATCTATTGCATGCGCCTCGGCCGGATCTTCGCTGGCCGAGTAACTGGTCATAGCACAGGAAAAGCATCAAATGATGTAAGTTGCAGCATTGGCCAAGGCAGCACAAATGTCTATGCCGACACTCACTAACCCGCATGGCAGTGTATCTTTCTAAGCCACCAAGGAAACAAAGAAGATATAGGTTGATAAGGCCTTCCCAGAGCGCACAGTTACCATTGGTGTTAGGCTATCTGACAAATAGGAAAGCGAGCTCACCAGATTCCTCCGTGAGAACCGGGATATCTTTGCACGGTCCACAACAAGACCTGAAGGGAGTTTCAAGGGAGCTGGCTAAGCACTCTCTTCATGTAAGGCTAGATGCCAAGCCGATGAAGCAACCCCTCCGCCGCTTCGCTGAAGATAGGAGGAAAGTGATTGCCGCCGAGATAGTCGGGCTCTTGGCTGCCGGGTTTATCATGGAAGTACTGCACCCAGATTGGTTGTCAAATCCAGTCTTGGTCAAAAAGAAAAAGGATGACCCGAACGTGGCAGTGGTGTGGCGCATGTGTATTGATTACACGAACCTCAATAAGGCGTGTCCAAAAGATCCATTCTCCCTGCCACGGATCGATCAAGTCATTGACTCTACTGCCGGGTGTGAGCTATTATCATTTGTGGATGCGTATTCTAGTTTCTACCAGACACCACTGAATCCGAATGATCAAATAAAGACAGCTTTTATCACCACGTATGGGGCTTATTGCTATCGAACTATGACATTCGGATTGAGAAATGCATGTGCAACATACCAAAGATGCATGCAAAAATGCTTGCAAGATCAACTGGACAAAAATGTTCAAGTATACGTGATGATGTTCGACGTGTCACTTCGTTGGTAACCCCAAACGCATGGTGTGAAGAGCAAGCAGCAAGTTTTCCCTCAGTTGAGACCGAAGTTATCGAATCAGAAGGAGGAAGGAAACGTCACACAGGTGTTGCAAGCAACATGGAGAGCTGCACAACACAAACTCAAGACTTTGCCCCAACGAATCAGTGAGGTTGTCAAGCTCACCGGTTTGCTGTAACAAAGGATTAAACGTATGGTGTGGAAGGTAATGGTTTGAAGCAAGTAAACATGTAAGAGTGGAAGATGTATCAATGGTAAAGATTGGACCGGGGTCCATAGTTCACTAGAGGTGCTCTCCTTAGATAAACAACATGGCATGAAGGGTAAACAAATTACAACAAGGAAATTGACAGGAACTGAGCAAGGCATAACAATGCAATTACTAGTCAGAAAGATCCTATGAGATTTGATTGGGCAATACAACAAGATACATAGACCTCCATCCAACTGCATCTATGACTAGAAGTCCACCTTAAGGTTATCATCCGAACCCCCTCCAGTATTAAGTTGCAAGCAATAGACAACTGCTTTAAGCAAAGTGTGTAAGGTAAATAGTCCACATGTTCCATGAACAAGAGACCGTTGTTTTCTCCCTAGTAGCAACAACACATCTAGAACCGAAGAGATTATTTTCACTTCCCTTGGAAACTAGAGGCATGAACCCACTATCGAGCATAAATACCCCCTCTTGGAGTCACTAGCAACTACTTGGCCAAGATAAGTACTAACAACGGAGAGCATGCAAGATCACAAACAACACAGACATGATAGAATCATAAAGACAAAACCATTAATCAAACCAACATAATAATCTCAATATCCATTGGATCCCCGCAAACACAACATGCATGATTACAAATAGATTAGATCTTGGTCATGAGCGGAGCTCACAAGATCTATACATGAAAGAACAAAGGAGGAGATACAACCATCTAGCTACTACATGGACCCATAGTCCAAGGTGGAACTACTCACGCATCATATCGGAGAGAAGGCCTTCGAGATGATCACCCCTCCGGCAGGGTGCTGGGACGAACTTTAGATCCCCCCGATCTAGGGACGATGGTGGCGGCGGCTACAGACGGTTTCGTTGATATTTGATCGGGTGCTTAGGGTTTCTGCATCGGGGGCTTCTTATAGGCAAAGGGGGAGGCCGAGGAGGCGACCAGGGGGGTCAAACCCTACCTAGGCACGGGCCCACCCCTGTCCGCACCTGGGGGGGGGGGGGGGGTGGCCGCCCTGGAACGCTTCCTTGTCTCCCCTCTAGACTTCTTGTTCCCCAAGGAAAGTAATTGACTTTGGCGTTTGTCCCGTCCAATTCCAATAATATTTATTTACTAACTTTTCTGAAACCAAAAAACAACAGAAAACAAGCATCTGACACTGTTGCAACTTGTTAATAGGTTATTACCAGAAAACATGTAAAAAGCACCTCAATGTGTAGACAAGTGAAGCAAAGCAGATACTTAACAAGCATAGAGCATTAAGTTTCCGATGTATCAACAACCCCAAGCTTAACTCCTCTTGTCCTCGAGTAGGTAGGTGATAAAAGAATAATTTTTGAGGTGACATGCACCCTCATAATAAAGATCCAACCATTTGCAAGCATTGAAAGCTGGGATCAAAGAACTCTAAATATGTGCATGAAAGATGGAGTTATAACAATAGGACATAGTAACTATGCATGCAACATGAAAGGCTACAAATAAAGATCATGAATAACATGCATTGAAAAACATTTGTTTGTTTCACATACAGAAAACATAGCATAGTGGCAATCAGCTTGTCCCTCATAGAGTAGCAATCTAGATGCATAGGACACCTTCAAAGTTCACAAGGGTGACTAGAAACAAATAGCACAAGAACAAGTAATATCACAATGTGCCTGGCCTTGTTGAGTAGGTTTGTGAGTCGTCTAGGCGAAAAAGCCTTACCATTATATCAAGTGATGAAAAAATCAGACAAATTCACATGGACACAGCAAGCTGATAGCTCTTTCCATGAACTCAAGAAGATGTTGGCAACAACACCAATATTAGCCTCACCACTATCCAATGAGCCAATGCTGCTCTATATCGGAGCAACCAATAGAGTTGTCAGTGCGGTAATAGTGGTAGAACGTGAAGAAGAGGGCAAATCAAAGGCCAGTTTATTACCTGAGCGAAGTGCTCTCTATATCAAAACAAAACTACCCCCATTACCAAAATTTGACGTATGGGGTGTATATGGCAGCAAAGAAGCTGAAGCATTATTTCCAAGAACACCCAATCTCAGATATATTGGGAAGCAAATATGCCAGTGGACGAGTGGCAAAATGGGCCATAGAGCTAGCACCATACACTCCACAATATGACAGGCGAGACGCAATTAAATCTCAAGCTGTAGCTGATTTCTTCGTGGATTGGATGGAAATGCAATATGAACCACCACTGCCAGACCTGAATTACTGGAGGATGCACTTTGACGGATACAAGACAAAGATGGGTCTGGGTGCCGAGATAGTACTTACATCACCAAAGAAAGATCAGCTCAAATATGTGTTGCAGATCCACTTTGCGGCATCCAATAATGTAGCCGAGTATGAAGCAGTCATCCATGGGATAAAAGTGGCCAAGGAGATTGGCATCAAAAAATCATATGCTTCGGAGGCTCGTATTTGGTTATCCAGCAGGTATCTAGGCATTGGGATGCATTGGATGCAAACATGGCACTATATCGTTTTCATGTGCAGCATATTTCGGGATACTTTGACGGGTGTGAATTTCATCACATACCCATAGCAGAGAACGAAGCAGCTGATGTATTATCCAAGGTAGGCTCATCTCGGCAAAGCAATCCCACCAGGAGTAGCATTGGAACATATCAGAAAACCATCGATCAAGCCATCACCAGAATCCGAGTCAATATTCATCCTGGCAAGCCAGGATTCAGACGCTATGCCAATGGACATTGATACAGGGGCAGGTTCGAGTAACTCGGGGACTGTACCATCTAACCTAGGAGCTGCCGAATCACACTCGGGGACTCCTCAGGTTATGTCGGCAGAACATATGTCAGCTAAGCCAATGGAATTTTATGGACAAATATATCTGGCACCGGTGATACCAGCCTGTGCGCAACCAATATCCAACTACTCGAGATATGGAATCTTGCCTGATGATGAGGTATTGGCAAGACAAACAAAAAGAAGGGCAAAGTCATACACAATAATTAACAAGGAGATGTCCAAAAGAAGTGTGACCAGCGTATTGCAATGTTGCACAAGTCTAGAGAAAGACCAAGAAATACTATTGGATATTCACCAAGGAGAATGCGTGCACCATGCCTCGTCAAGAGCATTGGTAGCCAAGGCATTCCGACATGGATTCCACTGGCCAAGTGCACTGGCGGAAGCGCAAGACCTAGTGAGGAAGTGCAACGGATGCCAACGTTATGCGTCAAAGTCACATTTACCAGCATCTGAGTTAAAAACTATACCAATCACCTGGCCATTCGCAGTATGGTTCTTGGATATGGTAGTACCGTTCAAACTAGCGAGGGGCAGCATGACTCACATACTGGTAATGGTTGACAAGTTCACAAAATGGATAGAAGTGAAGCCCATTAAAAACTATATGGAAAAATAGTTGTCACATTCCTAAAAGAAATAATCCTGAGATATGGTCACCCTCACAGTGTAATCACAGATAATGGCACAAACTTTGCCGAAGGAGCATTTGCTCGCTTCTGTGGGAAAAAATGAATAAGACTCGACATAGCGTCAGTCACCCATCCAGAATCAAATGGACAAGTTGAACAAGCTAACGGCTTAGTTCTATCTGGGATAAAACCCCGTCTAATGGAACCACTCCAAAGATCACATGGTTGCTGGATCGAGGAATTACCCTCAGTACTATGGAGCTTGAGAATAACTCCGAATCGATCAATAGGCTATACGCCATTCTTCCTTGTCTATGGGGCGGAAGTAGTTTTACCTGTCGACATAGAACATGACTCGCCAAGAGTGAGGCAATACTCGGAAGACGAGGTAAAAGAAGCCCGAGAAGATGGAGTTGACTTACTCGAAGAAGCAAGAGAATTGGCATTATCCAGAGCCGCCATATACCAACAAAGTCTCCGACGCTATCACAGCCGGAAAGTTTAACCTTGTGTTTTCCGAGAAGGGGATATGGTGCTCAGACTAGTGCAACACACAACTGGGATGCATAAACTATCACCCCCATGGGAAGGACCATTCATCGTAAGCAAAGCACTGCACAATGATTCATATTACCTAATAGATGCTTGTGAAGCACAAAAGAACAAGGCGGACATATCAGGTGACGAGACCAAAAGGCCATGGAATGTGGCATTGCTATGTCCTTTCTACACTTAGAGAAGCAATGTATGTATCTCTCAAACTCTCATATGTCGGATACTTATGCCGTCTATGTGCTACTAATAAAATGGTATGACTCAAAAAACTGACTCGGGGACTGCCCCTTACGTTTATTCTTGAAAATTCTATGTGAGCTGGCGTTGACACTTAAACTTATCCCAGAATAAGTAATATTTACTCGTATAGAATCAACTCTTCGACTATGGTGTTGTTCGAAAACAAGGCTTCATGGCAAGCAAGAGGAAAATATCAATGACGAGTAAACATGAACACCTGATAAGTAAAAGGGAAAACGTGAGTTGGCTCTATGTATGCCTTTAACTAACCCATTGCAGGATATATTAGTTTGTATGTCGAATGACCCTAGGTCAAGTCGTCTAGTTTCATATCCGCTAACTGAATCCTTACAACTTTGAGACTCTAATGTCGAACGCCAAAAAAGGTAGACAAGAGCCAAATTCAAGGAAAAAGGAAATGACAAATGAAACTCGGGGACTTGCCCCTGGATGATTGGCAATTAGAGCAAAATAAAAGTTTAAACCTTAGTAAGGCGCACACCCAAAATAAGTGCACTGTATATTACATCTGCACCCGGCATACCGGGGATCTCATCAGAATTAAGTGTTTTTTATCACTAGCTTAAGAAATAGCTGGACTCGAGGGAGCATTCTTAGGGCTGAAGCTAGGAGCATTGTCTGGAGCACTGGTCGGATCAACTGCATCTGCCGAGTCTGCCACGTCTAACTCGGTGATCTCACTATCGACATCATCATCTTCGGCTATCTCGGCAAGCGGCTCGGCAAGGTCGAGGAAGCTGGGCCCATTGCACCAGGCGTGCACCAGAGCATACTCTACCATGGCATAGGATCGCTCTTGACGTTTCTTGATGAGATTAGGCTCGAGGATCCACTTGCCTTCGGTCCTCATATGCTTAAGAACATCAAGGTTGATGTCCTCGTACCATGAGATCGCAAAAGCAAGGGCCTTCTCCGCTGCAGCATGGTCAGCCGACTCGCGACATTGATCCAGCCTTTCCTCAGTGAGAAGCAAGTTGGAAGCCAAGGGATCAATGAGCGTGGGCGCATCTTCATCCGGCCAGAGCATCCTAAATGCATGCATTGGTGACTTAAGCAAGTCGACACCGCATGACTTCAGAGTGGTTGCACGCTCTGAAAGGGCTACCAGATGCTCATCAATGGTGATCTCGCCGTCAGCTAGAGCTCTAGATTTGGCTCAAACCTTCTTCATTGCCCTCAAGGCGAACATCTCAGCCTCACGGAAGTTCTCTGCAAACACGAAGGAACATCAAAAACAATGGAAAGGGGCAAATAATAAGAATATAAGTATAGTGAAAAGAGTAAGAACTCACTACCGAGAAATGAGTTGATTGCACCAAGCTTGTTCTGCGAGATCTTAGCCTTGGCTTGAAGAGATTACAGGTCCTGATGCACCGACTAAACTGCCAACACGGCCTTCTTGAGCAGTTGGTTAGTCTTTTCAGCACTGGCAGCATGCTGGCGAGCTTTCTCGGCAAGTTCTTCGTGCAGGCCCTTCACCTCGGACTGGTGCTTCTGCTCCATATCCGCCACCTGCTGCCTCAGCTGAGTCACCTCGTCTCGCTCCTTTTAGAGCTCAATCCGGTGCTTCTCTGCTTGTTCAGAACATGTGACTCGTCAATAACAGCAAGTTATCTCGGGTTAGCCTATAACATCCTCGCCTGATAATGCTGAGTTCATGTGTATAGTGACAATCCCTAGATCAGTTCACTGACACACACAGTACAGATGAATACCAAAGAATTTAACAGTGCATCATAAATAACGAATTGATCCAGAATTTGCAATTATTACAATAATGCTTAGGACGCAGGCTAGCTCAAATAGTTCAATAGCAAACGGAAGCATAAACATATATTAGACTCCATCTTCAATTGCCCACAAGCGAACAAACATTGAGTGGAGAACCGCAACCTATTCAATCACTCAGAATCGGAATATCCTGCAACATAAAACGTAGCAGCCCCGAAGGGTTAATACATGGAATGTATGGCAAGTAGCACTAAATAGGAAGACATTAGACTTAGCAACTACATGCTTATTTGGCTGGTGGAGCTGTGGCTAGCTTGAATTTTCCAAACACTTTTTCCTACTTTATTAAACCAATTTCGATTCACAACAACCCATTGAGTTCACCCATCAAGTTTTAGAAATCACAAAATAAGGATGAGCGAGAGTATGTCATAGTATCAATATCAAGCAACTCATTTGTCCGTAACCGGGGACACGGCTAAGCACTTAGTTTATATACCCTACAGGGGTTTGTACACTTTACCCATGTGACTTGGACATCCCAGCTCGTACCACCACACTCATATTGTGTGATGATAGGGAGAATCCCAAAAAGAGACCGTTCGAGAGTAGATCCCCAAACCCCACTGCGCACCGGTCCCAACCTACCATTCACTACATCTCTGGCTACGCTGGGTTCGGGTCACCACGACCTACTGAGTCCAACCAGCCACCCATTCTCACTGGCACATGGTCGCACACGTAAGATACTAGAATAAAGACAACTAATCCTTCTTAGTACCCTGGGCGGCATTCCCCACCATTATTCACACTCCAATGACTAATCCAGCCACTCCGCCCAGGTAGTTCATTCACATTATATTGTTTTAGTAGAACAAAATCTTTACTTTACCAAAGCATAAGCCCTTCCTTGTATCTACAGCAATGCTAATCACATCTACCATACGGGAGCTCAACTACAAAGGATTTCCCTACCACAATACATACGATATAACATAGCATATTAATACCTACACATGTAGCTACAAAAATACAATACAAATGCACAAGGGAACATAGTAGGACAAATTCATGATACAAATAGCAACTACTTGCCTTGGTTGTAGCTGAAGTCGTTCAAGCACTCGTTGCAATCACACACGTTGCACTTCTCGCAATCTATCGAATCAAACAATTGTATACCACATAAACAACCATACAACCATAAACAAATGCACAAATTCATGCATGACAATTTAATAAATCATAATGGTTTTTGTTTTAGTTCTCTAAACCATAATGAAGTATATGATGCATGCAAGAGATCGGTTAATGCAATGGGGTATTTGTTATTAATAATTACTTGCCATTATTGGTGTTTTAACAGATCTGTTGTAACTTCTATTCTCATTGTCGAATTAAATTTGGATCTAAAGTGTACTGGATAGAGGGCATTAATATGAACCAGTAGGCATTGGATTCACCCTAATCGTAGTTATAAATCTTTTCTTATGATTTAAATAGTGCTTAATGGATTTTAAATCATTTAAATAGTTTATTTTGTCTAAAATCAAACTAAAATCATATCTATAATCTTCAAGGGATTGTGATTCCAGGCACACCTCATTTGCAATTTTCTGAGTGGTAAATATTTTCTTATGATTTTATTACTCTAAAAAGGCCATTAAACCATTTATTTAATTGCTGCAAAACCTTACAATAAAGGTTTTAAAAAATTGCGTATTGATGATCTACACACAATTGTGAATCCATAGGTATATTATTTGCGATTTTTGGACCAGTAGATCTTTTACTATGAATTCATTAATCTAAAAGAGCATTAAAAATAATTGAATTATTACAGTAAACACTTACTGTAAAAGTTAGATCCAATTTGATATTGATATTCTACTCAATTTTATGAATCCATTGATATATTATTTGCGATTTTTGGATTTACCAATCTATTTATACGAATTTTACAAGGTTAATACATTTCCTGTAAATTTTATTCAATTCTATTTCTCTTATTGCCCAGTCAACGCTGACTAGCCAGTCAGCACTGACGCAGCTGACGCGGGCGCCACGCGGCATAATGCCCCTGGCCGGTACCGGTTCGGTGGATACTTCTAATCCTGGGCGTCCATCGGGGATCGGACGGCTGAGAGCAAAATCATCTAGGTTCACCGGTGCTGGCGGCATTAGGCGGCGACGGCTCGGGAGGTCGACAACGGCGAGGTTCCGACGGTCCTTAGGCACGGGGGAGTATCGTACCCGTAGCAGTGCTGGACGAAGAGCTCGAGGGTTCACTCGCCCTTGAGCGATTCCTTCTTTGCGGTCGGCAATGGAGGATCGGAGGTGGCGGCGCCTTCGAAGCTCCAGACGAATCGTGGCCACGTTAGGGGTCTGCAGAGAGGGGATATGGGTCAGGTCAAAGTGTATCAGTAAGAATAATTTCATAGAAGGGAAGGATAGGGCGCGGGCTCGCTGCACCTTCGGTGGCGAGGTCGATCTGAGCAACGACGGCGGCGAGATAGGGGAACTCCGGGGCGGCGCTAGGGTTTGAAGAAAAATTCAAAAAGCGATGGCGATTATTGGGAAGGTTTATATGGAGAGGGGAGGTGCAGAGGGGCAAACCAATTGAGAGATAAACGGCCAGATTCAGAGAATTTTGCGGCGGCAGTTTGTACTGGCCTCGATCTCTTCCTGGGTGGAAGACGACCTGGTGGGTCCCGCCTAGCAGTGAGAGAGAGGGCGCGGGATGCTGCTAGGCTGTGTGGGCCGCTGGCTGCGCTGCCGCTACGTTGCGCGCTGCTCGTAGGAGAGGCGCGTGGCAGATAGGAGGGTGAGGCAGGTGGGCTAGGCCGGGAGGGCTCGCCGGGTAGATTAGTCTAGTTATTTTTTTACTTTCTGTTTCTTTTATTCTTTTCCATTTTCTGTTTTCTTTAATAACTTTTGAGTTACAACTCCAAAAGATTTGATTTTTGACTTCAAATTTTTCTAAAAAACAAAGGATCAACTGAGTGTCCTTTTTGCAATATTTGCACTAGTTTGTAAATAGTGGATTTACCAATCATGTATATTCCTTTTGTAGATGCAATTCAGTAATTCAAAAATAGGGTTTGAAAATCCAAAAAAAATATGAATGCAAAATGCAATTCTCATGCAATGCAAATGCAATTTTTTTCTAGTCCCAAATTCTAAAATCCTGGGATGTGACAGACTAACCCCCTTAAGATGAATCTCGTCTCGAGATTCGGAATGGCTAGCAAGGTTATGTGTGTTATTGTCGAGGCTAATCCCCTTAAGATAACTGAACATGGCATCTCCAACATCTAATACTCAATTGTGGAATCTAGTGCTAGCTATCAATCCTTTCAAGTGGGTTCTCTTCAACAGATCCTCTAAGTAACTCCATATGTAACTATTCTTATCCATAAATACCTCAATATTAATGAAGACGATGCCCCAGTATTGAAAACATTATGACTGTGACAGATGAATTAGCAAGAACTTACTAGTCACACGACATGGCTTGTAGCGTTCTTTCCCCATGCTCACATGGTTCACAGTTGCCTTCGGGGGTGAATCTGGTTTAGCTCCATCTTCAATCTTCTTCTCCGGGCAGTTATCAGCATAGTGTCCCATCTTATTGCACTTGAAGCATTCCATAGTGCTGAGATCTCGATTTCCATTGCGGTGATAGTCATTGCCTCCGTTGTGGTTGTGTCCATTGCCTCCATGCTTGTGATGTCCATAATTCCCATTACCATCATGGTAGGTACGCTTATGGTGTGATCCTGAATTGTGATCATTGTATTTCCTCTTCGTCGTTCCACTTGCTTGTGCTTTCCTTCTAGAATTCTGGCCTTGTCCACCAGCTCTTGGAAAGTGGGGTTGTAGACCACAGACAACTGTAGCGAGATCTCATCACTAAGTCCATCCAGGAAACTCTCTCTCCTCATCAGTGTCAACATCTTCAGGGGCATAACGCAACAGGTTGTTGAACTCCTCTATGTATTCAACCACAATGCGGTTGGTCTGGCGCAAGTTGTGGAACTCCTTCCTCTTCAGACTCAGAATTCCTGAAGAGTCATGGTTGGTCCTGAATCCTTCTTCAAACATGGCCCAAGTAACAATATCTAGTGGGTGGGTGATCTGGAAAGTATCCCACCAAGAAGCAGCTGGTCCCTCTAGTAGGTGAGCAACAAACCTCACCTTCTCAGCATCAGTGCATCCAACAGTCACTAATCTTTGTTCACAGAGCGCAACCAGTCAAGAGAAATCATAGGTTTAGGTGCAGTGGAGAAGTTAGCTGTCCTCGGTTTCAGAAACCTGGTGAGAGCATCCTCCTGTGGCTGGTTGTTCCCATTGTTATTGTTGTTGTTGTTGTTGTTGGTGGTGGTGGTGGTGTTGTTGTTGTTGTTGTTCTGGGCAGCCATGAATTGTGTCATCACCTGAGCTAGCTGTGCCTGTGCTGCTATCAGTTACTCCATCTCAGTGGGTTGGCGACGGGGCGGCATCTATTGGGACAGCATAGATAAGTTATAGATAGAAAGACTAGGGAAGTATTACTATCCATAACTATATAAAGCAAACAATTGGCACACAAGCAAACAATGATTGCAAACAACACTCAAGACATAATAGTTTTATTTATGTTCCAGAAGTTTTGTTTTAGTGGCATACCATCCACAAATTAGTTTTCCATTGACTAATATTCGTTTGGGGGTGAACCTACAATCATAAAGGCAATGGACAGAATCTGTCCAGAAACTACAGCAGTGTTCAAGAATTTTTCTGGGAACCTTAAACTCATCAGAAATTTTAGCCAATTTTTATACATATAGTACAAGAAGTTTAGCACCAAACCCTATTTTTTCAGATTTTTCCCAGTTACCAAAAAAACATGAAGAATCGTACAGTACAGCAGGTTCAGCAGAAAACTGCAGCAGGAATATCACGAATTTCTAATCAAAACCTTCATTAACATATTATGGAATCTCACAAAAATATTCTGGAACTTTAAGGTATCAAATAGCACAATCTAAGCATAATAAATCAACTATCCAACAAGTTCTTACCACAATCGATTGCTATATCTAAATGAGATCATGACAAAATATATGGTGGTCATCATCTAACTATTCTTTAATCTTGCACTTTCTTGCACAAGTGGTCATCAACAAGTTTGAACAAGACGAGATTAGAAAATATAGATGAAGGATTACAATAATCTAATAAGTACAAAATTATGAGTTCATTTCTAGAGAGATCCTTCTATATTTCAAATGAGAATTGAAGTGATAAGACGATACTATACAGAAGTGTAAGAAGAGAATAGACAGTATCAAATAGTGTTTATAGTTTCATATGGCTTTCCTATTCCATTGCTAGGTCACGATCCTACAGTCAACGCACTGCTCTGATACCATCCTATAACACCCTCGCCTGATAAGACTGAGTTCATGTGTATAGTGTTAATCCCTGGATCAGTTCACTGGCACACATAGTACAGATGAATACCAAAAAATTTAACAGTGCATCATAAATAAAGAATTGATCCAGAATTTAAAATTATTAAAATAATGCTTAGCACGCAGGCTAGCTCAAATAGTTCTATAGAAAACGGAAGCATAAACATATAGTAGACTCCATCTTCAATTGCCCACAAGCGAACAAACATTGAGTGGAGAACCGCGACCTATTCGATCACTCAGAATCGGAATATCCTGCAACATAAAATGTAGGAGCCCCAAAGGGTCAATACATGGAATGTATGGCAAGTATCACTAAATAGGGAGACATTAGACTTAGCAACTACATGCTTATTTGGCTGGTGGAGCTGTGGCTAGCTTGCATTTTTCAAACACTTTGTCCTACTTTGCTAAACCAATTTTGATTCACAACAACCCATTCAGTTCAGCCATCAAGTTTTAGAAATTACGAAATAAGGATGAGCGAGAATATGTCATAGTATCAATATCAAGCAACTCATTTGTCTGTAAACGGGGATACGGCTAAGCACTTAGTTTATACACACTATAGGGGTTTGTACACTTTACCCATGTGACTTGGACAACCCAGCTTGTACCACCACACTCATATTGTGTGATGATAGGGAGAATCCCAAAAAGAGACCGTTCGGGAAGTAGATCCCCAAACCCCACTACGCACCGGTCCCAACCTACCATTCACTACATCTCTGGCTATGCTGAGTTCGGGTCACCACGACCTACTGAGTCCAACCAGCCACCCATTATCACTGGCACATGGTTGCACACATAAGATACTAATAAAGACAACTAATCCTTCTCAGTACCCTGAGCGGCATTCCCCACCATTATTCACACTCCGATGACTAATCAGCCACTCCGCCCAGGTAGTTCATTGACATTATGGTTTTTTAGTAGAACAAAACCTTTACTTTACCAAAGCATGATCCCTTCCTCATATCTACAGCAATGCTAAGCACGTCTACCATACGAGAGCTCAACTACAAAGGATTTTCCTACCACAATACATAGGATATAACATAGCATAGTAATACCTACACATGTAGCTACAAAAATACACTAAAAATGCACAAGGGAACATAGTAGGACAAATTCATGATACAAATAGCAACTACTTGCCTTGGTTGCATCTGAAGTCGTTCAAGCACTCGTTGCAATCACACACGTTCCACTTCTCGCAATCTATCGAATCAAACAATTGTATACCACATAAACAACCATACAACCATAAAAAAATGCACAAATGCATGCATGACAATTTAATAAATCACAATGGTAGTTGTTTTAGTTCTCTAAACCATACTGAAGTATATGATGCATGCAAGAGATGGATTAATTCAATGGGGTATTTGTTATTAATAACTACTTGCCATTATTGGTGTTTTAACAGATCTTTTGTAACTTCTGTTCTTATTGTCGAATTAAATTTGGATCTAAAGTGTACTGGATAGATGTCATTAATATGAACCAGTAGGCGTTGGATTCACCCTAATCGAAGTTATAAATCTTTTCTTATGATTTAAATAGTGCTTAATGGGTTTTAAATCATTTAAATAGTTTCCATTGTCTAAAAATCAAACTAAAATCATATCTGTAATCTTCACGGGATTGTGATTCCAGGTGCACCTCATTTGCAATTTTTTGAGTGGTAAATATTTTCTTATGATTTTATTACTCTAAAAAGGCCATTAAACCATTTATTTAATTGCTGCAAAACCTTATTATAAATTTTGAAACAATTGCATATTGATGATCTACACACAATTGTGAATCCATCGGTATATTATTTGCGATTTTTGGACCAGTAGATCTTTTACTATAAATTTATTAACCTAAAAGACCATTAAAACTAATTGAATTATTACAGTAAAGACGTACTATAAATGTTAGATCCAATTTGTTACTCAATTTTATGTATCCATTGATATATTATTTGCTATTTTTGGATCTACCAATCTATTTATACAAATTTTATAAGGTTAATAAATTTTCTGTAAATTTTATTCAATTCTATTTCTCTTATTGCCCAGTCAACGCTGACTAGCCAGACAGCACTGATGCGGATGACGTGGGCGCCATGCGGCATAATGCCACTGGCCGGTACCGGTTCAGTTGATGCTTCTAATCATGGGCGTCCATCGGGGATCGGACGGCTGAGAGCGAAATCATCTAGGCTCACCATCTTTGGCGGCGATGGGCAACGGCGGCTTCGAGGTCGGCGAGGTTCGGCAGATCCTTAGGCACGGGGAGTAGCGTGCGGCGATCTTTGCATGAAGAGCTCGAGGGTTCACTCGCCCTTGACCGATTCCTTCTTTGCGGCTGGCAATGGAGGATCGGAGGCGGCGGCGCCTTCGGAGCTCCGGCGACGAATCGTGGCCACGTTAGGGGTCTGCAGAGAGGGGATATGGGTTAGGTCGAAGCGTATCCGCAAGAAGAACTTCGTAGAAGGGAAGGATAGGGCGCGGGCTCGCTGCACCGTCCGTGGCAAGGTCAATCTGAGCAACGGCGGCGGTGAGATCGGGGAACTCCGGGGCGGCGCTAGGGTTGAAGAAAAATCGGAAAAAACGATGGCGATTATTGGGAAGGTTTATATGGAGAGGGGAGGTGCAGAGGGGCAAACCAATTGAGCGATAAACGGCCGGATTCAGAGAACTTTGCGGCGGCAGTTCGTACTGGCCTCGATCTCTTCCTGGGTGGAAAACGACATGGTGGGTCCCGCCTAGCAGTGAGAGGGAGAGGGTGCGGGCTGCTGCTGGGCTGCGTGGGTTGCTGGCTGCACTGTCGCTGCTTTGCACGCTGCTCGCGGGAGAGGCGCACGACAGATAGGAGGGTGAGGCAGGTGGGCTGGGCCGGGGGGCTCGCCGGGTAGATTAGTCTAGTTATTTTTTTACATTTTGTTTCTTTTATTCTTTTCCATTTTCTGTTTTATTTAATAACTTTTGAATTACAACTCTAAAATATTTGATTTTTGTCTTCAATTTTTTCTAAAAAACAGAGGATCAACTTAGTGTCCTTTTTGCAATATTTGCACTAGTTTGCAAATAGTGGATTTACCAATCCTGTATATTCCTTTTGTAGATGCAATTTAGTAATTCAAAAATAGGGTTTGAAAATAGGGTTTTGCAATCCAAAAAATTTATGAATGCAATGCAAATGCAAAAAAAATTCTAGTCCCAAATTCTAAAATCCTGGGATGTGACACAGCCGAAATAGAAATGGAAAAGAGCTAAACGTCGATGCGGGGTGGCCATAGGATTTCTAAGAACTTACTTTCAGCATCGCTGATTTGTGAGTGCAGTGCATCGATGGTGGATAGGGTAGAAGCTGTGAAGAGGCAACAGGAAAGATTCAACCAGATGAAACAAAGATAGCTCTGTCAAGTGAAATCAAGCCGAATAAGAAAAACTACCTTGGCCCTGAGCCTCAGCTTTCAGATCTTGGTGAGCAGCTCGATCTTGCGTTACTCCCAGAGGATAGCTTGATGCACCTTGGTACACTCGTTGTGTGTGTGAGCTACACAAAAAATATCTAGTCAGAGGTTGTATGCAAATGATTGAGCTTACAGCCGAATAAGTCCCTTACTCGGCAGTAACCTCCGGGACTAGGGATCATGTGTAATATAAAGATACTTAGTACGCAAAAGAGTAAGGAAGTTGCATACCTCATTCACTTGATCTTCTTTGGCCATTAAGGCGATGGCCTGCTGGGTCATCTTGGAAACAGCTTTGGGGCCCAGCTTCATCTTCTGGACAGAACTGGAGCTGACTTGCTTGTCGGCCGCGTTCTAGGCAATGGCATAGCGCTCCACGGGACCAAGGCCTTGCCCGCTGAGCGCCCGAGTTAGGACTTGCCCTTTATTCAGGCTAGTACCCACCCCGGCACGGGTAGCGGCGGCACTAGTATGCAAGGTACCAGCTCTGGAAGCACTGCCAGACCCGGCAGCGGCAGACTCGCCCAACCGACCCGCTGAAGCGGGTGCCATTGATGATGGTGTGGGTCGAATCTACGGAGCGGTGCCTGGAGCGTGGACCAAAGTCAATTGCTTGGTCGCTGATGGCTTGCTAGATGCCAAGCGAGCGTGGCCTTGAGAAGCAGGCCGAGTCTGGCCTTTAGCCAAAATGGCAGAAGGAGCAGGTCTGGAACTGGTTGAGGAGGATAAAGGAGTCGACTGAGCAGGCTCAACAACAATCTGAGGGGCAACAACTGGGTCAACTGGCACACTGGAAATGGGAGAGCTAACAACAGGGGTATTCTCGGTGCCGATATCTCTAGCGCCGGGTTCAAGGTTCTGTTCGGGTAAAGCAACTGGAGAACTAGGCCGGGTCTCCTCTGACGGGCGCACCGCCGGATCGGCCTCACTCTGAGACGCATGAGCCTTAGTAGTGGGGGCAGTGACCCGGACAGGGCTCTGCACAGCGGAACCAGTACGAGGAGGAGAAGCGGGCAATGGGAAGAAACCATGCTAGGTGCAGCTTGGCTCGCGGACATGGCCGTGCTCAAAATAAAAACAGAAGCCTATAAGAAAACAAAGACAAAATAAGAGGAAAACAGAAGGTAATGGACAGCTAAAGTTACCCGGAGACAGTCGGGTTGCACGGGATGCGATGAGTGACCCGGCGCGTTGTGGTCTTGCGAGTCTGGGAGGATGTGGCTGCAGGAGGTGCGGCAGGATCGTGTCGGTGCGTCTTCGAAGGTTCGGAGCTAGAGGAGGCCCCGCGCCACTTACTCGACTTGGCAGCGGGGAGGTTGCCATACCCGCCTACGGCAAGGGGAGGTTCCTCGTGTACCTAGCCAGCTGCATGAGTAAATGACAAGCTCAATGGGATAAGTCAGAAAGCTAAGGTCAAAGAACAAGTACCTCCAAGACTTCACAGTCCACATCATCATCATCAGACCAATCTCGCAAGTGATTTTGAGTAGAGGTCTTAGTCGAAGTGGAAGAAGTGGAAGCATGCGGGATTGGCATAAATCACTCCAAGTCGAACTCAACCTTGTCGTCGTCAGAGAGATCATCTAAATAGCCGCCATGAGGGACGGTATTGTCATCAACTTGGTGAACGAGATTCTGCGAAAGACAAACAGAATGAGTTCAATAAAGAAACAGAACAGCGGGTAAGGTTATGTCAGTAGCGATTCAACGATTCGGAGGATTACCCATGGGACAGGCCTATCCCGGCTGAAAGGGGGACATTTCCAGGCCTTGTTTTCCGCTAAGTTCAGCTTGAAAATCGAGCTGACTCAGCGGGCCACAGAGTCGTTGGTGAGCTCCAAAGTGGAGTGTCGGGTAGGATCTCGCGGGCCACTCATGATGCATATCTTGTGGCTTGTGGCCTGGATGGGGCTTACTCGATGTGCGATGAAAGCACACATGAGGTCCTCCTCAGATAAGTGGAAGTTCTCATCCGGAAAGATCAGCCTCTCGATGATCCCATGAGCCTCATTCACGCACTACAAGGAATCTGCTGATACATGACCCTCCATTTTCGTCACAGAATCGTCATTGTCTACAATATATGATGATCTTATGACGAAAAACATAACTGAGCGTCAGTAATTGCATACAACGACGTTTTTGTCGAAATCGTCATAACCGTCTATGACGATATTGGATCGTCATACCGGTTATGACGATCCAATATCGTCACGGGCCATCTAGCCAGGCCAGGTCAGATCCTACATGGCCGATCCGGCATGGCAAAACTATGACGAAATCAAATCGTCGTAGAATGAAATCAGTCTGGTCCATTTTAGTGGTCCATATGGGTCAAGCCCAGTAGTTTGGCATGTTTATGTTTTTTCCCTATCAATTTTAATAGGTTACATGGGCCAAACCCAACATTTCGGTCCTTTTATTTTGTGGGCCTTGGCCTTTTTAGGTTTAGTTATTTTATATTTACGGTCTAATAACATTAATTTATTTTAAAATTACGGACAGTGAGTCTCAATTGTCAGATTCTTCTAATGGTGGGTTCAGATCATTCTATAGGGTGGGGTCATTCTTTTCACAAAACAGAGATTAAAATGAAATACAGAAATCAACAAGCAGAGAAAACACATTCATTAACATATTCAAACAACAGCCTGAATAAATTCATACAATATTCTAGTGGGAACACACAGGACACATGAAATTCTAGGCTCAAATTCACATCACAACATGCTGAACCACTGTTACAATGGAATTTATAAACAGAAATCTTAGCAAGTTTAAAAACTAGCTACTCTTTGATGCTCTTTTGGAACTTCTTCATGATTCCACTTCTTCAACATGTAGCTCTTGTAAAGAGTATATCTGTAGCTAAGTATGATCAGGGAATGCAGTTAAGTATGATCCATGCATGAATTACTAGACTAATGTGCAAGTGAGTAGGCATGAATTGCAAGTAGACTTCAAAACAAGAGGTTTGTACAACTCACTTGCGCAGATCGATGTGCAGCACCTCGACTCCCAACTCTCACGCACTCACTAGAGACCACCACACCTGACAACAAGACAAAAACAAGTCACTAGGTATCATCTACAGCAAAAAGCACAAAGGGCACTAGAGAAAGAGGAAGATGGAGGACGTAGACGCACCAGCCGATGAAGATGCATGTACCTGGACGCCCTCCAGTCCAAGCCGGAACAGCAGCACCAGAGGACGTGTCCGGCGCTGCCACTGCTACTCCGTGTGGATGCCGAGATTGAAGACGTTGGTTCCATGCAGGACTCCACCATGTAGGAACGGTTATACTCGACAGTGTTTACATGAAAGTGTAAAGTGCAGACGATTATTTCCAATATAAAACTATATATATTGTTGTAAAGTGTTGAAATAGAACTTTTTAGCTTTCCAAAAATTAAACAGAGGAAAAATAATGAAATTACCCCATGAGAATGCATGTTTCAAGAAATGTAAAAAAACAGAATAAAGATCTCTAGCAAGTGAGTAACAAATATGCATGGCAGCATTGGTACTTTGACAGTATGTTGGGTATACAATGAACTTAAGATGAATTTACTAAGCTAGGAAATTATACAGTAGCATATGCTTGCTAATTCAGTTGCTTATAAACTGACAGAAATGTTAAGCTAATAGAAATGGGCACATCAGCAGTTAGAACTTCCATGTACATCAGCTGTTGTGAATCAAATACACATGCACACATAATTCATGCACTGACAGTATTTGATTTGATACTGTAAAAGAAAGACTGAAACATTCTGTAGCAAGAAGCACTTCCTAGCCACAATTTAATCTGGAAAATAACAATATTTAACAATGGAGTATCTGTTATAAGCATGTGACACCTAAATATTCTGGAGCTAGAAGCACTTAACACCGAAATAATAAAACATGCTTGCCATGGACCATGGACCATTTTGGGACTATTTAGAGTTTTTTAGGCATTAATGCAACTGAAAGAGATAGTGAATCCAGGATACAAGCATGAAATGGTAGGTACCCTACCATAAGGGTCTAGATGATGTAGAATGAATAGAGGATGTCACGGATGTGTAGCTTCTCATGCCCTTCGACTCTATGACACCACCCTCTAGTCATATTCCTCCGACACTGCACTATGGCCGTCTTCAAGCTGTCTCCGGCCAGCATCTGTCACGCGAGTCCAGAAGTTCCTACAGCTCCATCTCCAGCCATCTCCGGCCAGCAGCTCTGTGTCTTCTTATCCAGCTATCCCCGGCCAGTAGCTCCCTACCAGGTTCAGCTCACCATATATACTTGCCCCCAACAGGTCGGCATGACCATGGCATGTAAGTACATATATAAGTGATTATTGTGAAAATGAGATTGCCCAAATATATAGAATTGTAAATCAAGAAGCATATTAACAGTATATTAGTTAAGGAGAAATGATAGTAAAATTGTAAATCAAGAAGCATATTAACAGAAGTCCTATTAAAAAAGCTGCTTAGATCCAAGTCTACTACACTGTATGCCCAAGTGAAGATAGTATACTGCATATGTGCAATAGGTTTACATTGTAGAAAGCAGAACCTTATATAACAAGTCAATTTCAGAGGATATGACATAATCACAGATACTAGCTAGATTCCCAATGTCCCAACATAACTTTTACCTTGCTTTTTTACATGAACCACAAGTACACAAGTGGATCAGTAGAATCCGCAGTCAAATAATTTGTGACAATTTAGCTCCTAGGCAAGGCAATTTGCAAATGAATCAAATATGTAAGTACAACTGTGCTTGCTTATCTGTTAGGATAATAAAATCTAAGGTTGAACATAATCTAATCTCCTAGTACACGCTGAGAGTGAGAGCACAAAAGAAAGCTCAACTGAGAACTTATGTACTCACAACCTGGTACCACTAGAGTACGTAACTACCTAAAGGCTACACGGATCAATCAATAATAACATTCCTATCAACCAATCAAGTTCCTATACTCTAAATCAGCATCGCAATTTCTGGCCAATAGAAAGAAAACGAAGAAAGCAGGAGGCACGAACGAACCTGTTCTCGTTTGAGGTCAAGGTGATCCCCTTCCTTCTCTCATGCTTGGCTAACATGGATGATCTCTTCTCCCCACAGTGTCCTTCCCCTGTTCCTCCTCTGCATCCACCCTTCTTCCTACCCCCGCCACTGCGGACCCCTTCCTCGGGGACACTACAACAAAATAGAAGTCATAGAGAATACAGAAGATAGAGATGGGGAGGGAAGAGAGAGATTCAGAGTAAGTCCTGGAGCTAGATAGGGTCTCACCTGTAGCAGTTGAGGGTGATGAAGGTGCGCAGGATGGCCATCGGTAGCCTTGTTGCCCACCAGTTCGACGACGCTGGAGACGCCAGGAGCATCCAGATTCAGCGCCCTCCTCACGAAGCACGCGCGCACTAGCGTCGGCGAGGAAGACCAAGCCGGTGGAGGAGGCCTCTGAGGCAGCACGCAGCTCTTCAAGGAGATCTACATCGTGGGATCCCGTTTCAACAGATACATTGGCTTCAGATCTGGGGAGGTGGTGGCGGGGCCAGATGGAATTATGTCAGAGGAGGTGGAGATGGCGGAGGGAAGGAGGTCCAGGGCAGTGGGATTCGGGGCGGCGCCGACTGGCAAGGGGAGAAGCGTCGACGGTGTTAGGGTTTGGGTCGGGGAGTCGGAGGGGCTCGCGTCCGAGAAGAAGAGAATTTTGCCTTAGGTTTTGGGTCAGGGAAGGAAGAGGGATCAAGATGGGGCTGTGGGTGCGGTGGGGACTGGGGAGTAGGCCACCAGGGTGTGCTTCTTCAGGTGAGTGGCTAGGCGTTGGATCAGAACTGAACGGTCTAGATCAGGATGATAAGGATGATCCGTGGGAGGTGATTTCCTATCTTTTGATTGGTCGGTTCACAAAACATCTCTATTTTACACTCGAAAATAGAAAATAACTTTTTGTACAACGAAATTAAAAGGTTTCTCCGACAACATTGTTCGCAATTTCAAGATGTATATGTGTGCATAATATTTCCATTTAATCGGAGGAACTTTTTCCAATCGGGGTATTTCAAACCTTTCCGTCAACCACCGACGAAAAAGATAAATTCTCGCCGAATCGGCAGGACGTGGGTCCGTTTTGAACAACAGGCACATAATATGATGCCCATGATTTTTTGCAAAAATCACTTTTAGACTCACAATATGCTATTTCTTCAGATATACAATGCAAGTTTAGCGAGACTCATCCCCTAGCTAAGAACCTTCGTGTCCGCCGTTTTGACCATAGTTTGAAACGGGTATAAAAAATTTAAAAACAGCTAGAATCGTGGCATAGTTTGTGATAATGTTCCTATATTATGCACACATATTAATGATGGGATGCCGAACAATGTTGCAGGAGAAAGTTTTCCTTTTCGACGCACAGAAAATCCATTTTCCGAACACAAAAAAGGGGTCATTTTGTGAAGCAACCACCAAATGAAAGTTTTAGAATGGTGCCACCACATTTTGTAAAAATATTAGACCACCTTACATGGAAAATGTCCCAACCGGGGCATCTCAAACCTTTCTGTTCACCCTGGCGAAAAAGACAAATTCCAGCCGAATCTACGAAGTGGGTCCGGTTTGAACTACAGGTACATGATCCGATGCTCATGATTTTTGGAAAAAATCATTTTTAGTCTCACAATATGCTATGTCTTCAGAGATCCAATGCAAGTTTAGCGAGCCTCATACCCTAGCTAAGAACCTTGGTGTCCGCCATTTTGACCATAGTTTGAAACGGGCATAAAAAATTCAAAAACGGTCCGATCAATGCAAATCCTTCGCGTGTTGTCTTAATATGTGACATAGTTGCAAGGAAAAATACAAACCTTGGTATATTGCAAGTGTCTCAAAAAACCTTCTCAGAAATGATCTATCATGTCTGAGGTTACATGGCTTTCGGACAAAACGACCAATGTTATGGCTAGAATCATGGCATATTTTGTGATAATGTACCCATATTGTGCACATATATGAATCATGGGATGGCGAACAATGTTGCAGCAGAAAGTTTTCCTTTTCGACGCACCGAAAATCCATTTTCCATTTTTCGAGCGCAAAAAACGGGTCATTTTGTGAAGCAACCACCAAATAACAGTTTTAGAATGGTGCCACCACATTTTGTAAAAATATTAGACCGCCTTACATGGAAAATGTCTCAACCGGGGCATCTCAAACCTTTCCGTTCACCCCTGGCAAAAAAGACAAATTCCTGCCGAATCTATAGGAAGTGGGTCCAGTTTGAACTACAGGTACATGATCCGATGCTCATGATTTTTGGAAAAAATCATTTTAGACTCATAATATGCTATTTCTTCATAGATACAATGCAAGTTTAGCTAGGCTCATCCCCTAGCTAAGAACCTTCGTGTCCGCCGTTTTGACCATAGTTTGTAACAGGCATAAAAAATTCAAAAATGGTCCGATCAATGCAAATACTTCACGTGCTTTCTTATTATGTGACATAGTTGCAAGGAAAAATACAAACATTGGTATATTGCAAGTGGCTCAAAAAAACCTTCTCAGAAATGACCTATCATGTTCAAGGTTTCATGACTTTCGGGCCAAACGACCAATGTTATGGCTAGAATCAGGGCATAGTTTGTGATAATGTGCCCATATTGTTCACACATATGTATTATGGGATGGCGAACGATGTTGCAGGAGAAATATTTCCTTTTCGACGCACGGAAAATCCATTTTCCATTTTCCGAGCGAAAAAAACGGGGCGTTTTGTGAAGCAACCACCAAATGACAGTTTTAGAATGGTACCACCATATTTTGTAAAAATATTATACTACCATACATGGACAATGTATCAACCGGGGTATCCCGAACTTTCCGTTCACCCCTGGCGAAAAAGACAAATTCCTGCCGAATCGGTAGGAAATGGGTCCGGTTTGATCTACAGGTACATGATTCGATGCTCATGATTTTTGGCAAAAATCATTTTTAGATTCACAATATGCTATTTCTTCAGAGATCCAATGCAAGTTTAGCGAGGCTCGGTCCCTATCTAAGAACCTCTGTGCCCACCGTTTTGACCATAGTTTGAAACAGGCATAAAAAAATCAAAAATGGTCCGATCAATGCAAATCCTTCGCGTGGTGTCTTCTTATATGATATAGTTGCAAGGAAAAATACCAACCTTGGTATATTGCAAGTGTCTCAAAAAAATCTTCGCAGAAATGACCTACCATGTCCGAGGTTTCATGGCTTTCGGACCAAACGACCAATGTTATGGCTAGAATCAGGGCATAGTTTGTCATAATGTGCCTATATTGCGCACACATATGTATCATGGGATGGCGAACAGCGTTGCAGGAGGAAGTTTTCCTTTTCGACGCACGAAAAACCTATTTTCCATTTTTCGACTGTAAAAAAGGGGCGTTTTGTGAAGCAACCACCAAATGACAATTTAGTACATGGATAAAAATTGAGACCAACATGAACGTTTAGTGACATTGGAAAAAAATCGCAAGTCAGAGGGGAACAAAATTTGAACCATAATTATTAAATCACGTGGAACAAGTATCAAGACAAAAGAAATAGAGAATTTGACCAGAATGAGAACAACGTTTAGAAACATGAGAAACATAATATTAGACTAAAATGTGGAAATAGTGAGAAAAAAGGAAAGAAACCATGTGGAAAACTGTAGTGTATGTGGAACATATCCCTATAATAAGAGGAACCAAATTTTAGACTAAAATGAGAACATAGTTATAAAAAATAGAAACATAATAAAAAACATGGCTTCAAATAGAACCATAAGAAACTAAACTATGGAATAGTTTAAAAATAATTAAATAGAAAAAATAATTAAACATGACCTGAAATAGAACCATAAGAAACAAGAAAGAGAAAGGATGAAAAAAACTAAAAAGAAAAGAAAATACAAGAAGCAATCAGTATGTATGTGCTAGGAAACTAGCCTCCAAACAATGTTACTGAAGAAGTAGTACTGCTATACCCGTTGCCAATTTGCCAAGTTACTGTACGTACAGGTGTATGTTCCGATTGATCCATCCAGGTTTAGGTACGAAAGAACCGGACACAAGCAAACATGCCGAGCCCACGATAGAAATCGTTAAGCGAAACGAGTGTAGAGGGAAATAGTACACTGAGGCCCAGTCTAGTAGCAGATTATAATTATATAGACTTAAGATGGTTACGACAACACAAACCGTTAGGTGGTGCAGTGGTTCGGTTTGCTAGAATGAAGGTGCTGGTTGCGGGTTCGATCCCCTAGGAGCACCCTTTTTTCAATAATCTCGGTAAGACAAGTTTCTACTTTGCGGTCCCACATAAAATGGACACGTAGACTCGTTACATAGTCAAAAATTGACACATAAAAATAACATGTAGGCGTAAATGAAGGGAATATGCCCTGAGAGGCAATAATAAAGTGTTTATTATGTGTATTCCAAGTATATGATAGATGTTTATTTTGCATGCTATAATTGTATTAATACGGAAACGTTAATACATGTGTGTTTAATAAACAAACAGAAAGTTCCTAGTTATGCCTCTCTCATAAACTAGCTCGTTGATTAACAAGATGATCATGGTTTCCTGATCATGGACATTGGATGTTGTTAATAACGGGATCACAACATTAGTGTAATGATGTGATGAACATTCATTCGAAGTATAGCATTACGATAAAGTCATTGAGTTTATATTGCTATAACAACTTACGAAGTGATCCTAATCCTTAGACCATGAGATCATGTCAATCACTAACACCGGAAGAGTTTCTTGATAACATCAAACGTCACACCGTAACAGGGTGATTATAAAGATGGATTCAGAACTAATAAAGTGTTATGTTGAGGCTCATGGATCGAGAGTGGAATTTGTTCATCCCGATGACGGATAGATATACTCTGGGCCCTCTCGGTGATATCACATTGATTAGCTTGCAAGCAAGTGATTTGATCACTAGAATGTTATATCACGAGAAAAGAGTGCATGTCGAGATCAAACTAGGTATGGAGATACCGATGATCGAATCTCGGACATGTAATATATCGTGAAACAAAGGGATTAAGATACTAGCGTAAAAGGTTAACGATCACAAGAAAGTCATCGTTGAATGTGTGGGAGTCAAGATGGGTCTCGGATCCGCTTCGATTATTGATCGAGAGGGTCTCGATCATGTCCGCATTATTCACGAACCGTAGGGTGACACATAAGAGACACCGACATCCAATTGGAGCAAATGTTTCATGCCGAAAAGAATGAACAAAGCGCGAATTTATTTCACTAGATACCGAAAAGGTTTTGGTGAAATTGCATAAAGTGGTTATGCATGTGAAATAGAATTCTAGCAAGGGGTTATTTGTGAATGTTTGTCATTAAAGTAATTGACAAAATTCTGAATAAAATAAAAGAGTTTTATTTAATGAGAGTTTGCATTAAATTTGGTGGAAATTTAATGGCATGTTTGAGTGGGATTTTGAGTGGAGGGAATTTAAAGGAATTTTGTGAGTGGAGTGTCCACCCACATGAAGAGGGGAGGGAAAGGGGGCAGCCCCCATGCGCCGGCCACAGAAATAAATTCCTGCGCTTGTTTATTCTTTCGGCATGAAACTTTTGCTCCAATTGGATGTCAGTGTATCTTAAGTGTGCCACCCTACAGTTCGTGAATAATGCGGACATGATCGAGACCCCTCTCGGATCAATAATCAGAAGCGGGATCTGGATACCCGTACCGACTCCCACACATTCAACGATGACTTTCTTGTGATCGTCGGAACCTTTTACGCTAGTATCTTAATCCCTTTGTTTCACGATATATTACATGTTCGAGATTCGATCATCGGTATCTCCATACCTAGTTTGATCTCACATCGACATGCACTCTTTTCTCGTTCTGTGATATAACATTCTAGTGATCAAATCACTTTCTTGCAAGCTAATCAATGTGATATCACCGAGAGGGCCTAGAGTATATCTATCCACATCGGGATGAACAAATTCCACTCGATCCATGAGCCTCAACATAACACTTTATTAGTTCGAATCCATCTTTATAATCACCTGTGCGGTGTGACGTTTGATGTTATCAAGAAACTCTTCCGGTGTTAGTGGTTGACATGATCTCATGGTCTAAGGATTAGGATCACTTCGTAAGTTGTTATAGCAATATAAACTCAATGACTTTGGTCGTAATGCTATACTTCAGATGAATGTTCATCACACCATTACACTAATGTTGTGATCCCGTTATTAACAACATCCAATGTCCATGATCAGGAAACCTTGATCATCTTGTTAATCAACGAGCTAGTTTATGAGAGAGGCATAACTAGGAACTTTCTGTTTGTTTATTAAACACACATGTATTAATGTTTCCGTATTAATACAATTATAGCATGCAAAATAAACATCTATCATATACTTGGAATACACATAATAAACACTTTATTATTGCCTCTCAGGGCATATTCCCTTCAGTCTCCCACTTGCACTAGAGACAATAATCTAGTTACATAATGATAAATCTAACACCCATTGACTTCTGGTGTTGATCATGTTTTGCTCTAGGGAGAGTTTTAGTAAACGGATCTGCTACATTGAGATCCGTATGTACTTTACAAATCTTTATATCTCCATCCTTGACATGCTCGCGGATGGAGTGAAACCGGCGCTTAATATGCTTGGAATGCTTGTGAGACCTTGGTTCTTTGGCATTGGAAATGGCACCATTGTTGTCACAATAGATCACCATTGGGTCCAATGCGTTTGCAACCACTCCTAGTTCGGATATGAACTCCTTCATCCAAACTGCTTCCTGAGCCGCTTCTGAAGCAGCAACATATTCGGCCTCCGTTGTTGATCCCGCTACCACAGGTTGTTTGGAGCTCCTCCAACTAACCGCTCTGCCATTCATGAGAAATACGTATCCGGATTGAGACTTAGAGTCATCCGGATCGGTGTCAAAGCTAGCGTCAATGTAACACTTAGCGACGAGCTCTTCTTCACCTCCGTATACAAGAAACATATCCTTAGTTCTTCGTAAGTACTTAAGGATATTCTTGACCGCTATCCATGTTAGAACACGGATCCGATTGGTACCTACTAGTCAAACTAATAGCATGTGCCACATCCGGTCTTGTACATAGCATGGCGTACATTATAGAGCCTATGGCTGAAGCATAGGGGACTTTGTCCATTATCTCTCTTTCTTCCACCGAGGCCGGACTTTCAGTCTTACTCAATGTCTTGCCTTGCAACATAGGTAAGAACCCCTTCTTACTTTCGTCCATTTTAAACTTCTTTAAAATCTTATCAAGGTATGTACTTTGCGATAGCCCTATTAGGTGCCTTGATCTATCTCTATAGATCTTTATGCCTAATATGTATGACGCTTTACCTAGGTCCTTCATTGAAAATTTGCTGTTTAGATAACTTTTAACATTGTTTAAAAGATCTATATCATTTCCGATCAATAATATGTCATCCACATATAATATCAGAAATGCCACATTTCTCCCACTCACTTTCTTGTAAATACAATCTTCTCCATAAGTTTGGACAAATACAAACTCTTTGATCACCTCATCAAAGCGGAGATTCCAACTTCGTGATGCTTGATTCAATCCATAGATGGATCGCTGAAGCTTGCACACCTTGTTAGCATCCTTAGGATCGACAAAACCCTTTGGTTGTATCATATACAACTCTTCTTCAATATTACCATTGAGAAACGCGGTTTTGACATCCATCTGCCATATCTCATAATCGAAATATGCAGCAATTGCTAACATAATCCTAACTGACTTTAGCATCGCTACGGGAGAGAATGTCTCATCTAGTCAACTCCTTGAATTTGTCGAAACCCCTTTGCGACAAGTCGAGCTTTATAGACGGTCACATTACCATCAGCATCAGTTTTCCTTTTGAAAATCCATTTGTTCTCCATGGCCTTTCAGTCGTGAGGTAATTCCACCAAGTTCCAAACTTGATTTTCATACATGGATTCCATCTCGGATTTCATGGCTTCTAACCATTTGTTGGAATCCGAGCTCATCATCGCTTCTTCATACGTCACAGGGTCATCATTTTTATCAACCATGAAATTCATGACAGGATTTCCGTACAGCTCGGGAGCTGCATGCATCCTGCTTGACCTGCGAGGTTCGATAGTACTCTCTTTCGGAGTTTCATGATTATTATCATTAGTTCCCTCTTCAATAGGTGGAGCCAACTCCGGAACAACTTCCGGCGCTGCGCTACTCGCCATACTTTGAAGAGGAGGTTCAATAACCTCTTAGAGTTTTACCTTCCGACTACTCAGACCTTTCGCGAGAAACTCTTTCTCTAGAAAGGATCCATTCTTGGCAAAAAAAAAACCTTGCCCTCGGATCTGTGATAGAAGGAATACCCAATAGTTTCCTTAGGGTATCCTATGAAGACGCATTTTTCCGCTTTGGGTTCGAGTTTATCCGGTTGAAGTTTCTTCACATAAACATCGCATCCCCAAACTTTAAGAAAAGACAGCTTAGGTTTGTTTCCAAACCACAATTCATACGGTGTCTTTTCAACGGATTTAGATGGTGCCCGATTTAAAGTGAATGCAGCAGTTTCTAGTGCATAACCCCAAAATGACAACGGCAAGTCCGTCAGAGACATCATAGATCGAACCATATCTAATAAAGTACGATTACAACGTTCCGACACACCATTTCGCTGTGGTGTTCCGGCAGGCGTGAGTTGTGAAACAATTCCACACTCTTTCATGTGAGTGCTAAACTCGTAACTTAGATACTCACCTCCACGGTCGGACCGTAGAAATTTGATCTTTTTATTACGATGATTTTCCACTTCATTCTGAAATTCCTTGAACTTTTCAAAGGTTTCAGACTTGTGTTTCATCAAGTAGATATAACCGTATCTACTCAAATCATCCGTGAAAGTAACAAAATAACGATATCCACCTCGCGCCGACACACTCATTGGACCACATACATCAGAATGTATGATTTCCAATAAATCTGTCGCCCGTTCCATTGAACCGGAAAACGGCGTTCTAGTCATCTTGCCCATAAGGCATGGCTCACATGTATCAATTTGATTCAAAATCAAGTGATTCCAAAAGTCCATCCGAATGGAGCTTCTTCATGCGTTTAACGCCAATATGACATAGACGGCAGTGCCACATATATGCGGATATATCATCATTAAGTTTAATCCTTTTAGCATCAACATTATGAATATGTGTAACATTATCATCAAGATCTAATAGAAATAAACCATTCATCATCGGTGCATGACCATAAAAGATTTCATTCATATAAATGGAACAACCATTGTTGTCGGATTTAAATGAATAACCACTTCGCATCAAACACGATCCAGATACAATGTTCATGCTCAGTGCAGGCACTAGATAACAATTATTCAAGTTTATAACTAATCCCGACGGCAAGTGGAGAGGCAGCGTTCCGACGGCGATCACATCAACGCTTGATCCATTGCCGACACGCATCTTGACCTCACCCCTTGCTAGCGGTCGCTTGTTCCGCAGCCCAGGCGAAGTTACAAATATTAGCAATCGAACCGTATCAAATACTCACCGCTATCATGAGCACTAGTCAAGTACACCTCAATAACATGTATATAATATGTACCTTTGTTTGCCTTGCCGGCCTTCTTGTCTGCCAAATACTTGGGGCAGTTGCGCTTCCAGTGGCCAGTCCCCATACAATAGTAGCACTCGGTATCAGACTTAGGTCCAACTCGGGGTTTCTTTTCAGGCACGGCAACAGGCTTGCCGCCCTTACTACCCTTCCATTTTCCCTTCTTGTCTTTCTTGAAACCAGTGTTCCTATTGGTCATCAACACTTGATGTTCCTTTTTGATCTCCACTTCTGCAGTTTTAAGCATTGATAGAAGCTCGGGGAGAGACTTCTTCATGCCTTGCATATTATAGTTCATCACAAAGCTCTTATAGCTAGGTGGCAGAGACTGCAGAACACGATGGATGCCTAAGTCAATGGGAATCGTTATTCCCAAGGACACAAGCTTATCGGCGTAACCCGACATCTTGAGTACATCCTCACTAACGGAGTTGTGCTCTTCCATCATGCAGCTAAAGAACTTTTCTGAAGCGTTGTAGCTCTCTACAGCAGCATGTGTGTCGAAAATCATCTTCAACTCACCCATTGTATCAAATGCATTCCCGTTTTTGAAACACTTTCTAAGTTCCAGCTCTAGCCCATACAATATGCCGCAATGAACTAAGTTGTGGTCCTCCTGACGAGTCTGATAGACATTATTCTCCTCGTCAGGGGCATCATCAAGAGGTGGGGGGCCTAGTGGCGCTTCTAGCACGTATTGCTTTTGTGCAGCAAAGAGGAGAATCCTCAAATTCATGGCCCATTCGGTAAAGTTGCTACCGTTCGTTGCTAGTTTCTCTTTCTCCATGAACACATTGAAATTAAAAGCGGGTGGTGCCATCTACAACAGAATTTGTAAAGTTTAGACTAAGTGTATGATAGATTGAGTTCAACTAATCCATATTACAAATGAACTCCCACTCAAAAATGACATCCCTCGTGCCTTTTTGGTGATTACATGAACCAAATCCACTATACCAAGTCCGATCATCACGTGAGTCGGTATAACTTCAAAGGCGAGCATCAAATGGGCATCATATCAACTATATGACTCATGCTTAACCTTTCGGTCCGTGTTCCGAGGCCATGTCTGTACATGCTAGGCTCGCCAAGTTAGAACCTTAGTATTCGCGTGTGTAACTGTTTTACACCCGAAATATTGTCATGGATCCAAGAACACCCGATCATCATGTGATGACTTGGAGCGACGAAACATAATCGGTGCATACTAAAGGAAGAACACATTCTTATCTTGATATTTAAATGAGGGATCATCTTATTATGCTAACAAAGCGCTAAACAAGCAATATAAGATGCTATCAAACATCACATGTTTATTAGTGAAATGATATGGTTCCCGCATATGATCTCGGTCATGTGCACCGTGGTATGATCACTATCATACCTATATGTGTAAATCCAAGGTCTATGGAGTTTACACGCTATGTGTGTTGTAAGAGTATCATCTCGTACTTCTACTTACAACACTACCATATCATAACACTAGCCCAGCAACAATCTAAATTAGACGCCTCTAATTTATCCATTGCAAGTTTTACGTGGCTTAGGTCTTTCGAGATAGAACCGTTCTTACCTACGAACATGAACCACAACGAGGATAACCAAATTGTTGACAACTCGTTTGCAAAATAGATATTGACTATAGTAGGAGAGACAGACACCCGCTAGCCACTTATGCAAACTAGTTGCATGTCAAGCGTGGAACAGGTCTCATGTGCGAGGACATGTAAAGTTTGTCCGGGCCGCTTCATCCCACTATGCCACCAATATCCAAAATTAGAACAAAGGAGCAACAACATGATCATCATCGCCCACATACTCATATGTGTACTACCCGTGTAAAGCATCTACGCATAGATCCGCTCGATACCCTTTGTAGGGTTCGCAGCATAGAAAACAAAAAATTTCCTACGATGTGAACTATGTACCAAGATCTATCTATTAGATACAAACAACGGGCGGATGTATATCCGTAGAGAACATACCCTTGAAGACCGACAAAGCTTAACGAGTTCAACTCGTGGTTGATGTAGACGATCTCTTGCCGATCTCAAGATCGAGAGGAATTCCTAGCGCCGCAAATCAGCAGTGCATCCGTGCTCGCACACACGTTAGAGGCACCGAGCAACCTCCGCCTCCTCACTCCTGCGATGCAGCGGAAGAACAACTCTTTCTTTCCGAATAGCCACCGGGAACATGTATCTCGCTAGTCCGAGACCATGGGGGATAAATTCTAGAGGGGGAGAGAGATCCTTCACGAGGAGGTGTTAGTGAGAAGTGGGGAGAGGGGTGCCTTTTATAGGAGGAGGAGGAACCCCAATGGGGTGGCCGGCGCATGGGGGCTGCCCCTTGCCCTCCCCTCTTCATGTGGGTGGACACTCCACTAACAAAATTCCTTTAAATTCCCTCCACTCAAAATCCCACTCAAACATGCCATTAAATTTCCACCAAATTTAATGCAAACTCTCATTAAATAAAACTCTTTTATTTTATTCAGAATTTTGTCAATTACTTTAATGACAAACATTCACAAATAACCCCTTGCTAGAATTCTATTTCATATGCATAACCACTTTATGCAATTTCACCCGAAAACCTATTTCGGAATCTAGTGAAATAAATTCCTGCGCTTGTTTATTCTTTCGGCATGAAACTTTTGCTCCAATTGGATGTCGGTGTATCTTAAGTGTGTCACCCTACGGTTCGTGAATAATGCGGACATGATCGAGACCCCTCTCGTATCAATAATCAGAAGCGGGATCTAGAGACCCATACTGACTCCCACACATTCAACGATGACTTTCTTGTGATCGTCGGAACCTTTTACGCTAGTATCTTAATCCCTTTGTTTCACGATATATTACATGTCCGACATTTGATCATCAGTATCTCCATACCTAGTTTGATATCGCATCTTGACATGCACTCTTTTCTCGCTCGTGATATAACATTCTAGTGATCAAATCACTTGCTTGCAAGCTAATCAATGTGATATCACCGAGAGGGCCTGTAGTATATCTATCCGTCATCGGGATGAACAAATTCCACTCTCGATCCATGAGCCTCAACATAACACTTTATTAGTTCGAATCCATCTTTATAATCACCTGTTACGGTGTGATGTTTGATGTTATCAAGAAACTCTTCCGGTGTTAGTGATTGACATGATCTCATGGTCTAAGGATTAGGATCACTTCGTAAGTTGTTATAGCAATATAAACTCAATGACTTTGATCGTAATGCTATACTTCGGATGAATGTTCATCACACCATTACACTAATGTTGTGATTCCGTTATTAACAACATCCAATGTCCATGATCAGGAAACCTTGATCATCTTGTTAATCAACGAGCTAGTTTATGAGAGAGGCATAACTAGGAACTTCGCTTGTTTATTAAACACACATGTATTAATGTTTCCGTATTAATACAATTATAGCATGCAAAATAAACATCTATCATATACTTGGAATACACATAATAAACACTTTATTATTGCCTCTCAGGGCATATTCCCTTCACCAATGGCATTGGCAGGAATGTGATGAGTTTGCAGATGGAAGGTGGAGAGGAAAGACACAAAAAATTGTTGGGAAGAGCGAAACCATGCTCAAAGTGCAAAAGGAAAACCACCCTCTCGTTGGCCTCGGGCTTAGAAACGATCTCACCTAGGGGGAAGGCGACAATCGACTTCGAGCGGGATGCGCCTGGTGGAGCGCAGCCACTCGAGTTCCTCCACCAAAACCTCGGAGCCCTCCCAACCGTTGTGCTCGCCGGCGGCGGCCTCGTGCTCCTCCACCTCCACACCAACATCGCGAGCATCCATGATATCGCGTGGCTCGGGCTCTTCCGATGTTGGAAGAGGCCTGGAGACGCAATGTGGTGCGTGACCCAGCATACCACTGCATGTTGTAGTATACTATAGTCGTGGACATAACACTCACGGAGTACCATTCCACAAATATTACATCCTTAGAGTGGTACAACAGAAACAAAGCGGGTCCACATCATACATTATCATTATTACAACCAGAATTACATGATGACTTTGAGATCCTCCTAGGACCATAGAGGTATCCCAGTGACTCAGGGCTAAGCTATAATAATTCTGAGAGCAAGATAAAGAAGCAAACTAAACTTTAAGGTTTATACGAGATTTAATATAGATAGGGGACAGAGATCTATGCTACTGGACTAGATAACTATATATGATACATCTACACTTCAGATGCGTCGGTCTCCATTCCATAGATGTTTTCGTAATTGTTCCCTTCAACGCTTCCGGATACTTATGGTTCTTCATAGAGGAATTCTTCTTGGTCTTCAATTGGATATAGTATTTCCTCTTCCTGACTGTTATTGTCTTCAGAATATAGCAAGGGTTAAGAAGATACGTTGAGTGCGAGCGTACTCATCAAGTTCACTAAAAAGGAGTGTTTGATGCACTATATCTACAGACACAGACCATAGGTCGTAGGCAATGCAGGTTTTCGTAAACATTTCTTGAAAGGTTGCTTTTATTCTGAAAAGCTATTTCCGTTAGCCTTCACAGGTTTACCAGGACTTTCATGGAGTTCCTTTCCTGTAGCATTCGCAGCTCCTTCCTGGAACAGGGAGTAACAAGTTACAGTTCTTACACTCTGCAGAGGTGTGTCACTTTACCCATGAGAGATCAAATCCTTGATGCACAACCGGGCGAATCTTTCCCGTCCACACTTCCTATGGTGTGGGGCCCAGTAGATGATCCAAGCCAATCATTGTCCTTCTCCGCGACCCCGCATACACCGCAATTGTTGTATGCCCAAACTCAAGGTAGACCTTTCCCCGTATAAAATGGCTATACCTTAGTTGGATACACACAAAAACCATTAACACTAGTAATCTGTCTTTTGTAAGCCCAGATCCATGGTAGACCTTTCCCCGTATAAAACGGCTATACCCACAATCTGTAACTCACAAATGCCCAGCACAGTGTCCAATGCATGCGAAAGGAAGCCGATCTAGATGACTTCTCCGTCTCATTCCAAATCTCATGGTTAACGCGTAATATACGGCGCAAGAATCACTGGCGATATTGGTTGTTAAGTCCTAGATGATATATTCCTGTGCAGTGGTATCCCAACTGCCAGTATTAATAGATTAGCTGATCACCCTAGATCAGTAACCGATACTTCAAGTTAATTATGAAAATAGTGTTTTCGACCTTTTTGAAATGCAGGTGATGACACACAGTTTGCAATTACTTTACAGAAAATAATCAAAGGACATGACAAAGTGTGAACTTGCCTTGATATAGCAAGGTATTGTAGTCGAATGTCTCGACTTGAGCCTTGACCTCGGGTTCTACAAAAATATCATCATTGGCCGGTAAGGATAATGTTTAAAGAAGCAATATGCTGTTATGCATAAGTAATGAGATGCATAATGAAAAATCCCAAGTAATTCTTCAATCATTACCACTGAGATATATTTATGATTTATTTAAGATTTTCTTTAGTTTAAGTTTACTTCATAAGAAAGATAAACATATAAAATATGAAGAGTAAAGTACAATTATAATATAATTCTATGGTTCCATGATATTATGTAATTATTACAAAATTCATGTTTTAAGTTGTCATGGCTTTAAAGAAATGGTATAGTGTTTCTTTTGAAGTGGCAAAAATAATAACATTTGAAGAAAATATTATTTATGTTAAGTTATTCAACTTTGAAGATTAATAGGATTGAAGCTATGGTTTTTTAATAAGGTTTAATTGATTTGAGTTATTATATATCTAGCTTAAGATATCTTAGACCAAAGTAAACTATAAAAATGTAATTGGACTTGAGATATAGCATTTGTAGCATTATCAATTATTAGGGTTTTTCCTAAGAATAATAAAAAATGACACCTTATAATTATGGAACTTTGTTTTAAAGATGTAAATTTAGCATGTGTAATATTTATAGATCATACTATGAGAATTTTTTCTTTATAAAGAAAAATAGGTGAATTATATTATAATTTATTTAGTGAATTTCAAGTTTGTTAAATATGATTATTTATGAATTGTTAATGATTTGCAAAGAATAACTTTGTAAATCCTTGACTTATAGTTAGTTAAAGATTTTAAAAGAATATTATAAAGTTAATTGTTTACACCAAGATTTTATATTAAATTATAATTATGGTTTAGACTAGTTAGATTCAAAAGATTATGTTTTGAATAAGATCATTTATTACTTAGGAAATAATATTAAACAATTAACAAAAAAATTATCTTATTTTAATAACTTAGATAATTCAAGTTATATGATATAAGAACTTTAAAATGTTTTTATAATAATATAATTAGTACCTTTCTAGTAAATATACTTGCTTAACTTCTTAAAATGAATTTTATTTATTTTTAAACATTATCTTTATTATTATTATTTTTTATGCAATCTCTTAATTATTTAATGTCTTTAAATATTTTTTCTAAATTTTATTAGTAAAATTTTAAGTTTGTATTTTTATGAGATAAGAGATTACTTTTTATTCATAAAAATGATTTTTATTTATTTTTATGAATTTTTCTAAATTTATTAATTTTCATTTAGATATTTAAGGGTGTTAATATTTATTTGCATTTTATTAAAATTAAATAAATATGATTATATTTTTCTTAGGTGGATATTATTTTAATAAACATTTGGATGTATTAAATATATTTTTAGGATTTTTCTACATTTTACTAGAGCTTAGAATGTGTAGAGGGTATTTTAATAATTTCCACTTTTGTTTTTATTTATATTAGGCCTAGTTCTTGGGCCCATCTAGCCCAATCCACTTAGTGGGTCTAAACCACAGGACCCAACCGCGGTCGGTCAACTCGATCCACTTGACCCCTTCTTCCTTCCACGCGAGCTCGATCCTCTCCTTCCCCCTCTCTGGCGACCTGGTGTCGTTCCGTCGGCCTTGGTGCATTGGCCGCCCGCTCGTGGTCGGCCGATTTTGACGGCGCCACATGCCGGCGAGCCTCCGGCTTGTACTTCTCTGTCAGTTCCCTGCTGCCACAATGCTCTACACCCCCGAATCGATCCCCTTCGACCCTCTTTCAATCCGCCGCTAACGTTCGTGATATTGGACGACGTCGGTTATCCCGGCTCTGCCGCTATGGCGGCCTGCCTCCGGTGCCTTTCGAAGCCACCTTTAGGTTGCATCTTCTTAGAGGTGTACCTCGCGCCTCCTCCTGACCTACGAAGAATCCTAGGGTTCATCGGCAGGCTCGGCGTCGATGGCGACGCAGCTCAGCCCTCCTGGTTTCTCCCAGACTACTACCCCTTCTCGAGGTCCTGCTCCTCCATTCCCTCCTCGAGTCGATGTCAGCAAGACGGCAGCGTGGCTGCATCCCCGGCGTTCATGGCCTGCTACATATGTGGACATGATGTGGTGTTGATGCACGTGCGATGGTGATGCTGATAGTGCTGCTGCCGAAGGAACGGCAGTGATGTCATTACCGCAACCTCGCTGTTGCGCTGCGCTCAGACCTCGTCACGCCTACATTACAGGTGCATGGCACCCACGGTGAGCTTCGTTTTGTTATGACCAGCCTGCGTGCTGATGGCCTTAATCCATGGGTCTGCTGTAATGGTTTGTTGTGGTTGATCATGTGCTAGTGGCGTGGTCTTCAATTAGGAGTAGTGGAGCTATTGGTGTTTGATCTATGGCCATACATCTCTGAATCTTCCAGAGATGCCCTAACCTGTTCCCTGATAGTGTGCAATTTTAGTTAACATGTTAACTGAGTATCTGGGCTGGCTGGTAAGCTATGTTTTTATAGATTCCCAACTTGTGCCAGTGCTTGGTAGAGAATATATTCAGCTACTGGCTTAGCTGAATCCTGGTTGTGTTGATTGGGAAAATGATTGGAAAAAATATATGCCTTGCTTGCTAGCAGATGGATTATAAAAAAATGATGGTGTTTTTCTTTGGCTTGTATATGTGCTATTGACCTGGTTGTCAGATGATACAACAGCTTAATATGCTCTCTTCATCATATTCATATGATGTTTGATTATAGAATGATGATTGTAGCTTTGCTACTGTATATCAAATGATTCCTATCTAGATTGGCTGAGGAAAATGATTTGAAACAGTTTATTTTGTTTGCAGATGATAACTAATCTAATTGAGTTTTTGGGTGAGATATACATGGCAATCTGAACCTATGGTTCAGGAATGATCATAGCCCCCTATGGAGTATATTTATATCACTTAGAATGATTCCAAAATGATTTGGGATATGGTTTTGGTTGCTTACATCCAGTTGACTGGGTGGATCTTACAACTGGATGAAAATGATGGTCTTTTATCACATAGGAATTGGCTACTGTGGTGCCTCCCTGGAGTGTGCATAGTAGTGGTTTCCAATAGCAGCATTTGCTGCTCCTTTGGATGGCTGGGAGATGTGCTAGTTAATAAATTGAGCAGTGGCTTATTTGAAATGATTCGTTATGACCATCACTAGGAAAATGATTTAACTTATTTAAGGTTTTTATAAACTTGATGCTTTGTATATTCACTAATGGGATGTCACTGTGATGCCTCCCTTAGGATGGAACACAGTGACCTCTACTAATGGATGAGCTAGACCTGACAAATTAAGGTGTGGAAAAATGATATCATCTAGTTGTATGATCTAGATGCATAATCTTAATATGTGATATTGGTCAATGATGCATAAGGCTGAGACTCCAGTTTCTTAGAGAGATAAGAACAGATTCCACATGTGTTTCAAAATCCTGGGATGATCTTGTACTCCATTTGAGTACATATCTGAGGATACAACCCCTATTCCAACAATCATGCCTATAATTGTTAAGAATGGATCTGCATGATTTCTGGATGCTAACCTGATGTGTAGGGTAAACAGATGGATGAATCTGGAGATGTTTGTGGTGAGGTAGATGATCTGCTACTCCTGACTTGGTTGTGTATGTTGTGGTGATTCTGTTCTGTTGCTAAATCTAGTGCTTTTATTGCTCCTCCTTGCACTCCTGGCCTGCTCCTCCTTGTTGCTCATTTGGCCTACTCCTTATGCTCCTGACCTCCTCCTCGTGTCCTTGGATGGCTCCCTCGAGCAACCAGGGTGCTATTGATGTGGTTCGATCTATGTGTTATTGGGAAAATCTAATAAGAACAGGTGATGTTCTATGTGGTGCTCTAGAGCTAGTGGAGGAACTATGGGCTGGTGGTGTGTGTGGGATGGATATGCTAGCAGCCCTGTTATGGCTGGTGCTGTCTCTCCATTTGCTACTCTCTTGTGGTGTTCACAACACACAGTTGCATGTGTTGTGTGAGATGCTTGTATGCTTGCCTCATGTGTGTGGATCAGATCAAGTAAAAGGCTTGATATTTCCTTTGATCTTATCTCTTTGCCTTTTACCTTCCCTTGGTGAAACTTGCCCAATATTTGTCAATGATGTTGTGATGAGACAAATTTGATAAGAATAGATTGACACTTGACTTGTTTTCTTCTCTAAAACTCAATGATGTGACAAGCAATGCATCACATTGCATTACTGAGAGTAATTCTTACCCCCCAAACTCCTTTATACTATATTTTGTTTACTTTATGCTTTTACAGGAACAAGATCAGGAAATGAGAAGATGTGAAGATGAAGATTAGTTCTAGGATTTTCCTTTTATCCCATTTTTTTGTAATTTCATTTTCTGTCAAGAATTAATGTAAAAACATTGTAATACATTAATTTATCTTATTATTGTAACCATTCTTATTATTCCTTTATTGTAAAAGAATAATGTAATATATATTCTTTTAATAAAGAATTCTTCTATTTGTTTAATTATTGTAATTCATTTTCCATTTTCTTTATTCACTTATTTGTTTCATTCTAATATTCCTTTATTCTTTTATTGAAAAGAACATTGTAATGTTGGATTTTAATAATCTTTATACTTTTATTTATAATGCTTGTATTTGTATTATTGTGAATAATTATTTATAAGTCAAACTTCTCCCCTCATAACTCAACAGAACAATAGAGGTTATGTCAAAATTCATCCCACTCCCTTTTAACGACACTAAACTTAATTCATCGGAGTAAGAATTCTGATCACTCTAGTCTTTTAATTTAGTAAAAAAATTACCCGGATTTTTCAGATGTGTGCATGCAGATGCACAAAATCTTAAATCTACCCTTCGTCTAGTCCTAAATGCTGGGATGTTACACGCAAGGACCCGTCGGAAAATTGAAAGAGTAAAAAGAGAATCGCTGGAGAGGAGCAGCGGAAAAGAGGAACTGCAAGGAGGCAGTTTAGGATTGGGAGGCGCGAGGAGGAAGAAGAAGGCAAGGGGGAAACTGAACAGACAAAGGCAGATAAGTCCCCCGCACCCCTACTTAAGAAGAGTAAAACAACCGGCGTGGGATCCCTTTGTGCCCTGTGGCCACTATGTGGCCATGTACATGGCCGAGTAAGCGCATCAGCGAGCACCACATGCAGGCAATACACGGAAAATATTGGGCCACGTCACGATGCGTAGGACACGAGGCGTTGAGCGATGGGACTGCCATAGTGACGGGAAGTTACTGCGCCGCCGTCACTGTGCAGTCAGGATTTGAGACAAAATTTGAGGCGAGCAATCCTGATTATAACCTGTCAGTGACTAAGGTAAGCCCAGAATGACTCGGCATCATCAAAAGTGACTCGGCACGAGGCAAAAATGACCCAGAAAGTCAAAGATGAGACTCGAAAGGGCAAGATAGACTCGGCAAAGATCAAAGTTACGCCAATTAGTGTGCCCTAAGCAGTAAATGCTGAGAGAAAAGAAGTTCCAAGCATATTAAAGGAATCTGGAGACGCCTAACAGCAAAAACTGCTAGGCCTCACCAGCTTTGGGGACTAATTTCGGGGGGATAACCCCGCCGTATGGTCATAAGGGGTAAAACATTGCCCAGCTTGGCTCATGCCAAGTCAAAGATATCTCAGGTTGGGTAACAACGGCCGGGTAAGAACGTTGAGTGCGGCCGACATAAGAATTATGTCGTCCCGTATGAGACAAGTTAGTTTACCTTGCAGGAAGCAACGAGCCGAGTCTCACGAGGGAAGGCCGAGTCAGAAAGGACGCATGGAAGCTTTCCGAGTAGGATTCAGGAGGAACCATGGTAAAGCATGGTCAAAAGAGAAGGGCGATGCCGGGTGACACAAAAGGAGCCGAGTGACTCCCAAAGCAAGGGCTGACATACAAAGTTACCCTATGACGCCAAAAGAGCTGGAGGCTACGTATGAGAAGACCGTTAGCTGGATGGATTTGTGGAATGGGTCAAGGGCGCTAGCCCATGACCAGGCCTGCACAGTAAGGACCAAGATCCAAACAGTAACCCTAGGATCCAAAGGGGTGAAAACTAGCTGGCCATCGCCTATATAAGGAGGGGCATAGCTAGGATTTGGGGAGGTTGGACCAAGTAGGAAACTAGTGCTCTGAGGCTATGCACAAACAGCTCTAGGAGCACTTGTAAACCTATTTGCATCAATAAAAATCCTAAGTGTGGAGATTTCAGCTTGTTTTTCGTGCGCGGCTAGACCGTGCACTCCCTCCCCGGTTACCACAAGTGTCCATTCGGCCCCCAACTTAAGCCTACCCATGGCATCTGCTGTGACACCACCACGACACTGATGATGATCATGTTATTGCTTCTTAGTTTTATTTTGGATATTGGTGACATAGTGGGATGAAGCGGCCCGGACAAACCTTACATGTCCTCGCACATGAGACCTGTTCCACGCTTGACATGCAACTAGTTTTGCATAAGTGGCTAGCGGGTATCTGTCTCTCCTACTATAGTCAATATCTAATTTGCAACGAGTTGTCAATAATTTGGTTATCCTCGTTGTGGTTCATGTTCGTAGGTAAGAACGGTTCTACCTTCGAAAGCCCTAAGCCACGTAAAACTTGGAATGGATAAATTACAAGCGTCTAGTTTAGATTGTTGTTGGGCTAGTGTCATGATATGGTGATGTTGTGATACGTTGGAAACATATCTATAATTTTTTATGCTCCATGCTTGTTTAGTATCTACTTTGCTTTACTTGTCCACACTTTGAGGTGCTTTTTACATGGTTTCTGGTACTACCCTACTAACAAGTTACAACAGTGTCAGATGACTGTTTTCTGCTGTTTTTGGTTTCAGAAAAGTTAGTAAAGAAATATTCTCGGAATTGTACGGGACAAAGGACAAAGTCAATTACTTTCCGTGGGGAACAAGAAGTCCAGAGGAGAGCCGGAGGGGCCGGTCAGAGGGGCCAGACCCACCCCAGACGTGGGTGGCCCCACCCCATGCCTAGATAGGGTTTGGTTGCCCTAGCGGCCGCCTCGGTCTCCCCCTTCGCCTATAAGAAGCCCCCGATGTCGAAACCCTAAGTACCCGATCAAATCTCCACGAAACCGTATGTAGCCGCCGCCACCATCATCCCTAGATCAGGGGGATCTGAAGTTCTTCCCGGCACCCTACCGGAGGGGAGATCATCCCGGAGGCCTTCTCTCCGGTATGATGCGTGAGTATTTCCACCTTGGATATGGGTCCATGTAGTAGCTAGATGGTTGTATCTCCTCCTTTGTGCTTTCATGTATAGATCTTGCGAGCTCCGTTCATGATCAAGATCTAATCTATTTTTAATCATGCATGTTGTGTTTGCAGGGATCCGGTGGATATTGAGATTATTATGTTGGTTTGATTAATGGTTTTGTCTTTATGATTCTATCATGTCTGTGTTATTTGTGATCTTGCATTCTCTCCATTGTTAGTAGCTATCTTGGCCAAGTAGTTAGTGACTCCAAGAGGGGGTATTTATGCTCGATAGTGGGTTCGTGCCTCTAGTTTCCATGGGAAGTGACAATAATCTCTTCGGTTGTAGATGTGTTGTTGCTACTAGGGAGAAAACAACGGTCTCTTGTTCATGGAACATGTGGACTATTTACCTTACACACTTTGCTTAAGCAGTTGTCTGTTGCTTGCAACTTAATACTGGAGGGGGTTCAGATAATAACCTGAAGGTGGACTTCTAGTCATAGATGCAGTTCGATGGCGGTCTATGTATCTTGTTATATTGCCCAATCAACCTCATAGGATCTTTCTGATTAGTAATTGCATTGTTATGCCTTGCTCAGTTCCTGTCAATTGCCCTGCTGTAATTTGTTTACCCTTCATGCCATGTTGTTTATCTAAGGAGAGCATATCTAGTGAACTATGGACCCCGGTCCAATATTTACCATTGATAAATCTTCCACTATTACTTGTTTACCGCTGCAAACCATTACCTTCCACACCATACGTTTAAACCTTTGTTACAGCAAACCGGTGAGCTTGACAACCTCACTGTTCGTTGGGGCGGAGTCTTGAGTTTGTGTTGTGCAGGTCTCCATGTTTTTTGCAACACCTGTGTGACGTTTCCTTCCTCCTTCTGGTTCGATAACCTCAGTCTCAACTGAGGGAAAACTTGTTGCTTGCTCTTCACACCCTGCGCTTGGGGTTACCAACAAAGTGCTACGTCGAGCACCATCAAGTCTTTCTGGTGTTGTTGCCGGGGAGGCTAAGGACGTCTTCACTAGGGGAGTCCTTCACTTCCTTTCTCTTTACTTTGTTTTTAGTTTTCTTTGTTTCTTTTGCTTGGTTTTGTTTGCCTCTTTCCAAAAACCCAAAAAAATTAGTCTAGTTCGGTTTGATTGCTTTATCCAAAAACACAAAAAAAATTAGTTCCTGCTCTAGCTGCTGCTGTTGTTTTTGGCTTGCCCACCTTTGCCAAAATGAACTCTTCTGAGAACACCAAGTTGTGTGACTTCACTAGCACTAACAACAATGATTTCCTAAGCACTCCTATTGCTCCACCTACTCCTTATGCTACCTTTTATGAAATTAAGCCTGCTTTGTTGAATCTTGTGATGAGAGAGCAAATTTCTAGTGTTGGTTATGATGATCCTGCTGCCCATCTTAATAGTTTTGTTGAACTTTGTGAGATGCAGAAGTATAAGGATGTAGATGGAGATATTATTAAGCTCAAGCTTTTTTCCTTTCTCCTTGAGGGGAAAATCTAAAGAATGGTTGCTTCCTTTGCCTAAAAATAGTATTGATTCTTGGACTAAGTGCAAAGATGCGTTTATTGGAAAGTACTATCCTCCTGCTAAGATTATGTGAGACCCTGGCGCATGGCTCAATAGGATTGATAGGAAAACCCATACCAACAAGTTGCAACTTCCTTTCCAGAAGCTCATTCGAAAAGAACTCTAAGGTTAAGCGTGCTTGGCCTAGAGAAATTCTAGGATGGGTGACCTTGGCCTAGAGAAATTCTAGGATGGGTGACCGATCGGGAAGTGAGTACCGGGTGCGCACGAGTGAGGACAAAGTGCGCAGAAAAGACTAGTGTTGGTCTGTGGGGTTAGTATAGAGATCCTACTGATCTGTGACAGCCGTCGGTCCGGAGTGACCGGGGGTGTTACAAATTGGTATCAGAGCCGACCCTCGCGGTTAAACGGGCGTGTGCGGGTTAATGGCGGACATGTGGCGCATGGCGCGTGTGGCCCGGAGTGGACACGGCATGGCACATGTCTTGCCTTTGGGCATGCAGATGTGTGCCAAGAGGGGCGTTCACGGCTTGTGGTTGATCGGCGGGGCGTCGATCTTCTAAAGTGGTGTATGTGAGACCCTGGCGCATGGCTCAATAGGATTGATAGGAAAACCCATACCAACAAGTTGCAACTTCTTTTCCGGAAAGCTCATTCGAAAAGAACTCTAAGGTTAAGCGTGCTTGGCCTAGAGAAATTCTAGGATGGGTGACCGATCGGGAAGTGAGTACCGGGTGCGCACGAGTGAGGACAAAGTGCGTAGAAAAGACTAGTGTTGGTCTGTGGGGTTAGTATAGAGATCCTATTGAGCTGCTAGAAGTGACAGCCGTCGGTCCGGAGTGACCGGGGGTGTTACAGATTATATCTATGAGAAGTGACATTATGAAATTTAAACAACTTGATAGTGACCATCTTGCTCCAGCTTGGGAAAGAATGAAATCTTTGGTTAAGAATTGCCCTACTCATGGACTCTCTGCTTGGATGATTATCTAGACTTTTTATGCAGGTTCGAACTTCTCCTCAAGAAATCTGTTGGATTCAGCTGCTGGAGGTACTTTCATGGGCCTTACTTTGGGTGCTGCAACAAGGCTCGTTGATAATATGATGGTTAACTACTCTGAATGGCATGTTGAGAGCTCCACATGGTAAGAAGGTAAATTATGTTGAGGAAACTTCCTCTTTGAGTGAAAAGATTGATGTTATTATGGCTATGCTTGTTAATGGGAAAACTCCTCTAGATCCTAATAGTGTTCCCTTAGCCTCCTTTGTTGCTCAAGAAGAGCAAGTTGATGTGAACTTCATTAGAAACAACAATTTCAACAACAATGCCTATAGGAATAATTTTGGTAGAAACAACAATTATAGGCCTTATCCTCCTAATAATGGAAATTCCTATGGAAGCTCTTACAATAATGCTAGAAGTGCCCCCTCTGAACTTGAAGTCATTCTCAAAGACTTTATTAGCAAGCAAACCACTTTCAATAAGATTATAGAGGAAAAGCTTTTAACTATTGAGAAAATATATCATCTTTGTCTGAAGCTCAGTCCTCCTTGATTAATAAAATGGCTACTAAACCTGAAGCCATGGAAAATACCTTTGCTACTGATCATGCCATACAAGTTACAATTGATGAGAATGTTAGACTGTTAGCTCAACTTCATGATAGGTGGGAAAGGGAAGCTGAAATTGATAGAAACAATAGTGTGTGCACTATCACCACTAAACCACAAGCAGTCCCTATTCCTCCTACTACTATGCCTAAGCCTATTGAGCCTACTACTAGTGATGCTAAGTTTGACTTTGATATTGATGGTTGCAGTACTTCTGAAGTGATTATGTTCTTGCAAAAGCTTGCTAGAAGTCCTGATGCTAGTGACGTGCATGTTGCCTTTACCAAACACATTATAGATGCTCTTGTTAAGATTAAGGAAGAGAAGCTAAAACACAAAGCTTATATTCCTAGGAAAGTAGAAGATAATTGGGAATCCATTATTAATATGCAACTGAATGACTTTGATCTCAAAGCTTCATGTGATCTTGGTTCTAGTGTCTCTATTATGCCTAAGAAGATTTATGAAATGCTTGATTTGCCACCTTTGGAAGATTGTTATTTAGATGTCCCACTCAATGATAATGCTAAGAAGAAACTCATATGGAGTATTAATGATGTTCTCATCATGGTTAACAATGCTTATGTCCCTGTGGATTTCTATGTTTTGGATGTTGAATACAATGCTTCTTGTCCTATTACTTTGGGAAGACCTTTTCTTAGAACAGTTGGTGCCATCATTGATATGAAAGAAGACACCATTAAATATCAATTTCTATTCAAGAAAGGTATTGAACACTTCCCTATGAGTAGAGAGAAGTTACTTTTTGCTCCTCCTTTGAAAGCAAGATTTGATGTTAATGCTTCTTCATTTGAAAATTCTTGGTTCTTCTTGCTTCTTGTGCCTAACTTAAAGGCGTTAAAGAAAAGTACTAGTTGGGAGATGACCCAAGAGTTTACTTTAGTCTTGGAAGTTATTAATTCAGTAACAACCTCTCCTTATCCTTTTTGTTTGATTTTTGTGCCAAGAATGACCTCTTGTAAGGGTCCCAACCTTTAAATAAGGTAGAGTCCCCTGTGTTTACAATGCTAGTCCCTGGATCAATAGCTAGCATCCACAGTTAAGATGTAATATCAAGAAACAAAGGTCATAATATAACTTTATAACCAGAAATAACATAATTTTATTACATCTTACATAGCTCAATTGGCTATTACATTACATTGCAGCAGAATATCTATAAGCATGGGGTCCTTCATCTTCAAAGTGTCACAGGCAGACATGTTGGTTGTAGACTTTGTAATCATAATCAATCAATTTCACTAATATCAATCGAACCTGCAACATACAAGTTACAGCCACAAGGGTCAATACATTTGAATTGTATTGGCAAATGATACTATGGTAGTATAGTGGAGTCTATCATCTATATGCATTTGGCTAAGTGGAGTTGAGGCTTGCATTGCTCAAAATAGATTTTCCTTATCATTTGAAAACACTAAGTTTTTGTCTTGACAAAATAATCTTTCCCAAGGCATCTCCCAATCAAAGATTGAAGATCCTTTAACCCTTGTTCAACCACAAGTTTTTAACTTAGAAATTTGGATGATGAGATTCTTGATTGCTTCCATGTCTTGATGCTCAAATTGTCCTTTACCAGGGACATGGCTAAGTACTTAGATTTTACACTCTGCAGAGGTGGTGCACTTTCCCACAAGACTTGGTTTCACCAAGACAAGATCTTTCAGAAGCCTTCCCTTAGACCAAAATGGACGCGCTCCAACCTATCAAACCCTACCACCAACTGTCCATATGGCTAAGTTCTTGCAACCTATATGATCCAGGCAGAGCCCATAATGCCAAGTGGTTGCACTTGAAGCTTCTCAACATTTGACATCTCAAATCTCTTTGTTCCTGGGTGGCCATCCACAAGTGAGATACACAAGGTAAACCATAAACATGGGCCTTGTGAACCACTCAACCAAAACCACCAAGCAATTACCATTCCACCCAGGTGATTCATTAACTTAGTTGTTTTATTAAACAAAACACAAGTCCTCAGACTTAGAAATTTTTCCATAGTATGATTGTATATTCCACCCTTGTTTTCTATTAGCTAAGATAAGCTTGATACTAGTAGGAATCTTATCTTAGGAAACTTTCTACTAAGGTTTCATCTACTAGGATTTCCCATAGCAAGGTTTATACTTAGCAAAATTCCATGCAAGTTTTACTTAGAAAAATCACTAATGCATAGTGAAAGTAATGGGACAAAAGTATGAAGCATCACTTGCCTTTTTGGTAGAGTATAAGTTCACTCCTTGTCCTTTCTACAATTACACTCTTCAAGTCACTACAATTCAATCAAGCAAGGCACAAGTTCAATCTACCAATCCAGCAAAACATCACATAAAATCATAGAACTAAGATAATGCATGCAAGCATGCCAAGGATTGTTTTATTTGGAAAAGTGGTTCCTAATGGGTCTTAAACATTTGAAAACACCTAATGGTCATTTTATAAAGTGGCAAAGTCATTTGCAAAAGGTTTCACTTCCTAAACCATTTTCAAAACATAGTATCATTTTATGTGGTGTAGAAATATTTTACTAAGGAATTAATCTATAGGGTTCACAAAATATGTTTTCAAACCATAAAACTTGGTGTTTAGGGTCATAGAGTTTAAAACAAAACATTTCCCAAAGGTTTTCTTCCAAAACCATTTTTAATAAATAAACTATATTTTTATTTGACTAGAAATGGTTTTAAATCAAAGAATCATTCTTTTGCATCACCAAATACATTTTTGCAACCACAAAGTGTTTCCTATGGTCAGCAGGTTCAAATCACACCATTTTCCAAATATTTTATTACCAAAATCATTTTTAAACAATTTTTATAATCTAAACAAGCATACAAATGTTTCTGCAAAATCAAACAATTAAACAGAAACTTTTTACTAAACAAATGGCATGGTTGGCTAGGGCTTGTTCCACTGATTCCATTGATATAAATTTTTCAAAATTTGGACGTGTGGAACTAAAGTTACAAGGTTTACAAATTTGCATTTCAATTTGATTCAAAAATCTGTTTTAAATCAACTAGTGCCACGCGGCGTGTTCTGATTCGTCCATACCGTTTCGCTCGGATCGGCTACTCTGGCGCGTTGGATCTAATTAAATCGCACGGATCAGATTGCTTACCCCTTCGCTTTAATTGGTTCTATCATATCCATCAGATGCAGATCTAACGGTTCCTAACGCTTTGACCAAATAGCAGCGGCGCTGGCGGCGACGGTGCGGCGGCGGCGCTCTGGCGGGAAGATTGCCGGCGATACAGGAAGCAAGAGTGGTTGGGGAGATACTCACAATGTTCGTGGCGTCGTGCTGATGCTCAACTTGTGGTCAGTTTGTCGAGGGGCGCTCTGGTCCGACGTGGATTGCTCACCGGAGTCCACATGGCGTTGGGCGTGCTCTGGAGGTCGTCGAGGGAGAGGATGGATGGCGCCCTAGGACAAACGGGAGGCACCGTTAGGTTCGCAAGGGCATGGTGATCATTATGGTGTCCACGGGGAAGAGAGGGGTGGTCGGGTTTATCGGGGAGACGTCGCCGCAGTTGGAGACAGACGGCGGCGCTGGCTCGGGGAAGACGTTGCCGAGCTCACGGTGCTCGCCTGAGATGAGCGGAAGCTGTGGTGATGTGTCGAAGGTAAGGAGAGCTCGTGTGGTCCAGGGCAATGGGGTTGTCTGCCCGCGAATTTGTCTTGCAGCTCGTCGGGCAGTGGGTTCATCGTGAAATCGTGGCAGCACAGGGGCAAGGGAGGTCTGGCGTGTGAGGAGATCGAGAGAGGGAGAGGGACGCTTAAATGCGCGCGGTCACGGGGCTGATTCAACGCGTGGTTATGAGGAATCAAGCGTGCAGTTATTTGACAGAAATGGCGACGAGGTGTGGGGGAGAAGAGGTCGCGGCGGGTGAGGAAGAAAGCTAGGGTGTGGGGTCGTTTCGTCACTGGAGTGAGAGAGGGAGTTGGGGTCCACCAGTCAGCGTCCTTGCGGGTTTCTTTCGCGGTGAAAAACGATTTGCTCGCTGAGAGGGAGAGGTGGGTTGCTGGGCTGGGATGGGCTGGGCTTGGTCTGATCCTTTTTTTTGTTCTGAATCTATTTTCCTTTTTCCAATTCAATTTCTGTTTTGAAAATCAATTCACAATTCAAACAACAAAACAAACATTCAATTCAAATCAAACTCCTCCAAACTTCTATTGAGTTTTGGTTCTGTTTAACAACATAAACCAAAGTCCAAAGACAAAAATAATATTTTTATTCTTTTTAGGATCTATTTAATAATTAAATAAAATAGATCTTAATTATTAATTCAAATAGGTTTTGATTTATTTAATAAAATATCCATTTTAAAACTAAATATTATCAAAAACAAATCAGTAGGTTTTATTTGAATATATAAGATACTTGGAAAACTTGTTTAAAATAAATTAATAAGTTTTAGTGTTTTATTAAAATGGAAAGCCTTTACTTAAATAAAATTGGATATTAAATCCTTATTATTTTATTTAAACAAACCTTTACTATTTTTATCAAAACAAAATGTTTTATTTCAAAATCTTGACCAAGGTTTATTTTGGTTCCATAAAATAATCCTCATTTATAATTCTACCTTTTATTTGAAAACCAAATCTTTTATTGAAAGATCCAAAAATAGTAATTCCAAATATTTTTAATTTTATTGTTTATTTAACTTTTTAGATCCCTTTAGGATTTTATTTGATCCAAATAGGTTTTTAAAGTTTTCAATTGGATTCAAAAAGTTTCTTCTCACCCTGAAAATCAACAAAGTTTTATTTTATTCATTTATTTTTCACATTACAAGATTTGGAAAATCTTGGGATGTGACAGGCTACCACCCTTAAAATAAATCTCGTCCCGAGATTTGGGAAGGCTAGGGTTACAAATTGGCTCAAAGCATCTAGGGTACTACCACCCTTAAAAATTTTCCAATTAAATTACATCTTGGCTTTCTTGGAATTTTGATGAAGCTTCCATGGACAGAAGTTTGCATAGTGGCCTAGTTCCTTGCATTTGAAACATGTGATAAGGTTGAGGTCTTGAGGTGGCTTCTCTGGACAGTATGATGCATAATGTCCTAGCTCTTTGCAGGGATTGCACATCACTTGGCTAATATCATTCCTCATCTTGGGTTTCACTAACTTTTGTTTGTCTTCTTGGCTCTTCTTCTTTTCTAGGCATTCATTGGCATAGTGTCCCATCTCTTTGCAAGTGTAACATTGCACTTGGCTTTTGTCCTTCTTCTTCTTTTTGGGTCTCTCCAAAGCTAGGAGTTCTTCTAGTTCATGCTCCTCAAAGGTGGGAAATCTTTCTCTCTTCTTGGGGCATTGATCTTCATGCTCCTTGGATGTATGATCCTTGTCTCCACAAATATTGCTAGCTTGGGTTCCTTCTAGATTAACATCTTTGTCATCCTTATTGTCATTAGCTCTTTGGGAAAAGTTTTATCTCATGTTGATCATTTGAGTAACCAATCCTTGCAACAATTGGGATTGAAGTTTCAAAAACCTTTGTATGGCTGGGTCTAGTCCATTCTTGTTGGCTAAAAGCTGAGTTGTCTCTTGGCTCAACTGGTCTTGGTTTGCTATAAGTTCTCTCATGTTGTCCTCTTGGTTGTTGTTGGTGTCATCAACCTTGATGTTGGAGTTTCTTGGAGAAGTCATCTGCTTGGGTTGAATTGAGATTAGAATAGGCAAGATATTTCTAAGGAAATAGTTCTAATCACACACATCACAATTCACACAAGCATTGTGCAAGCAATCACAAGCCAAACATTTCACTCAAACAACAAAGTTCAAGCACATCTTTAGGTAACAAAATATTTTTGTTACACCACATAAGTTGGTGTGTTTGACTTAACTAAAATATGGTGGTCCATCTATATGGTTCACTTGTGATCTTTCCATCCTTCTTTTGTTGATTCTTCTTGCATGAAGTCGTGGTTTCCTTGAAAAAACTCTTGGTTACAATACCTCAAGTGAGGTGAACTCCTTCAAAGTTTGCATTTCCTCAGTCTCCATATTTTGAGCAAGGTTTCCTTGTCTCACTTGTAGTCCTTAGTGGTATCTAAGGTTGAAATCCTTGGTGAATATGCTGAAGATGTTGAAGTCATTAGAGTTTAGAGTTGATGAAGTCCTTTGCACATGGTGAAGTCTTTGGCCATGGGGTAGGTTTGTCCATCAAGTTGAAGTAGAAGAGATGTAGAGTTGAAACCAAAATGGTTGAGGAAAGAGTTTACAAGATTGTTTGTAAATAAGTTTTTGGAACAAATACAACTTCTATTTTCTTCTAAGGGGTTTTGTCCAATCCTAGGTTTACAAATCCTACAGGCAACACAATGCTCTGATACCATCTGTAAGGGTCCCAACCTTTAAATAAGGTAGAGTCCCCTGTGTTTACAATGCTAGTCCCTGGATCAACAGCTAGCATCCACATTTAAGATGTAATATCAAGAAACAAAGGTCATAATATAACTTTATAAGCAGAAATAACATAATTTTATTACATCTTACATAGCTCAATTGGCTATTACATTACATTGCAGCAGAATATCTATAAGCATGGGGTCCTTCATCTTCAAAGTTCCACAGGCAGACATGTTGGTTGTAGACTTTTTAATCCTAATCAATCAATTTCACTAATATCAATCGAACCTGCAACATACAAGTTACAGCCACAAGGGTCAATACATTTGAATTGTATTGGCAAATGATACTATGGTAGTATAGTGGAGTCTATCATCTATATGCATTTGGCTAAGTGGAGTTGAGGCTTGCATTGCTCAAAATAGATTTTCCTTATCATTTGAAAACACTAAGTTTTTGTCTTGACAAAATAATCTTTCCCAAGGCATCTCCCAATCAAAGATTGAAGATCCTTTAACCCTTGTTCAACCACAAGTTTTTAACTTAGAAATTTGGATGATGAGATTCTTGATTGCTTCCATGTCTTGATGCTCAAATTGTCCTTTACCAGGGACATGGCTAAGTACTTAGATTTTACACTCTGCAGAGGTGGTGCACTTTCCCCACAAGACTTGGTTTCACCAAGACAAGATCTTTCAGAAGCCTTCCCTTAGACCAAAATGGACGCGCTCCAACCTATCAAACCCTACCACCAACTGTCCATATGGCTAAGTTCTTGCAACCTATATGATCCAGGCAGAGCCCATAATGCCAAGTGGTTGCACTTGAAGCTTCTCAACATTTGACATCTCAAATCTCTTTGTTCCTGGGTGGCCATCCACAAGTGAGATACACAAGGTAAACCATAAACATGGGCCTTGTGAACCACTCAACCAAAACCACCAAGCAATTACCATTCCACCCAGGTGATTCATTAACTTAGTTGTTTTATTAAACAAAACACAAGTCCTCAGACTTAGAAATTTTTCCATAGTATGATTGTATATTCCACCCTTGTTTTCTATTAGCTAAGATAAGCTTGATACTAGTAGGAATCTTATCTTAGGAAACTTTCTACTAAGGTTTCATCTACTAGGATTTCCCATAGCAAGGTTTATACTTAGCAAAATTCCATGCAAGTTTTACTTAGAAAAATCACTAATGCATAGTGAGAGTAATGGGACAAAAGTATGAAGCATCACTTGCCTTTTTGGTAGAGTATAAGTTCACTCCTTGTCCTTGCTACAATCACACTCTTCAAGTCACTACAATTCAATCAAGCAAGGCACAAGTTCAATCTACCAATCCAGCAAAACATCACATAAAATCATAGAACTAAGATAATGCATGCAAGCATGCCAAAGATTGTTTTATTTGGAAAAGTGGTTCCTAATGGGTCTTAAACATTTGAAAACACCTAATGGTCATTTTATAAGGTGGCAAAGTCATTTGCAAAAGGTTTCACTTCCTAAACCATTTTCAAAACATAGTATCATTTTATGTGGTGTAGAAATATTTTACTAAGGCATTAATCTATAGGGTTCACAAAATATGTTTTCAAACCATAAAACTTGGTGTTTAGGGTCAGATAGTTTAAAACAAAACATTTCCCAAAGGTTTTCTTCCAAAACCATTTTTAATAAATAAACTATATTTTTATTTGACTAGAAATGGTTTTAAATCAAAGAATCATTCTTTTGCATCACCAAATATATTTTTGAAACCACAAAGTGTTTACTATGGTCATCAGGTTCAAATCACACCATTTGCCAAAGATTTTATTACCAAAATCATTTTTAAACAATTTTTATAATCTAAACAAGCATACAAATGTTTCTGCAAAATCAAACAATTAAACAGAAACTTTTTACTAAACAAATGGCATGGTTGGCTAGGGCTTGTTCCACTGATTCCATTGATATAAAGTTTGCAAAATTTGGACATGTGGAACTAAAGTTACAAGGTTTACAAATTTGCATTTCAATTTGATTCAAAAATCTGTTTTAAATCAACTAGTGCCACGCGGCGTGTTCTGATTCGTCCATACCGTTTCGCTCGGATCGGCTACTCTGGCGCGTTGGATCTAATTAAATCGCACGGATCAGATTGCTTACCCCTTCACTTTAAGTGGTTCTATCCTATCCATCAGATGCAGATCTAACGGTTCCTAACGCTTTGACCAAATAGCAGCGGCGCTGGCGACGACGGTGCGGCGGCGGCGCTCTGGCGGCGAGGTTGCCGGCGATACAGGAAGCAAGAGTGGTTGGGGAGATGCACACAATGTTCGTGGCATCGTGCTGATTCTCAACTTGTGGTCAGTTTGTCGAGGGGCGCTCTGGTCCGACGTGGATTGTTCACCGGAGTCCACACGGCGTCGGGCGTGCTCTGGAGGTCGTCGAGGGCGAGGATGGATGGCGCCCTAGGACAAAAGGGAGGCACCGTTAGGTTCGCAAGGGCATGGTGATCATTATGGTGTCCACGGGGAAGAGAGGGGTGGTCGGGTTTATCGGGGAGACGTCGCCGCAGTTGGAGACAGACGGCGGCGCTGGCTCGGGGAAGACGTTGCCGAGCTCACGGTGCTCGCGCAGATGAACGGAAAGCTCAGGGTGATGCGGCAGAAGGTAAGGAGCGAGCTCGTGTGATCCAGGGGCAATGGAGTTGTCTGGCTTCGCCGGAATTTGTGCTACAGCTCGTTGGAGCAGAGTGGGTTCATGCGTGAAATCATGGCAGCCTGGGGGCAAGGGAGGTCTGGCGTGTGAGGGAGATCAGAGAGGGGAGAGGGACGCTTAAATGCGCGCGGTCACGGGGCTGATTCAACGCGTGGTTATGAGGAATCAAGCGTGCAGTTATTTGACAGAAATGGCGACGAGGTGTGGGGGAGAAGAGGTCGCGGCGGGTGAGGAAGAAAGCTAGGGTGTGGTCGTTTAAATCCTTTGAGTGAGAGAGGGAGTTAGGGTCCACCGATCGGCGTCCTTGCGGGTTTCTTCATGTGAAAAACGATTTGCTCGGTGAGAGGGAGAGGTGGGTTCTTTGAATGGGATGGGCTTGATGCGATCCTTTTTTTTGTTCTGAATCTATTTTCCTTTTTCCAATTCAATTTCTGTTTTGAAAATCAATTCACAATTCAAACAACAAAACAAACATTCAATTCAAATCAAACTCCTCCAAACTTCTATTGAGTTTTGGTTCTGTTTAACAACATAAACCAAAGTCCAAAGACAAAAATAATATTTTTATTCTTTTTAGGATCTATTTAATAATTAAATAAAATAGATCTTAATTATTAATTCAAATAGGTTTTGATTTATTTAATAAAATCTCCATTTTAAAACTAAATATTATCAAAACCAAATTAGTAGGTTTTATTTGAATATATAAGATACTTGGAAAACTTGTTTAAAATAAATTAATAAGTTTTAGTGTTTTATTAAAATGGAAAGCCTTTACTTAAATAAAATTGGATATTAAATCCTTATTATTTTATTTAAACAAACCTTTACTATTTTTATCAAAATAAAATGTTTTATTTCAAAAGCTTGACCAAGGTTTATTTTGGTTCCATAAAATAATCCTCATTTATAATTCTACCTTTTTATTTGAAAACCAAATCTTTTATTGAAAGATCCAAAAATAGTAATTCCAAATATTTTTAACTTTATTGTTTATTTAACTTTTTAGATCCCTTTAGGATTTTATTTGATCCAAATTGGTTTTGAAAGTTTTCAATTGGATTCAAAAAGTTTCTTCTCACCCTGAAAATCAACAAAGTTTTATTTTATTCATTTATTTTTCACATTACAAGATTTGGAAAATCTTGGGATGTGACACCTCTAATGAGAGGGAAGTAAGATTTGGGGAGTTGCTGTCCCGAAACAGATTTTTGTCCTCCACCAAAAAAATTCGTGAGGAGGCTATGTAACTCGTATTGAGCTCAAAATTTATGAATAAATCCCTAAGTATGTCAGATAACTTCCGTTAGTTCAACACATTTTTATTTGAGCAACAGAATATGTTATAAAAAATCGATTTCTATCTTTTGGTCTGTTTTAACAGATTTCTGCCATTATTTGCATTTGCTTCTTATTGATTCCTTTTTGAGTTCTCTTAAGGTAAATTGAGATTTTTTAAGGAGTTACTACGGTAGCTTGTGTTTTTAGTGAAAATCCTTGTTGTTCCAAAGCTTTGACAGTGGTCTAATATCTTTTGAATACACTAATGTTGCTAATGAAGATTGTGCGAAGTTTTGTATGAAGGAAAAATTTCAGTTCTAGAGAGAGAATGATGCAATTAGATGAAGAATGGATAAAAGCTCAATCTTGGGGATGCCACCATGGTGTCACCCCAAGAAATATCCAAGAGGTACAAGCGTCAAAGCTTGGGGATGCCCAAGGCATCCCCTTCTTCATCAATAAGAAGCTCAGGTCTGTCTAGACACTTCGTTTTTATTGTTTCATGCACAGTTGTGTTATTCTTGGAGCGTCTTAGTTTTCGTTTGCTTTACTTAGGTTGTTTAGTTTGCTTGAATAAAGAAGTTTGGACCCCTGTTCTCGTTGTGTTGTTTTGCAAGTAAGGTTGCTTGGTGTTTGGAAAGGAGTAGTAAGTTCTTGCTTGAAGTGCAAGAGGAGCTTGCATTGACTGTGACTTAGACTTTAGCATGACATGCTAAGTGTTGTTTTAGCATTATGCTTAGTGATTATTGATGTAGCATGTCTTGTTCCAAACAATTGGGATTGCTTAGTGTGCCTTGAAGAAATTATGCGTTGTTTTAGCATGCAAAAGCATAGTATTGTGGTATTCTCCTTTGATGCTTTGCTTGGGTTGACTTGGCACATGCTCACACCATGTTATGACTATGACAAGTCACCATTATCCTCTATGATCATTTAGTCCTTGACTTTTAGTACCACTCTTTTCTTTGATTAGTATGCTTTGTTGCCCTGCATGATTATGGCCATTATGCTCTCTTAGTTGGTTGCTCCCAGTCTTTTGCTAGCCTCCATTTGTATGAGTAAGTTCTACTCACGCTTCCAACTCCCAAGAAACCAAGTTATTCCAAAGTGTCCACTATAAACTCCTATGCATGGTGTGTTACACCATTCAAAGTATATTCTTGTTTTCAACTATCTTCCAATTAAAAACTATTTTGTTATGTGAAAACATAGTGATTAAAGCCCTCACGAACTTGATGGCACACTTTATATTCTTTGCCCCTAATAAACTTGAACCATTGTGACAACTTTGTTGTATATGCTTGCACTTATACGTTGGAATTAGCAGAACCGTGTTGTCACGGGGAACGCTTTCAACATTGCACTTGTACTTTGTACACAATTGATATCATGCTCTTTTGTCTATGGATGTCACCGGTGTGAAATAAAGAGGGAACTTGTAAGTCCATGGAGCTGTGTTAGAGAAACGCCTGGGCCGCTAGCCTAAGTCATGCCTAATCATGGTGGAAACTTGCAGCATCGCCTTTATGAGCTATCTATGAAGCATCCTCAATAAAAAGCTATGCATATGGTAAATAAAAATATTGCTGAGATGCTCATTGTCTACTTGCCTTGTCATTTTGGTTATGGGAAAGCTCCTGTATCATATGCAAGGGGTACCCCGTTGGCGATTCTCAATGATATGCAAATACTTACAGTGACAAGAACTTACTTGGACCCAAAGTTGAGTATGCATGAGGTGTGGCCCTCGTATTCAAGGGACTTCAGATTGCGAGCTTATACTTCGTCAAGCATATACTCCAGCTTTACCACTTTAACCTTAACCACTTCAAGATGCTTATGATAGGGGCAATGAGGGATAAAAGCTAACAAGTACCATAATTTTTGGAAGCTATTTTTGAAACTTGTAATCCCTGGTTCCTTTACAAAATGTCCTTTCTTCCACAACTATTGAGTCTCCACCTTCTACCTTTAGGAGCCATTAAGATATCATAGTTGTCATTCTGTGTGTAGTGTTCCAAAGCTTATTAATTGATGCATATTGTGTTATTACTTGCTCTTATGCTATTTGTTTCTAGTCACCATTGTGAACTTTGCAGGTGTCCTATGAATTTTATTGCTACTCTATGAGGGACAAGCTGAATGCCATTATGCTATGTTTTCTGCATGTGAAACAAACAAACATTTTTCAATGCATGTTATTCATGATCTTTGTTTGTAGCTTATCATGTTGCATGCATAGTTACTATGTCCTATTGTTATAACTCCATCTTTCATGCACATGTTTAGAGTTCTTTGATCCCAGCTTTCAATGCTTGCAAATGGTTGGATCTTTATTGTGAGGGTGCATGTCACCTAAAAAATTATTCTGTTTATCACTTACCTACTCGAGGATGAGCAGGATTTAATCTTGGGGATGTTGATACATTGGAAACGTATCTATAATTTTTGATGCTCCATGCTTGTTTAGTATATACTTTGCTTTACTTGTCCACACTTTGAGGTGCTTTTTACATGTTTTCTGGTACTAACCTACTAACAAGTTGCAACAGTGCCAGATGCCTATTTTCTGTTGTTTTTGGTTTCAGAAAAGTTAGTAAAGAAATATTCTCGGAATTGGAAGGGACAAAGGACAAAGTCAATTACTTTCCGTGGGGAACAAGAAGTCCAGAGGAGAGCTGGAGGGGCCAGACCCACCCTAGGAGCGGGTGGGCCCCACCCCACGTCTGGCTAGGGTTTGGTCGCCCTGGCGACTGCCTCGGTATCCCCCTTCGCCTATAAGAAGCCCCTGATGCAGAAACCCTGAGTACCCGATCAAATCTCCACGAAATCGTCTGTAGCCGCCGCCACCATCGTCCCTAGATTGGGGGGATCTGAAGTTCTTCCCGGCACCCTGCCGGAGGGGAGATCATCCCGGAGGCCTTCTCTCCGGTATGATGCATGAGTAGTTCCACCTTGGACTATGGGTTCATGTAGTAGCTAGATGGTTGTTTCTCCTCCTTTGTGTTTTCATGTATAGATCTTGTGAGCTCCGTTCATGATCAAGATCTAATCTATTTGTAATCATGCATGTTGTGTTTCCGGGGATCCGATGGATATTGAGATTAATATGTTAGTATGATTAATGGTTTTGTCTTTATTATTCTATCATGTCTGTGTTGTTTGGGATCTTGCATGCTCTCCGTCATTAGTAGCTATCTTGGCCAAGTAGTTGCTAGTGACTCCAAGAGGGGGTATTTATGATCGATAGTGGGTTCATGCCTCTAGTTTCCAAGGGAAGTGACAATAATCTCTTCGGTTGTAGATGTGCTGTTGCTACTAGGGAGAAAACAACAGTCTCTTGTTCATGGAACATGTGGACTATTTACCTTACACACTTTGCTTAAAGTAGTTGTTTGTTGCTTGCAACTTAATACTGGAGTGGGTTCGAATAATAACCTGAAGGTGGACTTCTAGTCATAGATGCAGTTGGATGGCGGTCTATGTATCTTGTTGTATTGCCCAAATCAACCTCATAGGATCTTTCTGCCTAGTAATTTCATTGTTACGCCTTGCTTAGTTCCTGTCAATTGCCCTGCTATAATTTGTTTACCCTTCATGCCATGTTGTTTATCTAAGGAGAGCACCTCTAGTGAACTATGGACCCCGGTCCAATATTTACCATTGATACATATTCCACTGTTACTTGTTTACTTACTACAAACCATTACCTTCCACACCATACGTTTAATCCTTTGTTATAGCAAACCGGTGAGCTTGACAACCTCACTGTTCGTTGGGGCAAAGTCTTGAGTTTGTGTTGTGCAGGTCTCCACGTTGTTTGCAACACCTGTGTGACGTTTACTTCCTCCTTCTGGTTCGATAACCTCGGTCTCAACTGATTGAAAACTTGCTGCTTGCTCTTCACACCCTGCGCTTGGGGTTACCAACAAAGTGCTACGTCGAGCACCATCATGTTGTAAGTAAAAGTATAAGTCGATACTCTTACAACACACATAACGTGTAAGTTCCATAGACCTTGTCCTTACACATAAAGGAATGATGAAGATCATACCACGATGCACATGATGGAGATCAAGTGCAAGAACCATATCATTTCACTTCTTCACATGTGATGTTTGTTGCATATTATATTGCTTGTTTGGCATTTTATTAGCATAATAAGTTGATCCCTCATTTAGATATCAAGATAAAAATGTGTTCTCCCTTAAGTATGCACTGATTATGTTTCGCCGCTCCAAGACATCACGTGATGATCGGCTGTTCTTGGATCCACGATCATATTTCGGGTGTAAGACAGTTTACACACGTGAATACTAAGGTTCTTACTTGGCGAGCCTAGCATGCGCAGACATGGCCTCGGAACACAGACCAAAAGTTTAAGCATGAGTCATATGAAAGATATGATGCCCATATGGATGCTCGCCTTTGAAGCTACACCGACTCACGTGATGATCGGACTTGGTGTAGTGGATTTTCATGTAATCAGCAAAAAGGCACGAGGGGTGTCGTTTTTTAGTGGGAGTTCATTCTTAATTTGGATTAGTTGAACTCGATCTATCATAAACTTAGTCTAAACTTTACAAATTCTGTTGTAGATGGCACCACCTTCTTTTAATTTCAATGTGTTCATGGAGAAAGAGAAACTTGCAACGAATGGTAGCAACTTTACCGACTGGGCTATGAATTTGAGGATTCTCCTCCCTGCTGCACAAAAACAATATGTGCTAGATGTGCCGCTAGGCCCCCCCACCATTCTATGATGCCCCTGACGAGGAACTATCAGACTCGTCAGGAGGACCACAACTTAGTTCATTGCGGCATATTGTATGGGCTAGAGCCAGAACTTCGAAAGCGTTTCGAAAATGGCAATGACTTTGATACAATGGGAGAATTGAAAATGATTTTCGACACCCATGCTGCTGTAGAGAGTTATAATGCTTCAGAAAAGTTCTTTAGCTGCATGATGGAAGAGAACAGCTTCGTTAGTGAGCACGTACTCAAGATGTCGGGGTACGCCGATAAGCTTGTGTCCTTTGGAATATCGATCCCCATTGACTTAGTCATACATCATGTTCTCCAATCTTTGCCACCTAGCTACAAGAGCTTCGTGATGCACTATAACATGCAGGGCATGAAGAAGTCCTCCTCGAGCTTCTGTCAATGCTTAAGACTGCAGAGGTGGAAATCAAGAAGGAACATCAAGTGTTGATGATCAATAAGACTACCGATTTCAAGGAAGACGGGAAGGGTAAATAGAAGGGAAAGAAGGGCGGAAAACCGGTTGTTGTTCCTGAAAAGAAATCCCGAGTTGGCCCTAAGTCTGATATCGAGTGCTATTATTGCAAGGGGACTGACCACTGGATGTGCAACTGCCCCAAGTATTTGGCAGACAAGAAGGCCGGCAAGGCAAATAAAGGTACATACGATATACATGTTATTGATATGTACTTGACTAGTACTCGCAGTAGCACTTGGGTATTTGTCGTGGTGGTGTCACGGCATATGCCATGGGTAGGCTAAAGTTGGGGCCAATGTACACTGGAGGAATCTGGGGAGGGATGATGACGTGTAGACCGCATACGAAGAACATGGAAGAACCCCAGAGATCATCGATGTATGATGAACTCCTTCTCTTATTGCTTATGTATATTGGTTACAAGTGCTCCTTGAGATGTTTCCCTAGTTGCTACTTGGAGCTTGAGGAATAATAAGAAGAAGTGTTCATACGTGAACTGAGAGGAGAGGAGCCCTACGGGGCCTCCCTGGGAACGATCCCCCTGGTGCTCCTTATAAAGGGGATCCTAGGGGACAAGGTATGTCCCACAAGTACTGCCTATGAGTTGGATAATGGTTCCTTGCCAGGTCATCTTGTCCTTTGTCTTGTCCTTTGTCTTGTCCTTTAGTGAGTCATCAGTCTTATCCCTTCGTCATATTCCTTAGCATCTTCTGAGATGCCCATCATATTCCTTAGCATCTTCTGAGATGTCCAGCATATTCCTTAGCATCTTGGACCAACTGTGCCAGTCTGAGCCAGGGGCGTCCCAAGACTGGCATCTGACATAAGAGCTTGACCTGGCGAGTGGTATGTCGATGTAGAGGTTGAGAGGGCATCTGGAGATGAATACAAGGTCACCTGGGGTTAATTAACTAGGCCCAAGTGCTCTTGATGAATAGAAGATTCGGCCTGGATTGCTCCTGTTGGACAATCCGAGTAAAGGATCCGAGTAAAGGATCTGAGTCAAGGATCTGAGTCACGAATCCAAGTAAAGGATCCGAGTCAAGGATCCGAGTCACGGATCTGAGTCAAGGATCCGAGTCAAGGGTCTGAGTTAGGGAGTAGCCCAGCCCAGTTTTCCCTAAGTCGGACCAGTTGGCCTTTTTCCTCCTTTCCTTTTATCCTATTATTTTTATACCTCACATCCTCTTACATATATGTCTTTTATCTTCACATCCTCTATTGAATTACTCATGGCTTTGTTGAATCACTTGATACCTCAATTCTAGGGTACCCGGGGCATATCCCCGACATTAGTCCCCGAGGCTATGTGGGACTCATAGAGTCGCGCGTAGGCTTCATATTATTATATCCCCAGAGTGGTGTGATCCAAATCCAAGTCACGTGACCCAAATACGAGTCATATGAATTTGACTCTTTTCGTCTGTCATATTCTGACATACATGTCCAAATCTGAGTCATATGACTCAAATTCGAGTCATATGAATTTGAATCTTTCCGTCTATCATATTCTGACATACATGTTCAAATCCGAGTCGTATGAATCAGACTTGAGGTTAAGTGACACAAAATTTGATATACCGCCTTCATTAGGTAAAATTACATACAACCTTCATGGGCATTCATCATATAACCTCATGGTCTGACACCGGGCCTTCATGGGCACTCGTCATATAACCTCTTTGGGTAAATGATATTTAGCCTTCATGTTCATTTTTCATGTAATCCTTTTTGGGTGAGTTTTGACATCTGGCCTTCTTGGGCACTCGTAATTTAACCTCTTTGGGTAAGTTTTGACATATAGCCTTCATGGGCATTTGACATATAACCTCTTTGGGTAAATTTTTACATCTGGCCTTCATGGGCACTTGTCATATAACTCTTTTGGGTAAGTTTTGACCTTTGGCCTTCATGGGCACTTGTCATATAATAATTTTGGGTAAGTTTTGACATCTGGCCTTCTTGGGAACTAGTCATATAACCCTTTTGGGTAAGTTTTGACATCTGGCCTTCATGGGCACTTGTCATATAACCATTTTGGGTAAGTTTTGACATCTATCCTTCTTGGGCACTGGTCATATAACCCTTTTGGGTAAGTTTTGACATCTGGCCTTCATGGGCACTTGTCATATAACCATTTTGGGTAAGTTTTTACATCTGGCCTTCTTGGGCACTGGTCATATAACCCTTTTGGGTAAGTTTTGACATCTGGCCTTCATGGGCACTTATCATATAACCATTTTGGGTAAGTTTTAACATATGGCCTTCTTGGGCACTGGTCATATAACCCTTTTGGGTAAGTTTTGACATCTAGCCTTCATGGGAACTTAGTCATATAACCCTTTTTTGGGTGAGTTTTCATGTGTTTGAATCTGGCCAGCCTGTCATAATTCTGACATATAAGTCCCAATCTGAGTCATCCATCAGAGTTGTCCTCCTGAGTTACATGACTTAAATCTGACATATGTCTCAAATCCGAGTTATATGATACTCATCCGAGTTATAATTTTGAGTTTTAGTATGACTTGGTGATATGCTGGCAAACTGTCATAAGCTTGGATCCGAGATATAATTTGAGTTTAAGATATCCTGGCAAACTGCCATAAGTAGAGATTCGAGATATGGATCCGACATATAAATCCGAGTCATCATTTGACTCTATGATATGCTGGCAAACTGCCATGAATAGATATCCGAGATATAGATCCGAGATATATATCTGAGTCATCATTTGACTCTATGATATGCTGGCAAACTACCATGAATAGAAATCTGAGATATAAATCGAGTCATCATTTGACTATGATATGCTGGCAAACTGCCATGAAACAAAAATCCGAGATATAGATCCGAGTCATCATTTGACTATGATATGCTGGCAAACTGCCATGAAATAGAAATCCGAGATATAGATCTGAGTCATCATTTAACTCTATGATATGTTGGAAAACTGCCATGAATATAGATCCAAGATATAAACTCGAGTCATCATTTGACTCTATGATATGCTGGCAAACTACTATGAATGGAAATCCGAGATATAAATCTGAGTTATCATTTAACTATGATATGCTGGCAAACTGCCATGAATAGAAATCTGAGATATAGATCCGGAATATAAATCTAAGTCATCATTTGACTATGATATGCTGGCAAACCGCCATGAATATAAATTTGAGTCATCATTTGACTCTATGATATGCTGGAAAACTGCCATGAATAGAAATCCAAGATATAGATCCGAGATATAAATCTGAGATATAAATCCGTAAATTGACCTAGAAAACTGATACCAATTGCAATCCGAGTCATAAGATGACCTAGCAAACTAATATAAACGGTAATTCGAGATATATTTTAACCTGTCAAGCTGAGGTAAACAGTAATCTGAGATATAAGTTAACTTGGCAAACTAACACGAATAGCAATCCGAGTCATAAGATGACCTGGCAAACTAATAAAAACAGCAATTCGAGATATATTTTATCCTAGCAAACTGAGGTAAATAGTAATCCGAGATACATTATATGCTTTTCTCTAAGTAACAATTATATGCATGGGGATGCCAGGTTAAATAATGACTGAGTCCCCGACACTCTTTTTCCATCTATGGGTGAATCTACGGGTATGCTGGCTAGTCCCCGGGTTGAGTCATCTCGCCGAGTCCTGATTGTTGAGTTAATTGATACTTACAGTACTCTTGGTGATGAGGTTGAGTCACCCTTGTTGAGTCAACAAGGAAGGCTCGTATGCCAACCTCCCTGATCTCTGTATGTTGGGGAAGAAGATGAAGAAGCTATTGCTCAATGGTGAAGCAGAGGTTGATGAAGATGTTCCCGTTTGGATGGGAACCCAACCAGCGCCTCTATTATGCCCCACGATGGGCGCCAAATGTCGTGGTGGTGTCATAGCATATGCCATGGGTAGGCTAAAGTTGGGGCCGATGGACAATTGAGGAATCCGGGGAGGGATGATGAAGTGTAGACCGCATACGAAGAACATGGAAGAACCCCAGAGATCATTGATGTATGATGAACTCCTTCTCTTATTGATTTTGTATATTGGTTACAAGTGCTCCTTGAGCTGTTTCCCTAGTTGCTACTTGGAGCTTGAGGAAGAAGAAGAAGAAGAAGAAGAAGAAGAAGTGCTCATACGTGAACTGAGAGGAGAGGAGCCCTCCGGGGCCTCCCTGGGAACGATCCCCCTTGTGCTCCTTATAAAGGGGAGCCCAGGGGACAAGGTATGTCCCACAAGTACTGCCTATGAGCTGGATAATGGGTCCTTGCCAGGTCATCTTGTCCTTTGGCTTGTCCTTTAGTGAGTCATCAGTCTTATCCCTTCGGCATATTCCTTAGCATCTTTTGAGATGACCAGCATATTCCTTAGCATCTTCTGAGATGCCCAACATATTCCTTAGCATCTTATGAGATGCCCAGCATATTCCTTAGCATCTTGGACCAACTATGCCAGTCTAAGCCAGGGGCATCCCAAGACTGGCATCTGACATAAGATCTTGACCTGGCTAGTGGTATGTCAATGTAGAGGTTGAGAGGGCATCTGGAGATGAATACGAGGTCACCTGGGGTGAATTAACTCGGCCCAAGTGCTCTGGATGAATAGAAGATTTGGCCTAGATTGCTCCTGTTGGCCAATCCAAGTCAAGGATCTGAGTCACGAATCCAAGTAAAGTATCCGAGTCAAGGATCCGAGTCACAGATCCGAGTCAAGGGTCTGAGTTAGGGAGTAGCCCAGCCCAGTTTTCCCTAAGTCGGCCTAGTTGGCCTTTTTTTCCTCCTTTCCTTTTATCCTATTTTTTATACCTCACATCCTCTTACATATATGTCTTTTATATTCACATCCTCTATTGAATTACTCATGGCTTTGTTGAATCACTTGATACCTCAACTCTAGGGTACCCGGGGTCATATCCCCGACAGTATTTGATACCGGATCGGTTGCTAATATTTGTAACTCAAATCAGGGGCTACAGAACAAGAGACCGCTAGCAAGGGGTGAGGTCAAGATGCGTGTCGGCAACGGATCAATCTTTGATGTGATCGTCGTCGGAACGCTACCTCTCCACTTACCATCTGTATTAGTTATAAACTTGAGTAATTGTTATCTGGTGCCAGCACTAAGCATGAACATTGTATCCGGATCATGTTTGATGCTCAGTGGTTATTCATTTAAATCTGAAAACGATGGTTGTTCTATTTATATGAATGATATCTTTTATGGTCATGCACCGATGATGAATGGTTTATTTCTATTGGATCTGATAATAGTATTACACATATTCATAATGTTGATACTAAAAGGATTAAACTTAATGATGATATATCCGCATATATATGGCACTGCTGTCTACGTCATATTGGCGTTAAACGCATGAAGAAGCTCCATTTGGATGGACTTTTGGAATCACTTGATTTTGAATCATTTGATACATGTGAGCCATGCCTTATGGGCAAGATGACTAGAACGTCGTTTTCCGGATCAATGGAACGGGTGACGGATTTATTGGAAATCATACACTCTGATGTGTGTGGTCCAATGAGTGTGTCGGTGCGAGGTGGATATCGTTATTTTGTTACTTTCACTTATGATTTGAGTAGATACGGTTATATCTACTTAATGAAACACAAGTCTCAAACCTTTGAGAAATTCAAGGAATTTCAAAGTGAAGTGGAAAATCATCGTAATAGAAAGATCAAATTTCTACGGTCTGACTGTGGAGGTGAGTATCTAAGTTACGAGTTTAGCACACATATGAAAGAGTGTGGAATAGTTTCACAACTCACACCTGCCGGAACACCACAGCAAAATGGTGTGTCAGAACATCGTAATCGTAGTCTACTAGATATGGTTCGATCTATGATGTCTCTGACGGACTTGACACTATCATTTTGGGGTTATGCACTAGAAACTGCTGCATTCACTTTAAATTGGGCACCATCCAAATCCGTTGAAAAGACACCGTATGAATTGTGGTTTGGAAACAAACCTAAGCTGTCATTTCTTAAAGTTTGGGGATGCAATGTTTATGTGAAGAAACTTCAACCGGATAAACTCGAACCCAAAGCAGAAAAATGCATCTTCATAGGATATCCTAAGGAAACTATTGTATATTCCTTCTATCACAGATCTGAGGGCAAGGTTTTCGTTGCCAAGAATGGATCCTTTCAAGAGAAAGAGTTTCTCGCGAAAGGTGTGTAGTCGGAAGGTAGAACTCGAAGAGGTTGTAGAACCTTCTCTTCATAATATGGCGAGTAGCGCAGCCGGAAGCCGTTCCGGAGTTGACTTCACCAAATGAAGAGGTAACTAATGATAACGATCATGAAGCTCCGAAAGAGAATACTACCAAACCTCGCAGGTCTAGCAGGACGCATGCAACTCTCGAGCTATACAGAAATCATGTTATGAATTTCATGGTGGATGAAATTGATGACCATGTGACGTATGAAGAAGCGATGATGAGCCCGAATTCCAACAAATAGCTAGAAGACATGAAATCCGAGATGGAATCCATGTACGAAAACCAGGTTTGACCTTGGTGGACTTACCTCGCGATCGAAAGGCCGTGGAGAATATATGGATTTTCAAAAGGAAAACTGATGCTGATGGTAATATAACCATCTATAAAGCTCGACTTGTCGCAAAAGGGTTTCGACAAATTCAAGTAGTTGACTATGATGAGACATTCTCTCCCGTAGCGATGCTAAAGTCAGTTAGGATTATGTTAGCAATTATTGCATATTTCGACTATGAGATATTGCAGATGGATGTCAAAATTGCATTCCTCAATGGCAACATTGAAGAAGAGTTGTATATGGTACAACCAAAGTGTTTTGTCGATCCTAAAGATGCTGACAAGGTATGCAAGCTTCAGCGATCCATCTATGGACTGAAGCAAGCATCCCAGAGTTGGAATCTCCGCTTTGATGAGGTGATTAAAGAGTTTGGATTTATTCAAACTTATGGAGAGTATTGTATTTACAAGAAAGTGAGTGGGAGCGATGTGGCATTTATGATATTATATGTGGATGGCATATTATTGATCGGAAATGATATAGATCTTTTAAGCAGTGTTAAAAGTTATCTAAATAGCAAATTTTCAATGAAGCACCTAGGTGAAGCGTCATACATATTAGGCATAAAGATCTATAGGGATAGATCTAGACGCCTAATAGGGCTATCGCAAAGTACATACCTTGATAAGATTTTAAAGAAATTTAAAATGTACGGAAGTAAGAAAGAGTTTTTACCTATGTTGCAAGGTAAGACATTGAGTAAGACTCAAAGTCCAGCTATGGCGGAAGAAAGAGACATAATGGACAAAGTCCCCTATGCTCAGCCATAGGCTCTATAATGTACGGCATGCTATGTAAAACACCGGATGTGGCACATGCTATTAGTTTAACTAGTAGATACCAATATGATCCAGGATCAGAACACTGGGTAGCGGTCAACAATATCCTTAAGTACTTGAGAAGAACTAAGGATATGTTTCTCGTGTACGGAGGTGAAGAAGAGCTCGTCACTAAGTGTTATGTTGATGCTAGCTTCGACACCGATCCGGATGACTCTAAGTCTCAATCTGGATACGTATTTCTCATGAATGGTGGAGCGGTTAGTTGGAGGAGTTCCAAACGACCTGTGGTGGCAGGATTAACAACGGAGGCTGAATATGTTGTTGCTTCGGAAGCGGCTCGGGAAGCAGTTTGGATGAAGGAATTCATAACCGAACTAGGTGTGGTTGTGAGCGTGTTGTACCCAATTGTGATCTATTGTGATAACAATGGAGCCATAGCCAGTGCCAAAGAACCAAGGTCTCACAAGAATTCCAAGCATATTAAGCGTCGGTTTCATTCCATCAGCGACCATGTCAAGGATGGAGATATAAAGATTTGTAAAGTACACACGGATATCAATGTAGCAGATCTGTTAACTTAAACTCTCCCTAGAGAAAAACATGATCAACACCAGAACTCCATGGGTGTTAGATTTATCACTATGTAACTAGATTATTTTCTCCAGTGCAATTGGGAAACTGAAGGGAATATTGAAGGGTTTCGCGGCATAGTAAATCAAAATTTTCTACGGATGCGAACAGAGGGAAAGCCAAGATCTAATCTAGGAGATGCAATCAACGAGAGAGATTGGATTAGATCTTCATACCCTTGAAGATTCGCACAGCGGAACGTTCGTTGGAACGTGGGTGATGTAGTCGTACTCGCTTCTCCTCCTCGCGATCCGATCCGATCTAGCACCACAAGTGGCGGTGCCTCCGTGAGATGCACACGTGCAGCACCTCGACGTCTCCTCCTTCCTCGGACCAGCGAGTATGGTGGAGAGATAGATTGGATCTACAACACGACGGCGTGGTGTATATGGTGGAGAATTTCTGCTGCAGGGCTTCGCCTACAAAAGCGTCGGGAGGGGAGAGGAAGGTAGCAAGGCTGCTAGGGCTTGGAGGAAGGTGTGTGTGTGGGGAGGCGCACCACCCTCTATATATAGAGGGGGCGGACAGCCCCTCCTCCAAGCCTATCTCTAGTTTAAACAATTTAAACTCTCCTTATCTAGAAATCCTATCTCTAGTTTAAACGATTTAAACTCTCCTTATCTAGAAATCCTATCTCTAGTTTAAAGCAGTTTAAACTTATCTAGGATCGGCTGGGCCCTATGGGGCCTTGTGCCCTGGCCCAATGCGTCAGACACTCCCTCATAGGCCCATGCCCCTCCCGGAAGGTGGGGCCACGTTGGTCCCCTTCCGGAAGGTTCTAGAAGCTTCCGTACAATCTTGATTAACCGGAACAATTCGAACTCCAAACACTGCACAGCCTTATATGAACCTTATTCTCCGGACCATTCCGGAACCTCTCGTGACATCCCGGATCCCATCCGAGACTCCGAAAAAAATTCATAAACCAATTATCCAATCTATCCTAGCGTCGAGACACGTTAAGTGTGTGACCCTGCGGTTCGAGAATATGCGACATGATCTTCTATCAATAATCAACAGTGCAGGCACCCATATTGACTCCCATACATTCATCGATGATCATATCGGATGAACCACGATGCCGAGATTCAATCAATCCCATATATATATTCCCTTCGTCTCGCGATATTTTACTTGCGAGATTCGATCGCTTGTCGACCGTCATACCTAGTTCAATCTCGTTCACAGCAAGTACTTTACTCGTTCCGTAATCCGATATCACTTTGTGATTAACTCCTTAACCACATGCTTGCAAGCGGTGTTGATATCGATTACCGAGTGGGCCCGAATTATATCTCTCCGACTTGGGAGGGACAAATTCCATCTCGATACATACAACCCAACAGATACTTTCCGATCACCTGAGAGACACCTTTATGATCACCCTCTCATAGGATGACGTTTGATGACCTCAAAGCTTTCTTCCGATACCAGGGAGTTGTATTATCTCATGGTCTAAGGAATACAATATTTGACATAAGAAAAGCTTCGCAAAGATGAACACGATGAAACGATCTAATTGCTTTGCTTAGTTTGGGTCTATCCACCATATCATTCTCCCAATGATATGATCTCATTATCAATTGACAACTCATGTCTATGGTTAGGAAACCTTAACCATCATTGATCAATGAGCTAGTCCATAGAGGCGTACTAGGGACACGGTGTTGTTCACAAACCACACAAGTATTAAAGTTTCCGCTTAATACAATTCTAGCATGGAATATAAACTTTATCATGAACAAGAATTATAATAATAACATCTTTATTATTGCCTCTAGGGCATAATTCCAATAGTCTCCCACTTGCACTAGAGTCAATAATCTAGTTTACATCGGCAACAATCTCACACCCATGGCAATCGAGGTGTTGATCATGTTTTACACGTGGAAGAGGTTTAGTCGATGGATCTGCGACATTCGGATCCGTATGTACTTTGCTAATCTTCGATCTCCATCGCTATATAATCTCGGATTATATGAAACTTGCGGTTGATATGCTTGGTCTTTGGATGATATCTTGGTTCCTTAGCGAGTGCTATGGCGCCAAGTGTTTTCACACAATATCTCCGATGGGTCCAATGCACTTGGAACCACGCCAAGCTCGATGATGAAGTTTCGATCCAAACTCCTTCACTTGACGCTCGCAAAGAACCATGTATTCCGCTTCTCATAGATCGCGATCACGCTTTGCTTGCAGCTTCTCCAACTCACAGCTCCTCCATTCAAAATATAAACGTATCCACAATCGAGATTTGGAATCATCCTTGTCGATTGTCAAAACTAGCATTGATGTAACCTTTTACGACAAGCTGTTCATCACCCCATAGACTAAGAACATTTCTTTAGTTCTATTTAGGTACTTTAGGATGTTCTTCACGGCTGTCCAAAGGTTCCACTCTGGATCACTTTGATATCTGCTCGTCAAACTAAGAGCATTGGACACATCCGGTCTAGTACACAGCATGGCATACATGATGGAACCTATGGCCGAGGCATAAGGCACTTTGCTCATAGCTTCCCTATCATTTACCGTAGCTGGACACTGAGCCTTGCTCAATATCTTACCTGACAACATAGGTACTGAACCTTTCTTTGCCTTATCCATTCTGAACCTTTTCAGAACTTTGTCTAGGTATGTACTCTGGCTTAATGCTATCAGGCGTCTTTGTCTATCTCTATAGATTTTGATGCCCGATATATAAGCAGCTTCACCTAGGTCTTTCATTGAAGAACACTTGTTCAAATAACTCTTCACATCGTTAAGCATGTTGATGTCATTTCCAATAATCAATATGTCATCCACATATAGTACCAGAAACGTCACCGAGCTCCCACTCACTTTCTTGTAGATACAAGCTTCGTAGCAATTTGGAACAAATCCAAAGCTCTTGATCACTTGATCAAAACGAAGGTTCCAACTCCGAGATGCTTGCTTCAGTCCATAAATGGAACGCTGAAGTTTGCATACTTTACTAGCATCCTTAGGATCGACAAAACCTTCGGGTTGCATCATATACAACTCTTCATCAATGTTCCCATTGAGGAAAGCCGTCTTGACATCCATCTGCCACATTTCATAATCATGAAACGCAGCAATTGCTAATAAAATCCGAATGGACTTAAACATCGCTACGGGAGAGAAAGTCTCATCGTAGTCAACACCTTGAACTTGTCGAAAACCTTTTGCGACAAGCCGTGCTTTATAGACGGTAACATTACCATCCGCGTCCGTTTTCTTCTTGAATATCCATTTGCACTCAACGGCCTTTCGGTCGCTAGGAGGATCCACCAAAGTCCATACTTGGTTTTCGCTCATGGATCCCAATTGGATTTCATGGCTTCACCATTTCTCGAGTCTGGGCTCATCATCGCTTCCTCATAGTTCGTGGGTTCACGTCTTCTACCAACAAGACAGTCAAGACAGGTTGTCGTACCACTCGGGAGGGCACGCCGACCTTGTCGACTGCGACGTTCGATGTGACATCGTCCAAGCTTCATGATCCTTGTCATTAGCTTCCTCTATTGTTGGTGCGGTAATGGAACAATTTCAGGTGCTGCGCTACTCTCCAATTCAAGAGAAGGTTCAATAACCTCGTCTAGCTCTACTTTCCTCCCACTCACTTCTTTCGAGAGAAACTCCTTCTCAAGAAAGTAACCGTTCTTTGCGACAAACACTTTGCCTTCAGTTATGTGATAGAAGGTATACCCAATGGTTTCCTTAGGGTATCCTATGAAGACGCATTTCTCCGCTTTGGGTTCGAGCTTGTCCGGCATCAAATTCTTGACGTAAGCTTCGTATCCCCAAACTTTAAGAAACAACAACTTAGGTTTAGCACGAAACCACAGTTCATACGGTGTCGTCTCAACGGATTTAGATGGAGCCCTATTTAAAGTGAATGAAGCGGTTTCTAATGCATAACCCCAAAATGATAACGGCAAATCAGTAAGAGACATCATTGATCGGACCATATCTAATAGGGTTCGATTCCGGCGTTCAGACACACCATTCTTGTTTGTGGTGTTCGGGTGGCGTGAGTTGTGAAACGATTCCACTTGCTTTAAGATGCGTGAGAAAATCATAACTCAAATATTCACCTCCACGATCGGATCGTAGAAACTTAATCTTTCATTACAATGGTTCTCCACTTCATTCGAAATTCTTTGAACTTTTCAAACGTTTCATATTTATGTTTCATTAAATAGATATACCCATATCTACTTAAGTCATCGAAAAGTGAGAAAATAGCGATATCCACCGCGTCGAAACACTCATCGGTCCGCATACATCGGTATGTATGATTTCCAACAAGTCCGTTGCTCGCTCCATCATACCGAGAACGGGTTTTGATCATCTTGCCCATGAGGCATGGTTCGCATGTGTCAAATGATTCAAAATCAAGAGACTCCAAAAGTCCATCGAATGGAGTTTCTTCATGCGCTTTACACCAATATGACCTGACGATTGCCACAAATAAGTAGTATTATCACTATCTACTTTGCATCTCTTAGCCTCAATGTTATGGATGTGTGTTTCATCCGTTTCGAGATTTAGAAGAAATAAACCATTCACAAGAGGTGCATGATCATAAAAGATGTTACTCATATAAATAGAACAACCATTATTCTCCGATTTAAATGAATAACTGTCTTGCAATAAACACGATCCGGAAATAATGTTCATGCTCAACGCAGGCACATAATACATTTATTAAGGTTTAAAACTAATCCCGAAGGTAAAACTAAGGAGAGCGTGCCGACGGCCATCACATCAACTCTTGATCCGTTGCCAACGCGCATCGTCACCTCATCCCTCGCAAGCCGCCGTCTATTCCGTAGCTCCTATTTCGAGTTACAAATATTAGCAACTGAACCGGTATCAAATACCCAGGCACTACAACGAGGGCTAGTAAGGAAAACATCAATAACATGTATATCAAATATACCTTTGATGGTGCCAGCCTTCTTGTCCGCTAAGTACTTCGGACAGTTGCGCTTCCAATGACCCTTGTCCTTGCAATAGAAGCACTCAGTGTCCGGCTTAGGACCAGACTTGAGCTTCTTCTCGGCGAGCAGGGCAACAGCCGCCTTTCTTGAAGGGCTTCCTTGCACCCTTACCTTTCTTAAAGGTGGGGGCTTGTTGACCATCAACACATGATTATTCTTTTGATGTTCACCTCGCTACTTTCATCTTAGCAAAGAGCTCGTGATCATATCGTGGAACCAATGATTGTGATCAACTACAAAACTTTGTAGCTAGGAGTGTCAATCTTGAGCTCCTCCGGAATCATGCATCCGATTGCTCAAGGCGTTGAGTGTAGCCCGACATCTTAATGGCGTGCTCACTAACGGAACTCCCTTCCTCCATCTTGTAGTTAAAGAATTTCTTAGAGATCTCATATCTCTCGAGCGGGCTTGAGTCGAAACATGTTTTCAGCTCCTCGAGAATCTCAAAGGGCGGCAGACTCTTCAAAACGATTTTGAAGATCCGATTCCATAGCATACAACATGACGATCTTAATCAAATCATAATCATCCTTGCGCGGTGATAAACAGCTTTTCATCATCACCGCATCTCTGACGAGGGTTACCTAACGCTTTCTCAAGGACATAGTCCTTTTGTCCGCCAGACAGAATGATTCTTAGATTGCGGAACCAGTTGGTGAAGTTAGACCCATTGTTTCTAAGCTTTTCTTTCTCAGCAAAAACGTTGAAGTTGAAATTGGACTTGGCCATGTGATCTACAGTATTTGCAAGTACAACTTAGACTATGTTCATGATAAATAGTTCAACTTAATCAAATTACTAGATGAAATCCCACTAAATTCAACATCCCTCAAGTTGTTTAGTGAACACGATCCAAATTCACCACACCTAATCCGATCATCACGAGAAGAGATGTGGTTTCAATGGTGGACAACAAAGTGTCGATCATATCATTCATATGACTCATGCTTAACCTTTCGGTTCTTGTGTTCGAGGCCATGTATGCGTACATGCTAGGCTCGTCAAGTTAGACCCAAGTATTTCAGCGTGTGCAAAGCGGCTTGCACCCGTTGTATGTGAGCGTAGAGTCTATAGCACCCGATCATCACGTGATGCTTGGACACGACGAACTTTCGCAATGGTGCATACTTGGGGAGAACACAGTTTTTATCTTGATCTTTAAGTGAGGAATCATCTTATAATGCTACCGTCGCGATCTAAGCATAATAAGATACATAAAAGGATAAACATCACATGCATATAACTTTATGTGACATGGTATAGCCAATCCTCGCGCAATGATCTCCATCTTGTGCGTTCCGGTATGATGTCCATCACTCCACCATGATTGCCTCCACCACGAATAGCAACTACAACTATTGCTAACTACTTAGCGATAAAGTAAAGCTATTACATGGCGTATAGGAAGTTGACTCGCAGGTCATACACAATTATAAAGACAACCATATGGCTCCTGCCGGTTGTGTACTCATCGACATGCAAGTCGTGAAACATTACAAAACATGATCATCGCATACAATATACACATCACATCTTGGGCCATACCATATCACAGAAAACACTCCCTGCAAAAACAAGTTAGACGCCTCTACTTTGTTGTTGCATGTTTTACGTGGCTTATGGGAGTAGATGCTAAGAACGATTCTTACCTACGTAAAGCCACAACGGTGATATTATGGTTGCCAAACTCCGGTGTTAATCCCATGACAACTATAGTGAGAGAAACGACATCCACCGCATGTGTGGAACAAGCCACACGTCAAGTGCGGAGTCCGTCTCATGACGGCGTCGCGTAAGGTTGGCCTAGACCGCTTCAATCTCACTATCCGCGTCATAAGAAGAACACAAACAAGAGGCTTGCAGCAGAAAACATCAACGCCCGCAACAACCATGTTGCATTCTACTCGTGAAACACATCTACGCATAGATCTAGCTCGATACCCTTTGAAGGGTTTCGGCATAGTAAATCAAAATTTTCTACGGATGCGAGAGAGGAAAGCCAAGATCTAATCTAGGAGATGCAATCAACGAGAGATTGGATTAGATCTTCATACCCTTGAAGATTCGACACGGAGCGTTAAATGGGCGTGGGTGATGTAGTCGTACTCGCTTCTCCTCCTCGCGATCCGATCCGATCTAGCACCACAAGTGGCGGTGCCTCCGTGAGATGCACACGTGCGGCACCTCGGCGTCTCCTCCTTCCTCGGACCAGCGAGTATGGTGGAGAGATAGATTGGATCTACAACACGACGGCGTGGTGTATATGGTGGAGAATTTCTGCTGCAGGCTTCGCCTACAACAGTCGGGAGGGAGAGGAAGGTAGCAAGGCTGCTAGGGCTTGGAGGAAGGTGTGTGGGGGGGAGGCACCACCCTCTATATATAGAGGGGCGGACAGCCCCTCCTCCAAGCCTATCTCTAGTTTAAACAATTTAAACTCTCCTTATCTAGAAATCCTATCTCTAGTTTAAACGATTTAAACTCTCCCTTATCTAGAAATCCTATCTCTAGTTTAAACGAGTTTAAACTTATCTAGATCGGCTGGGCCCTATGGGGCCTTGTGCCTGGCCCAATGCGGCCAGGACACTCCCTCATAGGCCCATTCCCCTCCCGGAAGTTGGGGCCACGTTGGTCCCCTTCCGGAAGGTTCTAGAAGCTTCGGTACAATACCGATTAACCGGAACAATTCGAACTCCAAAAACTGCCCGCCTTATATGAATCTTATTCTCGGACCATTCCGGAACCTCTCGTGATATCCCGGATCCCATCCGAGACTCCAAAAAAAATTCATAAACCAATTATCCAATCTATCCTAGCGTCGAGACACGTTAAGTGTGTGACCCTGCGGGTTCGAGAATATGCAGACATGATCTTCTATCAATAATCAACAGCGGGGTCTGGGCACCCATATTGACTCCCACACATTCATCGATGATCATATCGTCTGAACCACGATGCCAAGATTCAATCAATCCCATATATATATTCCCTTCGTCTCGCGATATTTTACTTGCCCGAGATTCGATCGTTGGTACCATCATACCTAGTTCAATCTCGTTCACAGCAAGTACTTTACTTGTTCCGTAATCCGATATCACTTTGTGATTAACTCCTTAACCACATGCTTGCAAGCGGTGTTGATATCGATTACCGAGTGGGTCCGAAGTATATCTCTCCGACTTGGGAGGGACAAATTCCATCTCGATACATACAACCCAACAGATACTTTCCGATCACCTGAGAGACACCTTTATGATCACCCTCTCATAGGATGACGTTTGATGACCTCAAATCTTTCTTCCGATACCAGGGATTTGTATTATATCATGGTCTAAGGAATACAATATTTGACATAAGAAAAGCTTCGCAAAGATGAACACGATGAAACGATCTAATTGCTTTGCTTAGTTTGGGTCTATCCACCATATCATTCTCCCAATGATATGATCTCATTATCAATTGACAACTCATGTCTATGGTTAGGAAACCTTAACCATCATTGATCAATGAGCTAGTCCATAGAGGCGTACTAGGGACACGGTGTTGTTCACAAACCACACAAGTATTAAAGTTTCCGCTTAATACAATTCTAGCATGGAATATAAACTTTATCATGAACAAGAATTATAATAATAACATCTTTATTATTGCCTCTAGGGCATAATTCCAACAAATATGCCCTGAGAGGTGATATGTCGTAAACGTATCTATAATTTTTTATGTTCCATGCTTGTTTAGTATCTACTTTGCTTTGATTTGTCTACACTTTGAGGTGTTTTTATATGTTTTCTGGTACTAACTTGTTAACAAGATGCCACGGTGCAAGTTGTCTGCTTTTTGGTTCCAAAAAAGACAGAAAATCAATATTCTCGGAATTGGACGGGACAAAAGCCAAAGTCAATATTTTACCGTGGGGAACACGGAGCCAGAATACGAGACGGGGGGAGCCACCAGGGGTCAACACCCCCTAGCCATGTGGCCTAGCTAGGCCCGCGCCTGGGAGGGGTGCAGCCACCCTCGGTGCCCCCTGCCTCGCCTCTTCGCCTATAAAGACCCCCCGATACCAAAACCCTAAGGGCCCGATCAATCTTCCACGAAACAATCTGTAGCCGTCGCCACCATTGTCCCTAGATCGGGGGGATCTGAAGCTCTTCCCGGCACCCTGCAGGAGGGGAGATCATCTCGGAGGCCTTCTTATTCATCATGACAGTCTCTGGTATGAAGCGTGAGTAGTTCAACCTTGGACTATGGGTCTATGTAGTCGCTAGATGGTTGTTTCTCCTCCTTTGTGCTACCATGTTTAGATCTTGTGAGCTCCGTTCATGATCAAGATCATCTATTTGTAATCATGCATGTTGTCTTTGTGGGGATCCGATGGATACTGAGATTACTGTGTCAGATTGATTAATGGTTTTGTCTTATTGATTCTATCATGACTGTGTTGTTTTTGATCTTGCATGCTCTCCGTTTCTAGTAGCTATCTTGGCCAAGTAGATCCTACTGAGTCCAAGAGGGAGTATTTATGCTCGATAGTGGGTTCATGCCTCTATTTAATCTAAGGGAAGTGACAGAAATCTCTAAGGTTGTAGATGTGTTGTTGCTACTAGGGAGAAAATAACGGTTTCTTGTTCATGGAACAAGTGGATTGTTTACCTTACACACTTTGCAAAGCAGTTATTCGTTGCTTGCAACTTAATACTGTAGGGGGTTCGGATGATAACCTAAAGGTGGAGTAGTAGTCATAGATGTAGTTGGATGGCGGTCTATGTATCTTGTTGTATTGCCCAATCAAATATCATAGGATCATGAATGTATAGTATTGCATTGTTATGCCTTGCTCAGTCCTGTCAATTGCCCTGCTGTAATTTGTTTACCGAACATGCCATGTTTGTTTATCTTAAGGAGAACACCTCTAGTGAACTATGGACCCCCGTCCAATCTTTACCATTGATACACCTTCCACTGTTACTGTTTACTTTCTACAAACCACTATTACCTTCCACACCATATGGTTAATTCTTTGTTTTCAGCAAGCCGGTGAGATTCACAACCTCACTGTTCGTTGGGGCAAAGTCTTGAGTTTGTGTTGTACAGGTTTCCAAGTTGCTAGCAACACCTTTGAGTCGTTTCCTTCCTCCTACTGGTTCGATAACCTTGGTTTATTACTGAGGAAAAAACTTGCTGTTGTGCTCATCATGCCTTCCTCTTGGGATCTCCCAATGAAGCTCAACAATCAGCTGAGCCATCGTCAAGCTTTTTCTGGTGATGTTGCCAGGGAGGCTAAGGACGGCTTCACAAGGGGAGTCCTTCACAACCTTTCTCTTTACTTTGTTTTTTTTGCTTAGTTTATTTTGCTTGGTTTTGTTTGCCTCTTTTTATCAAAAACTCCAAAAAAAAAATAGTTTCGTTTGGTTTGCTATCTATTATCAAAAACACAAAAAAAATAGTTCCTACTCTAGTTGCTGGTCTGTTATTGCCTTGCTTGGTCATGCTTTATATCAATGGATGGTCACTTTGAAACTAGTTCTTATTGGGAAGGTGGGTTCATGGAAGAACAATGTTATAAGGAACACCGTTTGTCACAAAAAAGGGAAACACTTATCGGCACAAATTGATAAATTGAATACTATTGCTATAGAGGTATGCTCTACTTATAATGTTACTTATTGCTTTGATAAAGCTTGTTGCTGTATGAGGTATAAACACCTCCATTTTCAATGTGAGTATAATGATAATGTTACCATATCCTCTTATGTTAAAGGAAATTATGACCTTTATGATGTGGAACAAATTGAAGAATTTATTGCTTTCAGGAGTGCATTTGAACTTGCCAGTTTTCTTGAAAATACTGATGATGCACCTTATGAATATGAGGTTTATGAGATACTTAAATTTTGCTTTAATAATTACAAGGAAGAAAATGGCTATATTCTTTAATATTTTAATAAGTGATTTCCACAAACGTAAGAGACTAATGCCTTGCAGGAGCCTATGGAAGAAGAAACTGCTGAAACAGGAAGCTCATTAGATGAAAAAGAGGAGGATGAATGTTATGCTCCTCTGGATTCTTTTGAAATATCTACTATGGGTAAAACTTGTGATGATGTTCCTATGCATGTTACCTATAGTAGTGATCATGATTGGGAAAATCACACTACTTTTAATATTAAAAATCTCTTTAGTACCAATTCTGAAAATTCTATTGCCTATGATGATACTTTACCTCCAATTTATGATGATTATGATATTTTCAGTCCACCTACTATTGAGGAGAAAATTAATTGTGCAATATGACTCCTATATTTGATAATTATGGTGGTGAGAATAATAATGATATCTATTTGTTGAATTTGCTCCCACTATAATTAATAAGCATGACTATGCTTATGTGGAGAGTAATAATCATTATATGCATGTGGCTCATGATAGGAATGTTTTAAGTGATAGTTATATTGTTAACTTTATTCATGATGCTACTAAAAGTTATTATGAGAGAGGGAAACATGGTTTTATGCATCTCAATAATATTAAGTTTCCTCTCTTTATGTTGAAAGTTTTGAAGTTGCACTTGTTTTTCTTTCTTATGCTTGTTGCTTTGTGCTTTAATGACTTGTTTCTTTACAAGATTCATTTTCATAGGAAGTGGGTTAGACTTAAATGTGTTTTGAATTTGCTTTTTTGAAGCTCTCTTTTACTTCAATTCATATTTCTTATGTGAGCATCTTCTTGCTTCTTTTGCCTAACTTAAAGGCGTTAAAAAAAAGTACTTATTGGGAGATAACCCATAAGTTTTCTTGAGTCTTGGAAGTTATTACTTCTGTAATGACCTCTTCTTATCCTTTGTATTTGCTTTTTGTGCCAAGAATAACCTCTAACGAGAGGGAAGTAAGATTTGGGGAGTTGCTGTCCCAAAACAGATTTTTGTGCTGCATCGTAAAAATTTGTGTAAAATCTCTGTAAGTCGGATTGATCTGTAATTTTCGGAATAAATCCCCCAATATGTTATCTAACTTTAGTTAGTTCAACACTTTTTTATTTGAGAAACAGAAGGTCTTCGAAAAAATCGGTTTCTACCTGCTGGTCTGTTTTGATAGATTTCTGCCATTATTTGCATTTGCTTCTTACTGATTCCTTTTTAGGGTTTTTTAGGAAATTGATATTTTTGAGGGAATTACTACAGTAGCTTGTGTTTTTAGTGGAAGTTTTTCTGTTTTAAAACTAAACCCCAAAGGTCTATTATCTTTTGAATACACTAATGTTGCTAATGAAGATTGTGTGAAGTTTTGTATGAAGGAAAATTTTCAGGTGTAGAGAAAGAATGATGTAATGATATGAAGAATAGAAAAACTCTCAAGCTTGGGGATGCCACCCTGTGTCACCCCAAGAAATATTCAAGAGGTACAAGCGTCAAAGCTTGGGTATGCCCAAGGCATCCCCTTCTTCATCAATAAAAATCCCAGGTCTTTCTACATACTTCGTTTTTATTGCTTCATGCACTGTTGTGTTGTTATTGGAGCGTCTTAGTTTTTGTTTTTTGTTTGCTTAGTTTGCTTGAATAAAGTAGTTTGGACCCCTGTTCTCGGGGTGTTGTTTCAAATAAGTTGATTGGTGTTGGAGAGGAGTAGAAAGTTCTTGCTTTAATAGTACAAGAGGAGCTTGCTTTGACTATGACTTAGACTTTATCATGTCATGCTATATATTGTTTTGACCCTATGATTAGTGATTATTGTTGTAGCATTAATTGTTCCAAACAATTAGGATTGCTTAATGTGTCTTGAAGGAATCATGCGTTGTTTTTGCATACAAAAGCATAGTATTGTGGTATTCTCCTTTGATGATTTGTTTGGGTTGACTTGGCACGTGCTCACACCATGTTTTGACTATGAACAAGTCACCATAGCCTCTATGATCATTTAGTCCTTGACTTGTAGTACCACTTTATGCTTTGATTAGTAATGTTTTGTCGCTCTGCATGATTATGGCCATTATTGCTTTCTTGGTTGGTCGTTCCTAGTATTTTGCTAGCCTCCACTTGTATGAGTAAGCTCTACTCATGCATCCAACTCCCAATAAACCAAGTTATTCCAAAGTGTACACTATAAATTCCTATGCATGGTGTGTTACTCCATTCCAAGTATATTATTGTTTTCATCTACCTTCCAATTAAAAAGTCTTTTTGTTATGTGAAAACTTAGTGACTAAAGCTCTCACAAACTTGATGGCACACTTTATTTTTCTTTCCCCTAATAAGCTTGAACCATTGTGTCATTTATGTTATATATGCTTGCACTTATATGTTGGAATTAGCAGAACCGTGCTGTCACGGGGAACGCTTTCAACATTGCACTTGTACTTTGTACACAGTTGATATCATGCTCTTTTGTTTATGGATGTCGTCGGTGTGAAATAAAAGGGGAACTTGTAAGTCCATGGAGTTATGTATGTGTGTTAGAGAAATTCCTGGGCCACTAGCCTAAGGCATGCCTAATCATGGTGGAAACTTGCAGCATCACCATTGTGAGCAATCTATGAAGCTTTCTTCTTATAAAAAAAGAGACTTATTGAAAAGAGGAAAGAGAGAAAAAAGCACCATTTTTCCCATGGTAAATAAGAAGATTGCTGATATGCCCATTGTGTGCTTGCCTTGTCATTTTGATTATGGGATAGCTCATGTATCATGTGCAAGGGGTACCCCGTTGGCAGTTCTCTATGATACACATGTACTTACTATGACAAGAACTTACAGGTGACTAAAGTTGAGTAGCATGAGGAGCGACCCTCGTATTTAAGGGACATGAGATTGCCAACTTATACTTTGTCAAGCATATACTCCATATTTTGTTCACTTTAACCTTAATCACTTCAAGATGCTTATGATAGGGGCAATTAGAGTTGAAAGCTAACAAGTACCATAATTTTTGGAAGCTCTATTTGTGACTTGAAATCCCTGCTTCCCTCTTTTATGAAGGGCCTTTCTTCCACTATTATATTGAGTCTCCACCTTCTATCCTTAGCCACCAATTAAGAGAGCATAGTTGCCATTCTTAGTTTTATGTGCATTGTCCCAAAACTTATTGATTGATGCATATTGTTGATATTGCTTGTTCTTGAACTATTTGTATCTAGTCACTCTTATGAACTTTGAAGGTGTCATATGCATCTATTTGCTACTCCATGAGCGACAAGCTGAATGCCACTATGATATGTTTTCTATATGTGAAATAAACAAACGTCTTTCAATGCATTATTATTCATGATCTTTGTTTGTAACCTTTCATGTTGCATGTATAGTTACTTTGTCTTACTGTTAGAACTCCATCTTTCATGCTCATGTTTAAGAGTTCTTTGGTCCTAGCTTTCAATGCTTGCAAATGGTTTGATCTTGATTCTGATGGTGCATGTCACCTCAAAAATTATTCTTTTTATCACTTACCTACTCGAGGACGAGTAGGAGTTAAGCTTGGGGATGTTTGATACGTCGTAAATGTATCTATAATTTTTATGTTCCATGCTTGTTTAGTATCTACTTTGCTTTGATTTGTCTACACTTTGAGGTGTTTTATATCTTTTCTGGTACTAACCTATTAACAAGATGCCACAGTGATAGTTGCCTGTTTTCTTCTGTTTTTGGTTCTAGAAAAGGCAGAAAATCAATATTCTCGGAATTGGACGGGACAAAAGCCAAAGTCAATATTTTACCGTGGGGAACACGGAGCCAGAATACGAGACGGAGGGGATCCACCAGGGGGCCACACCCCCTGGCCACGCGGCCTGGCTGGGCCCACGCCTAGGAGGGTGCGGCCACCCTGGGTGCCCCTGCCTCGCCTCTTCGTCGCCTATAAAGACCCCCCGGTATCAAAACCCTAAGGACCCGATCAATCTTCCACGAAACAGTCCGTAGCAGCCGCCACCATCGTCCCTAGATCGGAGGATCTGAAGCTCTTCCCAGCACCCTGCCGGAGGGGGAGATCATCCCGGAGGCCTTCTTCTTCATCATGCTAGCCTCCGGTATGAAGCGTGAGTAGTTCCACCTTGGACTATGGGTCCATGTAGTAGCTAGATGGTTGTTTCTCCTCCTTTTTGCTACCATGTTTAGATCTTGTGAGCTCCGTTCATGATCAAGATCATCTATTTGTAATCATGCATGTTGCATTTGCGGGGATCCGATGGATATTGAGATTACTATGTCAGATTGATTAATGGTTTTGTCTTATTGATTCTATCATGTCTGTGTTGTTTGTGATCTTGCATGATCTCCGTTTCTAGTAGCTATCTTGGCCAAGTAGATGCTAGTGACTCCAAGAGGGAGTATTTATGCTCGATAGTGGGTCCATGGCTCTATTTAATCTAAGGGAAGTGACAGAAATCTCTAAGGTTGTTGATGTGTTGCTGCTACTAGGGAGAAAACGACGGTCTCTTGTTCATGGAACAAGTGGATTGTTTACCTTACACACTTTGCTTAAAGCAGTTATCCGTTGCTTGCAACTTAATACTGTAGGGGGTTCGGATGATAACCTGAAGGTGGATTACTAGTAATAGATGCAGTTGGATGGCGGTCTATGTATCTTATTGTATTGCCCAATCAAATCTCATAGGATCATGAATGTCTAGCATTGCATTGTTATGCCTTGCTCAGTCCTGTCAATTGCCCTGTTGTAATTTGTTTACAACTACTAGGAAAATGGCCATTCGTGGCGCACCTGAAAAGAGCATACATGGCGCACTAGTTGTGCGCCACTAGCCTCGCGCTACGGCTATCTCTTACCGTAGCGCACTGGTGCGCTACGGTTATCTCGAGATAGGCGTAGCGCACTACCAGGTGCGCCACGGGTAGGGGTACAGGGTGCGCCACGGATATGTTTTCAAAAAACAAAAAAATGCAAAAAAACACCCTCGTTTTGAATTGCAAAAGCAATCGGGTTCGTGCATCGCCACCGTCGTGTCACCTCGCCAGAGCATGGCCGTGGCCACGACCTACCACCACAAGGAGGTGCGGGAGGCCGTGGCCGCTCTAGTCCTCGCCAGCGTCGAGGTGGTAGGAAGGGTGTGGTTGGAGAAAGAGATGTAGGAAGAGAGGGAGGTAGAAAGAGAGGGAGGTAGGAAGAGATGGAGGAAGAGAGGGAGGAAGGGAGGTCGGTGAGGAGAAGGATGCCGGTGTCGCATGTTGTCACTGAGAGGAGGAGGAGAAGGCCACCTCGCGCCGCAATCACTACAAGGAGAGGAGGAGGCCATCGTCGCGTCGCTGTAACTGCAAAGAGAGGAGGAGGCCGGAGCAACATGGCCAGAGAGAGGAAAGGGGAAGGAGGAAGAAGGAGAAGGGAGAAGGAAGAAGGAGAAGGGAGAAGGAAAAGGAAAAGGGAGAGGGAAAAGGTAGGTGGGCGGGGTGGGGATTCAAATTTTGAACCCCGCCCAACTTACTCGTAGTGCACTAGGTGGTGGTGCGCTACGGGTAAGTTGCCCTCTTCTTTTTCTGCAGGAAAAAACGGTCTTTTAACCGTAACTTTTTACTCTTTTTGAATTTTGAAAATCTAAATAATCGCTAAATGACCAAAGGTCATTGCGAGCGGATGCGAAATCTCGTTCTCATCATTTTGGTATATTATATGATTTTTCTCGATATCTTATACAAAAGTTACGGCCATTTTACCGTGGCATGACTTTTTTTTGCAGAAAAAGTCGAAACTCATGTGTGTTAATTTCCCTAGAAACTATACCACATTATCTACCTAAATATGAAATGATTTTATTTATTGAAGTGTTTATTATTTTATTTTATTTTATTCAAAGCCTAAAAAGACGATCCAGGGGGGCTGGAGTTGGTGCAGGCCTCTTAGCCGTAGGGCACTAGGGCAGAGTGTCATACGGCTAAGTTGACCCAGCAGCTGCAGCACACATACTCGTAGCGCACTAGGTCAGTGTGCCCTATGGCTAAGTTTCACATCCGTAGCACACCTTGACCTAGTGCGCTACGGGTATGTGTGCTGCGGCCACATATGCCCTGAACCACACATAGCCGTGGCGCACCACCCCTATGTGCGCCACGCTTACTGCAGTTAGCCGTAGGGCACCTGTGCACAGTGCGCCACACCTATTTTACCCGTGGGGTACCACTAGCACGTGCGCCACGGATGTGTGGATTACCTATACCATTTTCCTAGTAGTGTACCCAGCATGACCTTTTTAAGGTCAATGGTGTTAAAAAAGACAAGGTCAGGAGAATCAAGGAAATTTGTGAGGAGGAGTGATGGTGTGTTTAGGTAGATGTATGAGTCTGTTGGCATATTTGTGTAATGCAGCTGTTGAGTTGAACCCTCCATGTGTACCCTCCATGTGTTGAACCCTTTATTTATTTAGTTGAACCCTCCATGTGTTGAACCATTTATTTTGTGTCAACATGTTCTCCTATATGTTTTAAAATTTTATGCATTTTAGTTAATATGTAAACATTATAATGCAAGGAAGCCCGGCACCTCGACTTCGTGCCCACCGCCGCTGTCTCCACCGCCATATTCTCTGCCAGGTACGCCTCCAGCGCCCCCGCCGGCCGAAGATCTAGAGCTAGGAAAAATCGCTGCCGCCATGGCTTCAGTTCGCGCGCGGGAGAGGAAGTGTGCGATCGTGGTCTGGGTTTGACCCGTGTCGGAACGGGATGTTAGTGTTTCGACCGCGCCGTTAACGGTCGTCTGCTCGCAGCCGTCCGAGTGAGCCACGTCATCCTGACAGGTGGGACCATCCTGTCAGTTTTGTCATTAGACCAGCGTCATACCGGTATCAGTGCTTTCTGAAACGAACCAACTCTGAACTGGTGGTTTTTTAAAACCCTAATGTAAAATGGTGGCTTTTTGAAACCCTAGCCTGTAATGTGGTGGTTATTTGTAATTTTCTCAAACCAAGTTTATAGGCTCTAAGTAAGCTAAAATCAATTAAGATGGAAGAGGTGCCCCCTCACTTGTACATAGCTCTGCATGTGTGTATGGTTCTTTGAAGGCATTAAGTGACATATAACGTCAGCTAGCATTCATGTATTCAACTGGGGGATAAAGGAGACTCACAAAGCTTAGTCCATGATAACCTTAATTCTCGGTGGATTAGATGACTGGTGATTGATTATATATTGTCCATGATCATATTTATTTGGAGCTCCTCCCACGCATACAAATATAAAGAAGGACATGTTCTACTCAAATGCTAGTGGAAAATCCAATACTCTCCCAGAATGCTTTTAGTCCTCTTGCGGTTTCTTATTACTTACAACACGACAATTTACTTTCTATACTCTTTCTTATTATTTTACTCACAAGCACAAACACTCTCAATACACTCTTGCTTCAAAGCAAGGACAACTTCACGTACTCCTTGGTAAATACATAACGAGGCACATAAATACCATCACCAGTAGCTCTCTATGGTTCGATACTCTTATTTCAAACTAGCTACGTACAACCTATACACTTACAGTCATCACTATCTAATTGGAAACTGGCTCTGCTCACAACCAAATAGTTTGGCATATTGACTTGGGATTCCTTGAAGAAAAATCACTCTTATGAAAATTAATTTTGAAACCCGATAGTGCTATCATGCAATCTACATATTGGAGGATATATAGTTCAACATCCACTAGGTGTGGAACTACCCATCAACCTTTGCACTCAATCATGACATCCAAAATATCAGCCACTATTAAATAGCATGGTCGATAATCGGTCGACATGCCTCAATCCTTTTATATATGGAAGTAATGGCCGACATTGTCGTTGAATTCATGAAGTATCACTATGTCATCTAAGATGTTTTTTTCCTTGCACGAAGGTCATGTGAGCCGGTTGAACCATAGGGCCAGCCACTGAATCATGCCTAATAGTCGTGGTCTTTGTGAATACATTGAAGCTAACATTAGGGAAACAGATCCGCCTCTATTGTTGGGTATGTTATGCGTCATTAATCCTAGGCAACACAATTATCTCACTAAAATTAAGATGAAACAAGTCTACTTGTCCGGCATGAATAAATCCAAACAATTATAGAAGATCCGACTTAATAACATCCTAAAAGTTTAGATAAAGCTGAGGGGAAACCATTGGGACTTGGGGACTTGTTGTGCTCCATTTGGAAGACCAAATTTATGTATAAAGATTCAGCAATGAGGCTTTCTTATCATTGGAAACTTGGGTGATATCATATACTCAGGTCTCATCGAGAGAAAAGTTCCCTTCCTTGGATGCTCTAAAAAAATATTTGTAATATTGTGTGTGTTATTGAGCTTTAGTTATTCATGCCCTTCAATTATGATATCATCTTGTATGAATAAGCTTCTTCATATAATGAACACTGACCAATTATGGAAGTATCTTCTACTACCTCCGATCCATATTAATTCTCTCTAAAATGGATGTATTTAGATATGTTTTAGTGCTAGATACATTCAATTCAGCGACACTTAATATGGATCAGAGGAAGAATTAGAATCTCCCTCAAGAATGAATTGGGTTGTGGATCGTTGGTACCATTGAATCCCCTCCTCAAACAGAAGACATGCAATATGTGTATTTGATTGGAGTTTAAGATCAATCTCTTGCACATTCAAAGAACATACTTCCGCAATTTCTATCGATGATTGATGAAAACCAAAGTTTTTACTATCTGATATAACTGTGGAGATGAGAAAGTAGGGGAAGTATTAAATACCATAGACTATAAGAACTAAGGCTTTCATACTAATCTCATGATACAATAATTTGAGGTCTCGGGTGTTTTATGATGAAGTTTGCACACAACCAAGTAATTGGCGAAACCGATACCCATTCATAGCGAAGTAGTAGATGTACATGCAAATGATGATATCATGCCGACGCTTAAACCAGCTAGGGTGCTCATAGATAAGCATCAGCATGTTGACATATCCATAACATTAACATTAGTAATTTGACAATTAGTAGAATTCCGTCATCATGTACTCTCTTAAGTTTGCTAATAACATTAGTACTTTGGGAATTACTAGAAGTTCGTCCTCGCCTGTTGAAAATGTTTCAGCATGGTTAAAAGGTGGATCACCAGGTTTGGAGTGGAGACATTTCTTATCACAGTCCATCTTCCTTCTCTTTAATCTAAATAACCATTTAATAAGTTGGCACACTTATTGTTTAGTTAAGGTCATCTACACTTAAACCCCTTTGGTCTTTGGGTCGTCTAGCATAGTGCTCCACTTTTGACTAATATTTACATGTATGCTAATCATAATGCATTTCTTTGGATCTGTAGTAATCCATTCTCTTCTGTGTATGTATATGTATATGTATATATATATATATATATATATATATATATATATATATATATATATATATATGAAGAATGATGACATAAAATCGGTCAATTAGTTAGTAATAAGGAACACATTGATAAGAATGAATGCAGTTACAGCTAGGTGATGCCTTGTCACAAAACTAATTAAAATCCCCCAAATTTACTAGATTTCCCTAATTAAATGATGATCTTCTTTTCTCCCTAGGCCTAGCTAGGGCTAACGTGAGGCCGGTTCCGGCGCGGTGTCTCAAAACTCTGCCGCAGCACGCACGTCGTCCGCGACTGACCCAAAACCAACACCAGCTCCCGGAATCCGGCTCCTTCCCCGCGCCCCATCTCTCTCTCTCTATCTCACCCGCCCCGTGTTCGTCTCGCTCTCCCTTGGACGTCCTAGTTCGAGACCTACTCCGCACCACACCACAAACGTCGCGGCTTCCATAAGGGGTAATTCGTTTCCGAGGATCCCAGATCGATCTACGGAATCTCGTTGTTGATCCCATCGCGCCGCCTCCTGTGCACGTACGTAACTGCTTTCCTAATTTCCTCGTCGATCGATCGTAAAATTTCGTACGTGGAGATCGATCAACCGGACTGAATCGATCGACCGCGTCATGGATCGCGACGAGGAGAAGGGCCACGGCGATAGGTCGCTGCTCTTCATAGGCGACGAGGACGACGACCTCGGGGTCGACCGGGACGGCGGCTCGCCGCCCTCGTCCGACGCCGGATCCTCCTTCTCCGACAGGAGCGACGACGGCGTTGAAGACGACCCTGGCGGCGCCGAAGGCAGCGGGAGCGGGAGCGGCAGCGGTAGCGATGAAGACGACGCCGAAGGTGCTGCCAGAGACCGCCGCGCGCCCAACGTCGCCAGGCAGCAGGGCGCGTGGCCGCAGAGTTACAGGTCGGTCCGTCCATCCAATATTCCACCCGTTTTGCATGCTTGCGTTTGCGTGGTTAATCCGTCGTCGCCGTGTTACTGCCGCCGCATCATCTACTAACTCTGACGACGATTCCGCCGTGCGCTTGCAGGCAGTCGATCGACATGCTGAGCGCCGTGCAGTCGCCGACGGTGAGCACGATCATGGCGGCCAGCCCGAGCATCTCCAAAATCGGGAACTCCTTCCTCAAGGCCGGCAGCTCCTTCTTCCTCAACAAGAAGGCCGCCGCCGAGGGCTCGCTGCCGCTCACCAGGCCGTTACTGCCGCCTTCCCTCTCGCAGCTGTCGCAGCAGCAGCCAGCCTCGCGGCTGTCCACGGACAGCCTGCCGCCGCGGCCACCGGCTCCGGCTCCGGCTCCTGCTCTGCAGGCGCCAGCCATGCAGCAGAGGCCCTCGGCGGCATGCCTGAAGTCCAATTACATCGAGCTCCCACCGCCGGCCTCCAAGTGCAGCAGTAGCCAGTCTATCATCAACGGTACATGATATATTTACCTTTGCTTTTTTTATATCTTGCAGATAAGCATACTGTGTGCTGAATATATCTCTCATCATCACTAATAGTATAGTTGGAGAAAAATCATAATATGTGCACTCATCACTAATTTGATGTAGAACTCCATTATATTACTTTCAGATGCTTCATGTATCTACATATCAACTTAAAACTATGAGGTGGCAATGCCAGGTTTATTTAGTTTTCTGTCCTGAAAAACAAAAACAGATATTGTGATTGCTGTCTAAACCTGAATAGCATCAACTGTTCTAGTGAAATAGTTTCAGACTCAAGTATAGTCAAGTTCAGGATCATGGATGGTAGATTTTCTGTCCTAATGTTTCCTTTTTATATTTTCTAGGCCTGAATGTCCTGTGCGGTGTTGGAATTCTCACTACGTGCTACGGAATCAAAGAAGCGGGGTGGTTAAGCCTCCTCCTCCTTCCCTTGCTGGGTGCCTGTTCATGCTACACTGGTTTGCTTCTCAAGAGATGCATAGATAGCTCGCCGACCATCGAGACTTATCCCGATATAGGACAAGCCGCCTTCGGTATCACTGGTCGAATATTTGTATCGGTATGTACTCACATATTATCCACTTGATTCTTTTTACAGGTTTTGTAAAATTTACATCACTCACTGCCTATCTGATCAATGCTCACATTTTTGTTGCAGGTTGTCCTCTATCTAGAACTCTATGTAAGTGTCCTCTGAATTCTGATACTACTATGTTTTGAGTACGTCTTGTTCTTGCACATCAGAGGTAACATGCTGCATATTTACTTACAGTCGTGCTGCGTGGAGTACATCACACTGCTAGGAGACAGCTTGTCTTCAGTCTTTCCTTCTGCGCATTTAGCTTTCACCGGCATCTACTTGAGCTCGCATAATCTCTTTGCCATTACGATGGCTTTGGCAATCCTCCCATCAGTCTGGCTCAGGAACCTCAGCCTCCTATCATATCTTTCTGGTAAGTACTATAATAGTATTATTATGTTCTAGTTTCAATCTTTAGAAGAAAGGTTATCCTGTTCATGAACTTTTAATTTGTCCAAACAAATGCTAGCGCTGCCTCTCATTCGCCTAAAATCTTACGAGGAAATGTTAGATTGATTAAAGTCTTTAAAATACGAGCAATAATTATACCAGTGTTTCTTCATACACTTAATCTTTGAAACTATGATGAACCCTTCATGACCATCTTTTAACTGCAATTTCACAGCCGGAGGCGTGGTCGCGACGATAACAATCATCGTCTGCCTGTTTTGGGTCGGTATTGGGGATGGTGTTGGGTTCCACCCTTCTGGCACTGCACTGAACCTTGCCCGCCTTCCAGTGGCACTTGGCTTGTATGGATACTGCTTCTCAGGGCACTCGGTCTTCCCAAACATATACTCGTCCATGAAGGAGCGCTCGCAGTTTCCTTATGTGATCCTGTTCTGGTAAGATTCTGAACTTGACAAATGAAACACTACAGTACTGTACTGACTCTGTTTTGCCAATTCTGCTACATCCTTACATGCCCTGTTCACTACTGTTTCAGTTTCATAGTAGTCACGATTGTGTACTCCGGGGTCGCCGCCACAGGGTTCCTGATGTTCGGCGAGTCCACGATGTCGCAATTCACACTGAACATGCCGCAGCAGTTCGTCCCCTCGAAAATCGCCATTTGGATGACGGTACGAGAAAACCCAAACCCAGTGACAGTTACTCCACTTGCATCACAATTCACAACTAACATACTGATGCTCATTCCCACATTTGATCTTCAGATTGTGAACCCATACACCAAGTACGCCTTGACAATGACGCCTGTTGCCTTGTCGATAGAGGAGGCCCTGCCTAAAAAGATGCGGAATTACCTAGCCGGGATGTGTGTTAGGACAATTCTTGTCCTCTCAACCGTTGTCGTGGCTCTGTCATTTCCATACTTTGGTACTTATCATTTACTGATCTTTTCTTTAACAATAGTATAACTTAACTGAATTTACCCCCCCTACAAAGCGTCATGCATGCTAATGCTCTGGACTTTGCCGTTTGAATTGCAGCTTTGGTGATGGCATTGCTTGGATCAGTCTTTACCATGCTTGTGGTGAGTGCCTACTTGACCTGAAATTGTTCGATAACTACTATATTATTCAGTAACATTGCACACAAAAATTTGCTGACGATTTGCATTTGCAGGCCCTGATCCTCCCATGTGCATGCTACCTCTCCATCAAGCGGAGCGCGGTACCGTTGTGGGAGGTAATTAATTAACTGAAATTGCGTAGCACCGACAGTTTATTAAGCCTGAATTTTTCAATTATGATCAATGTAACCTCTCATTTGTTCCGCTTTCAGGTGGCTTTGTGCATAGCGATCATACTTATCGGCACGGTTTGCGCGTGCATTGGATCATACACCTCGATTAAGCAAATGATAAGCGGAAGCTAGTAGACAGTGTTGGAGTGCATTGGAAATGTGTAGTTGTTGCAGTTTTTTCTTTTCGGAATTTCATGAAATTGGAGTGCGCAATTTTCCATTTGTTGTAAGCGTTTCTTCTTTCTCAGAGTTGTAAGAGACATCTTCCTTTTCTTTTACTGCAATATATGCTACCTGTTGGCTTTTTCCAGAATGGATGCCAGGAGCTTGTAGTTGCCAATTTAGGGACTCGCACGTTTGGAGCTCAGGCTACACATAGCCTGTTTTTTGAACCATTCAAAAATGACGTCTCTAAGTTTCAAAGAAAATCGACCAAAAATTCAAGACGTAAACAATAATATACTCTACAAACTTGAAAAAATTCTCAACTCGAAATACCCTGTATTTTGGACTGCACAAAAATGCCAGAATCTGACAACTAAAGTAGTGAACAGTGCAAAAATTCAATCCTCCAAATTCTGTCCAGATTTTGCCATTTTTGTGAAGTCCAGAATATAAGGTCTTTTGGGTTGAGATTTTGTGTGTTGGTAGAGCACATCATTATCTATATATACAATTGTTTTCCCAAAAAAATGAAAATTTGAAATGGTGTTTTCAAAAAAAAAAAAACAGAGCTCCATGTAGCTCGAGCTCTAAAGTGATTTTTTTTCCCAATGTAGTTTCTTTAGTGCAAAATAAGTTCTTCATGTTTTGAAAATTTGGGCAGACAGTTAAGTTTTATTGTATTTTGGTGTTGCAAGAAGACAAATAATCACTCAAGTAATCAAGTGTCTATCTGTTTGGCAAGACAGCAATCCTTGGTGGCATCGAGAGCGTTTCATAACTAGCGACTGTTACATGATTACTACAAGCAACTAACAACGGCAATGTAAGAAAAATGGTAAGTTAGTCCTCCGTAGCATAGTACTGCGGGGCGAGTTCAGCAAGCCACAAAGGGTCAATCCGGGTTAGATTCTTGATGTAATTCTGGGTTGTCCGGACCAGTTCGTTGAAGATGACGCAGTCCGGCTTGGTTCGGAAGAGCACCGATGAAGGATGCATCTGCACGCTCTGACCGGTTCCAAGAGCCCTACCAATCAGCAGATGGAGATATGAGCTACAGGTACAACTTCCAAAATGCATAGATGATGAACTATAGAACATACATGATACAACAGTATTCATGTGGTGGCTGTTATAGCAAACTGCAGCTTAGCTTCCAGCAGTGGTCAAGGATCACGATGGAGGAAATGGTAGTTGTCACCAGGTTACTCGATTGAAGAGATCAGAAACAAAACAAAAATGGAGCAGTACCTGAATGATCCATCTGGCTGACGAATTGCTGCGTTAAGGAAGAAAGCAGCAGTGAGGCATCTCCGAAACTGCACCATGTCATCTCCACATGATGACAGGTTAAGCCCCATTTGTTGGGCATGGCCCTGAATTTGACTGCAGTAGGCAGTAAGTCATATGTCAGCTCATAGTGGTATATTCTGAATTCCTGAACTGGGCATACTTCCCAATAATGTTTTTAGCAGATGATGAACGTATTGGGAATTTTGAATGTTTGGTGATGGTCCTAGAATAAATGGCAATAGAAATACATTTCAAGTGCTAATGCTACAAATCGTCATGTTCCATCTTAATCTGATCCTATAGTTCAAACCTTCCATAAAAATAATAAATAATATGATAACTGACCTGTGAACATCACGAGCATGTCTTAGAGAGCGGTAATTGATGAAGTTCTCCCAGCACCATCTGTTCAAAGCCTTCTCCATTGTTTTTTCTTTGGCATTTGCATTTTTGCTCTTCTCCAAACATTCTGCAGCAGCTCGGTATACATTCACCAAGGTTATATGGTCTCCTTCTGTGCTTTCAAAACTCTTCCGAGCAGCTCTTGCCTAAACAGGGAATAAAGTAGAAGGATCATTAAGAGCACTTGTAGTTCCTCGAGAAAAAGAAAAGTGCAGAGTAGCAGTTGGCAACACACTGGATTTGTTTATCTCAGGCTAAACAGTGGATGAGCCCAGCCAAATACAAGTTGAAGCTTGGAATTTCTCTTCAGCGTGAAAAAATGGAAAATCATGACAAGTTCGAGGTTAAAGGTACTCCCTCCGATCCTAAATAAGTGTCGCAGTTTTGAACTAACTCTAACTCAAAACTGTGTTATTTAGGATCGGAGGGAGTACCATTTTAGTGGTAGCCTAAAAGTACTTAATTTCAATAAAACAGTAGTATATGGTTCCACCACCTAATTACCAAAAAAATGAAGAACTATTAAAAAATTCTGCAGCACCAACAACTATGAATCTCTGGAGCTTAATAATAGGATCAATGGATGCTCAAATATTTCTAGCAACAGGGGAAATCTCACTTCATCGGTAGAGAATTGAAATTAAGTGTTGCAGCATATAGTTTAACCACCATCTATAGTTGAATACAGATATTATAACAATTTCATGCAATTTAGGTTGTGTTTTCTGGATAACATATTATCACAAGTTCACCATGATCTGAAAAACATGTAGTGCCTGGTATCAGGGCATACGAACATGTCTATGATGAAATGAAGTCCACGACCCCTCCAGGAGACGGTAACTACTTATCCATGTACCCAAATTTCTCCCCCAACTTTCTTCAAAATTTTCTAAAACTTTCAACTTCAAACAACATCAAATAAAAAATATTGCTCAAGTCAATACAAAATAACCCAAAACAGCGATATGGCACCAGGATATTGTTCAGCCAGACGGTTCCATTGGTAGAATGCATTTAATAGCATCACCACAATATTACTCCATAATGTCCAATAAAAACCTATTTTTGGAACATACATTAAACCAGTTGACTGTAATTCATGAGAATACCTCTTCTAACTTCTCGCGTGGGGTGAAGAAAATTGATTCCACTGAAAGCATAGACACAACAATCAACATTTCTTCCAAGCACTTGAATTCGCTTGATACTATCAACGCCTTGGAGTACATTGGATCCAAAGGCAGCCTAGCCATCTGTTTACCAACTGGATCTGACAGCTTATAATCATCGGTCAAAGATCCAAGTAAAATCAATTGCTCCAATGATTTCAAAATAGAAGCCCTGCAGTAGGTTTGGCCCAAATAGCAAAACTTGGTATCCATAGAAAGCAACTTGGTATTCAGCTTATAGTAAATTTTCTGTTTGAATTTTTAAATGCATTCATCGTAATTTTTTACCTGGCATTTATTGTAAGGTTCGTTACAACTTGAAATTCAGGACTTTAATTTTGTACTAGAAGAAAAATTTAAGCTATGATCATTGTGAGAAGTAATAAAATACTTCAATGGCATGTATCTTCCCATTGTCATGATATTTGAGTTTCATATAGATAGTAACAGTCTAATATGTTGCTAAGCACAGCAACATGCATGAAAATAGAACATCAAAGTTTCCAAATTGCCAGATAAACTTAACTCGCAAGAAAATTATACATGATATTATAAATTATCCAGTTTTTATTCTGCCATGCCATATCCACTTCATGGATGATGCTTCACTATGTTCTAATTAAATATATATGCAAAATTTTCATGACATGCGAGCAGGAATGGAAAAGGCAGAATGGCAAAATTCACCTCGATGGTTTCTCCATAAAATCAAAACCTATGATATCATCAATTCCAAGAGCTTTGAGCTGTAGTACAACATTCGAGAGGTTACATCGTTTAATCTCAGGAACGGTAGATTCCGCCAGTTTATCAAACTCGCATTCTTGGAACAATCGGAAGCACTTCCCTGGCCCCTCCCGTCCAGCACGGCCTCTGAGCGTAGAATGATAAAAAAGGTAAGAGAAAGGACACAAGAATTAAATATGTTTGAAGTTTATACCTCCTTTGAAGAGCCTGTGCTTTAGAGACTGGAATGATGATTAGAGACTCCATTCCAGTTACAGGATTGTAGGCACGTGCTTTCACCATCCCAGGATCAATAACATATTTAATACCAGGTATTGTTACAGAAGTCTCTGCAATATTTGTTGCTAGAACTATCTAACAGATAAAGTGGACATTAGTAAATGTTGCAAACCTATCATATTACACAAATCATTTCTTTATAGGGTAATTAAACTATGGAAAATAACAAAAGGAAAATGCACTGCTCAATGAACTTTGGAGAAAGTGGAATGTGGAGATGCAACCTATCTTTATTGGACACATATATGGGGATGGGAGACAGAAAATTTCAAAAATCATGTTACGAAGTTAACCAAAAAGTGTCATTGGTACAACATTATGGAGGATGGGTAAAACAATAGGCTGCATAATACATACTTAGGGTATGTTTGGTTGGTGCCCAAATTTGCCCTGCCAATTTTTTTGGCGGCCTATGATATTTTCGACTTTGCTTGGTTGGTTGTCTATGGAATCTTGCCAATTCTTCTCACATCCCCTTCACAAGTCTTGCCATGTTTTTGGCCAACATGGGTCAAGGAATCTCTAACCAATATTTTGGCTAGCCAAACCAATGGTTGCGGAGAACCGAGCGCTTGCTTGGTGGCTTGAGCTCACGGTGGTGAGCTCGCCCACCCGGGTTCGAATCGCAGGGTACGCGTTCGGACTAAACAGGGTGATATCAGCGTGTAAAAACCGCCTGGAGAACTCTCATTTCTACCTAACAACGTATAGCCAAGGGAGGGATCATTCCCCCATTGGTCAACGTTTAAACCAATGGTTGCCAAATTTTGGTAAAGAATACTATGGCATGAACCAAACATACCCTTACACTGTTTCACAGATGGGATGCACCACTACCACGTTTACAAAACCGGCTCAAGATGGGAGGCGAAGCAGCCGCATCACTGTTCCGAGGTGTGGTGGAGCTCGTCTATATGGATGCCACGCCGGCGAGAGAAGAAGCAGCGCGAGCGGCTGAAACATATGAAGAGCATTGAGTTTCATGCACCAAGCGGTGCATACAAAGCGCAAGCTGACGACGAAAGGTCAACACTCGCCCTCACTTATAGTCTCTACCAGGCATAAGACGTGGACTTGAAATGGGTAACAAACAATATTGCTATATTGCACTGGCAGGTTCTTGATAATGGTACTACCATGTTCTCGACGGCATTTACATGGTACCATCAAGTTGGCTTTACATTGACATGCTACTAAGCCACTGTATCTCGGGCAAAAAAAAAATTGAAATAAGAAAAGAAGGGAATATTTGGGGCCTCATGCAACAAGGAGTAATTTCCACTTGAAAAGCATTTTTTGCCAGGAACATCTAATATCCTGAAACAATCACCCATGGGCTATGATGCAAAAGAAAAACATACATGTGAAAACAAAATAGTAATATGAGCCTTATGTCATCTGGTCAAAGAGTTTATTTTTCAATAAGCAACAAGTGAGGTGAGCAAATGACAGCTTATGCACGAACCATTTTCCTTGTGTACTTTCACTTAAGTGCAATTATGCTTCTTCAGTGGAAGAACTATTCTAACTCACAACTTTATTATGTAACACAAGACCACATAGATAATTCATGTTTGTATGAAGAGTAGGCATGCTAATGTTGGAAATTATCTCTGAAAGGTCTACTATAGAATTGTTCAGAGCAGATAATTTCATCTCAAACAGATCACCAACACCTAACAACAAATCTAACTTCTAGAATGATGTATATTTGGGAATTTGTAATTCATCTGCCCCCTTATCAATGGGCATAATTATTTTTCCATAACTAGTTGAGAACTAATTAACTGCTCCCTCATCCCTCCTTTGCAACTGCATACACTAACAGAATGTGGTTCTTTGTTAGCCAACACACTGATTCTACAGCAGTTATGTCCAGAAGTGTACGCCCAACCAAACAAAACATCGATACAGTTGACATAAAGAGCACCAAGTGCCCGTCAATTAAGAAACTGAACCCCCTAAATCAATAGGTTGGAAAAAGGGAGAGTTATGCATCCAAAGAATGTATACTTCACCTTACGGGTTCCAGCTGGTACTGGCTTAAAAGCATTCATTTGCTGCTCCGATGGAAGAGATGAGTAGATAGGTGTAGTCCATATCTTACTACTATCTGGTGGAAGTTGATGAACACGCTCTTGAATAAGTCGCTCTAGTGATTCAATCTCCTCTTGTCCAGTTAAAAATGCAAGAATGTCTCCAGGTCCTTCCTCCAAATGGATCTAGAAGCAAACACCCAAATTTCCAAACGTGAAGTTGATACACAAGCAGCGGACAACATCAAGTCATAGTTGAAATAATATGTGCCAATTAAGAAATACTCCCTCCGTTCTAAATTAATTGACGCAGCTTTGTCTAGATACACATGTATCTAGACGTGTTTTAGTGCGTAGACACAAGCGTATCTAGACAAAGCTGCGTCAATTAATTTGGAACGGAGAGAGTACTAAGTTTTAGTATGAGACAAGATTGCATATTCTCTTATCATGGTTTCTGAAGCAAGTCTTTCTTTCCGAAATGCTATTTAATATGATTCTGATTTCCTTTCATCCTCCTTAACTCACACACCTCTTGCATGCAAATAGGATGATGCCCACCTGAAAGATCGTAACTAGTGTAGCATCTAGATAATCTGACTCAGGCTGATAAGTATACAGTGTGTCAACAGGGTATTGCCGTCCTTGAATATGTACAGCTTTAGCACCACCAAAGTAATCAGAAAAACATTTGGCATCCAAACTAGCAGACATAATTATTAGCTTTAGAGGTGCAAATTTCATTCCCTGGCATGCTTTCAGAGTAAAACTTTGAGATTGATCTTGTTTGTTAGACAAAGTTTTTCCGTCCTTATCGGCATAAATAGATCGGGAATGTTGCACTTTTTTCAACAAACCCAGCAAGACATCTGTATGAACGGTTCTTTCATGGGCCTCATCAACAACTATAACACTGTACTTAGACAAAAGTGGATCCAGAAGTGCTTCCCTGAAAATCCAAAGCAATGTCTCTATTACGAGTGAAAAAAAATCACACATTAAACAGATGCAGATTAACCCACACATAAATAGCACATTTTGTCCATCGGTATAATGGTAAGGTACAGTTGGAACAGAAATCTTAGTTATAAACAATATCTAAACACAAGAAAGTAATTTATTTGTAAATGTTAAATTGGTGGAGAAGCCAGAGAGAATGATTTAAAACTCAAAATCAAATAATACAATTCTGAAGCAAAAAATTGATAGATGCACTTTGTAGTCAGACTCAGGTCCATGAGCATGTAGGGATGGCCACTTCTAGAAATATTGTTATAGGAGGGGAAAGCATACATAATAAAAGGTGATCTTAAATACCACAGATTTGCAAAAAATATATAATGCAAGTGTCTATTATTTGCATTTTGTTCTTTATTACTTGGTCCAATTTTAACTCCTGAATGACTTGTTCACATCATTTGAACACCTTTCGGAAGGCATAACCACAATGCTGGCAACAAAGTTTGATGATTACAATTCAGAAAAATGAAACTATGTATATATAAGAATATATAGCATGAAGTCAAGCATTAAGCAAAAGACAACAAAAATAAAAACTTCATATTCTGAAATTAAAAGTAACACAAAACGTTGAACATCTGGACTTAAGGAGCTAAATGAATACAATGGCCAGAAAACAACCAAGCAATGACGATTCAGTTTGGGAAATACAGAATTACCTTAGAAGCAAACCATCTGTCATGTACTTAATCCTTGTTGCATTAGATGTGGAATCATCAAACCTAATAGAATATCCAACCTTTTTGCCCAATTGATCATTGCATTCCTCAGCAACACGCTTTGCTACAGTAACGGCTGCAACTCTTCGAGGCTGAGTGATGCCAATGACTTTTCCATGCTGACAAAACCCAGCATCATACAAAAATTGTGGAAGTTCTGCATAATAAAAATAAATGAAAACATTTGTTAAACTGAAATAATGAGCACAATGGTATTTGTAACAAATCATGTGACAACTACACGATATTCTTCCATAAGTAGTAAAGATATGTTCACTAAAATAAAACCAGAAAGACAAATTGTAATTAGTATAATTCAGACCATCCATAAGAACGATTTTCGTAAGATCATAAACATTAGGGCGCAAAAACACAATGGGATTTAGGAGAAAACTGGCCTGATTTCACATTTATGAAATGTTCCTATGATTAACAATACAGAAACTTCTCATTACTCTTATATACGGTGCTGTCGTGTGACTAATCGAAATGTCACCAAACTAACAAGTTGGTAACAGCATAACTTCCATAAATTGCTGAGACCAATAACCACAGACATCACAGAGCTACAATATTTTAGCAATTACTTCACCTAAACAATAATGGGACATGGAAGGGAAAATAGTGTAGCAACGCACTTACGAGTCGTTTTGCCACTGCCGGTCTCGCCAACAACGATCAGAGTGTCATTCTTCCTCACCTCCTCAACGAGCTTTTTCTCCACTGCACCACAATCACCACCACCACCACCATGAATAACAGTGAAATTCTTTTTGAAGGAAAATAACAGTGAAATTAATGTCTGATGAAATACCCTAATGAAACCTTGGGTGACAGGCAGACTAACCTGAGGCGATGGGGAGCGACTTCCTCTGCTGACGAATCAGCTGCTTCCGTCTGCTCAAACCAACCAAAATACGGTATCAGTCCCCAAGCAAACAGACAAAACAAAATCGCAGCGAGGGTGGTAAAGGTTGGCGCACCGCGCGTCGTGCTGCTGGTTGTGCTGGGGAGCGCCGGAAGAGAAGGACGGCATGTCGGATGGTGCTGCAGCCTGCAGGATCCCGATTCCTCCTCACGCCGGTTTTTGTTCCGCGCCGGCTACGGGGACGGATGCTGTTTGGGCTCTCAAGCTGGACTACTAGAGTTGAAGAGCGAGGGGTGAATACAACCGTCAGGCGCCGGCAACTCGGCACGTCGCCACCAGATGCTGAGGAGACATGAGAGGAGGCGGGATGGAATGAGAATGAGCCGCCGGTGGCTGGCGGGGCGCGGAAGAACGGCAGGCGGAGGGAGGAGAGGACGGCTGACGAGGAGGATGAATTGACGGCGAGCGTCAGCAGGGAGGCGGGCTGGGCGGGTGCGGGTGCGGGTGGCGGCGGCAGCCCGCTGTGCCTGTGTGGATGCTCAACCTGGCCAACGGGCCGGGCCGGCACGGCACGGCCGGTGCTTCACGGGCCTGGAACCCTGTGCCCAGTTTTCTGGCCCAGGCATGGCACGGTAGTTAATGGGCCGATCAGAGCTATATGGACTATATTTTCTTAAAAAACAGGAAAAATAGATAGAATTTTTTTAAAAAAATAAATAAGTTGTGCCGGGTCGGCACGTGTGCTCCAGGTTGCAGCCCTGGCCGCATGACCCTTTAACAGGCGGGCTGCCGCGCCAAACCCTATGCCTAGTTTCCTGGTCCAGACACGACATGGTGGCTTAACGGACGACATCGTCAAGTTAAATAGATTACATTTGAAAAATAGAAAAAAATAATAAAAATGCTAAATAGGTCGTGCCAGACCTGCACGTGTGCTCTAGATCGCAGCCCAGACAATGCCCTCGTGGGGCCACATGCGGCACAATCCCGTTTAGCACGTATCGTGCCACGCCTTAAGCGGGTCGGACTGGCGTGCTTGGGGGCTGCACGCAAAAAATCTGGCCGATGTCTAGGTTTAGTCGGTTGGGGTTGCATTGTAGTTCGCTCTACCGCAGGATGATGAATGAACAGTCTAAAGGTTGGGTCCAAAGGCAAAGCGATCAACTTGGTACTGATTTATTATGAGATTTTTACTTATATTTTTGTTTGTGCAGATAATCCATCTCATGTAAAAAAAAATCATCTCCCTCATAGAGAAAACAAATTAGGCCCACCTAGTGGGAAAATTCATATATTTTGTACCAATTAATACTTACTTTCTGATCGGTTACTTTGAATGTCGTTTTTGTGCTTCCACCGCTCCACTATTGGTGTGGAAATACTTTAACCACAACCATGTTCGATGCTGCTAGCCGCCTAGAATCTTTGGTTATACCTTATATATGATTGGATGGGAGGTAACAAGGACATGGGAAAATTTGGTGGAGATAATTTGGAGAGGGAGAAGAGAAGCAGTAGGAAGAATTTCAAATTTCATTGGTCTAAGAAGAGAAGTGTCTGCGCAAGTTTAAAAGTGCATTATTGCATTATCAAGTTTGAACAAAATGTGTTCGTCCCTAGCCATTAGCAACCCTTCTATCCAGCACATGGGCCACTACTCTTGGGCTGGGCCTACTCGAAGGTTAAATATATACACGCGGAACGGCTACAGGACGACTTGACTTGGATTGGGACGGCTTTGGCCTCCTCGGCTTGGGTGTCATCTTCTATCTTAACTATTGAGTTCTTATTCTCCTTTGTAATTTTTAGAAATATGTGATCCTTGATTAGCTAAATCTAATGCACGATTGATCTTTGTGTACTAGTCTAGTCGAAAGGAATTGGTGTAGAAGAGCGGCAAAAGATTGAACGGAATCAACAAGATTTTCACAAGTATTCGCATAGAAACCATGTCCTCGTAGTTCTCCATCAGGAGAAAGAGGATGACAAGGTGGGTCACAGCTTTCTGTGACGGTGGGAAAAAGAGAAGTAGAAATAATAGATTTGGGTTGGGTCCGGGGTTGCTGTTGGGTTTGCCTTGGGCCGGTTAAGGCTGGCTCCGTTGGCTTTGTTTTCTATTTTATTTTATTTTATTCTTTTTTTGTCTTATTTTCCTATACCTTAAATCAGCTCCAAAATGATCCAAACAAAAACATAAAAAATCCATAAATTCATAATAAGTGTATTGGACTTTAGGGATGTAACACCCTCAGAATCGGCCCTATGCAAGTTTTAGCGAAACCCGCCAAACCCGCATAGAAACGATTCAAAGGTGTCCACCAGGCACTTTCGTGCGGGTGGAAAACAAAGTAATAACATTACACAACAGTCCTCGATGGGACCCACGTAATGAGAGATATATATACAACGACTCAATGAGTCAAGAATACGATAGAATATACAAAGATCCAAATCACCTTGAAAATGATACAGTCGTCCGAGTACGACAAGATGCAAATTGAGCTAAGAGCCACGAAGAATAACCAATGGCGTCCATAACCTTGCCCAAAGCCGGAAGGGTAACCTCGCTAACGACGCCGATCTCACTACGCTTTAAACAAAAAGGGTGCCGAAAGGGCAAAGGAAAAAGAGGAGTCGAAGATCGAGGCCAAGACAGCGAGGCTAGAATTCGCGGTCCTCGCCTACATAGGTATGGTGGATCAAGGCGGACAACATGCACTAAACAACCTATAGAGACTCGGTATAGGCGGCTATCGAGAGGGGTAAGAAAGACCTATCCGGAACGGTGATACTAACACCAAACAATCCCATCCTGGTATTCCCCCTCGAGACCAATCGAGGAAGTCAACCGAGGAACTCACACAGTTGGCAGTTTTATTTATTCAATTATCGTTGCAGCAATTACTAGTCAGGTTTAGATAATCATCCTGATAAGATAAGCAGTGGGCAGTTTGAATTAACCATTCCGTTGTAGTTGCAACACTTACTAGTCAGATACAATTAGCATGAGATCTCCCAAAACCCAGCAGTTGTTGGTACTTTTATTTAGCCATTTCGTTGTAGTGAAGCTGATTACTAGTCATATCGGATACAAGTCAATTTATAACAGTAAACTTTAGTTATAGTTGTCTATGATCAACCTTTGGCTCCAAGTCGTCCATAACCGCGGACACGGCTTCTCGAAAAGATTTAACCTGCAGGGTGCACCAAAGTATCCACAAGCACTTGACCCTTTTGCGGATCGGTTAACATACACCCATCGGTATGTCGGGGCCTAAGTCATGACGTTTCCGGACCCAAAGCAAGCAGGGGCCACCCCACTAAGTCTACCCGAACGAAGTCGGCCGGTCTCGAGACGGACTCGGGTTTGCGTCGGTGGTCAGAACGACAAGAATCCCAAAACTGGACCTCGATACACGAAAACACTCCGCTTTCTAAGCATACAGTTTGCTCCTCGCACAATCGTAAATAAAGCGATAAAGCATGGCATAAGTACAGGATAGTAAATAAAACCTCAAACTAGTTTGTGGCCCCAGACAATACTTTGAAATCGGTAATAATCAATGGGGACCATATCCCCACCGTGGTTAGCGCTCGATCTCGGAGCAGTGTCAAGAACTCGGGTCCCACGGACACAAGTGATCGGAAACCAACATTATCTATCACCCACCGATGCCTCTGCTTACTTACTTCAATTTTAGTTGTTAAACAGTAATTAAAGTGAACGAAAAGTAAAGCCATGATCATCTCCAACATCAACATGCGGCCATTACTCCAACAACTATGGCACTTGACGACACGCAACAGCTCTTGAGCAAGCGACTACGACGCGCAAGTCCAACTATCTACCAAACATCAGGTAATGGGATGTGTCCAAGGCAATATAAGGCTGCAAGGGATATCACTGGTACGAAAACTAGAGCATCGTAACACAGGTAGCAATAGATCAACAGGAGGGAGTAAATACTATAAAAGTAAGGTAGGTAGAAAGGGGGAGATGCTCGCCTGAAAACATTGCCGAAGGTTCATCCGAAGATCGGGGCGAAGCTCACATCAACTCAACGGCCTTATCCACGAAGAAGCAAACGCTAGAATAAACACCGGATGCAATATTTAATACTACAGCAAAAGATCGGGCATGCTTATGATATGATGCATGGCATGGCAAAAGATGCGATGCAATTAGGTCATGTTAAGCGGACCCGGGGTCCCGACATTTAATTAAATGGTTCAAGTTATTTAGAAACCCCTGCAATTAAATGTTGTCTTAACATGGCAAGATATGGTACCGGTTCGATGCACAAATTTAAATGAGGCCAATATGAGGCTAGATTTGCCCGCATATGGGCCCCATATTTAATTATGAGGTGAATCGGCATAAGGCCCCCAAACCACACCAATATGCATGCGAGTATGACAATTTAATATGCATCCATTTGTTATTACATTTATAAAAATAGGGCTCGGGAAAAAGGGGTCACACATTAGGGGTTCGACGAACTTGGCCTCCAAGGGGTTCGGGGTCGGTCTCGGGGTTCAGGGTTCGACGGGATCGGTCTCGGACAACAGAGTAGATCTTGTCGCATCCGCGGTAGTCGGGCCATGTTGTCGGTCTTGTCGTCTCGCGCGAAGATCTTGGTGTCCTTCAAGTTCGGGTCTCGGCGTCCGAGGGGAGTACTTGGCGTTCCGGATCGGTCTTCGGTTCGGGGCCTCAGGGTCTTGGGGGTTCGCGTCCTTGTGGCGATCTTGTCGTTCCGCGAAGGGGATCATGTCGGTCCACGGGGTCGGGCTTCGAAGCCAGGAAGGAGTACTTGGCGTTGCCGAGCGGAAGTCTTGGTGATCCTCGGGTCCGAGAAGATCTTGTCGCACGGTCCTTCTAGTGACGTTCGGGTTCGGCTTCTCGCATCAATCATCGGGTGGCTCCCTCATCGGTTGGTTCTTAGGGGACACCAAAAATTCATTCCACGACATAGATCGCCATATGGAATTAACTTGCAGTGCCCTCACACTACCTCACCCATCTTCACAGCACCAAACCACAAGACGACACGATGCAAAACACAACAAAGCCTGGACAACAAAAGAGGAGGCTAACAGGGTCGCGGACGACCTGGCGGCATGGAGGCGGCCAGAGGAGGTTCCGGTGGTGGCCGCGGTCGCAGGTGGCGGCCGGCCCGAAGCGGCAAGGGCGAGCGAGGCGGAGGAGGAAGGCCGAGCAGAGGGAGCTTCAGGCGGGACGGACGGCAGCCGAGGGTCCGCGGCGGCGGGTCCGGAGGCGACGAGGAGGCCAGGGCTCACGAGGAGCTCAAGGGCGGACGGGCGAGGAGGCAGGAGGCGAGGCGATGAGCGCGGGCGGCGGCCGGAGACGGTTGAGCGGGGCCGACGGGACGCGGGCAGAGAAGCAGAGGCCACGGCGGGTGAGGCCGACTGGGCGGGAGGAGCTCGGCGCTGGCCAGGGGAGCAGCGAGGCGGCCATGAGTAGCAGGGCAGCGGCGCTGGGTCAGGCGAGACGAGGTGGTCGGGGCGACGGGGGAGAAGATGGCGTGGCAGTGTGCTCGAAACAAGGGGTGGTGGTTCTCTAGGGAAGGAGGAGGAGCTGAGGCGCCTGGAGCGGGCCTTCGGTCCGGCGGGGCTCGGCCGGGGGGAAGGAGGATGGAGAGGAGGGAGGAGGGAGAGAAGCAGGGGAGCGTGGGGTGGGAGGATGGGGACGACGGGGTCGGGGTGGGCCAGGGGGAGCAGGGTGGGGCGTGCGGTGGCGGGTGTGTTGTGGTGGGAGGGTGGGACCCAGGAGAGAGAGGAGAGAGGCCAGGTGGCTGCGTGGGATAAGGTAGAGGGAGGGGAGAGGGTGAGGTGGCAGCCAGAGATTGGTGGGGGTGAGGTGGCTGGAGGGGTGGGTAGATTAGGCTGGGTAGACTAGGGATTTTGAGGTGGACCGTTTTGAACTGGGGGTGGTCGACTGGGTCGATTCGGCCCGTTCGACTGCCCCCCTAAAATAATTAAATATTTTATTTGTTTCAAACAGACTTTTGCAAACCGATAGCAAACAAAACAAAAATAATCCGGTGACCCGGGGTTTGCGTTTGAATAAGTACGGGGCGTTTAGAAAACACAATCAGGTTTTTCCGCAAATAGTTTTATGCAAGCAAATGCACGATGATGACGAGGCTCAAATGCAATGTGGCATGATGACATGAGCATGCGGTCATGATGATGCAATGCACAAAAACAACGCGATTTTCTAGTAGTGGTTTTGCGGGATGCCACAAGGGAAGTACTTTTCCAATCCAAAATGAATATAAATGTATTGTTATGCATTTTTCCTTATATATGGCTGCTATGCAATATTTCCAAATATAGTTTTTAGGATTTTATTCCAATCACTCAATGTAGTGTAGATCACACAAATAATATGTTCAATTACATAACATGTAGAAAAATCATCTTAACATCCAAAATGAAATCAGTATGTCATATTATCTTCCCTCTCTTGTACACAAGTTGTGGATAACACTCATGAAAGATCAACATATTCAATTAAAAACTTTAATAGCCAAGTGGAACATATTAGAATACTACTCCACCATAATTAAGAAAGTTGTTATTCCCTCGATTTAATTATCCAGGCATGGTTGGATAATTATTTTAATTGCCACTTAAGACCAAATGGTTGAAATAAAATATAATCAAGTTGGATAGTCATGTTAATCCACTCACATTGAAATGTTATTAAGACCAGCAGGTGGATGTCCATTAGGTGTGAAAGGATAGAGATGTCGCCTAGAGGGGGATGAATAGGCAATTTCAAAACTATTACGGCTTTGGCTTGATAGAATGCGGAATTAAACTAACGTTTATTTTACAAGCACAAAACCTAAATACACTAGGCTCAACTAAGTGCACCAACAATAAATTAAGCTAAGCAAGATAGCACAAGATAAATATACCACAAGTGATAAGCAAGATATAAGTACTTCAAGCTCGATGGCTATCACAAGGAAAGTAAGCTCGGATATAGAGTTAACTGAGGCACGCGAAGACGAAGATGTATTCCCGTGTTCACCACCTTTGGAAAGGGGGCTACGTCACGTTGGAGAGGTCTGAGGTTCCACGAAGGATTCCTCACGCGCCACAAAGGCTCACCTTATTCTCCGAGTCTATCCCACGAAGGAATAGGCCCTTTCCTTATGGCTAGCTTTTCCTCCACTCCGGAGATGGCAAGCTCCACAACCACTTCACAAGCTCCACGAAGGAGAAGCCCGGGTCTCTTCACAATCTTCCACGAAGAGGAAACCGCGACACCAACCGCCAAGCCAACTATGAGGTCACCCTCCAAGAGTAACAAGCTCACAGTCTCTCACTCGAACAAATCGTAATGGAGAGCTCAACACATACAAAGCAAGAACACCAAGGGTGCTCAAATCCTTCACTCTCAAATGCCACCAAAGCAACAAGTGCTAGGGAGGAATTAGAGAGGAAGAACAATGGTGGAAGTCAACAAATGACTCCAAGATCAAGATCCAATGGGTTCCCCTCACTTAGAGGAGGAATTGGTTGGTGGGGATTGTAGATCTAGATCTCCTCTTCCAAAGCCCTCAAAAAGATGCAAGAATCATAGGAGGGAAGGGGGAGGAAGCAAGCTCAAGAGGTTCAACAATGGAGGTTAATTTCGTGGTCAAGAACAACCTAAAACGTTGGGGGAAGAACCCCCTTTTATAGTGGAAAGCAAATATGGCCGTTGGAAGAAATCTGTGCGAACTCGGTTGAAATTTCGGTTGGACCGGCTCTAGAACCGGACGGTCCAGTTCCTGGACCGGAAAAACGAACTTAAAACCAGAATTAGGGTCAGTACACAGTCTCGGATAGACTCGGTATAGAAAAATCGAAAATCCCGGTTTCAGATCTGGTTTTCCGGTCCTGACACCGGACCACCCGGTCTGGGATCCGGTTGAACCGAATCCACAACCGGGATGAACCAGGCTTCACAAAAAACGCAATAACTTTTGCATCCGGACTCCGATTTCGATGATCTTGGGCTTGTTTTGACGAGGACAACAAGCTTTACAAGATTGTGCAGAGAAACATCATAGCCCAACAAAGGAGGATAGAACCAAATGAAGAAAGGTAAGAAGCCTCCCTAAATAAGAACCGATAAAACCTTCAAACTCGAAAACGCCATAGAAGATGCATACGAATTCCGTTTTCGATGAACTTGGGCTTGTTGAAGAGCTAGCAACAAGATCAAGGACCTCACATGGAGAAACACCAAGAAGCAACAAAATAGGAAGATGCAAAGTATGCAAAGGATTGAGCTCCCTATGACGATGTTATCAAGTTACACAACCGAAAGCCCCTCTTGATAGTGCGGCTATCTATCCTATAACCCGGTCTCCCAACAACCACCCTGAGACCGGTAAATGGAAAACCTAGCAAGGCCATACCTTTGCCTTGCGCAAACCGCTTGATCTTGATGACAACGCTTCAAGCTCCACCCAAGCCATAATGCAACACTTGATCATTGTTGCTTCGTGAAGACTCCTAATTTGCTCCCCATACACCACTATGGGATAGCTTCATTAATACATGTCTTCACATGTCCATTATCACCAATATGGACGGCAAGCTTCAAGCAAATGATCTTCTCGAGATGCTTATCTTGAACTTGCCCTTCTCAACCTTGATGACGATCACCACTTGATGTCATCCTCTCATGGGCTATATAATATCTTCATTTTTGAAGCATGCCCATGGAAAGATATCTGTCCATATAGAAAACGCAAAGGCAAATATATAATGGATTAGTTCATGATGCATAATTGACAAGGCTTACCATACCACAATACCATGTGGTACATTCTTTATGCTTCATGTGTTGACCAACTTGAAATTACTCTTCACTCTTTGTATTGGTCAACCAAGTATCTTCTCGTGCTCCATCTTAATATCTTGAGGTACATAAGGAACTCTTCATTTGATTACATTCTCTAAATCTTAGTCAACCATAGCTCAACTAATGAGGTTGTCATGACACCGAGTTAGAGCCATATCTTGAATTCTTCTATTGAGATCACACTCTCAAGATCTTGATCATATCATATTCTTCTCTTCAACTCGATGATTTTGATGCCAATACTCAAGGTATATCTTTATCTTCATGGCATCCATACTTGAATCCAACACATGGACTACAAGCATGACCTATGGAATATACCTTCATATAAAACTCATTGAAAACATTAGTCCATAGGGATTGTCATTAATCACCAAAACCACACATAGGGGCAATTACCCTTTAAATCTCCCCCATTTTGGTAATTGATGACAATCACAACAAGAGGGTTTATATAATGAATATTAGAAACAAGTACACAGCTTATCTGAGAATAAGTTGTATACAAGAGGTTGTATTTGATATGGTTAAGTAACACAAAGATACTAGCCCATATCAAAATTGATTCTAATCACATAAACTACAACTAATGCATGAGATGTGAGTAGAACCAACATATATAGAGCAAACTTCCCCACAATATATGCACGTGTGATGATCTTGAATTTCATTGCATACATTGTTAAGCATAACCTTTGGGAGAGTTTCCACTATATATACAACCATGCAAAACATAATAAAGATGAAATGCATGAAAGGCAAACACTTAAAAACAAACCAATCTTAAGTAGAAAACCATTTCCCTTAAAACCCTCTAAACTTCTCCCCCATTGACAACAAGTGCCAAAATGGATAACAAGGTTAGAATGACAATATAGTATGAGTTCCTACACAAGGTGTGCATTACTCGTAATATGAGTGAAATCACATGCACATACCCAATGATGAACACTTGGAGGAAATCAAACTATATTGAGGATCAAGGATTGCTTAAAAGGATAACAAGGTGAAGGAACTTCAACGGATTAAGCAAGCAATCAAAAGATCCAAATAATCAAATGGACAAATAGTGGTCTAAGTGAAATAAGGAAGCTCCCCAAGGTTCGTGCATAAATTAGTTGTTTCATTTGAATATAATATGCACAAACATGGAATCCTCACTCCCTCTATATTATTTAGAACACAAAAAAGATATAAGGATTTGATATAAACCAATACACTTGTCAAAACAAGCTTAAGTCCAAAAGAAACCAGATATGAGATATGAGTGCATGAAGATGAAATAAAAGTAAACCAAGCACTCATAAATCAAGACCTTACCAAAACCATTAAAAATCAAGAGGATAAGAGTGATGGTCGGAAAAGAGCAAGCATATCAAGGGGAGAGATTAACACTCTCGTGTATATAAGTTTCTAAGGGGAAAACATGAGAATAATCCACAAATAAACATCCACACATAAGAGGTTAATAAAAATAATACATGATATCCAAGCGGAAGTCATGAGATATACCAAAAAGTATACTTTGCTTAAGTGCATATATATCCCATGGCTCTATTTTATCTGATGGTATATCAATGAACTTCACCAAAGAATAAACAAAAAATCTCAAAACCATCACAACTAACACTAAGGGAACTAATGCTAGTTGGGATACTTTGAGAAAGGCAACAAGTATCAAAAGGAATGATTCAATGCAATTTCAACAATATTGCACATGAGAGTACCTTGAGGAGTTGATATGCAATAAATTGCTAGAAGGCATATTTGGAATTGGTGAATCATGAACATGATTTTATATACTACCCATTATATGCATCATCTCAAATTACTCACATAAGAAATAAGGATACAAAAGTCTTTCAAAGATAATTGCAAGAATCGAACATTTACAACCAAATAAATTCATGCCAAGATGCAACCTACAAGAGATTGGATGGAAGAATAGTATGCATGAATAAGATACTTGTTACCAAGATAGCAATGGTATGATGTAGTAGATAAGAATTTTTAGATCATCCTAGCTTGGCTCCAATTATCATGTGGTGACAACTTTATTTATAGATGAGACAAGCATCCATTGCATCTTCAATGTACCTAAAACAACATTCAAGTACATCTTGGTCCCCAAACTTATTGGGTCCAAAGTGGTTAGAATAACCACAATACATAGGATACACTCCATAAAAATATGTGCATATTTAGAGATGAAATTTGAATTTCATGCACATCTTAGCTGTTTAAGGATTTGATGGAGTATACCCTATATATTGGATCAAAGAAAGCAAAACATGACATAAGATATACATTTATTAAACATGCATGCGCGAGTATTTCAAGATCCAACGAAGATATACTTTGGACAAATCACCAAAAATATTCAAGAAGGCATACAAGGTGTGACAAAACACATTTGTTGTCCAAACTATATCAAAGAATCAAATCAACACAAGATTTGTTCAACAAAGTTCAACAAATGAACTGAGCAAAAACTATTAGGCATGAAAGATGAATTAAAAACACAAATGCTCAAAGATTTATCTCATTCAAGAAAATAAAATAGAGAATAAAGAATGAGATAACAAACTCCCAAAAGAGAAAGGTTTCAACAAATAAACCAAACCCTTAACACTTTTCACAATGGCACAAGGTTCCGAGAAGAAAAGGTTTGTCTTTCACTAAAACACATTTGATAATAATCAAAAACATCATCAAAGATATGTTCAAAAGCCAAGGAAGACAATGGGAGCCACACCAAAGTTTTGGAAATAAAATAAGGCAATAAGAGGTTAACTCCAAAGTGAAGATGATCCACAAATGCTACCACACACAAGTATATCAATTGTCAAAGACAATGAGTGTATTGGAATAGATTTCCGGTGGTATATTGCACGAATATTAAAGATAAATCTTCACAATAAAAACCATAGGATAGAAATAAAAAGATTAAGCACTATGCAATGATAGAGATTCTTGATAGCTTCAACTAGTCACAAATCATGCAAAGCAATGATTAGAATAACTTGAAGCAAATGGTATCCCAAATAAGATATAGAGATATGTATTTGACAAAGACCGCACTAAGAATTTCTTACTCAAACAAAGACCAAAAGACGAGCAATAAAATCTTCTAACAAAAATAGGACCTTGTTTGAGCCAACATGCCACCTAGAAACAAGATAATCAACAATATCAACTCTAAGTGGCACTACCTCATATGTTCACATTTCCTAGGATTGTGATATGCAAAAGAAGCATATTACTCCCCCATAATGTGATATTCATTTTTTCTTAATAAGAGGCAAAGCAACCTCAACTAGAGAGAATTAATGGACATTTAGAATTTGAATTTCTCATGAGTATGGCACACCACATAGTGACTAGATAAGCTTGCAATATCAATACTAAGTGGTAGTACCCACATACACACATTTTAAGGTTTGAGAGATGCACAAGGCATATTACTCCCCCAAAATGGGATGTTCCATTAACCACTCAAAAAGAGCCAAATAAGATATCATCAAGATGCATTAGAGGCTCAAAATAAAACACACGAGTAAATGATGTGCCAAACAGCTAGACATACTTGAATACACAAAATAATCAAGCATGAGGCACACCAAATGTGGCATCCCGCAAAACCACTACTAGAAAATCGCGTTGAATTTGTGCATTGCATCGTCATCATCATGCATTGTTTGCTAAAACTATGTTGCAAAACCCGTCTTTGTTTTCTAAACGCCCATCTTATTCAAACCCCGGGTCTCCGGATTAATTTGTGTTGTTGCTATCGGGTTGCAAACGGCCCAATTAAATTAAATAAAACATTTAATTATTTTAGTGGGGCAGTCGAATGGGCCGAAGCGACCCGAACGACCACCCCAGAAAATATAAAACGGTCCACCTATCTGCCCCATCTAATCCTATTCTTACCCAGCTATCCTAGCCACACCCCTGGCCACCTCACCCCACCCAATCGGATTCCGCCACCTCACCTCCCCAACTCCCTCAACCAACCACACCCTGCCATGTCACCCTCACCCCTCACCCCTCCCTCTCTCTCTCTCTTTCCCTGCCCACCCGCCTAGCACACAACACACACCGGCAACGCACGCACACCACGCGCACCCCACACCCAGCACACTCCACCGCCTCGACACTGGGCCCCCCACCGCTTCCACCCACCGCCCCACACACTCCCCACAAACCCACCCAGCACATCCCAGCCACCAACCGCCCCATGGGACCCGCCTGGCCCCACGCGCCTCCCTCAGGCTTCTTTCCTTCCGCCACAGACTCCTCAAGACGTAGCTACTGCCGCCAGAACCGCCTCTGCTGGCGACCAGCTCCATGGAGCTGGCCACCACCCGCCTCCGCTGCTCCTCACAAGACGCCCGAGCTGCCTTGGCCAAGGCCAGCCTCCTCCGCCTGAGCCTCCCCAGTAGCCCCGCTGCTCAAGCCAGTTTCCTCAAGGCCAGGTTCCCCATCTTCGCCGCCTCACTGCGTGTCCGTGGCGCCGCCTCGGCCTCCTCTCCCGCCGGACGCCTCGCTGAGCCTCGCCCGGCTCAGACCTCGCCAGCCCTCTCCGGCCGCTTATGCCTCCTCCGCCAAAGATGCTGCCTCTCACTGCTGAGCTCTCGCCCGACCTCGACCTTTTTCTGCCGTCAGGCCTCCTCGACGCCTGTGGCTGCCCCATCTCGCCGCTTTTGCCTCGTTTCCCGAACGACTTCCATCCACCACTGTCCTCGTGTCTGCAAGGTCCGCCGCCATTCGCTCTCCGTCCCTTCGCTTAGAGCGCGCCGCCGTCCCTGGCCTCCTGAATCGCGCCTTGGCCACCGTCTCTACAAGCCGACATCGCCAGCCGAGGCCTCGCCTCCCTCCAACAAGCACGCCGCCTGCTTTTCTATCGCTTGGTGCTCCCACGTTCAAGGTAGTCATGAAGATGATACTCCGTAACCACAAGAGGGCGCGGTACTCCAAGTCCTCCATCCCGGAACCGGCGCCCCAAGATCCTTCATAGATGCGAATCCGATACCCGTTCACGGAGTTCAAGACCGATACCGACCGAGGCGCCAGACCTCCTTCCCGGACGCCAGACCATCGATCACGGACTCAAGGCCGAGCCCCGACACGCCAAGTTCTCCTCCCGGATCCGAAGACGCCGAGACCCGGTCACCAAGATCTCCGCCGTGAAACGACAAGACCGACAACATGACTCAGCGTACGCGAATGCGACAAGATCGACGACGATAAGAAAGGCACCGAACCGGAAGGACCCGGCGCGCCGGACGCTAGACCAAGTACGCCCGAACGCCAGGACCATGAAAGTGCGACAAGACCCTAACCCCGAGCCCGAGAACGCCTCACGAACCTCGGATCCTGTCGAACCCGAACCCGGAACCCAAGATCGCCGAGCCCCTCTCGATGTGTGACCCTTTTCCTCGAACCCTATTTTATAACATATCAATTTGTTGCGCATTAAATTGTCATTCCGCATGCATAGCATTGGTTTGGGGCCTTATGCCGATTCACCTAATAACTAAATATGGGGCCCATATATGCAAATCCAGCCTTATATTGGCCTCATTTAAACTTGAGTAGCGAACCGTATCATCTTTTGGCCATGTTAATACAACATCTAATATGCGGGTAGCTAAATAACTTGAACCACCTAATTAATGTCGGGACCTTGCCCGCTTAATCGACCTAATTGCATCGCACCTTTGCCATGTCATCCATCATACATGCATCATGCCGATCTTATGCCGTTGTATTAAATATTGCATCCGTGTTCCTTCTAGTGTTTTGCTTCTTCATGGATAAGGCCGTTGAGTTGATGTGAGCTTCCTGATCTTGGATGAAACCTTCGACAATGTTTTCAAAGCGAGCATCTCCCTTTCTACCTATCTTACTTTTATAGTCTTTATTCCTCTCCTGATCTATTGCTATCTGTGTTGCGATGCTTTAGTTTTCCGTACTGTGATATCCTCAGCCATATATCGCCTTGGACACATCCTATTACCGTTGTTTGGTAGATCGTTGGACTTATGGCGTCGTGAGTTGCTGGCTCAAGTCTTGATGTGTGTCGTCATATGCCACGCTTGATGTATTGCCACATGTTGTTGTTGGAGATGATTCTAGTTTTACTTATCGTCACTTTAATTTCGTTTAACAACTAAAATTGAATTAAGCGAGGCATCGGTGGGTGATAGAAAATATTTGGTTTCGACGCCCACTTGTGTCCCGTAAGACCCCGAGTACTTGATTCCTGTTCCTTGTTTTATCGCTATCCACATCCGGGAGGTATATGGGACCCCCAGCGAGCTTGATTCAGTCTTATTTCTTGGGGCCACAAACTAGTTTGAGGTGTTTTTACTATCCTGTACTTATGCCATGCTACGTATTTAAATTGTGCGAGGTACCGCACACTGCATCGCTTAGGATCGGGACACGATTTCGTGGTGTCGACAAGCCCAGCCACTTTCGGGTTCCCAAATGCTCACGTGGCCCACCCAAACCTTAAGTCCGTCTGAGACAAATTTTCTATGATTCTACTTAAGGTGGCCCTCAAATAATTCTGAATCCTGTGATTGTTCACAGTGAAAGCCTCGGGTTTTGATTTGGTTTTTCCGAGGTTGATCGAGCGTGTGTTGCTATTGGTGCACCCCGGCCGGTAAAACTTTCTGAAAGCCGTGTCCGGATATGGACGACTTGGAGCACAGTTTCTTGATCATAGACAAGCATAACTAAAGTTTATTGCTATAAATTTGACATATAATGACTAGTAATTAGCTTCACTATAATGGAATGGCTAAATAATACGCCCACAATTGCTTGTTTGGAGTGTCGCCATACCATTGTACTGACTAGTAAGTATTGCAACTACAACGAAATGGTCAATAAAAGTACCAACAAGCTTTGGATTTTGGGTTTATCTCATGCTATCTCAGATTCGATTAGTAATTGTTGCAACTTCTAACGGAATGATTAAATAAAAGTGCCCACGCTTACTTTATCGTGACGATTATCTAAATCGACTAGTAAAGTGCCACCACTATAATCGAATAAGTAAACCGCCAACCGTGTGAGTTCCTCGGTTGACTTCCTCGTCTGTCTCGAGGGGAAACACCGGGATGGGTTTGTTTGGTGTTAGCTTCAGTTGGATCCGAATAGGTCATTCTCACCCTCTCGATAACCGCCGTTGTATCGAGTCTCTATAGGTTGTTTAGTGTATGCCGCGCCACCACCATACCTATGTAGGCGAGGACCGCGAATTCTAGTCTCGCCGCATGGCCTCAAGATCTTGACCGCTTCTCTTTTCCTTTGCCCTTGTCGGCACCCCTTTGTTTAAGGTGTTTTGAGATCGACGTCGTTAGCAGTGGTTACCCTTCCTATTGGCTCAAGGGGTTATGGACGCCATTGGTTATTCTTCAGGGCTCTTAGACCCATTTGCATCTTGTCCGTAGTCGGACGCCCTATCGTTTTAAAGGTGATTTGGATCTTTGTATTGTATATCTGTATTCTTGACTCGTCGAGTCGCTGTTGTATATATATATATGTTCTGTGGGTCCCATCGAGGACTGTTGTGTAATGTTATTACTTCGTTTTCCACCCGCACGAAAGTGCCTGGTGGGCACCTTTGAATCGTTTCTATGCGGGTTTGGCGGGTTTCGCTACAACTTGCATAGGGCCGATTCTGAGGGTGTTACACCAAATACAAACACATACTTGGTACAAAACCAAAACATGTAAAGGGGCAAGTAACTTACAATATAAATGAGTTAAGTACAAGTTACCGCGAAGAGGCACATTGGATATAAGATAGGGAAATAATAATCCAAAGGACTTGGCTTGATCAAATATAACATATGAAGATCCCTTAATTCTTCATGAGTTAGCCAAGTCTCCAATGACCTCCAAAAACACCTATTGATCAAGTTTGAGCTAGTTGGTCCCCAACCAAGTTGGGCTAGTTGGTACCCAACCAAGTTGGGTCCTAAGAGGTTAGTCACAATAGGCTTGGCAACCCAAATGGTTCTTTTCTTGACACCACTTTGAGTTCCAACAAACTTGGCAAACACATTGCCATCCTTATCCTTCCTAAGAGAATAATCATCATCAACAATGATAGGGTTAGATAAGGTACCGTTTGAATATGAAGAGGCAAAGTGCCCCTTCACACGACATATGTAGCAACAAGTGCTCCCCTTTCTCTTCTTTATTGATTTCTTGGCTTGGGGAGCATTATCTTGATTCTTCTTCGGAAGTGGCCTCACTTCAACTTGGGCTTGAACATGAGCTTGTGGCCGCTTCCCTTGTTGCTTCTCACTCAAGTGTTTTTTCTTCAATGGACAAGATCTTACATGATGTCCTTCAACCTTGCACTTGAAGCAAATAATCTTGGCCAAATTCTTTACTTGGTTTTGTCCCTTCTTCTTGTTTATATTGGACTTGTTCTTGTTATTGGAGTTGAATCCAAGTCCACTTTTATCATTAGAGGATTTTTGCACACTCAAGACATTATCGAGTGTGGATTTCCCGTCAAGACTCTTTTCCAAGTCATTCCTCAAGGAAGTGACTTGCGCCTTAAGCTCTTTGATTTCCTCTACATGGTTAGTAGAAATACAAGTACTAGAGGAAGTATAAGCTTCATTGTTAGAGCAACAAGGCAAAGCAATTAATCCAACACAAGGTTTATCAATAGTATGGCTAGATGGATTACTAGGACTAGCACATGGCAAAAAAACATTTTGAGTAGAAGTTGTGCTAATGTCCAAAAGAGGCTCACAAGATGTTACCTTGGTAATACTTGCCTCACGAGCTAACTTTAGCCCATCACGGGAGATTAGAAGATCATTGTGAGAGCCCGAGATCTTTTCATGACTTTCTTCCAATTTCCTATACTTGCTAGTTAGCAACTCAAGTTGAGCCCTTAGCTCAACATTCTCCTTTAGGATAGATGCTTCACAAGAAGTAGAGTTAGTAGCACAAGCATCATTAATGGAATTTTCCTTTTCAAGCTCATAAGATTCAATTTTTTGTGTGAGGAGACAATTAGTGTGCTTCTCCTCGGCAAGCTCTTGCTTAAGGAGATTGAATCTCCGACTCACATCATCAAGTTGGAAATCCAACTCCTCTATGGTTCCCGTTTGTTTAGTTATGGTGTCCATAACGTGTTTGAGACAAGTAACAGCCTTATTATTACCACGAAGAGAGGTATACAAAAAAAGTCAACTCAAGCAAGAGAGCACTAGTATCCTCATCAATATCATCATCACTATCATCATTATCATTGCTATTATCTTTACAAGATATATTGGGATCCAAAGTAGGAGATACCTTTGATCCTCTTGCCATAAGGCACATGTGAGCATGGGAGAATGAAGATGAGGATAATCTTGAATCTTCATTCATGATCATGTCTTGCTTCATAGAATGTTTGATTTCCTCTACATTGTTAGATAAACAACTAGAGGAAATAGAAGCATTTTGTTCATGGTAACAAGGAAAATCAAGCATATCATCTACACTAGTACTCAAATAATTTCTAGATGATATACAAGGACTAGCAACACAAGGGGATATAGCATTATTGTTGCAAGAAGTGCTTAAGTCCAAAGAAGAAACATTGCAATGGGATAGAGATGAAGGATCATCATTAGCGAGCACAATATCAATATTGCAATTCCCAACACCACTCACCATATATTTACCTTGTGTCTTGCCACACGTTGGTGAAGTGGGTGAGGATGAGAACTCATCGCGGTCAGAGGTGGAAGCAACTTGGAGATCTTCATGATGTGAAGGAAAAGATATCTCCTCGGATAAACCACCGACAATATTAGAAATGGAACCACCAAATATTTCTTTAAGCTTGGTCCACTTCTCATGAGACGACTTGCGCTTTACAATCGTCAACAACAAATTAACTGTGGGGCTCAAAGAGAAAATAAGCTCATTTGATACTTGAGCTTAGAGATGTAAATTTTTCTCATCCTCTAAAGATAGATTTTGAGGATCCATAGGAGGAGAAAAACCTACATCTAGAAATCGCTCAATATTTGGACACAAGGTCCGAAGATTACAAAGCAAGCAATTTCTCCACAAAGCATAATTTGTGCCATCAAAGATAATTGTATCATTGTGCACTATACTACTAGTCGACATCTTTACACTCTAGGCGGTGAAGCCTAAACAAGGATAGACCTTGCTCTGATACCAATTGAAAGGATAGAGATGTCGCCTAGAGGGGGGTGAATAGGCAATTTCAAAACTATTACGGCTTTGGATTGATAGAATGCGGAATTAAACTAACATTTATTTTACAAGCACAAAACCTAAATACACTAGGCTCAACTAAGTGCACCAACAACAAATTAAGCTAAGCAAGATAGCACAAGATAAATATACCACAAGTGATAAGCAAGATATAAGTACTTCAAGCTCGATGGCTATCACAAGGAAAGTAAGCTCGGATATAGAGATAACCGAGGCACGCGGAGACGAAGATGTATTCCCGTGTTCACCACCTTTGGGAAGTGGGCTACGTCACGTGGAGAGGTCCGAGGTTCCACGAAGGATTCCTCACGCGCCACAAAGGCTCACCTTATTCTCCGAGTCTATCCCACGAAGGAATAGGCCCTTTCCTTATGGCTAGCTTTTCCTCCACTCCGGAGATGGCAAGCTCCACAACCACTTCACAAGCTCCACGAAGGAGAAGCCCGGGTCTCTTCACAATCTTCCACGAAGAGGACACCGCGGCACCAACCGCCAAGCCAACTATGAGGTCACACTCCAAGAGTAACAAGCTCACAGTCTCTCACTCGAACAAATCGTAATGGAGAGCTCAACACATACAAAGCAAGAACACCAAGGGTGCTCAAATCCTTCACTCTCAAATACCACCAAAGCAACAAGTGCTAGGGAGGAATTAGAGAGGAAGAACAATGGTGGAAGTCAACAAATGACTCCAAGATCTAGATCCAATGGGTTCCCCTCACTTAGAGGAGGAATTGGTTGGTGGGGATTGTAGATCTAGATCTCCTATTCCAAAGCCCTCAAAAAGATGCAAGAATCATAGGAGGGAAGGGGGAGGAAGCAAGCTCAAGAGGTTCAACAATGGAGGTTAATTTCGTGGTCAAGAACAACCTAAAACGTTGGGGGAAGAACCCCCTTTTATAGTGGAAAGAAAATATGGCCGTTGAAAGAAATCTGTGCGAACTCGGTTGAAAGTTCGGTTGGACCGGCTCCAGAACCGGACGGTCCAGTTCCTGGACCGGAAAACTGAACTTAAAACCGGAATTAGGGTCAGTACACAGTCTCGGATAGACTCGGTATAGAAAAATCGAAAATCCCGGTTTCAGATCCGGTTTTCCGGTCCTGACACCGGACCACCCGGCCTGGGAGCCGATTGAACCGAATCCACAACCGGGATGAACCAGGCTTCACAAAAAACACAATAACTTTTGCATCCGGACTCCGATTTCGATGATCTTGGGCTTGTTTTGACGAGGACAACAAGCTTTACAATATTGTGCAGAGAAACATCAGAGACCAACAAAGGAGGATAGAACCAAATGAAGAAAGGTAAGAAGCCTCCCTAAATAAGAACCGATAAAACCTTCAAACTCGAAAACACCATAGAAGATGCATACGAATTCCATTTTTGATGAACTTGGGCTTGTTGAAGAGCTAGCAAAAAGATCAAGAACCTCACATGGATAAACACCAAGAAGCAACAAAATAGGAAGATGCAAAGTATGCAAAGTATTGAGCTCCCTATGACGATGTTATCAAGTTACACAACCGAAAGCCCCTCTTGATAGTGCGGCTATCTATCCTATAACCCGGTCTCCCAACAACCACCCTGATACCGGTAAAAGGAAAACCTAGCAAGGCCATACCTTTGCCTTGCGCAAACCGCTTGATCTTGATGACAACGCTTCAAGCTCCACCCAAGCCGGAATGCAACACTTGATCATTTTTGCTTCGTGAAGACTCCTAATTTGCTCCCTATACACCACTATGGGATAGCTTCATTAATACATGTCTTCACATGTCCATTATCACCAATATGGACGGCAAGCTTCAAGCAAATGATCTTCTCGAGATGCTTATCTTGAACTTGCCCTTCTCAACCTTGATGACGATCACCACTTGATGTCATCCTCTCATGGGCTATATAATATCTTCATTTTTGAAGCATGCCCATGGAAAGATACCTGTCCATATAGAAAACGCAAAGGCAAATATATAATGGATTAGTTCATGATGCATAATTAAAAAGGCTTACCATACCACAATACCATGTGGTACATTCTTTATGCTTCATGTGTTGACCAACTTGAAATTACTCTTCACTCTTTGTATTGGTCAACCAAGTATCTTCTCGTGATCCATCTTAATATCTTGAGGTACATAAGGAACTCTTCATTTGATTGCATTCTCTAAATCTTAGTCAACCATAGCTCAACTAATGAGGCTATCATGACATCGAGTTAGAGCCATATCTTGAATTCTTCTATTGAGATCACACTCTCAAGATCTTGATCATATCATATTCTTCTCTTCAACTCGATGATTTTGATGCCAATACTCAAGGTATATCTTTATCTTCATGGCATCCATACTTGAATCAAACACATGGACTACAAGCATGACCTATGGAATATACCTTCATATAAAACTCATTGAAAACATTAGTCCATAGGGATTGTCATTAATCACCAAAACCACACATAGGGGCAATTACCCTTTCAAGGTGGATGTCATTTCATGAGATTTTTTTTTTGAAATTTTCCTTTCATGAGATTTGACAAACAATCCTCCATTTTGATGGCTTGTGATTTGAACTTGTTCCTTATGGTAGACTGGTTGACGAACAATCCGAGTGTGTAGATAATTGACTCTGAAAGGCTTACTCTTTGGGCTATCCAAAGACTGGTTTGAGAGTATTTCACATCAAGGTTTGAATTGTAAACTCTGTTATCTTTTACACATTTCAATCTCTATGTTTGGCAGGTTCTAGGCAAACACTATCTAATTTAGGGCAACACTCATGGTGGTCAACCAGGGAACATCTGCTTCACGATATACCCTTTAAACACCATTGAGGATTCATCCTTGTCATGTATTCCTACGCTTAGCAATGGATGTTTGTGGCATCCCGCAAAAACCACTACTAGAAAATCGCGTTGTTTTTGTGCATTGCATCGTCATGACCGCATGCTCATGTCATCATGCCACATTGCATTTGAGCATCGTCATCATCATGCATGGTTTTTGTCTAAACTATTTTCGAAACGCCTAGTTTTGTTTTCTAAATACTCCCGTCTTTATTTAACTTAAAACCGGATCTCCGGATTATTTTGTTTCGTCTACCAGCGGATTTCAAACGCCTTGTTTTAATTAATAAAATATTTAATTATTTTTTAGGGGGCAGCCGTACCGGGCCGATCCGACCCAGTCGGCCACCCCCAGTACAAATCACCCTGTCTAATTCCTAATCCTACCTACACCTAATCTACCCAGCCTCCCTCCACCTCACCCTGACCAATCCCCTCCCTCCACCTCACCTCTCCCTTTTCCTCCCTCCAATCCCCTGCCGCCACATCACCCCCACCAGCGCCCACCAACCGCGACCCCGCTCTCCCCCCTGACCTGATCCGCACGCCACACACCAACGCACACACGCACGCGCCTGCCCAAACCCCCCCTCTCTCTCTCACTCTGTCTCCCCGGCCCCACCACTCCCGATCGGGATCTCCACCCACCCCGTAACCCCTGTCCCCACCCCGCACCTGCCCCCTTCCTCGCCATCTCTCCCGGCCCCGCCACCAAGCTTGACCGCATCGCCGCCGCGACCTCCTCTCCTGAGCCCTGCCACCTCCTCCCCGGGGATCCTCACCGCCTGCCCGTTCCCCCGCCCCGCTCAATCCCCTCCGTCGTCGGATGCCTTTTTTTTCCCGCCTCCCTCGTCTGCCTCGCGTGGCCCCGAGCCTGTGTCCCGCCGCCGTCCTCCGCAAGCGCCGCCGCCTGCGAGCTCGGCCTCGCCGGTAGTCACCTTCGCCCGTCGGCAGAACCTCGCCCCCACTAGGCCGCTCTCCTCCCCCCTCTCCTCGCCCGGCCTCGATCTCTCCGCCAGGACGCCTCCGACCGCCACCCCTTCGGCTCGCCCGTCCCCACGAGCGACCTCCTCCTCGTCGGCACTCCTCTTCCTCTCCGAGCGCCGCCTCCAGAGCCGCCTCCACCGCCTCCGCCACGTCGCCTCACTGCCGGCCGTTGTAGCCGCCGTCCCGACCCTCTGTGCCCGCCCGCGTTCGCGGCTTCGTTCAGCGCACCCTGCACTACCCGTCCTTCGCCGCCTATCGCCATGGAGCCGCCGCTAGCGCCCGCCTCCATCATCAGCCACGACGAGCACCCGTCGCCTTCCACTTTCCCGTGCGAGCTGCCACTCTCGGCCGACCTCCTCCACCGCGGCCTGCCTCCTCCGCCTTCCGCCGCTGCCGTGCGTCCTCTGGCCACGTCGGCTGCCCCACCTCATCGCCAGTCGCCGGACCGCGACCACTGGTGCCCGCGCCCCGCAGACTTGCCACCCTCTGCCTCGCCATGTTAGTCCCTGGACGTGCAGTGCCCCGCCACCACATCGGGCGCACGGTCCCTGCTTCCAGGTGAACAAGACCTTGCTCGTCAAGTTGTCCCGGGTCCCTTGTTGGCTCGTTCCTGGTGATGATGCGATGAGGCATTTGTGTTGTGGTGCATTCCATGTTGTCGTGAAGATTCCGTGTTATAGCTACTCTTGGCTCCCGTGGGATGTTTCGTGTATCATCGGCGCCGATATCCAAGACCGACAAGACCGGCGTGATGCCAAAGAATGTAAAGGCGCTCCACTAAGACCACAACATCGAAATGGCAAGATCATCACGGAATCCGAAGCCCGATCCCGGCACCCGAAGCCGAGAACCCCGATAAGAACCACGACACGGATACACCGAGTTCTCCATCGAGGACACCAAGGCCGTCGACATGGAACCGAAGGACGTCAAGCACTGCACCCCGAACGCCAAGACCGTCCCGATACACGGACCCGACAAGATCTGCGCGACGGCAAGATCGACCGCTTGGACCCAAGTTCTCCGTCACGACACAACAAGTTCTCCATCTTGAATCTGAACCTCGATCCCTGTTGAACCCTGAGTCCGGCCCCGAACCCCCCGGAATCAAGATCGCCGAACCCTAATGTGTGACCCCTTTTCTCGAGCCCTATTTTTATAAATGTAATATCAAATTGTTGCATATTAAATTGTTCATGCATGCATACTTGTCTGTGGTTTGGGGGCCTTATGCCGATTCACCATATAATTAAATATGGGGCCCATATGCGGGCAAATCTAGTCTTATATTGGCCTCATTTAAATTTGTGTAGCGAACCGGTAACTTATCTTGCCCTGTTATTACAACATTTAATTTGCGGGGTAGATAAATAACTTGAACCGTTTAATTAATTGTCGGTACCCCGGTTCCACTTAATATTGCCTAATTGCATCGCATCTTGCCATGTCATACATCATACATGCATCATGCTCGATCTTCTGCCGTAGTAATAAATAGTGTATCCGGTGTTTCCTCTAGTGCTTTGCTTTTTCACGGACTAGGCCGATGAGTTGATGCGAGTATCGACCCGATCTTCGGATGAACCTTCGGCAATGTTTTTCAGGCGAGCACCTCCCCCTTTCTACCTATCTTACTTTTATAGTATTTATTCCCTCCTGTTGATCTATTTCTATCTATGTTGCGATGCTCTAGTTTTCGTACCCGTGATATCCCTTGCAGCCTTATATTTCCTTGGACACATCCTATTACCTGTTGTTTGGTAGATAGTTGGACTTGCGCGTCGTAGTCGCTTGCTCAAGTGTTGTTGCGTGTCGCCAAGTACCACAGTTGTTGGAGTATTGCCGTATGTTTAATGTTGGAGATGATCAAGACTTTAATTACTGTTTAACAACTAAAATTGAAGTAGGTAAATGCAGAGGCACAGGTGGGCAATAGATGTTATTTGGTTTTTAACCGTCCACTTGTGTCCCGTAGGACCCCGAGTACTTGATACCTGTTCCTTGAATATTCGCGCTATCCACATCCGGGAGGATTATGGGACCCCCCTGAGCCAGAGCTTGATTCATTCTTATTTCTTGGGGCCACAAACTAGTTTGAGGTTTTATTTACTATCCTGTATTTATGCCATGCTTTACTGCTTTATTTAAATTGTGTGATGTACTGCACCTGTACTGTTTAGGGAAGTGGAGTGTTTTCGCGGTATCGACAAGCCCAGTCACATTTTTGGGTTCCCAGTCGTTTACAGCCATTGACGCAAACCTTGAGTCCGTCTCGGAGTCAGCTAACTTCGTTGCGGGTGTACTCAATGGGGTGGCCCCCTGAAATATTTCTGAATCCTGTGATTGCTTTGTCGTGAAGGCCTCGTTGGGTTTTGATTTGGTTTTTCCGAGGTTGATCGAGTGTGTGTTGCTATTTGTGCACCTGCAGTAAAACTTTCAAAGCCGTGTCGCGGTTATGGACGACTTGGAGCACGATATCTCGATCATAGACAACTATAACTAAAGTAGTGCTATAAATTTGACTTTATAATGACTAGTAATCAGCTTCACTACAATGGAATGACTAAATAAAATTGCCAACAATTGCTTGTATGGGTTGTCGCCTACCATTGTACCGACTAGTAAGTATTGCAACTATAACGGAATGGCTAAATAAAAGTACCAACAAGCTACTGGGTTTGGGATATCTCATGCTAATTGTATCGACTAGTAAGTGTTGCAACTTCTAACGGAATGGTTAACCGAAATTGCCCACTACTTATTATATCGATGACTATCTATACGACTAGTAATTGCCTTTAACGATAACGAATAACTAAAACTGCCAACCGTGTGAGTTCCTCGGTTGACTTCCTCGTTTGGTCTCGAGGAAATACCGGGATGGGTATGTTTGGTGGTAGTATCGAGTTGGTTCGAGTAGGTCTTTCTTATCCTCTCTCGATAGCCGACGTTATATCGAATCTCTATAGGTTGCTTAGTGCATCTTTGGCCGCCTCGATCCACCATACCTATGTAGGCGAGGACCGAATTCTAGCCTCGCCGTGTCTTGGCCTCGATCGACCGCTCTCTCTTTTCCCTTTGCCCTTTGTCGGCACCCTTTTGTTTAAGCGGTTTTGAGATCGGCGTCGTTAGCGTGGTTACCCTTCCGCTTGGCACAAGGTGGTTATGGACGCCATTGGTTATTCTTCAGGGCTCTTAGCCCCATTTGCATCTTGTCCGTAGTTGGACACTCTACCATTTTCAAGGTGATTTGGATCTTTGTTCTGTATATCTGTATTCTTGACTCATGGAGTCGTGTTGTATATATATCTGTTCTGTGGGTCCCATCGAGGACTGTTGTATAATGTTATTACTTCGTTTTCCACCCGCACGAAAGTGCCTGGTGGGCACCTTTGAATCGTTTCTATGCGGGTTTTGGCGGGAATCGCTGAAACTTGCATAGGGCCGATTCTGAGGGTGTTACAATGTTTTTCTAAAGGTGGAACATAGTACCATCTAAGGTCTAGGCTTAACGTCAGCTCTATGCTAAGGTTGAAAAGACACTCAAGATTTGCAAAGCCAATATTACAATAGTGAATAATAAGAATAGTAGGAACGGTGATCAATCCATCCTACATCAAAATCATTACACTGCATGAGGATAGGTGAATCGCGTAACTTATCACCCGAGCATCCTCACTTGCCTTCCAGAAAGTTTCCATTGGCATGAACCAAGACTCAATATAACTCCCATGTATTTAATCTACAAAGTTACTGCAAAAAGTAAACTATCGGTGCTTTAAAACATTTAGGTTGCATAACTCCTACGTAACATCCTTTGCAACACTTCATACTTTCAAATACTTTTGTTGTATTAGATGAACTATTCACCTCCATGAAGCATCATGTTTCAAAACTTTCCACTGGTGACCTTACCTCAGAACCTCCATCTGGTTATTAACTTGACATTCGACAAGGTTCTTTTTATCTTCTTATGCTTCCCTCCCAAGTACAATTCATTTATCCTTCTCCATGTCTTCAACACATCCTTCTTGTCTCATGAATTTAAGATAGAGACGAATAAACTCTATAGAAAGGGAACTATAGATACCCTTACAAACAACATCATATTACGAAAATGTTTTTTTCAGCTGTCAGGAAAACATAAGAAAATGGCAACTTACAGATCATAACATCACACACTTGCAACTAAGTGCAACAAAGTTCTAGCGGGCTATATTGAAAGATCTTCAAAGTCTTGGGGACAACTGCTAAACTAGCATCGTTGAGTATGGAGGTCTAGGGAAACGTTATCCATGTGTTAACACAATCACAACAATACTCAATCAACATGAAAACATCAGTAAGGCAATCTCCAAATCATGATAACATAAAGTTCCAAATCCAAGCAAAATTTCACACACTAAGGTTCAATACAATTAGGCAAGCAACTATATTGCCATACCACATAAGTTGGTAAGATCAATACATTAACACAATAGTGATAATCTCTAAAAGAGATAAGACATGGTGGTACATATCTACTTGAAAATGGATAGGTACTCCTTCGGTCTGTTGTCTTGTATTCAACTTGCCAAACTCTTTGGACTGCTCTCGTATAGGGATATCTTTTATAGTCAACTTCTATAACATCCTTCAGTTCTGAGAGTCTGGCTCGGTTTCCCTCAGCTACGAGTCACCAATTATATTGGCAAGGCCTTGTTTCTTTCTCCTTTTTTCCCCTTTGGCTATGTACATCCTTAGGGCTAATTTGGATGCTCGGGGTGAAAAATCCAGGGAAGTAAGCCCCCGGGGGAGAGTTCCCCTTGGCACGTGGGATCCCTGCTCCGTCACAGGAGAGTTCCCCTGCTGCCATTTGGAGACGTGGGAAGGAAAGGAAACAGCAGAAAAATGAGATAAGCGGCGGAGGAGATCTTGGGAGGAGAAGACGGCCGCCGGATAGGGCAAAGGGGGAAGAGGAGAAAGGGTGAGGAGAACCGTCAGACAGCCCCTGCTCCGGTCGCCGGTCAAACAAAGGTCCAAGGCTCCGCATCTCTTCCCGTTGCCTTCTCCATCGCGAGACACGAGAGCGAGGGTTTTCCTTCCCAATGTATCAACCAATGGCAGATTCTCCCGGGGTGGGGCGTGGAAAGGCCGGGGTCCGTTCCCCTCAATGGATCACCAAATGGCGAGGTGGGCTCACCCAGGGATAGTTTGGCCCGCGCTTTCTGCAGCCCGGCAAAACCCGTGAATCCCCCGGGAATCCCATGAAACCAAACGAGCCCTTAGTGGACTAGTTCTTGACAGTACCTTGTTACAGTGGCCAGGTGTGATTTGTATCATCTATAACTTTCATCTCTTTTATCTTACCCATGATTTTTTTTCTAGTTGTAACGAGATAAGTAAACTACTCTCAGTGGTTGCACTTTTGCGATGAGAGACACCACGGGACCTAGCAGTTAGCGCTAGAGGTTAAGGTACCCATATTACTAATGTTCGACGGCTCAAAGCAGGGAAACTAAGCTATGTGTCAATCAACGGTTCTCCAGGTGATCTTCACTGAAACCATGGTGGCTTCGTCGAGATTCACAACTTTTTCCACCATTCCATGATAACAGGAATCGAAGCTGTCCTCCCACACACAAGACAGCAGCTTCTGTGAAACTCCTCCGTCATCTTTCAGGGTCCCTTCCATACGAAGATCAAGGTAACTGTGTATCTCGACTGCTACAACTGAACTCATTCTGCAGCCAGCTTCCGCAATTCCTTGGTACAGACGAATCACATCACTGAAACCACTGGTCTTGGCATAGAGATTCAGATTAAGGCCACAGGCAGGAGCGCGAAGGATCTCAATATCAACAAATGCTTGTACCGCGTTAATCAGCACCAGGAACTTCACATCCAGTCCACACTTTTCCCCATAAATACGTCGATTCGCAATGAACGATTTTGATTTCAACATGTTGCTGAATTCAGCACATCCTTCAATCAGAAGGTCGTCTTTGGGCCCATTTTCAGGTGGGACTTCAGTAAATACCCAAAGTCTGAATTCGAACAGCACATGGCTTGTGATGCAAATACCTCGAGCAGGGCTACACAGTGATAAACGTGCCATACCCTACAATAAGAATCAAGTATCACCATGTCGTGGATTAGAATCGGTTACTAGCAGTAGATTGCCTACATCACATGGATTGAGGAAAATATCTCAAACGTACAGAACACATTCTACTTATAGAGCTTTGATATGATGCTGCAATCTCATGCGTCGGTATTTGCAGAACAATAAAGGAAGCACACACAAGCAATTTGCAAGTTCGAAAACAAAATTACCGTCTTCGGCTTCACAGTTACAGCTTCATAATTGTCAATCTCCCGCCTGTAGACATAATTGCGCAAAGGTTCGACACGATCCCGTGTTGCGAAAAAACCAAATATTTTGGCAGATCCAGGTTGGGCATGACGATAACCAGCTATCTTGAGATCAATGAACTGCAGCAAGTTCATGGGATGGCAACGACATTCATTTGAACAATCAATGGTCCCAACATTGGTGACACTGGCTGCAAAAATCAACAAACAAAGCATCAGGTGTATATACAGAGATAGGTCATCAGTAATACATGATGAGAAACAAAAGGCTGGCTCCATCAAAAGATACTACCAAATGCTACCCCAGCAGTTCAATACCACCAAAATGTTGTGCTGTTATGGAAGGAAAACAGTCTGTCCACCTTCATTGAGTATTCTTATCTGTTACCTCATGCAAGTTCTTTTCAAAGTTAAGCCTAACCACGTTCATATTGTTCTTTTGTTTGAGCACCATCACGGGTGGAGCGTCAGGTTAACCATCCTGGGCTGTGGCCCAGGCTTCCCTCAAAATATTGCCTTAGAATCAGCTATTTATTCGGCGCACTAGTAGGAAAAGGCCCACTATATGAGCTAAACTGGCCCACTCTTGATTGTATCTGCTAAATTGGCCCCTGCATGATATCGCTTCATGCTCCTCCACTAAGCACCATGATAGTTGACACCGATTTGGACAAGTGGCACATTATATTAGCCCAACAAGACGGCCTTCGCCGCTTGTAAGTCATGCATCTCTAACATAATTGTCTCTGGAAGAGCCGCTGCAGGCAAGAGCTCCTCCTCCCCATCGTTTCGCCTCATGATGGTTGGGATTTGAAATTTGTACAAGCCATTTCATTTTTACACCGTGTTCAGGAACTTGTTCATCACAAATGTGGCATCCCGCAAAACCACTACTAGAAAATCGCGTTGAATTTGTGCATTGCATCGTCATCATCGCATGTTGTTTGTCAAAACTATGTTTGCAAAACCAGTCTTTGTTTTCCGAACGCCCATCTTATTCAAACGCCAAAACCCCGGGGCTCCGGAGTATTTTGTTTTGTTGCATTCGGGTTGCAAACGGCCCAATGGAATTAAATAAAAGATTTAATTTGTTTAGAAGGGGCAGTCGAACGGGCCGAGTAGACCCGAACGACCACCCCCTGGAATATAAAGCGGTCCAACCTGCGCCCCATCTAATCCTAAAACTACCCAGAATCCTACCCCAACCCAACCTCCACATCACTCCCTCCAATCCCTTCTTGCCACCTCACTGCCTCCCTCTCCCTCACCCACTCAAAACCCGCCACGTGGCCCTCTCACCCCAGCCCCTCTCTCTCACCCCTCAGCTACACGCACGCACGCACTAGCACACAACGCACGCTCCCTACCACTGCCCCCTGGGACCCACGCCCGCGGACCCCCAAACCCACCCTCACGCTACTTCCCCAGTTTCCACCTTCGCTCAAGACGCCACCTTCGCCCGGCGACGCACACCGCTCGCACCGCCGCGCGCCGCCTTGCGCCCCACAGCTGCCCAACCTCCCTTTCCCGACGCCTCTCCGCCAAACCTCTCGCCTTAGCTCAGCCCCGCCTTCCTCCGGCCAGCGCGCCAGCGCGCCCGCGCCGCGCCCTCCTCCGCCTGGCGTCGGCCTCGCCATCCTCCGTGCTCGTTAGCCTCTGGACCTCGGCGAGCCGCGCCCGGCTCGACCGCCGCCGCTTCTCCCCGGCAAGCTCCGCTCGCGAGCCTGCTGCCCGCCATGCTTCGGCTCCGTCGTCGGCCGCGCCGTTCGATGCCGCCGTCGTCCTTCCTCGCCCGGAGCTTCGACGCGCCGCCAGAGCTCGCCCGTCGACCTCGAAGGCCTCCGCTCCTCTGCTTGCCGCCCGCCCGCCGCTTCAAGCGCTGCCCCACCTCCGCCGCCACTGTGGCGCAGAAGCCGAAAGCCGCCGCTGGGCCGCCTCGCTCGCCAAGGCTGGCCCGCTGCCGCCCAGCCTCCCTCCTCCGTCGCTCCTCCACCGCCGAGAACCCCGCCGGCTCGCACCGCCGCCCGCCCACCGTCGAGCCACGCAGTCGCCTCACTGGCCTCGGTAGCGGCAGCTGGTCCCTCGCCTGTCGATTCGGCCGCCAGGTTGCTTGCAGATGTGTTATGTTAGTTGGAGACTACATAATCAAGTGCTACCCCGACAATCAAGGTGGAACCCAAAACCCCGATCTCAAGGATCCGAAGCGCCAAGGTCATCGACAAGATCGACGTCCCGACACCCCGAGTACCACCACCCAGGATCCGATGGTCGCATTCGAGAACTCCGCCAGACACCAAGTTCTTCACCCGGAACCGACCGCGCCGGAGTCGAGAGCCCCGACAAGAACTTCATCACGGAACCGAGGATGCCGCGACCCGAACGCCAAGTCCGCCTCACGAACCCTGGACGCCAAGTACTCCTCGGATGCGATGCTCGAGAACCCGGATGATGAGAACATCGACGCAGAACGCCAAGTACATCTTCCCTCGCCAAGACCGCCTCGATGGCGCAGGCTCGATAAGACCCTCGCAACGGCAAGACCTTCGCGATGACGAGAACGGCACCGACCCAAGTTCAGCTCCCCGGACGCCGAGAACCCCAGATGCGACAAGTGCTTCACCCCGAACGCCAAAACCGACAACGTGAACCGAAGACCCCGGACACCGAGAACTTCCCCCCCCGGACGCCAAGACCGACAACAAGTTCCGACGCTTCCCGGAACGCCAAGATCTACCCCCGATATCCGATAACGCTCCCGCCGTGACCGAACCGTCGAACCCTGGACCCTGTCGAACCCCGGACCCCGGAACCCCAAGTCCGTCGAGACCCCTAAATGTGTGACCCCTTTCTCGAGCCTTATTTTATAAATGAAATAACAACTTGTTGCATATCTAATTGTCATCTCGCATGCATATCTGTGGTTTGGGGGCCTTATGCCAATTCACCTAATAATTAAATATGGGGCCCATATGCGGGCAAATCTAGCCTTATATTGGCCTCATTTAAACTTGTGTAGCGAACCCGTATCTTACCTTGCCTTGTTTAAACAACATTTAATATGCGGGGTAGCTAAATAACTCGAACCACCTAATTAATTGTCGGGACCCCGGTTCCGCTTAATTTGACCTAATTGCATTGCACCTTTGCCATGCCACGCATCATACATGCATCATGCCGATCTTCTGCCGTTTTATTAAATATGGCATCCGGTGTTTCTTCTAGTGTTTTGCTTCTTCGCGGATAAGGCCGATGAGTTGATGTGAGCTTCGCCCCGATCTTCGGGAAAAACCTTCGACAATGTTTTCAGGCGAGCATCTCCCTCTTTCTACCTATCTTACTTTTATAGTTTTATTTTCCCTCCTGTTGATCTTTTGCTATCTGTGTTGCGATGCTTTAGTTTCCGTACCCTTGATATACCGTGCAGCCCTATATTGCCTTGGACACACCCTATTGCCTGTTGTTTGGTAGCTAGTTGGTCTTGCGCGTCGTGCCGCTTGCTATATTCTTTGTGTGTCGTCATATGCCACGATTCTTGATGTATTGCCGCATGTCGTGATGGAGATGATCATAGTTTTACTTATCGTCACTTTAATTTCGCTTAACAACTAAAATTGAATAAGCGAGGCATCGTGGGTGATAGATAATATTTGGTTTCGAACGCCCACTTGTGTCCCGTAAGACCCCGAGTACTTGATACCTTCCTTGATTTTGCGCTATCCACATCCGGAGGTATATGGGACCCCTGAGCGAGCTTGATTCACTTATTTCTTGGGGCCACAAACTAGTTTGAGGTTTTATTTACGATCCTGACTTATGCCATGCTTTACCGCTTTATTTACGATTGTGCGAGGAGCACATGCATCGTTTAGGAGTGGGACACGTTCCGCGGTGTCGACAAGCCCAGCCACACTTTCGGGTTCCCGATCGTTCACAAATGCCCACCCAAACCTTGAGGCCGTCTCGAGCTTGTCTACTCCGCTATGGTTCTACTCAAAGGGTGGCCTGCCCCCAAATATTTCAATCTGTGATTGTTCACCGTGAAAGCCTCGTTGGGTTTTGATTTGGTTTTTCCGAGGTTGATCGAGCGTGTGTTGCTATTGGTGCACCCGGCCGGTAAAACTTTTCAAAGCCGTGTCCGCGGATATGGACGACTTGGAGCACGGTTCTTGATCATAGACAAGCATAACTAAAGTTTATCGCTATAAATTTGACTTATAATGACTAGTAATCAGCTTCACTATGATGGAATGGCTAATTAATCGCCCACAATTGCTTGTTTGGTTGTCGCCATAATTATGTACTGACTAGTAAGTATGGCAACTACAACGGATTGGCTGAATAAAAGTACCAACAACTGCTGGGTTTTGGGTTTATCTCATGCTATCCGTAACTGAGTAGTAATTGTTGCAACTATAACGGAATGATTAACTAAAAGGACCCACTGCTTATTTTATCAGAACGATTATCTAAACCTGACTAGTAAAGTGCCGCAACTATAACTGAATAAGTAAAACTGCCAACTGTGTGAGTTCCTCGGTTGACTTCCTCGATTGGTCTCGAGGGGGAAACACCAGAATGGGTTTGTTTGGAGATAGCTTCAGGTTGGATCCGGTTAGGTCATTCTTATCCCTCTCTGATATCCGCCAGTTATATCGCGTCCCTATAGGTTGTTCAGTGCTTGCTGCTGCTGCCGCTCAGTCCACCATACCTATGTAGGCGAGGACCGCCGAATTCTAGCCTCGCCGTGTACTGGCCTCAGTACTGACGCTCCTTCTTTGTTTTCTGCTTTGCCCTTTGTCGGCACCCCTTTGTTAGCGGTTTTGAGATCGACGCCGTTAGCGGTGGTTACCCTTCCGCTTGGCTCAGGCAGGTTATGGACGCCATTGGTTATTCTTCGTGGCTCTTAGTCCCATTTGCTTCTTGTCCGTAGCTCGGACGCCCATCGCTTTCAAGGTGATTTGGATCTTGTATATTATATCAGTATTCTTGACTCTTTGAGTCATTATATATATCTGCTCGTGGGTCCCATCGAGGACCTTGTGTAATGTTATTACTCGCTTTTCCACCCGCACGAAAGTGCTGGTGGCACCTTTGAATCGTTTCTATGCGGGTTTGGTGAATTTTGCCCAAACTTGCATAGGTCCGATTCGAGGGTGTTACTGAGTGGTATCGAGCTCAAATAGCGATACCCCCACAAGTCCAAATTTCAGAGGATAACCTAGCTAACGGTCAAGTAGAGTGTCGAAAATATTTTGCAAAATCGGTTGGATAGTTACGTTAGGTCCGGTTTTACTCCTTACCTCTGCTATTCTCCTCTTATCTCTACGTGTTTTGAATCCGCTCTCGTATTTCTTTGAGTCCGAATTCTCGTGGTTGGGTTTCCGCTGCACCTTCGTGGCTTCGCTTTCTTCCTTTTGTAACGGAGGTGCTACGATCATCAATCTGCAATGGTCCATTGTGCCCTTCATCCGATCTTGTTCTTGAGCTCCTTATCCATATGTGTTCCTTGTCATGGTTATCGTTGAAAAACATATGAGAAGGACGAGCTTTGGTGAAGTTGGAGTATACCTTGAGCATGTGTTGTTCATGCCAATGGAACCATCGCGGAACCTAATCATTGTGTCATTCATACGATTCCTGCTGGCATCATTCCTTTGTTCCGTATACCACCTATGAAGATCTTCAGTCTAAATCTCGAGAGTTGAGTTGCCTGATTCTCCTAACCATGTATAGAGTTGATAGTTTGGGTTCGGGATGGACTGATCACCCTACCCGACTCTTACTGTTCGCTCTGTACATCGAACTGGTGGATCAATGTAACTTTTCCCTCTTCTAATGGAAGTTAGAGGTGGCCGTATCGTTTGATACCTCTACCTTCGTCCTTTGTTCTACGGAGTGCTCTCTCGTCGATCAGGAACAACGACCTTTGTTGGTGGTGTCGCCGATACCCAGATGAAGAGGGAACCCCCGTTAGTGGTGTCGCGAGGATCTACACAAAGCGAGAAGACAGAGATCGCCGACCTTCCTTCCGGTACCATGAGGCGGATCTCGAGGGCGAGATCCATTGTTAGTGGTGTCGAATTGTGGCATCCCGCAAAACCACTACTAGAAAATCGCGTTGAATTTGTGCATTGCATCGTCATCATCGCATGTTGTTTGTCAAAACTATGTTTGCAAAACCAGTCTTTGTTTTCCGAACGCCCATCTTATTCAAACGCCAAAACCCCGGGGCTCCGGAGTATTTTGTTTTGTTGCATTCTGTTGCAACGGCCCAATGGAATTAAATAAAAGATTTAATTTGTTTAGAAGGGGCAGTCGAACGGGCCGAGTAGACCCGAACGACCACCCCCTGGAATATAAAGCGGTCCAACCTGCGCCCCATCTAATCCTAAAACTACCCAGAATCCTACCCCAACCCAACCTCCACATCACTCCTCCAATCCCTTCTTGCCACCTCACCGCCTCCCTCCTCACCCACTCAAAACCCGCCACGTGGCCCTCTCTCACCTCTCTCTCTCACCCTCACCACACGCACGCACGACTAGCACACAACGACGCCCTACCATCGCCTCGACCCACGCATGACCCCAAACCCACCTCACTCACGCTTCTTCCCGCTTCCACCTTCCCGCGACTCCACCAAGACGCCACTGACGATCACACACACTGGCCACACGCCACCGCCTCACAGCTTCCCCGCTGCCCAACCTCCTTCTGACGCCTTCTCCGCCTCGCCAAACTCGCCCTAGCCGCCTCAGCCCCGCTCCTCCTCCGCGAAGGCCATGCCAAGGCTGCCAGCTCCTCCGGCCGGCCTCGCCATCCTCCTCGTGCTAGCCTCGACCTCCCGAGCCACGGCGAGCTCACTCGCCGCCGCTTTCCCGGCAGCTCAGCCATGAGCTCAAGGCCGCCAGCTTCGCCATCGCCAAGCCTGCCGCGCTGCTCGCCTGCTTTCGCCGCTGCCGTCTTCCTCGCCTGAGCTCGACGCCAGAGCTCGCCGTCGACCTCCGCCTCTCCGGCAGGCCACAGATCCGCCTCTGCCCGGCCAGACCCGCCGCTTGCCGTCGCCGCCCCGCGCTGCCCCACCTCCGCCGCCACCAGGCGCCCGCAGTAGCCGAGCCGCCGCCGCCGCTCGCCTTCGCCGCGCCGCCGGGCTCTCGCCGCCGCCTCAGCCAGCCTCCTCCGCTCCTCCACCGCTGAGAACCTCGCTGCTGGCTCCTGCCGGGCCCGCCCACCGTCGAGCCACGCAGTCGCCTCTGGCCTCGGTGCAAGGTCCCCGCATTGTCGATTCGGCCGCCAGGTTGCGGATGTGTTATGTTGGAGACTACATAATCAAGTGCTACCCGACAATCAAGGTGGAACCCAAAACCCCGATCTCAAGGATCCGCGCCAAGGTCATCGACAAGATCGACGTCCCGACACCCCGAGTACCACCACCCAGGATCCGATGGTCGTATCTCCGAGAACTCCGCCCGCACACCAAGTTCTTCACCCCGGAACCGACCCCGGCGCTTGGAGTCGAGAGCCCCGACAAGAACTTCATCACGAACCGAGGATGCCGCGACCAACGCCAAGTCCGCCTCACGAACCCCGACGCCAAGTACTCCTTGATGCGATGCTCGAGAACCCGGATGATGAGAACATCGACGAACGCCAAGTACATCTTCCTCGCCAAGACCGCCTCGATGGCGCAGCTCGATAAGACCTCGCAACGGCAAGACCTTCGCGATGACGAACGCACCGACCAAGTTCCTCCCCGGACGCCGAGAACCCCAGATGCGACAAGTGCTTCACCCCGAACGCCAAAACCGACAACGTGAACCGAAGACCCCGGACACCGAGAACTTCCCCCCCCGGACGCCAAGACCGACAACAAGTTCCGACGCTTCCCGGAACGCCAAGATCTACCGATATCCGATAACGCCCCGCCGTGACGAACTGTCAACCTCGGACTGCCGAACCGGACCCCGGAACCCCAAGTCCGTCGAGACCCCTAAATGTGTGACCCCTTTCTCGAGCCTTATTTTATAAATGAAATAACAACTTGTTGCATATCTAATTGTCATCTCGCATGCATATCTGTGGTTTGGGGGCCTTATGCCAATTCACCTAATAATTAAATATGGGGCCCATATGCGGGCAAATCTAGCCTTATATTGGCCTCATTTAAACTTGTGTAGCGAACCCGTATCTTACCTTGCCTTGTTTAAAACAACATTTAATATGCGGGGTAGCTAAATAACTCGAACCACCTAATTAATTGTCGGGACCCCGGTTCCGCTTAATTTGACCTAATTGCATCGCACCTTTGCCATGCCATCCATCATACATGCATCATGCCGATCTTCTGCCGTGTATTAAATATTGCATCCGGTGTTCTTCTAGTGTTTTGCTTCTTCGCGGATAAGGCCGTTGAGTTGATGTGAGCTTCACCGATCTTCGGAAAAACCTTCGACAATGTTTTCAAAGTAGCATCTCCTCTTTCTACCTATCTTACTTTTATAGTTTTATTTTCCTCCTCTGATCTTTTGCTATCCGTGTTGCGATGCTTTAGTTTCCGTACCCTTGATATACCGTGCACCCTATATTGCCTTGGACACACCCTATTGCTCGTTGTTTGGTAGTTAGTTGGTCTTGCGTCGCTTGCTATATTGTCATGTGTGTCGTCATATGCCACAGCTGTCGATGTATTGCGCATGTCGTGATGGAGATGATCATAGTTTTACTTATCGTCACTTTAATTTCGCTTAACAACTAAAATTGAATAAGCGAGGCATCGGTGGGTGATAGATAATATTTGGTTTCGACGCCCACTTGTGTCCGTGAAGACCCCGAGTACTTGATACTGTCCTTGATTTTGCGCTATCCACATCCGGAGGTATATGGGACCCCCCGAGCCGAGCTTGATTCGGACTTATTTCTTGGGGCCACAAACTAGTTTGAGGTTTTATTTACGATCCTGTACTTATGCCATGCTTTACCGCTTTATTTACGATCAGCGAGGAGCACACTGCATCGCTTAGGAGTGGGACACGCTTCGCGGTGTCGACAAGCCAGCCACACTTCGGGTTCCTGGCTGCTCACGGGCCCACCCAAACCTTGAGGCCGTCTGAGCTTGTCTACTCCGCTATGGTTCTACTCAAAGGTGGCCTCAAATATTTCAATCTGTGATTGTTCAACGTGAAAGCCTCGTTGGGTTTTGATTTGGTTTTTCCGAGGTTGATCGAGCGTGTGTTGCTATTGGTGCACCCCGGCGGGTAAAACTTTCAAAGCCGTGTCCATGGATATGGACGACTTGGAGCACGTTTCTTGATCATAGACAAGCATAACTAAAGTTTATCGCTATAAATTTGACTTATAATGACTAGTAATCAGCTTCACTATGATGGAATGGCTAATTAATATCGCCCACAATTGCTTGTTTGGTTGTCGCCATACCATTGTACCGACTAGTAAGTATGGCAACTACAACGGATTGGAATAAAAGTACCAACAAGCTACTGGGTTTTGGGTTTATCTCATGCTATCCGTGAATCGAGTAGTAATTGTTGCAACTATAACGGAATGATTAACTAAAAGGACCCATCGCTTATTTTATCGAGCGATTATCTAAACTCGACTAGTAAAGTGCCGCAACTATAATCGAATAAGTAAACCGCCAACCGTGTGAGTTCTCGGTTGACTTCTCGATTGGTCTCGAGGAAACACCGAATGGGTTTGTTTGGAGATAGCTTGTTGGATCCGGTAGGTCATTCTTATCCTCTCTCGATATCCGCCGCTATATCGTCCCCTATAGGTTGTTCGATTGCTGCCGCCGCCGCCACCACCATACCTATGTAGGCGAGGACCGCCGAATTCTAGCCTCGCTGCATCGCCTCAAGATCGACGCCTTCTTTGTTTTCTCGCTTTGCCCTTTGTCGGCACCCCTTTTGTTAAGGTGTTTTGAGATCGACGCCGTTAGCGTGGTTACCCTTCCCGCTTGGCCTCAAGTGGTTATGGACGCCATTGGTTATTCTTCGTGGCTCTTAGTCCCATTTGCTTCTTGTCCGTAGTCGGACGCTCATCTTCCAAGGTGATTTGGATCTTGTATATTATATCTGTATTCTTGACTCTTTGAGTCGCTGTTATATATATCTGTTCTGTGGGTCCCATCGAGGACTGTTGTGTAATGTTATTACTTCGTTTTCCACCCGCACGAAAGTGCCTGGTGGGCACCTTTGAATCGTTTCTATGCGGGTTTGGTGAATTTTGCCCAAACTTGCATAGGTCCGATTCTGAGGGTGTTACAACAAAGGATTGAGAAAGAGAAGAGCCAAGGACAGAAAGAACTGTGTGAGCAGCGGAAGGATCGGGAAAATAGTTTGGATTTGGCAGACCAGGAAAGGGGAACTGCTCAAGTTTCTTTCACTCGATGGCAAAGGTGATGCCAATCCAAATAAAAGGCATAACTAGACACTCAACATCGCGTTAAGCTAACTGGGCAGGAGTGGGATAACTTAATGATGAAAGATGTTAATGGCGTATAAACTGATATACAATAAAAATTGTAGTAGTATTATTCTAAATCGAGAAGCTTTCAACTTTTCCTTAGATGATAACATGAAATATAGCAGTTCTGCAGCGGAAGAAAATACTAACTTTCAGATTCATCGCTGAGCCGATACCGGGCACGACATGGATGTCTGTCATTTTCTGGTTTGAATGCGTGTAACCTTGAGAGAAATGAAGGGCCTCGAAGAGAAATCTCTGGATTGTGGTACAATGCATATTGCTGCTCAAAAGTGCTAATCCTTGGGAAATCGTCAACTGTGAAAGGGCGGTATTTCCCTGTATGCAAAATCACCAATCAAGCACCATCAAACATTGATATGGATTATAGAAATTAGATGGTTGAAAATATATAGGTGAATACATTAAGAAATATTAACTTTGGAATCAATTCCAGTCCACAAGGCTGTAGTACTAGTAGGTCTATGTGTTCGAAGAGAAAACGTGATTCATACCAAGTGTGTGGGTGCTTACTAGAAACATGTCCACATCATGTATTATCAGGTATAGTATCTTCACTATGGTTAAATTCAGTAAACTTCATCCCGACTAGATAAGAATAACAGTCCGAACAAACTACTGTAGTAAATGCCCCAGTGAAACAGCTACATAATATAACTTTTAGGTCACTGAAATACTTTTCTGGTAACTGTACCCGTAAAATAATTAATGATGATCACGAATTCACAATGTAGTACAAGTTTAAGTTGAAAAGTGTGTAACGATCATCCTTTTTTCTTTCAGGGGGCAGCATGGTGCTACTGAAATGCCAATAACATACAGAAATAGCAGTGCCTCAGTTAGTCAAGCGGTGATTAGGTCGCAAGTCAGCGACGCAATGTATGCGATTGAAACTAAAATTGCAAAGAAAAATATCGTTCTTGAGGAAATTTCTTAGATCGACCAATTACATGACGATACACGTAGGATCCAAAATAAGCAAGCACCCGACAGAGGCGTCGAAACAACTACGGAGGAATCGAGTTAAGTTGTAGGTGCTTTACATTGGTATTCATCCTCCTCTTCGTCGTCGGTAAACGCCCACGGGTTGTCGTCCTCGTCGCTGGTGGGTGAGCCCTCGCCGTCGCTCGGTGAAGTTGAGGAGGGAGGCGGCCTCTTCGTCCCACGGCCGGGGCCAGGGGGTGGTGCCGATTCATCTCCGACTCCGTCGACCTCCATGACGCCGCCGCCTAGAGAAGGAGGAAAGCAAAGGCAGGAGTTCGCTGTGTTTTTTTAGGGGTTAGAGAACCGTGCCGTTTCTCGTTATAGCAAGACTTGATAGCATATAGAACTACCGGTTTCTGAGTTAAATTCCGGAAATCTACCTATTTATGTTTTCGTGAAAAAAATCTACTCCCTTCGATCTTAAATAAGTGTCACGGTTAGTTCAAAATGACGACACTTATTTAGAATCGGAGGTAGTACCATATTTAGTGTTCGTTTTTCCAAATAGCACTAAACACACGCTGAACGCGAATTGACACCAGATCTGACAGTGATGGCCCACCATAATCGATGACGTGGCAGGTCTGGGCGACATGGCCGTTAACGCCCGTTACTTGGCGTTGTCCTAAGACGGTAGGTTTCAGTTACTCATTCGTGTCCGAAGCATGCGTCTGTACCTTGGGCGATGGCAACGACTCCGGCCGCGCAGCCAAAGAATGGTGGCGCAAAACAAGCTACGGTGGAAGTGTTGATTCTTCATGGCGGCGCCGCTCTATCCAGCGTGGCGTGGGCTCAATCGATTCGCCCACGGTCTTTGAACCAGGAGGCAAGGTCAAGACCGGCGCGGGTGGTGATCTCGTCTCCATCGAAAAGCAGCCATCGATGGGCTTCCCCACTCGGTCGAGTCGAGCAAGTCATTTTTTCACTTATTCTCTCCCCATTTGCCCCTCTGTCTAGTTATGATCTGTTAATTCGCATGATCTAAACAATATTTCCATAATATTAAATCTGTTGAATGTGGCTGTCACCCTCTCCAATTGTGTTGAATGTGGCTGTCATCATCTACTACTGATCTGTTAATTCGCATGAATATCATTTAGTACTGATCTGTTGAATGTGGTTGTCACCATCTGGTACTGAATATGCTATCTGGTTTTGTTTGTAATTTTTTGTAGCCTAGATGATGACATTCGGGAGACCAGGTTTCATTTTCATGGGGAAGACAATCTGGAGAGGACACTTAGTAGATCTGACATAACATTGTCGAATTTGGCAACTTTAGTAGAGTGTCATGGGTATGGACATAGGGACAGCATGTATTTTGTGAGGGAAAAGGGGAAAGGACAGGATGGAATGGAATGGAATGGTGGCAATTGAAAGCATGGCCAATGTAAGGGAGATGCTGGTCATTTATGAAGATGACAGTTGAAAGGGCATGTAGCCCCCATGTGTGTTTTTGGTAATTAATGACAATCTCTATGGACTAATGTGTAAATTGAGTTTCACTTGTAGGCTTGTCCATTGGCATCACTTGGGACATGTGTTGGTCTCAAGGTTGGAAGATGAAGAAATGTCCAAGGGCTTTGTGCCCATTGGAATCATGAAGAAAGAAGGAGCTTGAAGGTTGATCAAGACATGTGCAAATAGTTGCATCAAGATGGATCAACCTCAAGTAGGGATGAAGAAGGGCGAGCTCAATATGCGCCATCTCTAGAAGATCTCATGCTTGAACCTTGCCATCCTCGTGCTCATGGAATGATGAAGACAAGTTCAAAGAAGAGGTTTCCCCATGGAGTATGGGGGAGCAATTTGCAAGTCTTCATCTTCATCAAGCAAGAGCATCCAAGAAAGGTGTTCCCACTATAGAAGAACAAGACGGTCTACATCAAGTTCAAGTGGGATTCTCAAGGCAAAGGTATGTTATTGATAGGGCTTCTCTTTTGACGGTCTCGTATTGTTAGTTGGGAGACCGGGTTTAGGATAGATAGCCGTTCTATCAAGAGGGGCTCTCAAGCGGGTGTCTCGTTTGCATTGTTCGGAGAGAGCTCAAACCTTTGCATTCATAGCATCATCTTTCTTGGTTGTTATTTGGTTCTTGTCCATGAGAGGATCTAGAGATTGTGGTCATCATCATAACAAGCTCTAGTTCATCATCTAAGGATTTCACTTGCATATCTTATTGCGGTTTTTGATCTTGCGAGTTTTCCGGCTCCACACCTTAGGGGATACTTCACATATATATTCATAGTATTTTCTCACAAGGTGATACCCAATATTTCGACTTTTTGTTGGATTCTATTCGTCATTATCTTTCCAACAAAATTGGTTTCATCCCAATCGGAGTTTCCAAGCTCAACTTCTTGTGTTTTGGGTTTTGGAGGTTTTACCGGTTCATCGCTTCTAAGAGGTCATATCTTTCTCAATTTGGTTTTATACTTCCATGCTTTACTATTATGTTTCTTTACATAATCTTTTAAAACTTTTCGTTCTCTTCAAAACGAGCCAAAGATCATCAAAAACGGAGTCCGGGATCAAAAGTTATTGAAGTTTTCGTGCAATGTTGTCCTGTGTTTTTGCTTGAGTGGAAGTTCCGGCCCAAGTTCCGACCCAAGTTCTGGTCAGGTTCAGTAACTTGTGTTTCTATTTGCCGAAAGTTCCGGTGGGAGGCCGGAAGTTCCGGTGGGGGCGCGAATCTGGCCCAAACGGTCAGTTTTTCCTTGTCCTATTTAAGGGGGGCTTCTTCCCCAATGGTTCCCCATCTTTTGAGCTCGTTTTTGCCCACCATTGTTGACCTATTTGAGCTCTCTTACTCCCTCTCCCTCCTATGATTCTTACATCTTTTTGAGGTAAAAGTGAGAGGAGATCTAGATCTACAATCCCACCAAGTTAAATCCCTTCTTTGTGAAGGAATCATTGGGATCTAGATCTTGGAGAGTTTTGTGTTCTCCTCTTGTGTTCTTCCTCCCTTATTCCCACAATAGCTTTTGTAGCTTTGTTGGAATTTGGGAGAGAAGGACTTGCCCTTGCATTTGGTGCATAGGTTTGAGTTCTCCTCTTGTGTTCTTCCTCCCTTATTCCTCTAATAGCTTTTGTAGCTTTGTTGGAATTTGGGAGAGAAGGACTTGCCCTTGCCTTTGGTGCATAGGTTTGAGTTCTCCTCGGAGATTCGGCGAGTACAAGCTTGTGGTCTTGTTACTCTTGGGTTCTTGGAACCCTAGACGGTTGTGTGGTTGGGTTGTTGACCTTTTGTGGTCTTCTTGACCTTTTGTGGTCTTCTTGACCTTTTGTGGTCTTGTAGCCTCTTGTGGCTTTGTTGGCCTTTTGTGGCATTGTATCCTTTTGTGGCTTTGTTGTTGGGAGACTCCAATTGAGTTGTGGAGTTATCCCCAATCTTGTACGGGTTCGGTGACCGCCCTCAAGCGTCCCATAGTGGAGCAAGTGCCCGCCTTTTGTGGTGCGCACTTGGGAGAATAGGGTGAGCCTTTTGTGGCGTCGGTGAGTTGCGTGCTTCCTTGCACGGGTGAGGCCTTGTGTGGCGTTGGGTGAGCATCGAGCCACCACACCGAGGTGAGCCATTTGTATGCTCGAGAGCATTGTGACATCACACCTCTCCAACGGAGACGTAGCTTATTTGGAAGTGAACTTCGGGAAACAAATCTTCGTCTCCGCGTCCATCGGTTATCTCTCAACCGAGCCCTTTACTTATGCACTTTACATTGTGATAGCCATCGTGCTTGAAGTATTTATTTCTTGCTATCACCTTGTTGCTTGTATTGCTTAGCATAGGTTGTTGGTGCACTTAGGTAAACTTAGTAGCTAGGTTTTTTGCTCAATAAATTAAACGTTAGTTTTATTCCGCATTTACTTGAGCCTAAACCGTAATATTTTTAAAATCCTTTCACCCCCCTCTAGGCGACTTCCTTTTTACTTTCAATTGGTATTAGAGCGAGGTCTCTCGCTTTTAGGCTTCACCGCCTCGAGAGTAAAGATGTCTCCTAGGAGTTTAGTGCACTCTCACACATTTACTTTTGATGGCACACATTATGATGTTTGGCGTACTCGCATGCTTAGTCATTTCCGGGCCATTGACCCAAACATTGAGCGCATTCTATATATGGGCTTGTCTCCTACTAAGGATCCCCAAAATCTATCTTTGGAGGAGAAGACAAACTCTTATCTCGAAGCTCAAGCATCTAATGTGCTTGTTAATGTTGTGAGCTTTGTAGTTCTTTCCTCAATCATGCCTTCCTAATGCTCATGATATATGGACCAAGCTTCAAGCAAAATATGATGTGTCCAAGCTTAATGAGGATGATTGTGTTCCATCCACCTCCGGCCGCGATGAGTTCTCATCTTCTTCCACTACACCAACATGTGAGTTGTCACAAGGTAATGATATGGTGAGTGGTGATAGAACTTGCAATATAGATAGTGAGATTTCCATTCATGATTCTTTCTCTCTATCTCATTGCAATGTTGTATCTTTGGGCATGAACACTTGTAGGACCATATGTGATTTACATCCTAGTGTTGATTGCCCTTGCATATCTTGTAGAAATGAATTGGATATATCTCATGATGATATGCTTGCTTTGCCTTGTTGCCATGATAAATGTTCTTCCATTTCCTCTAGTTCTTGTGTTGCTAACCATGTAGAGGAAAGTGAAGAATGTGTGGGCCAAGGCAAAGTTGTTATTAGAGCTTCATGTGTTCCCTCATCATCATCTTCTTCCAATGTTCACTTGTGCCTCATGGCTAATGGTTCAAAGGTAACCTCTCCTTTGGACTCCAATATATCTTATGATGATGTGAATGTTGATCATGTAGAAGTAGATAATGATGTTGCTTCTCTAAAATAGAAGGGGGGGCTAGTACTTCGTGCTCTTCATCCTAATAAAAATGCTTGCTCTACTTTCATTGAAATCTTGACTTGTGCTATTGAAAGTAGGCAACTAATATATGAGCATGAGGACAAAATAGATAAAATAAGTAGTCTTGAGCGTGAGTATGCTAATGAAATTGCCAACCTAAATGAAGCTCTTGAAGAGGAACAAGCCACTAAGGAATCACTTGAGGAGACCTTTGCTCTAGAGCTATCTAGAGTGAAGAAATCTCATGATAGAGATTTTGAGGTGGCATGTGCCCTTCAAATTAAAAATGATGAACTTGAAGTTGCTTATGCCAAACTCCTTGAGGATTTTGAGCACCATAACAATGGATCTAGGGTCATCAAGGGGGAGCTCATCAAACTCACCGAGTCACATGAGCAACTTAAAGCTTCTTATTCTAAAGAGCTTTCCAAGTTAACCTCGCCTCTTGCTTTAAATGATGATGCTTGTGCTACTAACTCTATTTCTTGTGAAGCATCTATATTGAAGGAGAATGTTGAGCTAAAGGCTCAACTTGCTTTGCTAACGAGCAACTATGGGAAATTAGAATAAAGTCATGCCAAGCTCTCAAGCTCGCATGAGGATCTTCTAGTCTCCCATGGTAGGTTAAGGTTAGATCATGAGGCCATTATGTCAAAGGTAACATCTAGTGGGCCTCATGTGGACATTAGCACTATATCTACTCCAAATATTATATTGCCATGTGCTAGTCCTTGTAATTCATCCTCTCACAACCATGCTAAATCTTGTGATGAATTGCATCCTTTGCCTTGTTGCTCTAACAATGAAGCTTCTACTTCCTCTAGTATTGTTGTTGATATTAACCATGTAGAGGAAGTCAAAGAGCTCAAGGCTCAAGTCACTTCTTTGAAGAATGACTTGAAAAGGTGTCATGAAGGGAAGACCACGCTCAAGAATATGTTGAGTGTGCGACGCCCCCCAAGTGACAAGAGTGGGCTTGGATTCAAATCCAACACCAAGAGCAAGTCCACTATCTCGTTGAAGCACAAGGGCAACAAGAAGAAGGGCCAAGGACAAGTGAAGAATCCGGCCAACATTGTGTGCTTCAAGTGCAAGGAAGAAGGGCATCATGTGAGGGATTGCCCACTGAAGAATAAGCCTCTTAGTGAGAAGCAACGGGGGAAGCGGCCTTAAGCTCCTCCACAAGCTCAATATGGGACACTTCCCAAGAAGCCTCAAGCTCTTCTTCATGGTGCAGCTCCTCCCAAGAAGAAAGACAGCAAGAGAAGAACTTGCTACATATGTCGTGAGAAGGGGCACCTTTCTTCCTCATGCACCATGGGTATCTCCTCATCCCATCCTATCTTATTTGATGATGCTTATTCACTTCGTAAGGATGAGGGTGGAAATGTGTTTGCCAAATTTGTTGGTGCCCAAAGTGGTGTCAAGAAAAGAACCATTTGGGTGGCCAAGCCTATTATGACTAACTTCTTAGGACCCAACTTGGTTGGGCACCAACATGCTAAAACTTGATCAATAGGTGTTTTTGGAGGGCATTGGAGACTTGGCTATCTTATGAAGAGTTGAGAGATCTTCATTATATTCTTGTTGTCAAAGTCAAGTCATTGGTTATAATGCTTCTATTCCTTATCCAATGGCCCTCCTTCCGGTAACTTGTGCTAAACTCCTTTACATTTATAGTTACTTGCTCCCTTGTGCATGTGTTGGTTTTGTACCTTGCATGTGCTTGTACATGTTGTGCTTCCCACTTACTTATATTGACCTATGAATTATCTTTGTGTATGTTGGTTGTCACACCATATATTTGTGTTTCTTGGTTTTGAGCCTTTATTGTTTCTAGTAGGTATCTTATTTGGCTCTTGTGAGGGATTAATGGACTATTCCGTTTTGGGGGAGTGTCATGCTTGGGCATTCCACAATCCTAAAATGTGTGTACATGAGAAAAACCACTTAGTAGTCATTTTGTTGTCTCTATGTGGTTTGTCTCTCTCATGAGAAACTCAAGTTTCCATAATGTCCATTACCTCTAGTTTGATATTTTTGCCTCTTGTTGAGATTTCTTGGTTTATCACATTATGGGGGAGTCATACGCTTTGTGCATATTACAAACCTAGAAAATGTGGACATTTGAGGTAGTGCCACTTAGATTTGATATTGAGAATTATCTAGTTCCTATGTGGCACATTTTCTCATACAAGTTCCAATTTGCTTAAATGTTTTTATTGCTCATCTTTTGGATCTTGTTCGAGAGAGTGATTCTTGGTATGTGCTTCCTCATATTTGGATCTATATATCCTCATGGGAACCACTTGCTTCTATTTAATCCAATCGTTAGTGATTGTGTGACTATTTGAAGCAATCAAGAATCTCTTTCAAAGCATCAAGTTTAATTCCTATCTTGTTATATGCTTCTTTGTGTGAATATGATCTTGGATATCCTTGCAAACTACCTCGGGAAAATTATCCCTATTACTTCTTGTCCTTGGACAATTAGTACTTAATATATGGTAGAATTCATTGATCATATTCGTTTTGGACTTTTCCTTTTTGTCTTATCTTTGGCCAATAAAATGTTTGTCTAGTTGCTCCCAAGCTTTCCTTGCCTCTTGTGGATCTTATTATTTTATTTATTTTCCCTTGTGTTTTACTTAGTGTAGGTAGTAGTGATGATCTCATTTGTGGGTATTTTGCATTCAAAGGCAAAATTATATATAATGCTCTACTTATGGGGGAGCTCTCCTATATTATCTAGAACATTGTTTTATGCTTCTTGATTTGATCCGTTTTTTTGCTTGGAAGCTCGATCCTTTTTGTGTTGGTACTTTGTGTGCCATAATGAAAAGTGTGAAGAGTTTGTTTTGGTTATTATTTCCTTGCTCTCGTTGGGAGTTAGCTTTATCTCATTCCGTTTCACTTGTTTTGTTCTTTTAGGATGAGATAATCCTTGAGCCTTGGTATTTTTCTTATCCTTTTTCTTTGGCTCTTTCGGGTTCATTTGTTGAACTTCTGTTCTTTCATGTGTTGATTTTGCTCTTCGATACAATTTGGACACCTTTTGTCGAGTCACAAATTTGTGTGTGTCTTATTGGTTTACATGGTGTTTTTGTTCAAATTGTATCTCCTTTTGGTTCTTGAAAGCCTATGCATGCATATTTACTTCGTGTATATATTATGGCATGCTTGCTTCCTTTGATCCAATATATAGGGGAAAATCCACCAAATCCTAATAGGCTAAGATGTGCATGAAATTCAATTTCATATCAATATGCACATATTTGTGTGGGGGCTCTCCTATGTATTGTAGTTTCACTAACTACTTTGGACCCAATGTGTTTGGGGACCATAGTGTACTTAATTGTGTTTTAGGTACATTGGAGATATATATTGGGTGCTTGTATCTTGAACAAGGAAGAAGTGGCGTCTACATGTCCAGTTGGATGCAAGCTAGGATGATCAACAAATTCATATCTTCTTCATCCTACCAATTATATCTTGATAACAAGTATCTCTCTCTCTCATGCATACATATCTTGTTCCCAACCTTGTGTAGGTTGCTTGTTGGCATGAATTTGTGTTCTTCCATATGTAGGATTTCTTGCTTTGGCTTTGAGGAGTTCTCTCTATTGCAAATGTGTGTTTGTTGAGATGAGTGCATATAATGGGGACTATACTAAATCATTCTCATGATTCACTAATCCCAAATATGTCAATCTAGCAATTTTGTTGCATATTGTTTCCTCAATATCTCTCATGTGCAATAGTGAGTATTTTTGCCAAGTTGATTTCTATCTTGTGATACTTGTTGCCTTTCTCCATATATTCCTTCTATCCTCTTCTTCCCTTGAGTATAGTTGTGTTGTATGGGGTATTTTGGTGTTTGAAGCTCATTGATGTACAATAAGATATATTTGAGCCCTTGGGCATGCTTTCAAGCAAAACATCTTATTGGTATATTCTATGACTTCTTTTTTTTGGGTCTTCATGTGCTTTCTTGAGTATCTATCTTGTGTGTCCATGTTTCTTTGTGGTTATATGTGTTTGTGATATTTTCCACCTAAAAATTTATACACACAAGAGAAGATCAATATTTGGTTGTTTTTGCATTTCTTGGAAATCATCTCTTACTTCAATTTGATTCTTCGGTGGTTTCCAAATTTTTGTATTTTGTGTGCATTGTTAAATGGTTTTGGAGGAGTTAGGATTCCATGGTTGTGCACATTGTTTCCAAATATAATTACTATAATTGGTGCACAATTTTTGGGGAGCTTCTATAATTCATTTAATGATGCAAATGTTCCTTCTTTCTCGTTTCTTGTGGTTTAAATGCTTATGGGGGAGCAAGGATTCCATATTTGTGCATATTGTATTCAATACAAGTATTCTAATCTTTGCACAAAGTTTGGGGAGCTTCTCTATTTTTATTTAAACACTCTTTTGGTTGTTGTTCCCTTTTGACATCATTTGATGGTGTTTCAATTGTTTCTTTTGGATCTTTTGATTTCTCGCTTCATTTGTTGAAGCCCTTTTCTTTTCTTTCTTTTCTTTTTTGCTTTCTTTGGGTCCTCAATATAGTTTTACTTCCTCCCTAGTTTTCATCATTTTACTTGTGCATATGCACACCTTTGGGGAAATTCTCACTATGTTGACCGTCTACAACTTTTCACCCATTTTGGCAATCGATGCCAATGGGGGAGAAGTTTTGGAGGGTTTAAGGGAAGTTGGGCTTTGCTTTGAGTGTGTTCTTAAGCATTTGCCTCTCATGCTCTTGCATCTTTGTGTTTGCTTTGCATGTTGAATATATAGAGTAAACTCAACCAACGGTAACGGTTGGCAATCTATGCAATGAAATTCAAGTTCATCACACATGCATAGATTGTGGGGGAGTTTGCTCTATATATTGTGGTTGTACCAACATCACATACTTGTGTAGTATTTGATGTTGGGGCAACCGCTTTGGTCGTTAATTGTCATATTTAAACCCTCGCTAAGGTATTGTCATCAATTACCAAAATGAGGGAGATTGAAAGCGCATGTTGTAGGGTTCGCAGCATAGAAAACAAAAATTTTCCTACGATGGGAACAACTATGTACCAAGATCTATCTACTAGATACAAACAACGGGCGGATGTATATCCATAGAGAACATACCCTTGAAGACCGACAAAGCTTAACGAGTCCCAACTCGTGGTTGATGTAGACGATCTCTTGCCGATCTCAAGATCGAGAGGAAGTCCTAGCGCCAAGCAGCCAGATCCGTGCTCGCACACACGTTCGAGGCACCGAGCAACCTCCGCCTCGCTCCAGCGATGCAGTGGAAGCACAACTCTTTCTTGCCGAATAGCCACCGGGAACATGTATCTCGCTAGTCCGAGACCATGGGGATAAATTCTGGAGGGGGAGAGAGATCGTTCACGAGGAGGTGTGATGTGAGAGGAGGAGGGGGGGGCCTTTATAGGGAGAGGGGGCACCCAAGGGCATGGCGCCCAGCCATGGGGCTGCCCCCACCTCTTCCACATTCATGTTGGGGTAGCTGTCACTCAAAATGAAAAGCCTCCACTCACATTAAAAAGCCTCCACTCAAAAATCCACTCACATACATTAAATTTCCACCAAATTTAATGCAAGCTCTCATTTAAATAAAACTCTTTTATTTATTTATTCAGAATTTTGTTAATTACTTTAATTAACAAACATTCACATAAAACCCTTGCTAGTATTCCATTTCACATGCAGAACCAGTTTCAGCAATTTCAACCAAACAGCTTTGTGTCTAGTGAAATAAATTCCGCTTTCCTTTTCTTTTCGCATGAAACTTTTGCTCCAATTGGATGTCGGTGTCTCTTAAGTGTGTCACCCTACGGTTCGCGAATAATGTGGACATGATCGAGACCCTCTCGATCAATAATCGAGCGGGATCTGGAGACCCATACTGACTACCACACATTCAACGATGACTTTCTTGTGATCGTCGGAACCTTTTACGCTAGTATCTTAATCCTTTTGTTTTGCGATATATTACATGTCCAAGATTCGATCATCAGTATCTCCATACCTAGTTTGATCTCACATCGACATGCACTCTTTTCGTTCCCGTGATATAACATTCTAGTGATCAAATCACTTGCTTGCAAGCTAATCAATGTGATATCACCGAGAGGGCCCAGAGCATATCTATCTGTCATCGGGATGAACAAATTCCACTCTCGATCCATGGGCCTCAACATAACACTTTAGTAGTTCTGAATACATCTTTATAATCACCCTGTTACGGTGTGACGTTTGATGTTATCAAGAAACTCTTCCAGTGTTAGTGATTGACATGATCTCATGGTCTAAGGATTAGGATCACTTCGTAAGTTGTTATAGCAATATAAACTCAATGACTTTGATCGTAATGCTATACTTCGGATGAATGTTCATCACACCATTACACTAATGTTGTGATCCCGTTATTAACAACATCCAATGTCCATGATCAGGAAACATATGATCATCTTGTTAATCAACGAGCTAGTTTATAAGAGAGGCATAACTAGGAACTTTCTTTTGTTTATTAAACACACATGTATTAACGTTTCCGTATTAATACAATTATAGCATGTAAAATAAACATTTATCATAAATAGGAATACGATAATAACCACTTTATTATTGCCTCTCGGGCATATTCCCTTCACATGTATGCCCCCATGTGTGGTTTTGGTAATTAATGACAATCTCTATGGACTAATGTGTAAATTGAGTTTCACTTGTAGGCTTGTCCATTGGAATCACTTGGGCCATGTGTTGGTCTCAAGGTTGGAAGATGAAGAAATGTCCAAGGGCTTTGTGCCCATTGGAATCATGAAGAAAGAAGGAGCTTGAAGGTTGATCAAGACATGTGCAAAGAGTTGCATCAAGATGGATCAACCTCAAGTAGGGATGAAGAAGGGCGAGCTCAATATGCGCCATCTCTAGAATATCTCATGCTTGAAGCTTGCCATCCTCGTGCTCATGGAATGATGAAGACAAGTTCAAAGAAGAGGTTTCCCCATGGAGTATGGGGGAGCAATTTGCAAGTCTTCATCGTCATCAAGCAAGAGCATCCAAGAAAGGTGTTCCCACTATAGAAGAACAAGACGGTCTACATCAAGTTCAAGTGGTATTCTCAAGGCAAAGGTATGTTCTTGATAGGGCTTCTCTTTTGACGGTCTCGTATTGTTAGTTGGGAGACCGGGTTTAGGATAGATAGCCGTTCTATCAAGAGGGGCTCTCAAGCGGGTGTCTCGTTTGCATTGTTCGGAGAGAGCTCAAACCTTTGCATTCATAGCATCATCTTTCTTGGTTGTTATTTGGTTCTTGTCCATGAGAGGATCTAGAGATTGTGGTCATCATCATAACAAGCTCTAGTTCATCATCTAAGGATTTCACTTGCATATCTTATTGCGGTTTTTGATCTTGCGAGTTTTCCGGCTCCACACCTTGGGGGATACTTCACATATATATTCATAGTATTTTATCACAAGGTGATACCCAATATTTCGACTTTTTGTTGGATTCTATTCGTCATTATCTTTCCAACAAAATTGGTTTCATCCCAATCGGAGTTTCCAAGCTCAACTTCTTGTGTTTTGGGTTTTGGAGGTTTTACCGGTTCATCGCTTCTAGAGAGGTCATATCTTTGTCAATTTGGTTTTATACTTCCATGCTGTACTATTATGTTTATTTGCATAATCTTTTAAAACTTTTCGTTATCTTCAAAACGAGCCCAAGATCATCAAAAACGGAGTCCGGGATAAAAAATTATTGAAGTTTTCGTGCAATGTTGTCCTGTGTTTTTGCTTGAGCGGAAGTTCCGGCCCAAGTTTCGACCCAAGTTCCGGCCCAAGTTCCGACCGAAGTTCCGGCCAGGTTCAGTAACTTGTGTTTCTATTTGCCGGAAGTTCCGGTGGGAGGCCGAAAGTTTCGGTGGGGGCGCGAATCTGGCCCAAACGGTCAGTTTTTCCTTGTCCTATTTAAGGGGGGCTTCTTCCCCAATGGTTCCCCATCTTTTGAGCTCGCTTTTGCCCACCATTGTTGACCTATTTGAGATCTCTTACTCCCTCTCCCTCCTATGATTCTTACATCTTTTTGAGGGAAAAGTGAGAGGAGATCTAGATCTACAATCCCACCAAGTCAAATCCCTTCTTTGTGAAGGAATCATTGGGATCTAGATCTCGGAGAGTTTTGTGTTCTCCTCTTGTGTTCTTCCTCCCTTATTCCCACAATAGATTTTGTAGCTTTGTTGGAATTTGGGAGAGAAGTACTTGCCCTTGCATTTGGTGCATAGGTTTGAGTTCTCCTCTTGTGTTCTTCCTCCCTTATTCCTCCAATAGCTTTTGTAGCTTTGTTGGAATTTGGGAGAGAAGGACTTGCCCTTGCCTTTGGTGCATAGATTTGAGTTCTCCTCGGAGATTCGGCGAGTACAAGCTTATGGGCTTGTTACTCTTGGGTTCTTGGAACCCTAGACGGTTGTGTGGTTGGGTTGTTGACCTTTTGTGGTCTTGTAGCCTCTTGTGGCTTTGTTGGCCTTTTGTGGCATTGTAGCCTTTTGTGGCTTTGTTGTTGGGAGCGTCCAATTGAGTTGTGGAGTTATCCCCAATCTTTTACGGGTTCGGTGACCGCCCTCAAGCGTCCCATAGTGGAGCAAGTGCCCGCCTTTTGTGGTGCGCACTTGGGAGAATAGAGTGAGCCTTTTGTGGCGTCGGTGAGTTGCGTGCTTCCGCATCCGGGGTGAGGCCTTGTGTGGCGTTGGGTGAGCATAGAGCCACCACACCTCGAGGTGAGCCATTTGTGGCGTTCGGAGAGCATTGCGCCATCACACCTCTCCAACGGAGACGTATCTTCTTTGGAAGTGAACTTCGGGAAACAAATCTTCGTCTCCGCATCCATCGGTTATCTCTCAACCGAGCCCTTTACCTATGCACTTTACATTGTGATAGCCATCGTGCTTGAATTATTTATTTCTTGCTATCACCTTGTTGCTTGTATTGCTTAGCATAGGTTGTTGGTGCACTTAGGTAAACTTAGTAGCTAGGTTTTGTGCTCAATAAATTAAACGTTGGTTTTATTCCGCATTTACTTGAGCCTAAACCGTAATATTTTTAAAAGCCTATTCACCCCCCCCCCTCTAGGCGACTTCCTTTGTACTTTCAACAGTGTTTTGAATATCACTATGTTCAGGAAAAATATAGAATGGCCAGCTGACCTTAACATTGGAGAAGAAAAACCAGAGATGATACAAGAACCAGTGAAACTATCAGTTGATTCAGATGGTGTGAGATATAACTTAATATCAGATGATGATGATGAATAAGAAATTGTGCCAGTGGCAATTGATTTTTCTGATGTGTTGTTCATTGGCACTCAAGAAAGCTGTAAGTTTTAGAATGAAAAACAGAGTGTTGCTGTAGAAGTTATCCATGAAGATGATTTAGAGAATGCTCACTTAGATAATGGTGATTCAGAGAATGCTGATTCAGAGAATGAGGAGTGGATGTATCCTGGTCAGTTTAACTTTGAAGAGCACATGAGATAGCACAACAGACAGGTTGCTGTTGAGTTAGAACTAATTAAGAAATTAAGGAGTGAGAAGAGGGAGAAAGCTATGGACCATGAAGATGTTGCAATAATAGAGAAGATGGAACAAATGAAGAAGCAGAGGGAGGACCCTTGTCTGTATTTTGAAGGGGACAGAGATGTGGAGGAGTTCTTTGATGATGGGGAAACTGAAAATGACATAGAAACAAATGAGGAGGCTGTTGAGGATGACTATTTTGCCAACAAAAAGGTATCTAGGCCAGGCCCAACTAGCAACTGTCACCATGAGGCAGAGGAAGCACCATTCCCTTCTTTCATTCCTTCCAGTGATGAGGACCTCAGTCCAGAAGATATAGGGGATAGTGATGATGATGGGGCAGTTCAGAAGTACACACTAGCAAGTGGCAAGAATAGAAAGTTAAAGAAGATGAAGAAGAGGATGTGGTATGATCCCAACTGAGTAGACTCACACTTGCAATTCTGCATCAAGCTATGCTTCAAAGATGTTTACCAATTTAGAACAGCTCTCAGAAACTACCACATAGCCTAGCTCAGGAACTTCCACTTTCACAGGAACACTCCTTCCAGGATCATTGTGTGGTGCACTGATGAAGGCAAGAAACATGGGTGTGAGTTCTACTTGACAGCCTCCAAGATTGCAAATGAGCAAACTTTTTTGCATTAGGAAATTCAAGTCTGAGCACACTTGCATAGCTCATGGTGAGAACACAAGAGTCACCATTGATTGGCTAGCAGCTCAATCTGTGCAGGCAATAAGGACAAACCCAAATACTTCTGTTGACACTTTGATAGACAATGCTAAGTTGAAGTATGGAGTTGAAGTACCAAAGAGCAAAGCCTACAGAGCAAGAATGAAGGCATTTGCTGCTGTCATTGGAGATCAGAAGAAACAGTATACTAGGCTGAGGGATTATTTGAATGCTATATTAGAGACCAACCTAGGCAGCAGGTGTGTAGTGACAACCAAGGAGCTTGTGGAACATCCTAGCCCTAACCCAAGATTCCATGGGTTATTCATATGCTTCAATGCTTCACTCCAAGGTGTTCTCAATTGATGCAGACTATTCATAGGAGTAGATGGGTGTTTCATCAAATGAACACTGGGCAGAAAATTTTAGCTGCAACTGGAAGAGATGGAAACAACAACATCTTTCCAATTGCTTTTGGTGTAGTTGACAAGGAAGATCAAGCTAGTTGGCTTTGGTTCCTAACTCAACTTAGGTACTGTATTGGAGAATCTGGAAAATTTGGTAACTACACCATTATCTCTGACAGTCAGAAGGGACTGTTAAAAGCAATTTCACAAGTTTTTCCAAATTCTCCACAGAGATTTTGTCTCAGGCATATTTATGCCAACTTCCAGGCAGCGGGTTTTAGGGGCCCAGAACAAAAAATATATATGGATGCAGCTAGCTACTCTTACACAAAGAATGGGTTTGATTTGGCAATGGAATCAATGAAGAGGGACTGTGTAGAGGCATATGAGTGGCTAGTGAAAATTCCAGCTAAGACATGGGAAGACACCTGTTTGACACTAACTATAAGACATACCTAGTTGTGAACAATATCAGTGAAGTATTCAATAGGATGATCATGAATGTGAGAAACAAACCAATTAGGAAAATGCTTGAAGGAGTAAGAAACAAACTCATGGGGAAGTACAGTGGCACTAGGGTGAAAGCAGCAGCATCAAGGTGGGATATAACTCCATTCTACACAGAGAATCTTGCAGAGGCCAAGTGAAAGGGCAAATAGCCCTTATCTAATATTTTGATTAACTATGACATCGGAGCTAGAGGATGGACTAATGTTTCTATTAGCTCTCTACAGGTGAGAATCCGCAGGTTGATAGTGATAGGTGATGGGTGACCCCCCATTCGTTTCTCTATGGAGAGCCGGTGTCATTGTTTATTATTCTCTCTTATTTACTCTTGAGTCAATTAGGAAACATCACACTATTAAGAGGGGTGATCTCGATGTGCTCTTTGGGGATGTTCTACACCATATAAGCCTCTCATCATTCACCCACACACACCCGTTCGAAGAAAGAGAGAAATCTGCCTTGAAAAATGAGTCTAAAGAAGTTACTGCGAAATCGGCAAAAAGCTCGGTGTCGCCGCCGGAATTTCCGGACGCCACCGGAAATTCCCGGTGCACACCGATATGTCTTACAGAACATATTTTCGGTTGTTCGCCGGGAATTCGGCCGCCATTCAAGGTCCGGCGTTAGATCGAGCCGCCGAAATTCCATGAAAGCAACTCGGTCCGACCTGACTTATCGCTGGTTCTGTCGCAGTAACCTCCAAACGGCTCTTTTTCCCCTCACACTATATATACCCCTTTCTTCTCCACTGTGAGGTTAGGCATTTGAGCTAACATTTCATTTCTTGAAGCTCTCTCTCTCTCTCCTCCATTGTTGAAACACAAAAGCTTGAGGATCTCCCATTCTACCCAACCTGGTAGAAAGAAAGAGGAGGTCCTGATCTACGTTTCCACCAAGCCAAAGTTCATTCCCCCTTGAGTTCATCGAGTTAGCTTGTTACTCTTGGGTTTGTGGGAAACCCTAGGTGGCTAGGGTCGCCCGGAGGCATTCGGCTTGTGATTTGCTCCGTGGAAAGTTTGTGAGGGTTTGGAGACTACCTTAAAGTCTACCACGAGTAAGTGAGCTATTCCTTCGTGGGATAGGCTGGGAGAAGAAGGTGAGCCTTTGTGGCGCGTGAGGAATCCTTCGTGGAACCTCACACCTCTCCAACGTGACGTAGCCCACTTCCCAAAGGTGGTGAACACGGGAATACATCTTCGTCTCCGCGTGCTTTGGTTATTCCTTAACCGACCTCTTACTTGTGTTGTTTACCTTGTGATATCCTTCGAGCTTGAAGTACCTTTTACATCTTCTAGGTTGCCTCACCTAGTTTGCATTTAGGCTCACTTATATTCCGCAAAGCCTAAAACTTGCAAAAGAGTATAAAGAATTTTGTAGAAACCTATTCACCCCCTCTAGGTTAACCATCTTACACTTTCACCAAGAGGTGGTCCAGGGATTGTAATGCTCAAAACAGTGAGATTGGTCTATGGCAAGTTACAAGTTCAAGTGGCAGAGTTGTTGCTGTAAATTTGATTAACAAGACATGTGGCTGTAGGAAATGGGATCTTGATAAAGGGGTTAACCTCTTGGGTGGCCTGATCTTCACGGATCTCGTGGTCAAATCGATGGGAAAGCGAGGGGAAAGGGAGAAGGTAGCGGAAGCGAACACACACCTCGCGTAGAACATGATGAACACACGCAAAACTCACACGATACAAGGCCGATTGCTCCCAAACGGCGGCCACCGGTCCGATAGAATCCTCGCAAGGAAAGATCGGTCAACGTGCTCCCTCAAATCCACATCGGAGAGGTAAGAACACCTTGGGGAGGGTCTTGACAACTTGGAGACGAGACACTGAACTACAAGGCCTTGTTCAACGATGGATGCGTGATGCAAAGTCCAATCGAGGTTGGTGACGATAGTCGGTCCCCTTGGTAAAGGGAATGAGGCAAAACTAGAGATTCCACACAAGGGGGTTGTCTTTAGTCTATCATCTATGCCTAAGGGATACATGAAGGGGTGGGGGCTCTATTTATAGGCCAACCACATAAACAGGAGTAGTTTAGGGATAAAACTAGGGTTTGGACGAGCTAGAGGGCTACATGGGATGAAGGCCCAGCTGGCGGCGCGCAGGCCCATCTTGTGGGCCGGAGACTCCGGTGTGGTGGGACGGAGACTCCGGTCTGGGCCAGAGACTCCGGTCTATCTCCGGTGTCGTCTCCGGAGGGGCATACAGACTATCCTCGGGTCGGTTGCTAGGGTCGGTCCGGAGACTCCAGTGTAGCAGGACCGGAGACTACGATGTGGCAGGACCAGAGACTCCGGTGTATCCCGGAGACTCTGGTGGTTCAGCCGTGGCTTCTTCCGTCTCCTCTTCCAAGCCTCCGTCTTGTAGGTCTTGATGTTCCGGGCTTCCTCCCTTGCCTCCGTACTTGTCGGTGTGAACCTATCATGCATACGTGACGGAGTATGAAGTAGCATACCATTCAATAGGGTAGAAAGTGGGCTCGCATAGAGGAACGGATTCACCTTTGGAGTCCATGACGACTTGGCGTAAGTTGGAGACCATGATGTGGTAACGACCGTAGGTCGGGCTGCATCATCTCCCCCCTTCAAAAAGAGTCGTCCTCGACTCTACATGCTCATCACAAAGTAGACGAGGTCGAGAGACATTCTTGATCCTGGGGTTCACCATATAGTCGTCCTCGGGAAGATTGACTTGACAACACTTCTATGAAGCCTACAAAGCTCACGACAGAAGCGAAGCAACACTCAAAGCATAGCCAATTCATCAAGATTATAGCATGAGTCCTCAAGTAGAAGGAAGTCACCTTAGCTTGTATAGGTAGCTCGATGAAGGGTAGCCATAGGTAACTCTCTTCGGGTCTTCTTGTCAACACATGGTCCATAGAGGTTGACGTGTATGCATTTGTACCTTCACACAACAAAGACCAAGCAAAATATTTTCGTGCGTGATAGAGGAGCATGTCATTTGTGGCATGTCCATTCTTGTTCACAACACTATTAGCACAATACAAAGATAGCCAATGGAATGCATATGCAAGGTCAAAGTGCATGGAAATCGTTTGAACATCCTCCAAATGTGGGAACTCGAAAATTCCATATAACATCTTAGTGGGGCACTTAAAGCATTGGATCAAAATTTCAATCAACATCTTTGAGTCAAGAATAGGAAAATTCAGCAAAAACACGTGAGGAAAAATATCCAAAGCAACATCATTATGTGTGCAAACCAACCATTGGAAAGAGAAATTGTTCAATATGTTGGATGCCATACACATATCATCAACATCAAGTATCATGGGGATATGCGTATCCCAAGTGGAGGAAAAACAACATGTTGCAAACAAACCAAATGAAAGAGCAAGTGGTCCTTATGTTTGTTGCAACAACAAGACGAGATTCTTGGAATCTCTCATGACAATACATGCTCTTAATGTCATTATGGTTGCACACAAAACATCGGAAAGAGAAATTGTTCAATATTTTTGTTGCAACACATAAAGCATCAATATACAATATCAAAGAAAAATGAATGTCACAAGGTGAGATAATACCATCAACATGCTTGCAATCAAACCATAGGAAAGAGCAATTTTCCAACATGAACGATGCAAAGCATGCAGAAGGTATCAGAGTTGGGTTCTATCTTGAACTCACTTGTGGGATGCTCTCAAGAGCTCTTTTTGTCAACTCGTGCTCAACCGAGGTTGACATGATAGTGTGGGTACCTACACACATCATACACAAAAGGAAGAACGTGTGTGCATGGTAAAGATACACATCATCCATCATGATGTATCTCTTTTTTTGCACATCACCAATAATGTCAATCAAGTATGAAATAGATGCATGGTGTGTATGCAAATGGGGAACATGCTTATCATGGCAATGATCAAAATCTCCAAAAATTGAGAAAGCTATGGGGGGCATCTCATTATAACGCATATGATCAATGTTGTTGCAAGCAAAACAAGTGAAATAGCAAGCATTCATCTTATTGCAAGCAACATGAGAAATTGAATGACTAGCATGACAAAGCATGTCCGAAGCAATTGGAGGATACAAACAAGATGCATAGCATGGCATGTTTACGGCAATGATATCGCAATCAAACAATTCCACATGATCAATATTATGCAAAGGCAAAGCATCACATGGGAATATGAATGAAGCATATGTAATGTCACAAGTATCATCCATAGCATGCAAATCCTCACAATTCATCATGTACACTAGTGGGATCATGGCATCATCAACACCCTTATTTTTACCTTGTTCATACCTCTCATATGAAGTGGGTGTTGTGGTAGTAGTGGCCTCCTTGTGGACGACTTCGTCTTCTTGATGTAGCCATGGCGTAGCATCCTCTTCGTCCACCATGTAAATCTTCTCCATTCGAGGCATCATTGCTTCATGGCTTGGCGCGTCTTCATCCATGGAACCTAGCACAACATAAGAGAACACACTAGAGGTAGAGGGTAAGTTGTTAGAAACAGAAATGGTCTCACTTGACCTATCAACTGCCACTCTCAACTCACTAGGTGTATCACTCATGGCCTCAAAGTGGAATCACTCAATCTCACATAAGGTGGAGTCACTCATCTCACTCTTGTTCTCACTCAAGTGGGCTAAGTGGCTCTCATACTCACATGGGATTGGTGCCACATTATCACTCAAGCATATGGGGATAGGCTCGGTTTCCTCAACTCCATGTGCCTCCTTTGGTGAAGGGAAAATCCCATGCTCACCATTCTTGACCTTGTCGCCTCCAAGGTTGGATGCCATAAGATGGGCATCATCACTCTCCTCCATGGTCAAAGGGAAAATCCCATGCTCGACCGTCTTGTGGCCATCTCGTAGTAGTGGTGGAAGTAGGCTCATGGTGTTGTTGAGAGAGGTGCTTGGATCGACTTCATCACATATGTGGCCTTGGCTTCCTCCATCTTGGAGTGCAGACATTCTCTTGCCAAACTCAGCCAACTTGGCGAAGTAGAGGTATTCATTTTCCTCATACGCGAGGTCGCGGAAGTCAAGCGTAGGCGTTGAAGCTTGATGGCGTGGAGGAAGGATTTCTCTTGGTGCCATTGTGGTGGTGGAACGAGTAGTTGAAGGTGCCATATGATGGTGTCGACGGAGGTCATTGGCGTGCCTTGCCGATGGTTGATGTAGGTGGCGCACTTGGTCGTCCACATGACACTCGCGAGGATGATCACTTGTCTTGGCACTCTTCTTGTGTTTGTGGTGCCTTCTTGAGCTTGATTGAGCATTATGGATGGAGCTCATCATGAATTATTTGTCTTTACGGCGAAGATGCCTTTGACGATGTCTTGTATCCTCTTTATGGTGTCGATGCTCATGAGGGGATGTTTGTCGATAAAGATTCTTGTTTCTTGGCACCTCTTGATGTATATGATGTTTGGACGCCACTCTTGTTTGGATAGGAGGTGGATATTGGCACCTTAGAGGTGATGGAGCTTGGCGCCTTGGAGACGGTGGAGCTTGACGCCATCTAGGTGGTGGCACTTGATGCCTTGTCGATGGTGGCGCTTGAAGCCTTGGAGGTGATAGCGCTTGTCGCCTTGGAGGTGGATCATCGAAGTAGGTGGTGTCGTTTGGTGTGGCACGCTTGGCCTTGAAGGTCATGGAATCTTGATGATGCGCCTCCTCTTGCTTGGTGTAGTAGGCTTCCATCTCCACCTGGTGGAGGAATTCTTCATGGCTCATGGAGGAGCCATCAAAGTCGATGTAGTTCTCCATGTCCTCCATGCTCGGCGAGGCGTCGTCAATGTCGCACTCGAAGTCGTCCATGCTTGGGGAGTAATTGTTGGTGTAGTACTCCATATCACCAAAGCATGTGGAGACATTGCCGGTGTAGTGCTCCATATTCTCCATGCATGAGGGGCCATTGTCGATGTAGAGCTCCAAGTCTTCCATGCTTGAGGATCCATAGTTGATGTCATGATCCATGTATTCCATGCATGTGGAGTCGTCATAGGTGTAGTGCTCCGGGTCCTCAAAGCATACGAAGCCGTTGTCAGTGTTGTGCTCCATCATGTCCTATATACTTGCGGAGTCGTAGTCATGGTGTCTCATCATGGATTCTTCATAGATATCATTCTCGGTCCCGGAGTCCCTAGACATGATTCACAAGACCAAGTGTTGTATATGGAATTGGTAGAGGGTGTTAGGGATACAACTTCAAACCTTACTTTACCTTGGAAGATCGTATCGTGCAAGTGGCCACACTTGAGAACAATAAACCAAGCAAAGTGAAGTTCACGCGGAACACCAAAACCAACTACTAACCAAAAAACACACACACACAAGGCCTATGGTGGATAGGTATGGGAAGTGGCATGTCAAGAACCAATCCGAAATCAAGATGTTGTATTGGCAAGTAAAGAACCACAATGATCACAAAGCAAAACAAGTCAATCCACAAGATAGGAAATATATACAAAGAAACACACACGGTGGGATAAATGAGACTTGTGCGACGGAGAAAGTGAGCTAAGAACCAAATGATTACCTAGCGAAGACTATAAGCTCATGTCACACAAGTACAAGGAGAGACGCTAGTTCGATTGCACAAGATTGCTGGGCTACAAGATATGCACAATAAGTACCACCTATATTGTAACACCCTCAGAATCGGCCCTATGCAAGTTTTAGCGAAACCCGCCAAACCCGCATAGAAACGATTCAAAGGTGCCCACCAGGCACTTTCGTGCGGGTGGAAAACGAAGTAATAACATTACACAACAGTCCTCGATGGGACCCACAGAACAGATATATATATAACAGCGACTCACTAAGTCAAGAATACATATATAATATACAAAGATCCAAATCACCTTGAAAATGACACAGCGTCCGTCTACGGACAAGATGCAAATGGGGCTAAGAGCCCTGAAGAATAACCAATGGCGTCCATAACCCTGCCCAGGCCAAGCCGGAAGGGTAACCCTGCTAACGACGTCGATCTCAAAACCTGCTTAAACAAAAGGGGTGCCGACAAAGGGCAAAGGAAAAGAGGAGCGTCGATCGAGGCCAAGACACTGCGAGACTAGAATTCGGTCCTCGCCTACATAGGTATGGTGGATCAAGGCGCAAAGATGCACTAAACAACCTATAGAGACTCGATACAACTGGCGGCTGTCAGAGAGGGGTAAGAAAGACCTATTCGGATCCAACCTGAAGCTAACACCAAACATACCCATCCTGGTGTTTCCCCCTCGAGACCAAACGAGGAAGTCAACCGAGGAACTCACACCGTTGGCAATTTTATTTATTCGGTTATCGTTGCAGCAATTACTAGTCGGGTATAGATAATCATCCTGATAAAATAAGCAGTGAGCACTTTTAATTAACCATTCCGTTATAGTTACAACACTTACTAATCAGGTATAGATAGCATGAGATAACCCGAAACCCAGCAGTTGTTGGTACTTTTATTTAGCCATTCCGTTGTAGTTGCAATACTTTCTAGTCAGTTACAATGGTCGCAAGCGACACTCCAAACAAGCAATTGTGGGCAGGTTTATTTAGCCATTCCGTTATAGTGAAGCTGATTACTAGTCATTATAAAGTCAAATTTATAGCACTACTTTAGTTATGCTTGTCTATGATCGAGATACTGTGCTCCAAGTCGTCCATAACCGCGGACACGGCTTTCAGAAAGTTTTACCCGGCCGGGGTGCACCAATAGCAACACACGCTCGATCAACCTCGGAAAAACCAAATCAAAACCCAACGAGGCTTTCACGACAAAGCAATCACAGGATTCAGAAATATTTCAGGGGGACACCCCATTGAGTAGACCATAGCGAAGCGGTGACTCGAGACGGACTCAAGGTTTGGGTAGACGGGTGAACGATCGGGAACCCAAAAGCTGGGCTTGTCGACACCATGAATCGTGTCCGATCCTAAACAGACAGGTGCTATCTGTCGCACAATTTAAATAAAGCGATAAAACATGGCATAAGTACATGATCGTAAATAAAACCTCAAACTAGTTTGTGGCCCCAAGAAATAAGATGAATCAAGCTCGCTCAGGGGTCCCATATACCTCCGGATGTGGATAGCGCGATAAATCAAGGAACAGTATCAAGTACTCGGGGTCCTACGGGACACAAGTGGGCGTTCGAAACCAAATGTTATCTATCACCCACCGATGCCTCTGCTTACTTCAATTTTAGTTGTTAAACAGGAATTAAAGTGAGCAGTAAGTAAAGCTATGATCATCTCCAACATCAACATGCAGCAATACATCAACAAGCGGCCTTGGACGACACGCATGACACTTGAGCAAGCGACTACGCATAAGTCCAACTATCTACCAAACAACAGGTAATAGGGTGTGTCCAAGGCAATATAGGCTGCAAGGGATATCACGGGTACGAAAACTAGAGCATCGCAACACAGATAGCAATAGATCAACAGGAGGGAATAAATACTATAAAAGTAAGATAGGTAGAAAGGGGGGAGATGCTCTCCTGAAAAGCATTGCCGAAGGTTCGTCCAAAGAAAGGGGCGAAGCTCACATCAACTCAACGGCCTTATCCGCGAAGAAGCAAAACACTAGAATGAACCCGGATGCAATATTTAATACAACGGCAGAAGATCGGCATGATGCATGCATGATGCATTACATGGCAAAGATGCGATGCAATTAGGCCATATTAAGCGGAACCGGGGTCCCGACAATTAATTAGGTGGTTCATGTTATTAAACCACCCCGCAATTTAAATGTGGTTTTAGCATGGCAAAAGATAGCACCGGTTCGCTACACAAGATTTAAATGAGGCCAATATGAGACTAGATTTGCCCGCATATGGGCCCCATATTTATTTATTAGGTGAATCGGCATAAGGCCCCCAAACCACACAAATATGCATGCGAGATGAACAATTAATATGCAACAAGTTGTTATTTCATTTATAAAATAGGGCTCAAGGAAAAAGGTCACACATTAGGGTTCGGCAGATCTTGGGGTTCCGGGGTTCGGGGTCGGTCTCAGGGTTCGACGAAAACGTTCTCGGACTCTGGGGTTTAGGGTCTTCGGTTCGAGGGTGTAGATCTTGTCGCACGAGCGTCGATGCTTCCGGGAAGGAGAACTTGGTTCGGTGTCGGGGCGCATCGGATTCTTCCGGGTCGGTGCCGATCTTATCGTATCCTTGGTAGTCGGGCCATGTTGTCGGTCTTGTTGTCTCGCGCGGAGATCTTGGCGTCCGGGTCACGGCGTCTTCGGGTCCGTGTAGACGGTCATGGCGTCCGGGAAGGCGATCATGAATCGGGCTGCGGATCCTCGAGATCGGGGCCTTCGGATCCGGGAGGGAGTACTTGGCGTCCGGCGGTAGATCTTGTTGGTTTCACTCCGAAGGGCTTGCTGTTCTGCAGCGGAGATCATGGTTCATCGGGGTTCGGTCTTGGGTTCAAGCGGATTACTTGGTGCTCCGAGGCGAAGATCTTGTCGGGAGGCCTTAGCGAGCGTTAAATGAAATCGTTAGGCGTGTTCGCCACATCCGTGTATCCTTAAGATATAGCGGCCCAACAAGCCCGACACACATGACATCGCCACCAACGCAACTCGCTTTCGGTACTGGGCGAGCCTAGAGGCGAGGCCGGGAGATGCGACGCTGCAGGCCCACTCGCGGATGTTCGCGGACGAGGACGGGCGGGCAGGGGAGGCGAACAGCGGAGAGGCGCGGAGTCGCGGGCCTTGTCAGCGATGATCGAGAGGAGAGGTCGGCGTTGGCCAGGAGAGGGCACAGCGCAGCCGGGCGAGGCCGACAGGAGCGGAGGGCAGCAGGACCTGCTTGGGAAGGCGGTGGCGGAAGGCGAGCTCTGGCCTTGCGCCAGCGAGGCGCGGCGTCGGCGGGGTGGCGCAGACGGGAGGGCGAAGAGGAACGCAGTGGGGTAAGCGGCGAGACGCGACGCTGCGGGAATGGGCTCGGCGAGCTTCGCCGGCGGGGCAGGCGCGCCGGTCGGTTGAGGGGCGCCGGGCGGAGGACAGATGGGGCGGCCATGGGAGGCGTCTTGGGGCAGCGAGAAGGGCGGCGAGGCGGAGGTGGCGGAGGCAGCTCATGGAGGCGGGCGAGTCGGTGAAGCCGGAGGCAGGTGGAGGTGGCAGGACGCGAGGAGAGGGCGCGACGGTGGTTGGCCAGCGGCGGAAGGAAGCAGGCGGCGCAGCAGTGAGGGGAGGCGGTGAGCAGCGGGGAGGAGGAGGCCGGCGACTGGTGGCGGGGAGGCTCGGGATGGCGAGCCCGAGCGGGAGCGGGACGAGGTGGAGGGCGGGCGGCTCCCTGGGGCGGAGGTTGGTGACGGGGGGGAACGGAGGCGGGGGAAAGAGGGACCAGGGCGGCGGGGTGCTCGCTGGGCGTCGGTGGAGGAAAAGCGAGGGAGGGGAAGGGAGGATGGGGACGACGGGGTGGGCCAGGTGGGGCCCCGCGGGTGTGCTGTGTGTCGGTGTGTGAGGCCAGGGTGTGAGGGCAGGTGTGGGGCCAGCCAGGTACAGGGAGGAGAGAGGGTGCGGTTTGAGTGGGGAGTGGGGTGGTGATGTGTCAGCTAGGGAGTGGTGGAGGGAGGGAGAGAGGTGAGGTGGCGAGAGGCTACTGGTTGGGGTGAGGTGGAGGAGGGGTGGGTAGAATAGGACCAGGTAGACTAGGGATTTGGGTGGGCCGATTTGAATTCCTGGGGGTGGTCGTCCGGGTCGAATCGGCCCGTTCGACTGCCCCCACTAAAACAATTAATTAATTTATTTCAACCATCGTTTTTGCAAACCGACAACGGACAAAACAAAATAAATCCGGTGACCCGGGTTTTGCGTTTGAATAAAAACGGGGCGTTTTAGAAAACACAAAATAGGTTTTTCTGCAATTAGTTTTATGCAAGCGAATGCAAGATGATGACGATGCTCAAATGCAATGTGGCATGATGACATGAGCATGCGGTCATGATGATGCAATGCACAAAAACAACGCGATTTTCTAGTAGTGGTTTTTGCGGGATGCCACATATATGATGTTCATCGATCTTGCGCTTCCTATTCTATGAGGCACATGTATATTTCTTTCTTTTTCTCTTTTCCTTTTTCTATTGTTTTTCTTGTTTTTCCTTTATTTTTATTTTTCACTTGCCTCTTCCTTGTGCCAACAACTATACAATATAACTATATGACATAGCGCTCACAACGTTTGCTCGGAATTCTACAAGGTATCAAATGTGCATAACCCAAGCAATCATAAGATGAACTAGTCTCAATAGGTGTTTGTTGCTTGCAAAGATAGTGGGGTTCACAAAGGAATGCAAGTGGGGAAAAGTCGCAGAATGTTATACCTTTCGTCGACGATCTTCACCCTTTATTGTTGGATTCTACCTTGCTCACGGAATTTGGATGGAGTAGATAGCATGAACAGTATGGATGATGATGTAGAGCTCCTTATCCTCTTCGAAACAAGCTAAAGAACACCAAAATCCGAGTTTAAATGCAAAAGTTATGCTTAAAACCGTGTTGCGGTTTTTCTGTCTACAGGGGGCGGAGACTCCGGTCTGGAGCTCACTAACCCCGGAAACTCCGGTCTAGGCCGGAGACTCCGGTCCGGGAGATTCCAGAACTTCCAGAACTCGAACGGGACGCGTTTTGGGTGGAAAAACTCGAACCAAAACCTCAAATTGATGGGGGAAATCAAGGAATTAGGCCATGGGAACACAGGGGAAGGTAGATCAACAAGTTTAGCAAGTAATCCATGGATAAAAACCTACCAAAACTCACTCAAATAACAGATTGATCCAAAACACGAATTGGGGCTATTTTTTGTGGAATTTTCGAATTTATGGGGAAAAGACCAAATCGAAGAGAAATCCGTGGCAACCAAAAGCTCTGATACCAGATGATAAAGGGGTTAACCTCTTGGGTGACCCGATATTTACGAATCTCGTGGTAAAATCGATGGAAAGGCGAGGGGAAAAGGAGAAGGTAGCGGAAGCGAACACACACCTCGCGAAGAACACGATGAACACACGCAAAACTCACACGATACAAGGCCGATTGCTCCCGAACGGCGGCCACCGGTCCGATAGAATCCTTGCAAGGAAATATCAGTCAACGTGCTCCCTCAAATCCACATCGGAGAGATAAGAACACCTTGCGTAGGGTCTTGACAACTTGGAGACGAGACACCGAACTCCAAGGCCTTGTTCAACGATGGATGCGTGATGCAAAGTCCAATCGAGGTTGGTGACGATAGTCGGTCCCCTTGGTAAAGGGGATGAGGCAAAACTAGAGATTCATACAAGGGGGTTGCCTTTAGTCTATCATCTACGCCTAAGGGATACATGAAGAGGTGGGGGCTCTATTTATAGGCCAGCCACATAAACAGGGGTAGTTTAGGGATAAAAGTAGGGTTTGGACGAGCTAGAGGGGTACATGGGACGAAGGCCCAGCTGGCGGCGCGCAGGCCCATCTTATGGGCCGGAGACTCCGGTGTGGTGGGCCGGAGACTTCGATCTATCTCCGGTGTTGTCTCCGGAGGGGCATACAGACTGTCCCCGGGTCGGTTGCTGGGGTCGGTCCGGAGGCTCCGGTGTAGCAGGACCGGAGACTCCGGTGTGGCAGGACCGGAGACTCCGGTGTGGCAGGACCGGAGACTCCGGTGTAGGCTAGAGACTCTGGTGGTTCAGCCGTGGCTTCTTCCGTTTCCTCTTCCAAGCCTCCGTCTTATCGGGCTTGATGTTTCGGGCTTCCTCCCTTGCCTCCGTACTTGTCGGTGTGAACCTATCATGCATGCGTGACGGAGTATGAAGTAGCATACCATTCAATAGGGTAGGAAGTGGGCTCGCATAGAGGAACGGATTCACCTTTGGAGTCCATGACGACTTGGCGTAAGTTGGATACCATGATGTGGCAACGACTGTAGGTCGGGCTGCATCAGATCTTATAGGGATTCCTTGCAATCATGCAGTTGCAGCTATCATGAAAGTACATCAACATCCAGAGGATTATGTAAATGATTTCTTCAAAAAACCTATGTACATTGAGACATTCAGGCATACAATCTACCATGTTCCTGGCCCTGAAGATTGGACTAGGACCAACACACCAGACATAGACCCACCTGTATTCAGGGAGAAACCTGGAAGGAAACAGTCCAAGAGAAGGAAAGGAAAATTTGAGGTACCTGCCCCTAGGGATACATCTAGAATGGGATCTATCACTTGCAGTAACTGCAAGCTAGTAGGTCATAGGTATACTAGCTGTCAGGTAGCTTTGAGGCCAAGCCTGCAAGTAAGAAAAAATGATCACCAGGTTAGTAGCTAGTACTTGTTCTTGTTTATTTGGTAACTAGTAATTATATATTAATTGTTAGTGCAATTGTATCAGGATAGCAGGCAGGACTATACTGAATCATCTGGTTCAGCAAGAAGGCCTCCAAGAGCAGCTCCTAGTGCTCCTAGTGCTTCATCAAGCAGGCCTCCAATTCCAGCTCATAGTGCTCCAGCACCTACTGCTTCATCTACTCCAGTTCCTAGTGCTCCAGCAAGAAGTACACCAAGGCCAGTTTCTGCTAATAGTGCACCAAGTACCAGGGCTTTCACAGCACCAAGACCAGTTTCTCCAACAACAAATGTTACCAGCACCAGGGTATCTTCCAGGGCATTCAAGCCTACACACAAGATGCAAGGTTACCTTACTGTTGGTAAATATGGCAGCTATAGAAAGAAGGGTCAGAAGCCTGTTGCTGACAGTTCAAATACTGGAAAATAATTCATGTTTCTTAGTTAATTTGATGGACATATGTATTTGTGCTGCTAAATGTGTGTTGGACCTATCTATTTGTGATGTACCTATGTATTTGTGCTGAACCTATCTACCTATGTTGCAAAACTATGTAAGACATATCCAGTTGATATGCAAAACTATTTGTGCAAAACTATGGAGCTTTTGTTGATAATTGTGTACTTTATTTCATATGTAGTTTGCATCATGTAGTGGTATTTTCATCTTAGCTTGCACCCTTTGAAAATGGTGCGCTTTATTTGAAATCTAAGGCACATGCAACTGAACAAAAATAAAAAAGGGACTTTATTTCAAATCCAAGATACAAACAGCTAAACCAAAGCATTTCAAGGTGCAATTACACAAAATTTTAACCAAGGGATTCAAGGTGCCATTATATAGCTAAGATTACAGTAATAAAATGGTCCCACAACTCAAAGCTTCAAGGATTACATAGATTGTTCCACAACAAACATTACAGTAATAAAAGGATCACTCATCACAGATAGCTTTGATTTTCTCCAGCTTTACTTTCTTTACATCACTTGCTTGGAAAATTTCATAGATGGTATACTCCAGCTTCTTCTTTTCTTCCTTCTGGGCAACTCTTTCTGCCTCCCACTTCTTCTTCTTCTCTTTCTTCAGGACAACTCTTTCTGCCTCCCACTTCTTCTTCTCTTTCAGCCTCTACCTTCTTTTGTTTGACCCTAAACACGTCAGCCTAGGATTTTAACACATTCTTCAGTTCTTCTTTTGCATTTTTCAGCACCTCAACCTCATTCTTCAAAGCTTGTATGTGCTTCTGCTCCTGAAGCTCACTGCTCCTTCTCTCATATCTCTCAAACATCATAGTGCTACTGCAGTCATCATACATTGACCACAACTTGCTTAGTGCATTATTGAGAGTGTCAGGCCACTCTTTATCTATCCAATACTGGAAACCAAAGTTGATTGCTTGCTGCAAATTAAACATAGCATGGGTATAAGCATTGTACATTGACATAATTCATTTCTTTATGTCTGTCAGTTCCAACATTTCATTCTTTTATCAGTAAGTACCAACATTTCATTCAAATGTGAGCTAAACTAATTCAATTGCTTAAGCTTGAGTTGTTAGCATAAAGCTTTAGTTTTCAATGGTTTAAGCTACATGAGTAAACTAAACTATGTCAGTGGTTTAAGCTACATAAGTAAACTAAACTAAAGCATGCTTAATCTTGAGTAAACTAAACTATGTTAGTGGCAGTAACTAAACTATGTCAGTGGTTTAACCTTGAGTAAACTAAGCTACATAAGTTCAAAAATATGCATATGCGCAGTAACTAAACTATGTCAGTGGTTTAAGCTTGAGTAAACTATGTCAGTAACTAAACTGTGTCAGTGGTTTAAGCTTGAGTAAACTATGCCAGTGGCAGTAACCAAAAATTAAGATTGACGGTAACAGATTGAGAATGCTCAACAAGGATGGAGTAAATAACTTACATTTTCAATCTGGCACATATAGAATCTCTTTCGTGTGTCCGTCCCATCAAAGACTACGCATTTGCGCGGCTCGAGCTTGTGCATGTCACAGCGCTCGGCTCCCATGGCTATCCCGCAAAATTTCGGGTCATCAATCACATTAGGAGCATAGTCCAGGCACGTGAGGTCCTAATCAAAGAAGAAATCAACTTTAATCGACCTAATTTGATGACAAATCAACAAATCCCAATTTCAGACGAACCCTAATTTGAAAATGGGGGAGGGAGATGGACTGTAGCTTACCCCTAGGTAGGAGTTGCTCGACTCAGAACCGTCGTGGCAGCTAGGCATGGTGACGGCTGCGCTCGACTGGGACGACAGCGGCAATGGCGGGGCGGTCGGCGGTGGCGCTCTGTCGCAGAAGCATGGGCGAGCGAGGAAGAAGATGGTCGGGAGGAAAGACCTAGCGCGTTAGGACAGCGCCAAGTAGTGGGCCCCACTCCTGCCGTGAACGGGCGTTAACGGCCGTGCCGCTCGCCATCCAGACCTGCCACATCATCGATTATGGTGGCCATCTCTGTCAGATATGGTGTCAATTCGCATTTAACGTGCGGTTAGTGCTATTTGAGAAAGCGGGCGCCAAATATGGTAGATTTTTGCTGCGAAAACGTAAACTGATAGATTAAAATTTAGCTTAAAAATTGGTAGTTCTACGCTATTAACTCATAGCAAGACAGAGAGGGCTACATGTGGATTCGTATCGCACTAGTTCGTCTACCAACAGGATCACTTTGCCTCGGGTGCATATATGTTTGAAAAAATATTTTAAATTGTCTAAAAAAATAAAGAAAAGATATCCGCATCCACATTTGGATAGTCTATGTTGACGCACAAGTTTTCGGGAAAAAAAAAGAAACGTTTCTATCTTGTCCCCGTAAAAATAATAAATTCGGATACTCTAATAACATTATTATTCTTGGAGATTTTTTTATTGTTTTTACACAAGCCATGTGAAGTATTTCTTTCTCCCGAAACCTCGTGCACGAAAACAAAATGTCTAAATATACACGCGGATCTTTTCTAAAAAAAAACGATATTTTGAAATTTATTTTTATGCATTTTCATAATATATTCGTTTGCACCCGCGAGCCAAAACACACCTCCCACTTCAATTGTATTAATTCACAAAAACTTCTAGATTAAGTTTGTTTACAATGCAAGTCACTAGAACACCAAGCTAGGTTTTACAAAGTTTATTATTGCGGCCCTCTTTAGTTAGCCGATGTGCCGCATTATTTGATGTTCTCCGCATTGCTCTCACCGAGAAGTCGTCAAATTCTCTAAGAAGGGATTGTATTTCGCTAATCAGCTAACCGTATAGAGACCAGTTCAAGTCCTCCTTTATCAACTTCGCCACTATCCTCACATTGTCTGTCTCCGGCGTTATCCTCTACCTCCTTTGAGAGAAATAAAGCTTGACGACACGTAACAAGCTCTAGCCTTCAACATCCAAGACGCATGGAAAAAAATATCTTGCTCCCACCATGAACCTTCCATCATGATTACGTATAACCACACCACCACCACTCAGACTGGACATGGACGACTCAACGTTATCTCCATGATAAGCCCCTCTCTGTTTTGTATGGCAAAATCACCACTTCTAAGAAGAGTAACCACAACGTTATGCTGCAGCCAAGCAAACATGCTGAATTTTCATCCTCCCAGCCTTCAACATAACATGCTACCATCCAAACGATGTGTGAAAAATGAGTTTATAATAAAATGTGGGCAACCAAACGATGTACATATGTCAGCTCTAGACTTGGCACGGTCGATCACATGAAGATACCAAAATGCACGCGGGCAACCAAACGGGTATGTAATGTCCTGTCCACCCAGATGGTCAACGTTGTGCTGCTGGGTAAAGTGGAGTGACAGTTGGAACACCGATTATGTGACTTTGCAGGACACTAAGTAATGGGGCACACTGTTGGTTGGGTCCACATGTTAGTTACTCAAAGTCACCCATAGTCCCCATTCCCAAGCCAGATAATCTCAGTCGCAGGACGTTATTGTTGGTTGTACTTCTTCAGACTAGACATGAACGACTCATGAGAGTGTAGAGATTCTAGCATGTACGGGATATACCGTGCATACCCCACCTTCTCTCACCTACCACTTTTTTTAGAAAAGTGCTTTTCTCTCTCTCTCCCTTTTCTCACTTTAGTGAATCCAAGTCTTAATTTGGTAGTTTCGTAGATTTTAAACCACAAGCTCAATTTTAAAATTGTTTCAATATTTCGGTTCTAACAAAAATAGCTTCAAAACAATACCAATATTGGATATAGTTTAACAATGTTTAAATCTAAAACGTAGTGAAACTTTGAAAAACATCATGAAACCTAGCAAAATCCATTTTGAAATGATTTTTTCACCGTGTTTTAAATTTGGTTCATCATAGTGGAAAAAATAATTGACAATTTGACTTAAAGTTCAAACCATAATATATATTTATGAAAAATAAAATGAACAAGTTTCATTGGATTTCAATTGCAATGATAACGTTTCATTGTGTTTCAGATTTCAGGTATTACATTTTGTTAAATTTAATCTTGTTTTAAATATTTAATCAAAAGAAATATAAAGATTCAAATAGAATATTATTTTGATAATTATTCCAACTTATATGACATTTTCAAATCTAGAATTAAAAACTAAATACATGAAAGAGAGAATTATGAGTGGGTCGTGCATTGTACCACTTGCAAGCAGAAGATTCTATACAAACCAAATCTCAAAGCACCTAAGTAGAAATGGAGGGCTCTAACATGCATGATAGGTCAGGGGCATGTTGGGTAGGCGACCCTTTGTTTGGGACGCGGTGACCATGGCAAACAGTAGCGTCGTAGAGTGGGTTTGTCACGGTGTCAGTTTTTTTTCATCCTAGATGTATTGGTTCTAGCAGTAAATCATAGGTTTGTGATAGCATGAGTCTTTTTTAAAGGAACCATGAGATTTATTAATTAGGAGATAGATTTTTACAATCATTTGCAACTAACATTGTCACACAGGTGTGCTCCTGTAGGAATGCAGGTCCCTTAGGTGTCGACGGCGTCGAAGCATATGAGGATTCGCTCTGTCTCCTCTTGCAGGAGTTGCCATCGCTATGCTCGAGGGCTTCTTCCTCCAGAGGCGACTGAGCGGCAGGGACGGTCGATTCCGACTCGTCCACATCCCCGCCTTCAAGAGCTTTCGTATACTTCTCAAGAAGGGGATGCATCATGTACTCCACCTTTAGATTCAGCAAAACAGAAGGAAATCGTGTCAGACTCACACATAATGAAGATTGACAATGAAAAAGACGCATTACATGCAAATAAAGAACTCACCTGAGGAACCTCCCTGAAAGCGCTGAAGGGCTCAGTCGATGTTTCCACCGGCATAGCCTCATCAGCTTTGAAGCACAGCAAAGGCCTAAGGGCCATGTCGAGGTCCGATGAGGTGAGCTCCTCGGATTACACCCTCGTCGGGTCGTTGATGCTAGCATACAAGAACATAGGATATGCCCTGGCCTGGAGGATTTGTACCCGACGCTTGAGGAAGGTGCATATGATGTTGATGCAGGTCACCTCTTGGCCACACGGCAGCTATAGGGCCTCCACGCGCTTGTATAGCGCCTCAACAACCTCGGTTTCACCCAAGGGAATGTCGTTTGACCATGAACGCTTCCTGGAGATCACCGCGCTTGCCTCGTATGGAGTCAGGCCATACAACTGGTTGTTCATCTTCTCATCACGGATGTACAACCATTTGGTCCTCTATCCTTGCGCAGATTCACCAAGGTTGAAGGAGAAGTACTGTTGATTGGGGTGGATATATATTCCACACCCGCCCAGCTGATAGACTGCGCCGCCAAAGCCGGACTGCCTCTTCAAGGCATAGAGCTTCTTGAAGAGGCCGAAGTGCGGCTCGATTCTGAGCCAGCACTCGCAGAGAGTGCTGAAGTAGGCGATATGGAGGATGGAGTTGGACGTCAACTGATGTAGTTGAAGCCCATAAAGGAAGATAAGCCCACAAACGAAATTATGGGCAGGAAGAGACAAGCCCCAAAGGACAAAAGCGAGGAACATAACCCGAAAACTAGCATGTGAGTCAGGGGTTACCTCTGCACCAGGAATATTGACATCTCCCCTCATCCTAGGAGATCAGGTGAGCCTCGCGCAGATGGCACAAATCCACCGGCCGAATCGTCTACTATCGCCAGCTACCATTGGTGACATGGCCTGCGGCGGTTTTCTAGGCGGCGGCGGCGGCGCTCGTCCCGACTCTGGTTGATTTCTTCGACTTGCCCATCTTTGTGCGATGCGCTTTGCGTTGCACTCAGATGAGGGAAGAAGGAAAAATGCTAAAGCTTTCCGGCGCAAGGAGGAGTAATAGGCTCACGAGGTGGCAAGAGCAGAGAAAACAAGAAAACGAAAAGAAACGATGAAGACAAAGGGGAAAATTACCTGGGATCCTGGCAGTATAAAATGCTGAAGACAATGATGCAGAGTCGTTGATCTACAGAACCTCACACGTGTCACGCATCCCAGTATACACGTGGCGGCTATCGTCTGAACCGTCGCGAGCACGCCTTCCACTACGCGTGAAAATCGAAGAGATGCAGTTAAAATCGCATAAAACTACGCGTGACTAGTCAAATCCTAGTCAGAAATTGGTACCCATGACCGTCTAGTCCCATCAACACAGTTGCAATAGACGTTTAAGCTTACCAATCATCAGCATTGATGTCATCAATCGCAAAAGCAGAGGTAATACAACGGCTCCAAACGTTCGAGTAAAGACAAAGTACTTACTCGAGTCTTTGACTCGACCAAATACTCGGGGGATAGTCCTATCAAGACTGCTGGTCGCGCACCTGAATAATTGGTCAGGTCCCTGGGGCATTCGAAGATAACTTGAAAAAGCTTTTTAGCTTCACTTTATGCCTCGACTCCTTCTTCGAGTCCATGACTTGATTACGGACTCGAGGGCTATTCCCACATGGAGCGCCAGTTAATTTAGGTCATCAAAGGCATTCGCGTGATTAACGTTTCTGCTCGGTTCTACGACTCGAACAGACACTCAAGGCTACTCCTATAGAGAGCGTTGGTCGTGTACCCTATGAATTAATTGATTATGATCCGTCGGATCCTTTACAACTACTATGAATAAAAACTAACAAAATTGGCGACTCCGACCAAAATTTATACTAAGAGATATAACGACGTCTTGGTCACACAAAATGTCTCAGCGACGATAAACCTTCGGATGTTGCATCCGCGATGCAAATACAAGACCTACAGACACAATGTGATGGCTGGTAACACATCCCAATGCTCTCTGCCGGTAATATTCCGTGTTAATAGGCACGATGAAAATACCGACGGACACGTTGGGTACATAACTTGTAACACTGGTATTTGACTCCTGTAAGAACTCCGCGGCCAGAGTCGAATTACACCAGCGATTTTCCGAATTCGAGTCTAGGACTCGAGGGTTGTGCCAAGTTACGTAGCACTCCGCTCTTATCTTTTTTACCTAAATGCATCAAAACATGAGCCACACTATTCCTCACGCGATCCACGATATGGACACTAATAAACTGATAAAGATTTAAAATCTCCCGTCCTTCAGCGTAGAGACTTTTGCAGGATGATCTATCAATTTCTTTGCTCTTCAAAGACTGCACCGCTCGAAGACAATCAGACTCCTGAGTCCGCTTCCAGGATTATCAGATGTTTCAGCCTCCTAAGCAATGCCAATACCTCCGCACTCAGGACACCATGGCCGGTACTTCCACTCAGATAAAACTATACGCCCAGCCTGGTCCCTAATCACAACGCCAATTCCAGATTTCTTACTTGCAGCATCCCAGCCAGCATCTACCTTAGCTTTAAGACCTCCTTCGGCAGGTGCTGTCCATCGGGATGGAGTTGATGAACCCTCTTAAAACGGCGGCGACGATCATCTGTAACCTTCATCTCTCTATCTTGCCCCGGAACACTCTTAACGAGATAGGTAAACTACTCTGAGTGGTTCCACTTTTACGATGAGAGGCACCATGGGAGTGACCAGTTTGCACTAGAAATTAGGGCTCAAAGCAGGGAAACTAAGCTATGTGTCAATCAACGGTTGTCCAGGTGATCTTCACTGAAACCATGGTGGATTCGTCCAGATTCACAACTTTATCCACCATTCCATGATACCAGGAACCGAAGCTGTCCTCCCACACACTAGACAACACATTATGAGAAACTTCTCCATCATCTTTTGGCGTCCCTTCGATACGAAGATCAAGGTGACTGCGTAGCTCCACCGCCACAACTGAACTCATTCTGCGACCAGCTTCCACGCTTCCTCGGTAGAGACGAATCACGTCGCTGAAACCACTGGTCTTGGCATAGAGATTCAGATTAAAGCCACGAGAAGGGGCACGGAGTATCTCGACATCGACGAATGCTTGTACCGTGTTCATCACCACCATGCAGGAACTTCACATCCAGTGCACACTTCTCCCCGTAAATTCGTCGATTCTGAATGAATGATTTTGTTTCCATGATTTTGCTGAATTCAGCGCATCCTTCTATCAGAAGTTCGTCTTTGGGCCCATTTTCAGGTGGGACTTCGGTACGTACACAAAGCTTGAATTCGAACAACACATGGCTTATCATGCAAATACCTCGAGCAGGGCTACCCAGTGATAAACATGACATACCCTACAATAGGGATAAAATATCAGTAGAATAGAAGTACTGATCAACGTAGATCGCCTACCATCACATGTGTATGATAAAATTAAGTAGACTGTTAACTTAAGAATTAACAAGTTATTATGTAACTCCGTACGGTACCGTTAGATTGTGTATTATTTATGTGCTGCAGCATGGCTTGAGAACAATATGTCAAAACATATGGAACAAATCCTGCTTATAGAGCTTTGATATGATGCTGCAGTCTCATGCATATGTTTTTCCAGAACAATAAAAGAAGCATAGATGTAGCAACTTGCAAGTTTGCAAAAAAAAAACCCGTCTTTGGCTTCACAGTTACAGCTTCATAATTTTCAAACTCCCGCCTGTAAACATAATTGCGCAAAGGTTCGATTTGATCCCTTGTCGCGAAAAACCCAAATATTTTGGCAGATCCAGGTTGGACATGGCGATAACCAGCTATCTTCAGATCAATAAACTGCAGCAAGTCCATGGAAAGGCAACGGCATTCATTTGAACAATCGATGGTCCCAGGCAGCGGCATTCATTTGAACAATCGATGGTCCCAACATTGTTGACACTGACTGCAAAATTGACAAACAAAGCATCAGGTGTATCCAAAGATTTGCAGTCAGTAATACATGTGAGAAACAAAAGGCTGGTTCCATCAAAAGATACTACCAAATGCTAACGGTTCAGTTTAATACCACAAAATGTTGTGCTGGTATGAAAGGAAAGCAGTATGTCCACCTTCGTTGAGTATTTTTATTTGTTGCACTAAAAGATTTATAGGGCGGAAGATAAATTGTTATGAGTTAACCCATGGAAATTCTTTTCAAGGTTAAGCCTAACCATGTTGCTACTAAGAAAGAAAAACAGTATGTCCCATGGTTAAGCATAACCATGTTTATCTTGTTCTTTTGTTTGAGCACCATGAGACCTGACACTGATTTGGCCAAGTCGCACACCATATTAGCCCGACACGACAGCCTTCACCACTATAGGTCATGCATATTTGACATAATTGTCCCTGGCAGCTGTAGGCAAGAGCTCCTCCCAATCACTTCGCCGCATGATGGTTGCAATTCAAAATTAGGACAAGACATTTCATTTTTACAGTGTTCAGGAACTGGTTCATCACAAAGGATTGAGAAAAGAAGAGCCAAGTATAGAAAGAACTGTCTGAGCAGTGGAAGGATCGGGAAAATAGTTTGGATTTGGCGGAGGGGAACTGCTCCTTCGCTTGATGGGGAAGGTCATGGCAATCCAAATAAGGCATAATCAGACACTCGATATCATGTTAAGCTACCTGGCAGGAGTGGGATAACTTAATGGCAGAAGATGTTAATGGTGTATATTACCTGGCAGGAGTAAGACAAGTCGAATAAAATCTTTGTATCGACGGAAGGAATCATGATGGACAAAGTGGAACACAGCTTTAGCGACCATGAAATAATACAGACTAAAGGCGGAAATAGATTTTAGAGCCCCCCAAACTCATCACACATAGACAGAACACAAATGTAGACCAAATGGAAGATAATTTAGGCCTCCACAGCAAATCGAGGCTAGAAGAGGAACAAAACTTTGAAATATATGGATCAAACTAAATGTTATGAGAATTGATTGGCTATTTACATTATTCATTTGGAAAGTTTTTATAGCATATAGACTAATACGGAAAAAATTGTAGTGTGCCCACCCTCAATTTTTTTCCTGCGTCCGCCACTGGATACATGTGGGATCGAAACTAAGCAAGCACCCCAACAGAGGCATCGAATCAACTACGGAGGAAGTAGTAGTGATTTACCTTGGCTTTCGTCCTCCTCTTCGTCATCGGTAACCGCCCACGGGTTGTCGTTCTCCTCGCTGGTGGGCGAGTCCTCGCCGTCGCTCGGTGAAGTTGAGAGGGAAGGCGGCCTCTTCTTCCTATGGCCGGGACCAAGGGATGGTGTCGATTCATCTCCGCCTCCGTCGACCTCCATGGCGTCGCCTCCTAGAGGAGGACTGGAGGATGAAAGCAAAGGCACTAGTTTGGCTGGTGGGTCTGAGAGAAATTTGCGCGGTTTATTGTTTTAGCAAGACGACGGGGCGAGGGTTACGCGTTGATTCGCTACCACACTAGTTCATCTACCGAATCACACTCATAAAAAGCGGAATTTTTCAACGTTCTCTATAATGACATTATTATTTCAAGACATGCACAAAGTCTCTCGGGTGCTCTAAGGGTAGGGTGTGTGCATGCGTGCGTGTGTGCGTCATAGATGGGAGTGTTTCTACATGTCTAGGTTTGTACTAGGTTTTACAGAAAAAATAACCTTAACTTTTTAGATAAAAATCACCTTAGTTAATAGCATTGTTAGATTACATACTAGCTAAATACTTGTGATGACCCAACATACCACTGTATGATATAGTGCACTATAGTCATTGATATAGCACCAATAAAATATTGTTTTATTAGTATTATATCCTTCAGAGTGTTATAACATAAACATAAACATAGCAAGTCAAAGACACAACTATAAGTTACAACTCGACTCTTTACAAAATATCTAGAGAACACACTAGGTTATAGAGAGAGAAAACAACTTACAAAAAAGAACCAGAAATAACAACTCATAACTATCTTACTAATAAGACTAGTATCTAAACTATCTGCCTTATAATTGCTGTTATTGCAATGCTCTACATAAGTATGTTCTATGGCTAGATATTATACTTTTAAGTAATCATCAACTTCTGTCTCCACTTCAGCTGATATATATGCTTTCTTTATTGATTTTATTAAAGAGTTTGAGCTTTTGATGATGATTCCTTTAAGCGTCTGTTGGTATTGACGATGTCTTCATCGGCTTTAGAGTCTAGCAAGAGTTAAGAATGTATGGTTAAGTACGAGCATACTCAGCAAATTTACTAAAAATAGGTGTTGTATACACTATCTACAGCCACAAACCATAGGTCGTAGGTTATGCAGGTTTTTATAAATATTTCTTTAAAGGTCACTTTTATTCTGAAAAGCTATTTCCGTCAGCCATTACAGGTTTATCAGAACTTCATCGAGCTTCTTTCTGCCGCATTCGTACCTCCTTTTCGGAACAGGGAGTAACATGTCACATTTTTTGCACTTTGTAGAGGTGTGTCACTTTTCTCATAAGAGATCTTAAACTTTCTTGAACAGCTAGGAGTATGTCCTCATTCAAAGTTCCATGGTTTGAGGCCTAACGTAAGATTCAAGCCAGTCACTGCCCTTCTCTATGACCCTACATATAAACACGACTACCAAGCAGAACTACCTCTATTAACCCTCATACAGGCAAATATAACTTTGGTAGACCCCTTGAGGACTCTTGTGAGCAGATCATGTCCCTGGTCGCCCCATCAATATGAGGACCTACCTACGATCGTCTCTCACAAATAGTCTAGATACCAATATCGAGGGGAACTAAGGGGTCCCACCCATATCCTGGGCCTCGAAAGGTACACCAACGCCACGAGATGGTCATCCGTCCATGCGAAAGGAAGAATATATAGCTGACTTCTCCATTTCATTTCAAATCTCATAGTTAACGCGTATTATACGATACAAGAATTACCAGATACATTGGTTGTTTAAGTCCTAGGTGTTATGTTTCTTTACCACCGTAACTAGTAAGTTATTACCATTTAGTAAAATAACCCATAATCATGTAATTATGAAAATAGAGTTTTCTGATCTTTTTGAAATGCAGGCGATGACAACATTAGATTTGTAAATACTTGATAGAAAATAACCAAAGGACATGAGCAAGTGTGAACTTGCCTTTTATGATTGCAAGATCCAGCATCTCAAAATAGCATCATTGGTCTGGTAAGGGCTAATGTTTAAAGAAGCAAGATGATATTATGCACAAGTAATGTAATGCACTTCTGTAAATTCGAATCCCCGAAATAAATGTCGATGATATAGTGTTTTGGAGACTGGGGATGATTTCTTTAGAATGTATTGCCCTTTTAGATAAGTTTTACACTTGTGTGTGTTATAGGCTTGTGAGAGTGTGTGGAACAACATGTAAGTACAATAAGTAGCATATAATAATAAAACGCTCAAGTGTGGAATGGTATCCAAAGATTTCTTATATAAAGATTGTTAACCAATTAAAGCCTTTATGAAAATGCTTAAGTCTTGATTTTTAATGTATCTTAAAAGAATAACATTTGAAGAAAAGGTTACTTATCTAAGTAAATACATTTAAACTTAAGTTAACACTTTTAGGGTTTCTTACTAACTATAATTACCAAGGAAGAAAGCATTACTACATTTGAATAATTACCACACTTATAGTGGAGACTTATATGTCTTGAATATGAAAGGACATTATATGTTTTTCATTTCATAATGCTTCATAAAGGTGGAATACAAGTACTATTACTTTAGTTGAATAGTGTTTTCTTAACATTATAAGTGAATGGAATCATTTATCTAATTAGGAATTAGTGGTTATATTTTATAAACATGGAAATGGTATTATTTCGATTACTTAGGAGTTATGTTTAGATTTTAGGTAAATTTATACTTATAAAAAGAAATGATAGTGAAAATGTTTAATAAGTCAAAAAAAACTTTTGATGATATTATAAATGAATAAAATCCTTTTAGAAAGTAATATACAACTATTTTGGGAATGATGTTCTTAGAAAATGTATTCAAGGATAATTTGAGGTTAATATTACAATTATATCTTATATGGATAATTTTAGGAAAAAAATCATTTCAGAGGTTCGACGGTTTGAACCCTCAAGTCGAAATCTCAGTCATTCGCACCCTGAACTATATGATCTCGGTCAAAATCAAACCTTGGATCTGTTTGGCAGACCGAGAAAGCTACAATCCCGGCCAAGATTACCAGGTACTCCAACTGACACGTGGACCCCACTAGTAAGAACCTTCTTCCTTGATTCTCCTATTCTCTCCATGCCAACCGATACCTTCCTTCTCCCTATGCATCTGGTGTGTGTGGCGGAAGCAAGTCTAACACGTGTGGGTTCCCCAACCGTGTGTTCGACGGCCACGCGCTCTCTATGCATCTGCCTAGGTTCCTTAGCCGTGTGCTCGACGGCCACGCGCTGGACGGCCCTCTCTGATGACAGTGTAATCGTGCTAGTAACCTAGTGCACGGTTACGCGCGCATGATAGGCGCAAACGATACGTGGCGCGGCGCCGCCGCAACGGCTTGAAAAGGGCCGCAAGGGCGCAGGGTGGTATCCCGTGGCACGGGTCATGCGCGGTGCCGCGGCCAACTTAGCTTGTCGGGGAAGGGGCATTATTGCTCGGCTCGCATGCAAATGGCACGGCAAGCGGCAGGCATGGCGGCTGGCACATAGCGCAGGACGCGCATACAGTAGGCGCTGGTGCAGACATACGCGGATGAAACGTGCAGCTCGACGGCCGGCACATGGGCGTAGAACGAGCTTGACCAATTTGTACTACTCCCTCCGTCCCAAAATACATGTCTCAGATTTGTCAAAATTTGAAAAATCTAGACACTATTTAGTATATAGGTTCATTCAAATTTTGACAAATCTAAGACATCTATTTTGGGACGAAGGGAGTAGTTTGGCTTGGCCATTGTATTTGTACGTGAGCGTCGTGACACATCTGCTAGTCTCCTGCGTGCCTGCAGGGCCGGCTCTGGGTTTTCAAAGGCGCCATGGCGAACTCAATCAATGGGTCCAACAGACAAAAAAGTGGATTCCATACATGAATCGATGAAATTATTGTAAAGCCATAAACACTGATAATTTTTCATTAGCATACAACAACTGGTAAATTTCTGTACCTATGTTCTAGATAGGATATTATAGAAGCTACAAAGCACAAAAAAGAGAGAGAGAGAAATAGCCAACATCCGGTGATCATGTTGAAGAAGGAGGCTTCCGTGAATTTCTAGGCATGGAAACATGTTTAAAAAAAAGGAGAGTGGGCACCTTAACATTGTAGAAATTAGCAAAACTGAAAGCCTTCAAAACCAGGCTATCTGAATGAACATCTTCTCCACGGACAAACCACGAAGAGAGAACCGACGATCCAAATGAAAGGAATCAGTTGCAAGTGTTGTAAAAAAAGATAAACCAGTCACCAGATTAAGTAGGTTCAAAATTTAGATCATGAAAGAAATTAGGGCCCAGTTCTTTTGGTGGCTTCTTCCATAAGCTGTCGTACCTCAACTTTCTGGGGAAAGCCGGTTTAAAAATTTTGCGAGACTTCCAAATTATAGCCTTAACTATTTTAGAAGCCTCACAATTATTTTAGACTGACTTTCTTAGAAAGCTGGGACAAACGGCTTTTCTCGGAGAAACAAAAAAAAACTGGGCCTAAATCTGGCCGGATCTAGTAGAGTTTCTGATCCGTTGCCTGTTGATCTCACTCTCGCAAATTTCTTGTCGTAGGCTATGGCAGCAGCCGTTCCGTTCCCCCGTCTCCCACTCAGCGACACTCCATGCATCGGTACACGATACCGTGATCAGGGCGTGGTGAGGCGATTCCATCTAGAGAGAACGAACTGTCCAGAACTCTTGTGCAGATTTATAGAGAAAACTAAACGTCGGGGCCTCGTGGTACGATCAACAGCAGCAAACAGGACACCAAGTTTTTTTTTGCGTGGAACAGGGCACCAAGCTTGCTTGTGCCGTATATAGATGGTCTTTTTTCTACTCTTTCCTCTACGTACGTGCATACCAGATATGGGCCCTAAGTTTGGCTGGCCCCAGGCTGTCGCCCCTCTTGTCCTGGGCCAGAGCCGGACCTGTGTGCATGCGTGCCTGCTAAGTTTGTTAATAGCAGATCGTGTTAACTTGCATGTAGTGTGTGCGTGGCTTGGTACCCAAGTCCAGCGAGAGACTTCTCTCTCTCAAAAAAAAGTCCAGCGAGAGACAACACGGAGAGTTTACGGACCTATAACTCGACTAGACAATTATCTAGTGACTAGCAGAAATGTTCGTGTCGTTGCATCGGAAAGACTAATCCACTTAAGATTATTTCTATCTTGTCTCATGACATCGGTCTTGAGTTTGATATTTTTCTTATCTTGGACGAATCTATTCATGCCGATTACAAAGATATGTCGCAACTTAAAAATTATTTTCAGTACCTATATTGACATGATTTGTAAATATTCAGAAATATCATATTTCAAATAATATCATAACACTCATACCGATTTTACATACATATTCACTTGTTTGACACTTGGATGGATGTGCACATCTACCAGTGCGCGAAGAAGAGTATGAAGGCTGTCAAGAACCTGCGTGGTATGTATAGTGTGTACACTGCAGGGGTGGATCATCATTCATATTTTGCCAAAAGCCTATTTTATTTTTTAATTTCAAATAAAAACCCGGTCTTTTTTGATATTTTATTTATTTAAAAACTATTAACAAAAAGCCTTTTAAACATAAAAATAAATATTTTGAGGGCGTCGCGACACAATAACGTTCACACGAACGGCCTTGCCTCCTCCTCAAAAATCATGTCTCGCGCCCTCCTGTCTCCCCGATGGATTTTGTTGACCTCTTCCTCGTCGCCGCCCTCTGCATGCGCCGCGCCACCCGCCCTTCTTCCTCGTGCCGGCATCAAGCTCCTCGTCGCCACAACCCCGTCGTCTCGAGGCGACCATTGTTGTTCCGTTCGCACATTTAGTTCTTGTTGCCCGTGCACCCTCGTCCTCGTCGCCACAACCCCGTCGACCCTTGCTCTTCTCGAGGCAACCATTGTTGTTCCGTTTGCACATTTAGTTCTTGTTGCTTGGCTTGTTGGCAGCCGACCTGAGAAGGTATTTAAACTGGTGAAAATTATTGTAAGGGAGCAGTGTGGGACTATTATTAATTAATACGCGGTACACTGTCTTAGACGATCGCTTCAGGATTGGGCCAACAAAGGCCGCTTCAGGATTGGGCCACAAAGTGCAGCGAGACGGCTACGCGTGTAGTTAAAAAACCGTTCGATTTGGTACTTACTGGTGTCAATGATGGGTTATTTTCGTCTAACGAAGGGGCAAAATGGTCCAAAAAAAGTGTTGGACCGGAAGAAACTCTTCGTTCTTTATTATTAAGTATAGATTTTGTTATAAAAATTTGCCTATACGGCATCGATCAACTTGGTTAAACCGGTTCAGGGTTTAAATTAGAGTGGGATTCAATAGTTTAGGGTATAAACGACCGGGAATTTGACGATTGGAGTTCAAAGCGCTAGACCTCTACAAGTTCAGGGTTTGAAATAGGCTTTTTTCATAATTTGAAAGACATAACAAAAATTTATATAATCTTAGATGAGTTAAAAACAAAGGAAAATAGTTTAAAATAAGGTTTATTAAATCTTCACATTTTATTTTAATTCAAAAGTGAAATATTATATTTTTATGTGTGTATTTTATTTTTGTGATCAATTTGGTATATTATATGTATTTTTCTAATTTTTAAATAATAAATTATTATTTTTAAGCTTTATTACTTTATGTAATGTATAAAAAATAGTAAAACATTTTAATAATTACTCAACAATATATTATACTCCCTCCGTCCCAAAATAGATGTCTCAGATTTGTCAAAATTTGAATGAATCTAGACATTATTTAGCATATAGATTCATTTAAATTTTAAAAAACTTAAGACATCTATTTTGGGACGGAGGGAGTAATAGATTTGAGTTGTATATTTTATTTTTCTAATTTTTTCAATATATTATTTGTATTTTTTATTATGAAATGAATAAGTTATGGTTTTTCCTAATTTTACTCCACTTTTAAATTATTTGGTAATATTATATAAAAAATATTGGAACATATTAGTGATTTTTTAATAGACTGAATACATTTCTGAAAATGTTTAAACATCTTACAACCGGACCCCACATGTCATATATTTCTAATTTACTGAATTGACTTACATAAAAGAAATGCTAAAGGAATTATGACACAGGCATGACTTCATGATGACGTTAGCCATGGGCAATCCTTGCATATCCTCGATCGATCGGTCTGCGGATTGCAGGCGCGCGGGGATGCAAGGCCTGGCTCACTCGAAAGAGGAGATCAAGGCGAGCTTGCTAGTGGCAGCGACGCCTAGAAGTGGTCATCGGAGAAGGATCACGGCGACGGATTGCGGCGGCGATGGCGCAGGTGCATGTCGGCATCATGAATTTTGGAAGCAATCGAAGAAAGGGGAAGCACCAGGAGGATCAGGAGCTCACCACGAGCATGATGGAGGGGGCGAGGAGGCGAGGCGAGCTCGGACAACGGAGTATCAACGACAGCGACTGCAGCGGCCGCGAAGGAGTCGAACTCGATTCCGGCGAGGTGACTAGTCCCCGGTTCGTGTGAATCGGTGAGGCGGTTCCCCTGGACAACTCAACTAGGCGCGGTGAGGTCGATAACGGCGAGCTCCGGCGAGGCCTAGGGTTAGGGTTTCAGCTTCCTACTGCAGGGAGTGTAACATCCCAAAAATATCAAACTTAGATCATCAAAGCACTAATCCTCAAGTTTAGGGTTAACAAAAACTTTTCTAAATCAATTCATTAATGCATGTATATGTGTATGCATGGATTTTGAATTTCTTTTAAAACCACCTTGTTTGTGTGATTCATTGCTTGTAAAATGTTTCTTAGGTGAAATAAACATCATCTAAAACATTCCCCACACTTTTCATAAAGACAAGTAAATCAAAACAAATATATTAAGTGAATGGTCATTCTGACCAATTTAACTCCCATGCCTACTTTGGCTGTCTCAAACTTTCAAAACCTAACAGAAACTTTTTTGGATCTTTGCACCCCTTGAATGTACTCATAACAAAGTATCAAGGCCCACTTTGTGATCATCCAGAAACTTTTAAATGCATAGTTTAAATGACAATTCAAAATTGAATCTTCTTCATATGGGAAGATCCCACTTTTTCAAAACCCACTCAAACAAACTCAACTTTCAAACCCCAAGCATCTGCAGACTCACCAGAACCAATCTAGCAAACCCACCAAAAATCATTTCAAAATTCAAAACTTGATTTCATGCGGCCATTTCATCAAACAGGTTGCAGACACAAATCAAACAAACCCACAAACACTATAGTGTGCAGTGTTTTGAGCCTAACTTGTTCCCTAGTTAGCTCTCACACAATCCAGTAGATCATCTAGAAAGGTTAGACCAACACTAGCACCCCTGTGAGCTTGCCATTGCCATTAATGGTGAACAGCCGAGCACCCCCATGTCACCCCAATGTGGACAGCAAGCTAGGAGCAGCAGCAAAGCATGTCGGGAGGCAGCCACCGCCGTCCACCGCCACTGTCCCGGCCGCGGCGTTGCCCTCGACCACGCGCACAAGACACGCCTGCACGCCGACCATGCGGCGTGCGCCCAGCGCCACCCGCGACCAGCGTCCACAGACCGCGCGCCGCCCTCACCGCGCGCACACACGATCACCACCGACCCAGGAGACCGCCAGACATCCCCGTTTGCCGCCCCGCGCCATACAACCACCGCCCGTCGTCGAAGACGCCGCCAGCAGAGCACCGCCTGTTCAGACCAAACCACACCGCCCCATGCCTCGCGATCATGTCGTTGAGCATCGCCAGAGACACAGACCGCCCTGCCACTTGCCCATGCCATTAGCTGCACGTAACCTTCGACAGGCTCACTGCGCCTGACGGTCCCTCGCTCGACTATAAATAGAGGCCACCCCGCACGATTTCTTCACACCATCTCACTCCACTCTCTCACCGATCGTGCACACCATTCTCGAGCAAGGCGAGCACCACCTCGCCGAATTTCACTGAGCCCGCCACGCCGGAGAAGAAGGGAGCAGCGATTGAGCCGCCTGTGAGAAGCCACCGGTACCAGGAGGTTTGCCGTCGTCGACTGCTCGCCCCTCACGACCCTCGCCCGTACTGCGGTGAGCCCCCAACACCCCTCACTGGCCGCGCTAGGTTTCGTTCTCGCCGGAGCTGTCTCGCGTCGACGATGACCCTCAGTCATTGGATTAGAACTAGATCGAACGACCACGTTGCCCCATACCGCTTCGCCCAGCCCCGTGACACTGACGAGTGGGGACACCCAATTAAGCAGCCTGCGGGAGAACTGCGCTTAGCAGGCCGGCCCGTTAGAATTTCCCGCGCAGCCCAGCAATTCAAATTAAACCTTTTCTTTTTAAATTCAAACACACTTCTGTACCCAACTTCAAAAATCAACCCAGATCGATTCAGTGCACCAAATTGGATGAAACCAATTTTGTTGGAAAGGTCTGTGAATGCTTAATCCAAGCCCGTTGGATTCAAGTCATTTGGATCTGTAGATCACCCATAGCAAAAATAACAAGGCAGAAGCTTTTCTGCATTCAAACATTTTTCAAATTTAAACCACAATAGCTTTTGAGTTGATTCCAACTCTCAAAAATCACATTCAACCATACCTTTCAAAATATATAAAAATATATATAGGTTTACTTGCAGAAATATTGTTCAAGCAATAAAAGAATGCTTCATAAGCATTTCTAGCCACTTTAATTAATTAAAATAAAAGGGTAAAACCTTATTAAATTGTGACACCACTTTAAATCACATTCCCATGGACTACAATATGTGGTGATGAAATGTGTCAACATGATCCCATGTTTAGTTTGGAGAATATTAAATCTTAAGTAGTTTTTCAATGAGTAGAAATTACTTTTCTAAAAATAAAAAGGATTTAAACCAAGTTTTAACCTTGTAATGTTAGAGATGATACTATATCATCTATAGGACCTTTGTGTGTGATTATTACAAGTAGTTAAGTATTGTTTGGTGATTGTGTACCTCGTATTTATTCGTAGACGCTAGTACCGACCATGGATACGAGGAGGAAGGAGGATACTACGAAGAGGAAGCCGGGGAGAACTTCAACCACTGCTCTGCACAAGGAAAGCTTATATTGACATTGATTGCAAGCCTTACTAATCCATTTGACCTATGCAAGCTAGTAACTATGCAAGCCTAATACCACTAGTGAGTGTGCAAGCTAACACTTGCAAGATACCCTACTGATGCCACAAACCCATACTTGTGAGATGATTACTTTATGCCTTAAGCATATGTGACCATACCCACTTGCTAAACCAATCCTAGTTTTATGGAAAGCTTCTTACTTTATTTCTTTATCAAAGTACTTGGAGTCTACCTAAGAGTTTGGTAGATACTAGACAGTTGTGCTAAAGGTTGCATAAAGAGCATAAAATTTGGCATAAGCTAGAAACCTTGATATCAACCTAAGATATAAGGTTGGACTTAGCTGAAACTCCACTAGTTACCACCCCCCATTAGTACTACCCCCACCTGTAGATGCTAGTGCTAAGCATAAAACTTGATCAACTTTAGATGGGAATACTTGGTGGAAAAATGGTTATGAAAACCTTGGAATGATGGATCATTCTATTGAAATGTTTTGGACATGTGTTTCCAAACACTTGATGATTCTGGTGATAAAAATGTTGAGGCATGAGCCTTATCCCTTTATAAAACTGATGGTTGTCTGGATGCGATACCATTCCAATTCGTGCGTACAACCACAATACCCGAATATTGGGTAGGGCTTGACTGGAAACTTATATACCTTAGTATTAGTTCCCTCACGGCCAAGGTCTGAGCTGAGGCTACCTTGTGAAGATTGTCCACCTGTGCAGTACCCAAGATGACAGTGGTCATGGTTGGGAGGCCAAACTCACAGGAGAGGTGCTTATACTAGGGAGTGTAATTGAAAGGTTAGGATTGATTATCCGCATACTGAGTATGTTGAATTCAGGATTTGTTCCTGTCGGATGTATCGAATGTTGTGGTGAAAGTGTACAATCTCTGCAGAGTGTCAAACTATTCGAATAGCCGCGTCCGCTGTTATGGACAGTTGGAGTGGCCATACTGTTCCCCCGTCAAACTTTTCAAAATGATTTGTGAAATGAATTGTGACTTTGACTTGACCACAACAGAGTTGTGTCCTGGAATACAAGATCCCACTTAGGAGTTATAAAATTTTGTACTAACTTTGGAACTTAGTAGTTTTAAACCTGGCTTTTGCAAAACAACCCTAGAGCCTAGTGTCCTATTATCCAAAAACCCCCTTTTCTTGTTAGTATTAGTTTGCGAGTACTTAAAGAGTACTCATGGCTTTGTCCCTGGCTATTCCCATGGCCAGACTATGAAGAGGAGTACTTGGAGGATGGACCCCAGGAAGGTTACGACAACTAGGATCATCTCCCATCGTCAGCATTGCCTGTGACCCCGAAGATGGAGCTTCGCCTACGCTACCGTTATTATTACGTATTCCGCTGCTTGATGTTGTATTAAGGACTGGATCATGAGATACCTATTTGTGTAAGAACTTATGTATCGTTCGTAATGGATGAAGTACTATTGTATCCAATTCTGTTATGTCTCGCAAAAATGGTAATCCTGGAATTGCGATGTATGGCATAACAGGCATCTAGGATTGAAAAATCCGGGTGTTGATAGGGAGGAAGAAAGAAAGCGTGCGAGGGGAAAAGAGAGAACCAGGGAGAAAGAGAGGGAAACACGAACAGGGATTTGTGGCACCCGAGTAGCAGTGCTCTCGGTATCATGGTCGTTCGCTGTCTCATCATTATCTGTGCCACAGTGAACTAAATGTAAATACTTCTGTTTGCAAAAGCAGGTATACATGTCCCGATGTATGGGCTAATAGTGAAAGACGTGAAGTGTTATAGGCAGAGTAGTAATTTGAAATGTGCCACTGTGCCATGTGGCTAAGCACGTGGAGTTGGAACTTCAGAGAAAATTAATGGCAGGCCACAGCTGAACTGACCCCCTGTGCAAAGATTGACCTCTTGGCTGGGGCGGCGTTTTTTTTAGATCACAAGGCTGGGGCGGTGTTGATAGGTTAGTTGAGCAAGAACTGGCGCATCACTTTGAGCATGAACTGAAGAACAGAGCTATGGGAGCTATGGTCATGGTGGATTTCGATGTCATGGAGCCTTTCATCTCTTCGAGGTTAGTTGATGAAATCCTGCCTTTTTTCCATATAAGTAGTGTCTTTGGGATTTATAACTAATTAATAAAAACAATTTTGCATTTGATGAATAATGGGAGATTTTTTGATGATTTTTTGGATTTAAATGCCAACCCAATCAGAACAGGAATTGTGGATTTGATCAGTTAGCGACATTTTTTAGTACATTCAAGCATGTGTGTGCCTAGAAGAAGAATCTAGTTTAAACTAGCAGCTCAAAAAACAGAGAAGAAGAAGGGCATATCCTTAAATATAAGGTTTACATTTAATTTATAAAATCAGTTTAATGATTCATAAAATTTGTTTTGAACTCTGAACATTTTTTTTATGTCCAGTGGAATTTTTCGCTAAATATGGTTAACATATATTTGGACAACCAATATTTTTAAATCCTGTGAAAATAATCAGCGAATTTTTTTCGAACTATCAATGGGATTTTTTTAGTCAGTGAACATACTTTCTTTTCAAACCCGTGATTCTTTTTTAACCCCATGAACATTTTAGAAATTGGCTATCTTCTTTTAATAGGCCAGTATACTTTTTTTAACCCATGAAACTTTTTTAACAGATATTTTTATAAAAACCATGGAACTATTTTGAACAAATCAACATTTTTTAACAGATAAACTATGTTTGTGAAACCTATGAAACCATTTTTTTGGGACCATGAACGATTTTGTTAAATACGATAAACACTTATTGGACCACTGTGAACATTTTTTAAATGATAAACTTATTTTAGATTCATGAAACTATTAGTCTCCAATCATGAACAATTTTTTGAAACCATTAACGTTTCTGAACCGGTGTTAATATTTTATAAACTCATGAACATTTTTGGGACCACTAAACTTTAATTTAACCAAAGAAACTATTATTTTTTAACCATGTTTAAAAAACCATAAACATTATTTAACGCCCGTGAATTATTTAAATATTTTTTTCTTGAAACCTATGAAATTACTAATTTTTACCATTACAATTTAAAAAAAAACTTTAATTTTTTTTGAACCACCAATGAACATGCTTTCTTCTATCCCATAAACATTATTTAATCCCTTCAAATATCTTACTAACGCATCATCATTTTTTTCAAAACATAATGATCAGTTCTAGCAACTGATGCGCGACATTGGTGATGGTTGAGAGCATAACGCTACTGACTTTGGTTCTGACAAAACGGAAGAGTAGATTTGAGTTAGGTTGACTGTCGCGCGGCATAGTGTGACAGTGGTCCATTTGCTTTCCGACATGGCTCACTGAACATGGACCGGAAATATGATTACACTTCTGAATACAAAAATATTTAGCAAAATACTATAGATAAAGGAACTGGATACGGACCATGTGCTGATGTTGAAGCCAAGATGCACGACACAGATAGCGAGATCAGTACTGCTCGGGTGCCACAAGCAGTTTTCGGGGAAACACGACATCCTTATCCACCTCATCTGAAGCGGCGGCGTGAATCATGACACAGGTGACAGTGGACGGTGGCAGAGAAGCCACCGAGCTGCTTCTCATCATTGAGGAAGACGACACGGACAGAAAGGCCGAAGGGGTATGGGCCGATCCTGGACTTTTGTTGGGTCGAGATGGGCTATGGCGAAGAGAGCGAGAGGATGGCTACCAAGACTCTAGGTGGTGGATAAACAGACGAAAAAATGGGCCATGGGCCATATTAAATTGTGCTGATTTCTTTTATTTTTCTTTTATCCTTTTATCCTTTTCTATTTTTTGTTTTATCTTTTCTTTTTCAATTTGAATTTCTACAAGGATTTAAATATCTAGAAAATTTGTGGAACAATAAAAATACTGTAGGGATCTTTGAAACTAAGTGTTTCCTATATTTTTCATTATTTTAAAAATTCAAACTATTAGTTAAGTATTTTATTAGTTGTAAAAATTATCCTTTAGGGTTTTAGTGTTTTGTTTATTATATAAAAATGATTTTCTTTTCTTAGTGTAATGGTAAAGATTTAAGATGGTTAATGATATCCATAGAATCTTTGTATACTTAGCATCATATATGATGGTTTAAATTTTAGGGTTCTTAAAATCTGTAATTTCTTTTATTCAATTCCACTAAAATGTTATTCATAACCATCCTACTTATTTTCAAAATAAGCATGGATAATTTCTTAAACTAGTTGTTCACTACCTTCTTAAGTGTGGTTGATGTCTTGATAAAAATTTATTATATCTTCTATATCTAAATAGGAGTCCCCACTACCTGATTTTCCTGGATTATCGTGAGGCCACGTCATCCTTTTTCCCACGTCCCGGCAGCCGCGCATCCTAATTCCGTTCCTAAGTTCCAGTTGATTTAGTACTCCTAATTCTCAAAAAATTCGTCCATAACTACGAAGCCCATCACTTCAGCTCACGCTAAATGCAGCCCGTTACTCCTCCATTAATGCCTACGTCAAGCGAACATCCATCTACATCTACCGTCCGCGGACATTGCCGCCTCCTCTTCTCTCCATCAATTCCCTAGACGACGCACTATTTCTTCTCCGCCACTATCCCCACTAGGAAAAAGAAACGGAGGGCATGTGGGGAGTTTGTGTAGATTTCCCTATTTAAACTCAGAGCTCCACCTGGAGTCTTCGACCATAATCGCTTCATCCTCCAATAAGAGTGGCACTATCCCCGCAAGGAAAAAGAAACGGAGAGCATGTGAGGAGTTCGTGCAGATTTCCCTATTTAAACTCGGAGCTCCACCACGAGTCCTCGACCATAACCGCATCATACTCCAATACGAGTGGGTACCTTCAGTTTTCTCCTATTCCTCCCGTCATTGGACAATATTTCAAGCTATGCTAAATTTCCATCTGATCTTGGTCATATATGATCTAATTTCTACTCTTATTTCATCCTCTGTTTTTTTATGGATCTGCAGTCTGGCAACATACAAGATCGATGATGTCACCCATGGGCCTCTAACGCCTTCGTGCTGCAGAAGCCAACATCCCCTCTCTGCCATGCTCATCTCTTTCTAAATCTAGGCTAAAGAACGATGGTCTGAATCCCACATCTGGCATCTGCCACCGCCACTTACCAGCGCAAGAACAGCAACCTGAAGTGCGCCATAGGCTGGACGTGTAAGCCGCAACTCCCAGCTAGCATCCAGCGCTCATGTTGGGTCACCCCTGTTTGTGGTACAAGTCTACTACATATGCATTCATTCTATATAGTACTAAAATCATCTGACTATTTTTCAGTGGACCTTTTCAGATTTTATATGTGAGGCATTTTATTTGTGATTTTTAATAAAACACATGTTTCTATTGATGCAGTGTGATTCCGATCATGGATGTGGTGGCAATGATTATATCTATCTGTAATTACCTTCTTTTTTATATACCCTATATGCTAACGAAAAATGGGATTTAGTTCTATAATGCCTGAAAATGCAGTGAACTGGAACACTGAATTTAATTATTATCACGGCCTATAAATTTATAATATTCAATCTATTCTAACATTCTTTCTTATACTCCATCCATTCTTTATTTTTTCTTAGTTTGTTTCATGCATTTATAGACTGGCAAATAATCAATAGTCCATTGGTCACTTGATTTATTCACAAAGAATCGAAGTGGAGAAGGTGTGAGATAGAAACTTACTTATTTGTCCCGTGAGGCATTATGGTCTAACCATATATATGTATACAAGTGCTCAATGTGATTTCTGAACAAAATATTCGATTCTGGTTGTTTCAGGTAGTGACGAAAGTTAAGCAAATGATGTGTTTCAGGTAGTGCTGAAAGTTGAGCAAATGGTAAACCAACTGAAGTTTCTGCACTGTATGTTTCCTTGCTTCGTACTGTTCTTTTGTACTATGCTATGTGTTACCGTGTTTAGATGATGTGTGCAAGCTAATCTACACTCTATAGGTTAAACAACTTGAGAAACTCCAGGGATGCTATTTAGGAAAGCCTCATGATGCATCAATATGGGGATTTAGTATATCCTGGACTCTATAGTGTGTACACTAAATTTAAACAACAACCAACACGAGTTGCCCTTTTTTATAATATATAATAATATGTTACTTTAAGCATCGAGCTACCAACTTAGCCGAGTATTGTATATCTGAAACGATTGTATGATATTGACTAAGGCGTCAATTTATAAGACCGAGTCAGATTCTTCCAATCGTTTAACTTATTTATGTTTTGTACATTAGATAGTGGTGTTTCAAACTCTCAAATTCGTAAATATATATGAGATTCATTACAACTTTTGACAAGGTGCCTAGAAATATAATGTATTTTTAGCTTGATAGATATCCTTCATTTCTAAATACATTTATTTTTACATTTCTAATTCACCAAATATATATTAACACATTCCCGCAGCATCGCGCGGGGCATCATCTAGTAATGGTTAATAGCAATTACCATTTATGTGTCACATGTGATCCAGATGCCAAGCACCATTAATTTAGGATTTCTAATACAAACATTTACTATGAACTCTAGAGGATATACTACCCTCATGTTTATTTGTGAATGTTAGTTGCAACTACGAACATCTTGTTAGTTGCAACTCACCTGCAACCGGAACAACTTATTATCACTTGTATTTAAAATTTTCAGTTACAACTCAACGACAACTCTCGGCGAGCTCAGCTCACGATAGTGACCCAAACAATCAACAATATATTCTCTTAGTTGCAAGCTGCAACTTACTCGCAAATCGAAACTCATAGTTGCAACTCATTTTCAACTTCTATCCATCACGAATCATTATGCTAATACAATGGTCGAGAATAGTTTTTTATTTATAACTGACTTGTAACATGAACAATTTTCATTACAACCCACATGCAACTGGAAAAATAGAGTTGCATCCCACCTGCAACTCCCAACTAGCACTAATCACAATGCTAATCCAATGGTTGAAAAAAATTCTTAGTTGTAACCCACTTGCAACTTAAAAAACTTAGTTGCCACCCACTTGTAACTCCTAGCCAGTATGAATCCCAATGCTAGTATAATAGTCAATGTAACTAGAAAACTTAGTTGCAACAAACTTGCAATTGGAAAGTCACGGTTGCGACCTAATTGTGGCTCCTATCCAACACGACTCATGATGTTAATACAATGGTCATGAAATGTTTTTTCAGTTACAATCATATGCTACTAAAAAAACTTAGTTTCCAACTCACCGATAACTCATAGCCAACACGAATCATGATGCTAATACAACAAATGGTAACATTTTCTTAGTCGCAATCCAGTTAATGAATAATATCGACAAAGTAATGAACATATCAACACAACAAAACAAAAATTTAGAAACAAATTTGCACAAGTGTAAAATAGTTATAGAAATGGAAAAATAAAATGAGATGAAAACGAATAAAACTTCACATGCAAAATAAAAAAAGCCTCAACTCTTTTCCGTGACTCTCTCCAAATAAGCAAAAAAATCACTCAAAAAATACAAGTCAGTAGGAGGAGCCTCTCTCGTTTCCTTCGTGAACCAAAACCAGAGCCAAATGTGTGCCCTGTTAGATTACTATTTGCATCAACTAGTCTAGATCTATCCGGTAGCTCTTTATCTCTGCATATCTAGAAGTATAACTGAGAGAGGGAGAAAGGGATTTGAGAGGAGAGGAACCACCTGCTCCCTGGCTCGACAAGCACGAGACAGAGGGGATGCCCGAGCTGGTGCCGGAGCTGGATCCGCCGTCATTAGCCATGGGTAGTAAAAGGGGTGAGTGTGGCGGCAGTGGAGCTTCCCGTCGGCGCAGCGCTTAGCCTAGATCGGGTAGGGCTTGTAGGTGGGGCGGCTAGGGCACGGCTAACCTCGTAGGTCGTGCTGCCGGCTCCCCACCACTTTATATAGCGCTGGAGACAGGGGCCCACCGTCCTAGATAAGAACGGGCGCCCCCGATCAGGGCGCAGTTAGGGGGCGTGCTGGGCCGTTGGGCCCAGTCACGTTGAGATATATCCAACATTCTCCCCCTAGATCTCGACTTTACTTTTAACCTTGTTCTTTACTTATTTCATCACAGAATGACACATAGAGCATGTTTCATCGTCCCAGCTCAATTGCCGATAGAATCAGACAGCTACTATATACCTTCATGTTCTGAAACAAATTCTGTTACTTTTGGGCCTCTATAGTCCAGGAATCATATGCTTCCCGTTAAACCCATGCCGGCTATGTGTTCCTTGAACACATTGGGTGGTAAGCCTTTCGTTAGCGGATCCGCAAGCATATCCTTTGTCCTTATATGCTCGAGACTTATAGTTTGATCCTGGACTTTATCCTTCACAACATAATACTATACATCTATAGAATTTGAAGCATTACTCGACTTGTTGTTGTGAGCATAGAATACTGCGGGCTCGTTGTCACAGTACATCTTTAGTGGCCTGCTGATGCAGTCAACCACTTTCAAGTCGGGTAAGAATTTCTTTAACCATAACGCCTGTCCCATGGCCTCATAACATGCTATAAATTCTGCATACATCGTAGATGATGCAACTATCGACTGTTTGGCGCTTCTCCACGAAATAGCACCTCCTGCGAGAGTAAAGACATACCCTGTCGTGGATTTTCGGTCGTCTTTATCTCCCGCAAAATCTGCATCTGAATACCCTTTTATCTCTAGGGAATCAAATCTTCTATATGTAAGCATGAGGCTTTTTGTGCCTTGCACATAACGCAAAGCTTTCTTTACCATCTTCCAAAGGTTTCTATGCGGATTCTCTTGATATCTACCGAGTACCCGGTGATAAATGCTAAGTCGTAGTGCACACTTGTGCATACCGTAAGCTTCCAACGGCCAAGCATATGGTCGACTTCATTTGATCGATCTCATATTGATTCTTTGGACATTGGGATTTCCCAAACTGTCGCCCTTGACTATGGGAGCAGGTGTTGAATTACTCGCATGCATATTGTATTTCTTTAAAATCTTTTCACTGTACGCTTTTCTGCGATCCTAACACTCCATTCTTTCTGTCTCGGTGAATTTCTATGCCCAAAACATAAGAGGCTTCACCAAGGTCTTTCATGTCAAAGTTTGATGACAAGAATTTCTTTGTTTCTAGTAGTATACTAACATCACTGCTAGCAAGCAGAATGTCATCCACATATAGAATTAGGAAAATATATTTCCCACTTTTGAACTTTGCATAAATGCAATTGTCCTCAACATTTTTTTTGAATCCAAATCTTTTAATGGTATCATTAAACTTTAAATACCACTGCCTAGAGGCTTGCTTTAACCCATAAATGGATTTCTTTAGGAGGCATCCCATATGTTCCTTCCCCTCCATGAAAAAACCCTTGGGTTGTTTCATGTAAACATTTTCTTCTAAATCTCCATTTAGAAATGCCGTCTTGACATTCATTTGATGTAACTCTAAATCAAAATGTGCAACTAGTGCCATGATGATTCTGAAGGAGTCCTTACATGAGACCGGAGAAAAAGTCTCATTGTAATCTACGCCTTCTCTTTGCGTAAAACCTTTTGCCACGAGTCTAGCTTTGTACTTTTCTACATTCCCATTGGAGTCATACTTTGTTTTGTAGACCCACTTGCATCCTACTGTTTTGGCTCCTTTGGGAATTTCCTCTAAGTCCCAAACATTGTTGGAACTCATCGATTTCATTTCATCTTCCATTGCCTCCACCCACTTGGCTGAGTGAGGGCTACTCATGGCTTCTTCATATGTGGTAGGATCGCCCTCCATATGAACTACATTGTAAACTTTGTAGATTTCTTTGGAAATGGCTGGTCTTCGTTCTCTTTTAGACCGTCTGAGTTCATCAGACTCTTGCTCATTTCTTGCCTCGGGTTCAGGCACATTTACACTAGGTGGCTGTTCTGGCTCCCTTTCGTGCTCAACAGTGGGTTCAGGTGGCTCCTGATGGTCAGGTTCCGAACCTTCGCCCATTGTTGTAACGTGTGGAGTCACAACAGGTGCCGACACCACAACCTCAGGGGTTGTAGATGGTGGCACAACAGGTAGCGAGAAAAATGGCTCCTGAATCATCGGATTAGGTGCATGCACCCTTTTCTCCTCAAGATCAATTTTCCTAGCTACCGTGATCCCCCTCATCAATTCGTCCTCCAAGAAGACTGCATGTCTCGTTTCTACAAACTTTGTGTATCTGTCGGGACAGTAGAAACGATAGCCTTTGGACTTATCTGGATAGCCAATAAAATGGCAAGATACTGTTTTGGGGTCTAACTTTGCAATGTTTGGATTGAAAACTTTTGCCTCACTGGCTCCCCAGACCCTCAAGTGGTGCGAGAGGGACTCTTGTCCACAATTCATACGGTGTTTTGGGCACCGACTTACTTGGTACTCTGTTGAGAATATGAATGGCGGTTTAAGCGCCTCCATCCACAATTCCAATGGGAGGGTGGAATAGCTCATCATCCTGCACCATATCCATAAGTGCAGTTGCGCCTTTCATTCTCCGTTTCTTTGAGGTTCGCCGGCATTGAATCGGGCGACTATTCCATTTTCTTGCGTGAACCGTGCAAAGGGTCACAGTACTTGACCATATGGAGTATGCCGACCGTAGTACTCCCCCTCACGATCGGATCGAACTATTTTGATTCTTTTATCGTGCTGATTTTCTACTTGACTTTGAAAATTTTAAATTTATCCAACGCTTGATCTTTCTTTGATTGGATAAATATAACCATACCGGGAGTGATCATCCGTGAATGTTATGAATGAATCATAGCCATCCACACTTTTCACGGAACGGTCCACAAATATCCGTGTGGATTATTTCTAGTGTAGCTATGCTTGGTTTGCACCCTTTTAATCTGTTTGACATACTTTCCTTTAATGCAATCTATGCATTGTTCTATGTCGGAGAACTCTAACGGAGGAAGAATGTCATTTTTAACGAGGTTTTCTATTCTTCCCTTGAAATATGGCCTAGTCTACGTGCCATAGTTTGACGAATCAAGAGTTCGCTTTCTTTTCTTTTGTTCTTTGTTCGACAAGGAAACTTTTCATTCACATCACACACGTAAAAACTTTCTCATGCAGGATAACAAATATAACTTATCAAATAATGTGGCAACACCCACACATTTGTCTTTCAACCAAATGGCACACTTGCCATTACCAAAAAACATTCAGAAGAATCTTTGTCCAAACAGAAACACTTATTAAATTCCTATGTAATGAAGGAACGAAAGCACATCTTTGAGCAAAAGCAAAGAGCCATCACCAGCTCGGAGGGACGTCACCAATGGCCTCCACTTCGCTTCTATTCCATTCGCCACTTCAATGTGTCTTTCTCTTCTTGGCGTGGTCCTTGTCGAATGGAACCCTCAGAAAGAGTTGGCAACGTGAGCAGTTGCTCGTAATCAATCCACCAAGTGGATCTAGTAAACTTTTCATACAAAGATTCATTAACAAAAGAAACAATATCTTTACCATTTTTGGCCATGATGTACTTTAGCCAAATCAGGCGTCTTTCTTGTAGTGTCCGGCTTTTTGCGAGGATGGCACCGATCCTTCTCCCGTGGGTGGACTGGTGATCTTTGATCGGTCTTTGCATTGGACCCTTGCCATGGGGCTTGGAGGGTGAGCCACCATGGTTGCCTGTGAAGCCTCTCTTCCTGTTGTCCTTCACGAAGTTCAGAGAACCGCCGTGAAGGGCTTTCAGCCTTTCCTCTTCCTGGGAGCACATCCCAATGGTCTTTTCTATGTCCCACTTTTCAGGGGACATATTATAGTTTATCACAAAGTTTTCAAAAGGTTGTGGAAGTGAGGCCATCACAAGGTGCACCAAGAGTGCTGGCTTTAACTCGAGGTCCTCATCCATTGGCTTGAGCTTTGCTGCCATGTTTGACATCCTCAAGATGTGCTCTCTTATCCCGTGGGGTCCTCCCGTATACTTTTCAGTAACCAGCTGCTTTAACAGCTGGGTCGCATACATCTTTGAAGAGCCAGTAAACTGGCTCTTTATCTTGGCGAGATACTCGCCCACGGTAGCACACTCTCCAATTGAGCCCACGATCGCGTTCTCAATTGTGTTCTTTACGAATGCCAGACACTTCTTGTTGGCGTTCACCCATTTCTGGTTATCGATAGAGTAAGCCAGCTCCAATGGAGCATGGTCCCTCTTCCTTTTCTCAAAGTCAGCACTTTCCTCAGCGCCCCCTGACCGGGTCAGGAGCTTGGGTTGCTTGGTGTCAACCACCCAATCCACTTCGGGCATACATCTGACGCCAAGTCAACTTTCTTCCTCCATTCGGAGTAGTTGTCCCCCCGAAGGAGCGGGATGTCCTTCAGACATTCCATGAGGTTGAGACCTCCTGAAAATCACAAAAGATGTGAGATCACCAAGTAAAACAACTGTATGCTTTAATTCAACGTTGGTATAAATTAAGCATGCAATCGTTTCGTGCTATTTAAAATTACATCACCGTTGGGCAGAAATAAATTTAAATGCACCTTTAATACTTAATAGGACAAGATTATGGTCATGATTATTAATAACGTTGGTCAATTAATAGCATGAGGCATAATCACTTTAATCACATCTTTATGTCGAGATTTAATCAACTTTTATTGCATTTTGTGCCATTTTAAACCATACATTTGCAATGTAAAAACACTATTTGCAGCGGAAACTTTCATTAAAAACTTATACTTTGCAGAAAAAATCTGCCTTTGTAACATTCTCTAGTCACAATATACTTAAAATTAAAAGGACTAGAGAAAACTATGCAAAAATTTGCTTAAAACTAAGCAAAAACATTAATAAACTACTCTGTAAAAAACAAAACAGAAAAAACTGGAAAGAAAAGTCCTACTGGGCTAAAACCCTGAGCGGTCGCCTGCCCGCCTGCCTGCTCATGGCCTTCGCTAGCTTAGCTGCTTAGTCGCTGCTTTGCTGCTTGTGGCCCATGAAAGCCGGCAGCCGGCCCGCCAATGCCAGCTGCGGCACGCCTTCAGCTGACCACGGCGCTCAATCTGAGCCGTCGATGGGGCAACCCTAAATCGTGCATGGCGCTGTTTGAGGTATAAAAACCCACCCCGGGCAAAACCCTAGCCCACTTCCACCTTGGCCCTCTCCGCGTGGCCGCGGCGCTGTCGTCGCTGCAGCCGGCCGCGTGGTCGCGGCCTCCGCGTGTACCGCGGCGCGCCGCGTCTGTAGCCGGCGACCCCTGTGGTCCGCGGCCTCCTTCACCGCGCCTCCACCGCGGCGTGGTCCACAGCGGCGCCCGCGTCGTTGACCGGCCGCGTGCGACCGCTCCACCCTGCGGCGGCGCGTGCTCACTGGCGGCCCCCGGCGGGCGTCGGCGGCGCGTCGGGCCCAGCGTGGCAGGTGGCAGCCAGCGTGGCGGCAGTCTGCGGCGGCTTGCCCCTCCCCCACTCCCCATGACTGGCTCCTTGGCGGCGCCGGTCGCCTGTGCCAGCCCACGAGCTTTGCTTGCCTGGTGGCGTGGTGCCGCCGCGCATGGCCCTTACCTACCCCTTTGCCCTTTCCGTTCATGGCGGCGGGCCTGGCGCCTCCTCCCTCGGCGGCGTCCACCCGTGGGTGGGCGCACGACCGTCGAGAGGCGTAGCGGCGGCGCCTCCTTTGTCGGGTGTTTTTCAGTTTTTTTTCTTTTCGGGGTTTTCTTGTCGGGATCGTGGAGTGTATCTGGGGATATGGGTTTGGTATTTCTTTGAGGTTTAGATCTTGCACTTTTTTTTTTGCTTTGCCCCCGAAGGAGTATTTCTTCTTCTAGATGTCTCCCAAAGGGATGCCCATCTAGATCGAGAGGAAAGGCGCGGCCATAGGGCAGGCGCTCTTTTAGATCTAGGTCTATTTCCTTTGAATTTCTTTTGCACCGAACAAAACTAGCCACTAGTGGCTCTGATACCATTGTTAGATTACTATTTGCATCAACTAGTCTAGATCTATCCGGTAGCTCTTTATCTCTGCATATCTAGAAGTATAACTGAGAGAGGGAGAAAGGGATCTGGGAGGAGAGGAACCACCTGCTCCCTGGCTCGACAAGCACGAGCGGAGGGATGCCCGAGTGGTCTTGAGCTAGATCCGCCGTCATTAGCCATGGGTAGTAAAAGGGGTGAGTGTGGCGGCGGTGGAGCTTCCCGTCGGCGCAGCGCTTAGCCTAGATCGGGTAGGGCTTGTAGGTGGGGCGGCTAGGGCACGGCTAACCTCGTAGGTCGTGCTTCCGGCTCCCCACCACTTTATATAGCGCTGGCGACAGGGGCCCACCGTCCTAGATAAGAACGGGCGCCCCCGATCAGGGCGCAGTTAGGGGGCGTGCTGGGCCGTTGGGCCCAGTCACGTTGAGATCTATCCAACATGCCCTACTAAAGGACGATATATAAACACATAAGCGACCCAAAACATCACAACCAGACCAAAAAAAAGGCACAAAACATAAAAGCCCGCACATAGTTGCACGAGTCTTGGAGCAAGACATCCAACGCCAGCGGAGACGACTAAAAAATAAGTTTTCAAGCACCTGATAAATAGCAAAACCATACAAAGAGAAAGGTAAAAACTCTTAATCATGTCATCTGACTACATATCAGAAAAAAAGAGAGAACATTAAAATGTCGGGATGGATTTATTGAAGAAATGTATTGTATTCAATATGATTATTTGAAGTACTTCTGCGAACTCTGACAAGATTAAAACATACAACATACCGTGATATAAATTGGTGGAAAACAATAAGTGCACATTCATATTTGAAACAGATATTCACTTAATATGACAACCACAATGAACACCCATCATAATGATGGTACAAGAACTTCTAAGCATAACTAAATGGTGGAACCACCACTAGGTGAAAAAAGCCGGTGTATTCTTCCTTGTATTCAACTTTTACATCTTGTGTGTCTTCATGCATTACTATATAGGAATCACATGTAGGCACAAAAGTTTAACTTCTCCCTTCGAGCCTCTTCATGAAGTGTTGCTCGACCTCGTAAAATATCCCAACATAAAGAAGCAAATGTTGAGAAAAATGGATGGATTTCTATAAAAAAAAAGAGGAGCGATATAGTAAGCTATCAAGTCAATGTAAGAATACAAGTTATTTCTATATTTGAGAGCTAATAGAACACCATTTGTAAACTATCATGACAGAAATAGCTAAACCCCAACTCGGAGGTTCTGGACCAACTCTCGACAGTTCCAAACCTAAGGGGGAGCTTCATCTGGCTGAGAATACCTACCGGACCCAAGGTATAAGATGCCATCCACTCGGAGATGCCAGACATAACAAAATACTATGTGAATGAAAATTGAGTATTGTAGTTTGAGAAACCAAGATACACACTTCGGACCAGCTCGTACCGAACGGGTACAAAATGAAAAAGGAGAAAAGAGAGGTGATCCCAGGCGGCTAGGATTTTCGTCCTCTCGGTAGGCGCTGCCATCACTACTCCCTCCTCCAATGGACATCTAGGATGCGGTGAAATTCTGAAGTCAGAATAAGGTTCTTCCCTTCCTATCCTTACTTGGGTGGTGCGCCTAGCGCCGACGGAGGGCAGCAGGAGTCTTGTCTCTCTCGGATCTCCTCGGATCCGGTCAACTTTCGTGTTAGTGTGATTTTAGATCAGTCTCTTCCGATCTATAGTTGTCATCGTCGGAGATGGTTTATGTCTGGAGTGTTGGTCCTTTGGGATCTTAGCACGACGACTTCTCGTCTTACAACTCCGGTGATGGAGGGGTGAGGACGAGGCGTGCGCCTTCATCTCGCGCTAGTGTATGTAGGTGTTGCTTGGTGATCCAAGTACCTATTTGTATTTTTATTGCTTTTGACGCTTTTTATACTATTGTTGATGATTATTATACATAAGTGGAATTTCAAAAAAAAAAACCCGAAAGATATACACTCTTGTTTGGAAGCCATCTTTTCGTGCCAAAATCATGGAATTCAATCAAGATTCCTTATAGAACGTGTATGGTTGTCACGGAATTGAAACCATCATTTCAATTGGAAATTCTAGGGAGTGGGTACTTCGAATTCAATCGAGATTCCGTATATAATGTGTTTGGCTGTCACAAAATTAGAACCACCATTTCAATAGGAAATTCCCGAAAATGGGTACAGTATGTTAAGTCAATTCCTGTCCCTAAAACAATTATTTGTTTGGAAATCATTTAATTTGATAATGAGCTAAACATGTTTTTCAGATTAAAATTTCAAATTGGACAAAAACAATGATGCCAACAATCCAAATAAAATGATGCTTCCAAACGAGTCCAAATTTCTCACTAGCTCTCAAATAGGTTTAGAGATAGGTTTGGTAGTTCTGGATAGATTGAAATTGTGGAGGGTCGGACTTTTTTTTTTTGAGAAACCATATATTTCATTAATCGGATTGCAGTAAAGAGAGAATCGGATATTTTGATTCGTAACCTCGAAGGATAATTTTGAGAAGTGTACAAGAATTTCAAATCCTCATTCACGTTAACAACTTCAAAATTGGGGTTTTGGAATTGAGCCCCGAATTTTTCCCCCCCTAGTGGCAAGTGTTCACGTAGTACAGTACTACTTAATTTCTACAAGTACACTGCACCGTTACGAATACCTCCAAACATATCTGCAAGGATTTGCTCCGAAGTTGCACAATTATTCCTCGGTTGATCCATAGTTCAATTCTGTGGATTCCAATTGGACCAAAGCAGCCGACATGGGATTCCCACTGTTTGATCCACTAACAGAGGATGCCCGATTAGAGTGGGGGTCATACGCTGACGTAGGATGACCGATTCGACAGCGACGAGAAGGGGAACGTGGCCACCGACGTCTGCGACAGCGGCTCCCCTCCGCCGGCCGCCGCCGCCCTCTCGAACGACGACGACGGGAACGAGTGCACGAAGTCGTCGTACCCCACCTCGCCGGAGCGCACAGGCGGGGGCGGCGGCGGTGGTGGCGGGGGCGGCACCTCCGCGGCGTCCCCGCTGTCGAGGTACCTCGACACCTCCCTCATCGTCGGCCGCGCCACCGGCACCGGGTGCGAGCACCAAAGCCCCACCTTCACCGCCGCGACCGCCTCCTCGGCGTCGAACGCCCCATCCAGCCTTGCGTCCACCACCTTCTCCACCTCCCCCGCCGCGTACCGCTCCCACGCCCACTCCGCCAGCACCAGCTCCTCGGGCGCCGCCCGCTGCTCGATGGGCCGCCGCCCGGCGACCACCTCCAGCACCAGCGCACCGAACGCGAACACGTCTGCCGCCGTCGTGGCCTTCCCCGTCCGCGTCAGCTCCGGCGCCAGGTACCCGAGCGTGCCCACCACCCGCGTCGTGCCCGGGTTCGCGCCGTGCTCGTACAGCTTCGCCAGCCCGAAGTCTCCGAGCCGACCCGCCATGTCGCCGTCCAGGAGCACGTTGCTGGCCTTCACGTCGCGGTGGAGCACCACGTGCTCCCACTGCTCGTGCAGGTACAGCAGTGCCGACGCCACGTTGCGGAGGATCTTGTACCGGATGTCCCACGACAGCCTCGCCGCGCGGAGGCCGTCGCCGAAGAGGTGCTGGTCCAGGCTGCCGTTGGGCATGAAGTCGTAGACCAGGAGGAGGTCGCCGCGGCGGCGGCACCAGCCCTGGAGCTGCACGAGGTTGCGGTGGCGGAGCCGGCCGATGGACGCGATCTCCGCGACGAACTCGCGGAGCCCCTGCCGGGAGTCGTGGGAGACGCGCTTCACGGCGACCACGGTGGGCGGCGTGCCGGGGAGAACCCCGCGGTAGACCTTGCCGAAGCCGCCGCAGCCGAGGAGCTCGCGCTCGCGGAAGCCCCGCGTGGCGCGCTTCAGCTCCTGGTACTTGTACCGGTGCGGGCCGTAGTCCAGCTCCCACGGCTCGATCACGTCGCGGTTCTTGTAGCGGTACGCCCCGTAGGCGCCCGCGCCGGCGAGCGCCACCAGCGCCACGAACGCCGAGAACACCGACGCCAGGATCCGCGTCGTCTTGCTCCTCCTGTCCGGCTTGGGCTGCGGCAGGGACGGGAGGGACGACAGGTGGAGCGACGGCGCGGAGCCGCCGCCCAGCCTGAAGCTCCAGCCCATGAGGTAGTGTGAGCTCGCAAGGAGCCCCGTGGACGCCGAGAAGCCGACGTACATCTGTTCCTGGAAGACGGTGGACAGATCAACTGGGTAGGAGATGAGCGGCGCCGCCGGCTTCTCCGAGGTAGTCGCGATGGACACGTTGAGGAGCCTCCGGTCGCCGTCGTAGTCGACCCATGCGAGCACGGTGTCGCCGGACTTGATGTTGACGGGGGCCGCGGATGCGGACGCGTTGGAGACGAGGCTGTTGAGGTCGACGCCGACGTGGTTGTCGTTGATGTCATCGAACTCGAAGTCCTGCACGGTGTCGAACTCGACGGCGAAGAGGTGGTTGGTGGCGTTGCCGAGGTCGGCGGCGCTGAGCAGGCCCAGGTACTGGCTGGGCAGCGCGCCCGGGAGGCGCGGGTCGGGCGCGACCACGAACGCAAAGCCGTGGCCGCCCAGCTTGGGGTACTCGGGAACGACGGCGAACGCGAATGCCGTGGAGAAGGACACCGCGGTGCCGTTGCGCTTGCTGCCGGAGCCGGGCGGGCCGAGGAGGCGGAACGGGGACGGGTAGAAGGCGTGGCCAAAGAGCCGGGAGGTCTCGTTGGTGAGGCGGACGATGCCGTCGGGCCGGAACTCCGTGACGCCGTTCACGGTTAGGTTCGGGGCGCCGCCGTTGCCGCGAGCGCCGAAGCCGGCGTAGGTGAATTCTTGGGACGCGGCGAGGGTGGCGAGGAGGAAGAAGAAGACAGGGAGGAGAAGGCGGAGATGCATCGCAGTGAAGATGGGGATGGGACTACTGTTGGACTGTGACCATGTGGTTGCTTCCGGTTGGTGGAGGTAGTTAATGGCTGGCTGCAGCTGCAGGGTTGCGGGTTTTGTAGGGAGGAAGAAGAAAGGGAGAGGAGTCAGTCAGCGACAGTGATTCAGGTCGTGATCGTCTCTCTAGTCAATTCAATCTGGGTGGCATTCCCTCGCTTAACTTGATCTGCCAGACTCAGATAATCAAGATTATTTTGTAGGGCTCAGACTCTGGCCAGAGGTTGAGTGAGTGGCATTCCGTCAGTTGATCTACTCATCCTGACTCGGATAATCAGTTGCTCGTGGACCAGAGGTAAGCAGAACCTAGTTTTAAATCAATCAATAATACTACACTTACGGGAATATCGTTACGGGGAAATTTTACGAGATGGGTGGAGGAAACCGACTGGTGCAAATTTTTCTCCTCTCGTAATTTCAGAAACCACGATCCACCGTTAATTTCCACGTCAGCCGGTAACTCAATTTTAACAACAGTTAAGATTGAGATATAATCGAGAGAGAACACAATCAAATGATACGAGTAAAAACTGTTATTCCATTGATGATGAATAGAGCTATATATAGCACCCCGAACAGGCGGTTATAACGGCGCATCTGTTCGGAAGGACACGTACAAACCGACATACACGTTGCACAAATAGCAACTGATGTGATTAATTACAAGCAGGGATTTATACATTTAACTAAAAGAACTAATTAAATTCTAACACCCCCTCCCCCCTAATCCATGCTTGTCCTTTGAGTGTTCATCGTCTTGAAATAGTCTCCTCCAAAAATTCTGTGGAAAAAATATGAGTAGTGTGTATGATATGTTGCTAAAACTCCTTTAAACCCAGTGGAAAAATAAGGAGAAAATGATACAACATATAATGGTTGGATATGCTGTTAAAACTCCATCAAACCCAGAAAATAAGAAGAAAATGGTACAACATATAATGATTATTGCCTCCGTGTTAATTCCATATGAGAAAAACCTTGTAAAAGGGGAAAACCCATAGAGTTTAGAGGATAATATATATGTGGTGTATACTTTCCTAAAAAACCCGGTGGGGAAAAAGAAAGTATGACATATGATCTTGTGTTGGTATTACCTCATTAAAAACCTTGATGAGAACCTGGATAGTAAACTCATAAAGGAAAAAAGAGTGTGATATGATGCTTTGAATAGGAGTAGTCCAGGGTGATACTCCCCCTGATTCTTGCAAATCATAAAGCCGTCGAATACCAATTTCATGAACACATTTCTGGAATGTTAAAGTTGGTAGAGACTTCCTGAATAGATCAGCTATGTTATTGTCGCATGATTTGACTCGCAAGACGTTTATTCCCCGACTCTTCTTGAGATCATGGAGATAAAACAATTTAGAGACAATATGCTTAGTGATATTGCTCTCGATGTATCCTATTTGCATCTTTGCAACACAAGCGATATTATCTATGTAGATAATGGTCGGTGATTCAAGAGAACCAATACCACATGACTCATGTATGTGGTTTATCATTCTGTAAAGCTACACATGTCAATGTGGCTTTGTATTTCAGAATGATTTGTAGGTATAGTTACCGAAGTCTATTTTGAAGACATCAATGGAGTGACACTTCTACCATGTAAGTACACGTTATGGGGATCATTCAAGTAGCCAACATCAGTGTATTCTGATGATATTGGAGTTCAGATTTCTCTGAAATTACAAGAACAGGTTAAATAATATGTGGTGCCTTGGAGATATCGAAAGATATTCTTGATTCCCAACCAATTGTGTTGGTGGGTCCAATGGCACTGGGATATGAAACTTCAAGTCCCAATATCCCTTCTACATCATCTCGTGGTTTGAGTGAATCTTTCTCTACGTCTAGAGATCGAACAACCAGTCATGGGAGATGGATATGACTTGTCTATTTTAGGTTTCTCCAATATTTATAATATAGGCAACTTGGTGTACCATAATACTTGAGTGAAGGAGTTCGAGTTGTGGTCTCTAGAACTATTTGGTTTTATCCAAATTCTTCATCTCAAATTCCATCTTTTAGATGATCACGTACTTCGTCAATGTAGGAGTAATCCTTGAGCATGACAAACACGCATGGGTAATCATCATTGTAGGAGTTTTCCTTGTGTATAAAGAACTCACTACGTCGGTTGTACCAAAATATGCCGACAACAATAAGCCATGTAGTGACTCATTGATTTTACACAATCATGTTGCATTTGTAGTTTGATTCGGATTGAGATTCCTTTCGGAACCATACATGTCTGAATCTAGTGATCCACTTGTCTATGTAGTCACTGCATCTATCAACTGCACAAATAGATGAATTTATACTGTCAATGATATAGGTATCGGAAAATGAGGATTCCACTCATGTCTAGAGAGTAGGTCTCGGATCTCTGCGGAAACCCGACCTTGTGCTACAAGCCTTGATTTCTCACCACCTTGTTCTCATTCTATTTCTAGAAGAAAACATATTGAATCCTATGTAGGGAATTTAGTTGGAAGAGCGAGGCTATTTTCTGCTTGGATTGCACCATTTGATTGTTTCAGTTCGAGTGAGTGGTTTACACTCTGCCATGGCCATGGTCTATGGATCTGAATCATTGTGAAGGTTTTGGCAATCATACAAGAGAAATGTTTGTCGATAGTTGTAGGCTTTTGTTGTATGATTCTCCAAAATAAATATAGTTAGAGGAAATCGCATCCACCTATGATGACTCTTCGTGATTTCCCAATACGCGTGAGTCCAGGTGTTCCGATGTCCCAGCCAGTGTGTGCAAGCTGAAGCTGGGTTGTGGAGGTTTCCCTTCCACTGGGTGTATACTACCCTTAAGGTGTTTGTCAATGCTAGGTTGATTTGCATTTACTGATTTTGAGGATTTCCCCCAAGTTTCCTTTGTTGCTTTCAAGAAGCTAGATCCTGGTTAGAGGCTGTACTACTCCCCCTCTTCTCGGGTACGGGAGCTGAGTGGTTTTTATTGGTACCTCCACTCTTTCAGGCGCATTTCTAGCTGGACTAAAGAATTTTGTAACACCTTTGAGATCAGTAAATGAATCTGGCAGGTTATTTGCAATATATTGCAAATATGTGAATTCCGGACATAGTCCAAATTCTTGAATACGTGGATATAAGGTGGAAAGTGGAGTCCCAATTGATTTCCTGGCATTCAGTGTGGTACATGAAGTCTCCCCTAATGCCTGGAAATAATCCATCATTTAATATAAGCAATCAACATATTGGGCTATGAATGTATCCCTAATGAGGGGTTCAAGGTACATGTTGCTCGACGGAGATATGTACCCCACATAGATCCCAAGTATGTGGGCCCAATGATGTATGTTGTGGTGGTGAGATCGGTACGCGTGAAGCGCTTCCAAACTTACGCAGATGGGAAATGCTCGGAGGATTTCCACGTATCAATTACAGAGGAGTTCTGCGATATGCAGTTAGTCATTGAGTAGTGTGTAAAGCTGCATGACTCTAACGTCAAGTTGGTAATTGCAATTCATTAACAAAGGACTTGCAATGAGTTTGATCCTCTTAATTATGGATCCATCCAAACCATTTTTGAGTATGGACGTATGGGACAAAGTACTGAACTTCAAACCCCAAGGCCATGCAAGTCATTGAAACCACATGAGGAGAATTCTACATCATTGTCCATGCAAATTGATAAAATTTGACTTTCAAGATAATGGGCATGTACCTAAATTACTTCCCTCATTATCATGATAAATGCATGGTTTCGTGTGGACATAAGTCACACTTGTAACCATCATGTAGATGCATCAATGAATACCATGAAAATACCTAATATGGTCCACACAATGGTTGAAAGAACACAAATGTCTCCTTGAATGAGTTCAAGGAACTTAAGTGGTTCAACTTGTATTAGGTGTGAAGGCCTCAAAATTGGCTTTCCGGTAGTGGTGCACACAAAGTCTAGTGAGGGAATTTGAACTCGAGCAAGTTGTGACCAATGGAATTGCTTCATATGCAACATGTGCTACGGGTTGGATGCACGTGTAGTACAATCCAAACAGTAGAGAGGGTACTTTTTCAAATACTTGTTCCTCATCCATTAGATTGCCCCCGTAGAAATCTACATATCGAGTTGAAGAATTTTCGATATGGAAATCTTTTCTCAAATATATAGATTACATACAATCTTATTTATATCAGAGTGCTGATACAATATATTGTGACAATAGTAGTTATGTTCTATTACAACATCACCGATGGACATGATTAAGTTGATCACTATGGAGATAGTAGGACTAGTCAAAGTCTCCAAACATGTTCTCCGTTCTCATAGGGTCCTCGGACGGATGGAGAGTCATGGTGTTGCTAGGTCCGAGAGGAACATCTTGCGAACAACCAGCTCCATTGGTGCCATTCAGATGAAGGTTGAAGTTAGTTTCAAACCTTTTCCCTTAAGGTATTTTGTGTCCTTGGGATTGCTGGTAGAGAATTACCAGATACTTTGGGGTCTTGCACTTGTTAGTATAGTGCGTGTAGCATCCACACTTATCACAAAGCTCAGTTTTGTCAAACTTGGATTTGTGGTGCCTTTCCCATGGTCTGAGTTTCGAGGCTTGTTGTTCCGGTTGCGCTTACGCTTACCCTTGAAGTTTGATTGGTTGCCTGTTGAAGGCACCACCAAACTTTCTTCCGTTCACGACATTCATATGAACTTCCGGCAAAGGTTGGGAACCAACCGGGCGCTGAGAGCCATTCTGATCAAGAAGCGCATCATGCTTTTCAGCCTGAAGTAGGATATGAATAAAGTCTGAATAGACCTGGTAGTCACAAGCGCGGTATTGGTGTTGCAGGAGCCTTTCAGATGGAGGCATAGTGGATAGATTTTTTTCTATCTTTTATGCATCTGTAGGTTCCTTCTCGCGAAAGCGCAGCTTAGAACTTATCTTATGAACCTTATTAACAAAGGACTCACGAAAGCCCATAAGTTTTAAATTAACAAAGTCATAACCGACAATGTAGAGTCACAACAACACTCGAACAACCACACATAGTCCACAATAGCACCCTAAGAGCAGAGCCAATAACAGAGTAAATAAAGATACAATAGGGCTACACGATAGCCATTGCGCCCCAACGCACACCTACATACCCAAGAGACGGTGAGTCGGGTTGTCGTAAACACTGGTGTAGAGCTGGTGAATCCTTCCTATCGTCAGCTCCACCGCCTCACGGTTCTGACTCCTAGTCGTCGGCTTTTCACACCTGCAAGTACATAGACATTTTTTAAAAACCATCAACTAGTTGCGGAAAACCCCCTCAATGGTAAACTTATCGTGCACGTTCCATAAGGTCCAAGAAAGGGCTGCGCACCTAGTCCAAAACTTTCTTTTGGTCTGATCCGAATAACCAAGCAAGAGTCTAAACACATTGGTGAAACAAGAGGGGTTGTACGAGCAGGAGAGTTGTTTCCTAACTACACTTCACATGAATTTAGCCAGATTACACGAGAAGAAAATATGCCCAGTATCATCAAAATCCCCATAGTGGACGCATCTACCGGTGGAAAGGTCCCGACGTTTCTGGATTTATCGTTTGTGAGTAGGCATCTTCTCAAGGAGTCGCCAAAGAATGTAGGGGTTCGTAGCATGGAAAACAAAAAATTTCTACCGCATGCAAACAAACAAGCCAAGATCTATCTACTAGATTGTAGCAACGAGTCGATAGAGGAACTCACCCTCGAAGATTCCAAAGCGGTTAACGAGAGCGGATTCTCGTGGGTGATGTAGTCGTACTCTTGCCGATCTCAAGATCGCGTAGATGATCCTTCCGGCGTTGCGTTCCGGCAGCGCTTCCGTAGGCGGTCACATGTTCGGTACTCGATGAAGACCTTCCTCTCCATTGTTCCAGCAGGCAGCGGAGGTTGTAGCACTCTCCTCATGATTCCGGCAGCACGGCGGCGTGGTGTCGGAAGTAGAGGGGAGATCTCGCAGGGCTTCGCCTTAAGCCGGAGCGAGTATGGTGGAGTATGAGAGAGGCCTTGGCGATCTACGGTTTAGAGGGAACCAAGGGGGTGGGATTGGCCGGCGGCTAGGGAAATTCAGGGTTTGCCCCAAGTCAGCTAGAAGAGGGGACCTAGGCGGCGACAACACTTGTGGTGTTGGCGCCTGGAGCTAGGGTTTTAGGTGTGAGGGGAGGGGGGCGCCCTACCCCTCCTTATATAGGTGGGAGGGAAGCGGTTGGGAGGAGGGAGTCCTCCTCCAACTCCTCGCCGGCGGGTGAAGGGAGTAGGACTTCCTCCCTAAGTAGGTTTCCTACTCTCCCTCCACCAAGCAAACTTCAGATTTGACTTTTCAAATTGGCGTTTGACTTTCAAACTTGGATTTGATTTCTCTCATCATATTGCCCAGCCAAGTGACCTAGTACATGATGCAACCATTCCACATTGTCATGACACATCCATGTACCCTTCCCCCTCCGGTGTGTCGGACCTTTCAGACCCTTCTAGAACATTCGTGGTGAAATCACCGGAATCATTTCCGAACTCCGAAACAGGACTTTTCTTATATGAATCTTATTCTCCGGACCATTTCGGATCTCCTCGTGATATCCCAGATCCCATCCGAGACTCCGAACAACATTCGGTCTCTTACTCGTCATTCCATAACTACTCAACAACATCTAATCCTTAAGTGTGTCTCCCTACGGTTCGTGAATTATGCAGACATGATCGAGACACTTCTCCGATTAATAACCAATAGAGGAATCTGGAAATTCATATGGCTCCCACATTTCTACGATTACTTTGCGATCTAATGAACCACTTACATACGATACCAATTTCCCTTTGTCTCACGATAGTTTACTTATCCGAGGTTTTGATCGTCGGTATCTCTGCATACCTAGTTCAACCTTGTTACTTGTAACACCCTCAGAATCGGACCTATGCAAGTTTGAGCAAAATTCGCCAAACCCGCATAGAAACGATTCAAAGGTGCCCACCAGGCACTTTCGTGCGGGTGGAAACGAAGTAATAACATTACACAACAGTCCTCGATGGGACCCATGAGCAGATATATATATACTTGACTCAAGGAGTCAAGAATACAGATATAATATACAAAGATCCAAATCACCTTGAAAACGATAGAGCGTCCGGCTACGGACAAGATGCAAATGGGGCTAAGAGCCCTGAAGAATAACCAATGGCGTCCATAACCCTGCCCAGGCCAAGCCGGAAGGGTAACCCTGCTAACGACGTCGATCTCATAACCTGCTTAAACAAAAGGGGTGCCGACAAAGGCAAAGGAAAAGAGGGCGTCGATCTTGAGGCGATTGCAGCGAGGCTAGAATTCGGCGGTCCTCGCCTACATAGGTATAGTGGACTGAAGCGGCAGCGGCAGCATGCACTACACAACCTATAGAGACTCGATACATCTGGCGGATATCAGAGAGGGATGAGAATGACCTAACCGGATCCAACCTGAAGCTAGCACCAAATAAACCCATCCTGGCGTTTCCCCCTCGAGACCAAACGAGGAAGTCAACCGAGGAACTCACACCGTTGGCAGTTTTACTTTTTCAGTTATAGTTGCGGCACTTTACTAGTCAGGTTTAGATAGTCGTTCTGATAAAGTAGCGATGGGCACTTTTAGTTAACCATTCCGTTGAAGTTGCAACAATTACTAATCAGATACAGATAGCATGATATAAACCCATAACCCAGCAGTTGTTGGTACTTTTATTCAGCCATTTCGTTGTAGTTGCAATACTTACTAGTCAGGTACAATTGTCGCAAGCAACAACCAAACAAGCAATTGTGGGCAGTATTAATTAGCCATTCCATTATAGTGAAGCTGATTACTAGTCATTATAAGTCAAATTTATAGCAGTAAACTTTAGTTATGCTTGTCTATGATCGAGAATCTTGTGCTCCAAGTCGTCCATATCCGCGGACACGGCTTTGAGAAAGTTTTACCGGCCGGGTGCACCAATAGCAACACACGCCGATCAACCTCGGAAAAACCAAATCAAAACCCAACGAGGCTTTCACGGTGAACAATCACAGAGTTGAGAATTATTTGAGGCCACCCATTGAGTAGATCCATAGCGGGTAAGCAAGCTCGAGACGGACTCAAGGTTTGCGACAATGGTAAGCAGTGGGAACCCGAAAGTGTGGCTGGGCTTGTCGATCTGCGAAAACATTACGCTTACCTAAGCATGCGGTGTGCTCCTCGCACAATTTAAATCTGAAAGTAGCATGGCATAAGTGCAGGATCGTAAATAAAACCTCAAACTAGTTTGTGGCCCCAAGAAATAAGACCTGAATCAAGCTCAAGCTCGGGGTCCCATACCTCCGTATGTGGATAGCGCGATAAATCAAGGAGCAGTATCAAGTACTCGGGGTCTTCACGGGACACAAGTGGGCGTTTGAAACCAAATATTTTCTATCACCCCGATGCCTGCTTATTTCAATTTTAGTTGTTAAACGAAATTAAAGTGAATGATAAGTAAAACTAGAATCATCTCCAACATCAACATGCGGCAATACATCGAATCGTGGCATATGGCGACACATCGACTTGAGCAAGCAACTACGACGCGCAAGTCCAACTATCTACCAAACAACAGGCAATAGGATGTGTCCAAGGCAATATAAGGCTGCAAGGGATATCAAGGGTACGAAAACTAGAGCAACGCAACACAGATAGCAATAGATCAACAGGAGGAAATAAAGACTATAGAAATAAGATAGGTAGAAAGAGGGAGATGCTCGCCTGAAAACATTGTCGAAGGTTCAACCGAAGATCGGGGCGAAGCTCACATCAACTCAACGACCTTATCCGCGAAGAAACAAAACACTAGAAGAAACACCGGATGCAATATTTAATACACGGCAGAAGATCGGCATGATGCATGCATGATGGATGGCATGGCAAGGTGCGATGCAATTAGGTCAAGATTAAGCGGAACCGGGGTCTCGACAATATTTAGGTTCGTGTTGTTTAGCTACCCTGCAATTTACATGTTGTTATAACAAGGCAAGATAAGATACCGGTTCGCTACACAAGTTTAAATAAGGCCAATATAAGGCTAGATTTGCCCGCATATGGGCCCCATACTTAATTATTAGGTGACTCGGCATAAGGCCCCCAAACCACATGATTATGCATGCAAGTATGACAATTCAATATGCAACAAGTTGATATGTTATAAAATAGGGTTCGAGGAAAAGGGGTCACACATCAGAGGGGGCTCGACGATCTTGGGTTCCGGGGTTCGGGGTCGGTCTCAGGGTTCGGATCTGGGGTTCGGTCTCGGCGGAAGCGTTCTCAGATAACGGGGGTAGCTCTTGTCGAATCCGGTAAGCCGGACTTGGTTTGGTGTCGGGGGCGAAGCGGGTGCTTCCGGGTCGGTGTCGTTCTTGTCATCGTGAAGACCTTGTCGGGTCCGCGGGTCGGGCGGTCTTGTCGTTCGGAAGTAGAACTTGTCGTCCGTGTGGCGATCTTGGCGTCCTTCCGGGTTCGGGCCTTGGCGCTCTAGATCGGTCTTCAGGGTCTCGGTGATCGGATCCTTGAAGGAGGTCGTGGCGTTCGGGCAGAAGAACTTGAGGCGCCGCTTCACCAAGTCTGGCAAGAGTTCTCGACATTCCATGTAGAAGACCTTCGGGTACTAGAACTTTGTTTGTCGAGGTGGATATTGTCGTTTCACTGTCTGCACCGGAGATCTTGTCGGTGGATCTTTGAGTAGTGCCATACTCATTCTTCGGAATCTCTTCATTGGAGATGAGCAACTGAACTTGCAACCCACACCTAAGCTGCAGGAGGCCATGGTAGAAGCAGTGCCCCTCCATCCGACTTGCACCAGGTAAAAGCATCACATCGGGCAGAAATGTAGGCCACAACACGCTGGATACATGCGTGCACTAGAACAGACAACGACATGTGCTGAACAGGAGACAAGCCAGAGGAGGCGCTTAGGCGAGGCCGGCAGAGCAGCAGACGGGGAGTCCGTCCAGGCGGGCAGAGCGTCAGCGAGGTCGAGTCTGTGGCGGCAGGCCGACAAGGTGGGCGGAGGAGGACCGGAGGTGAGGATGCAGGGAGGCGAGGCGGGCGATGGCGGTGGGAAAGGAAGGAGCTCATGAGGCCGGGCGAGGGAGCCAGTTGCGTCGGAGGAGGCGGCGAGGAAGCCGATGAGGCGGTGAGGCGTCCATGGCCGCGTCAAGCTGAGGAAGACTTCGGCGAGGAAGGCGTGGGGGCCGGGGCTATGACAAACAAGCAGGCGGTGAGGCGCGAAGGTGGCGCGGGCGGAATGAGCGGCATCGGTGGCGAGCTACAGGCGGAGCGGTGGGCAGCGGCAGCGAGGCGAGGGAAGCGGCGCCAGTGAGGGGCTGGCAGTGGTGAGGCGGGCATGACGTGAGGGGCAAGGAGGGAGGGAGCGGTCGGCGGGCTGGAGGTTGGAGAGAAGGGAGGAAGGAGAGGAACAGTGGAGCGCGGGGGAGGAAGGATGAGAGGATGGAGCAGGCGGTCAGGGTGGGACCGGGGGCCGGGTGGGGCCAGAGGGTCGGTGGCTGGGCGGGTGTGCGTGTGTGGCTGGGTGAGTTTGGGGTTGGTGGGTTGTGTGAGTGGAGGGAAAAGAGGAGAGAGGGAGGGGCAGGTGGCAGGGGGTGATTGGGTGAGGTGAGAGGGGAGATGAGGTGGCGAGGTCTGATAGGCTAGGGTGAGGTGGCTGTTTGGGTTGGGTAGATAGCTGGGTAGGTCTAGGATTTTACAGGGCGGGTTAGGTGGACCGTTCTGAAATATGGGGGTGGTCGTTCGGGTCGATCGGCCCGTTCGACTGCCCCCGCTAAAACAAATTAAATATTTTTAATGTTTTAAACGGGGCTTTTGCAAACCGATGCTAGACAAAATAAATAATCCGGACAAGCCCGGGTTTTGCGTTTGAATAAGGATGAGGCGTTTAGAAAACAAAATAGGGTTTTTCTGCAAATAGTTTTGTACAATCAGATGCAAGATGATGACGATGCTCAAATGCAATGTGGCATGATGACATGAGCATGCGGTCATGATGATGCAATGCACAGAAACAACGCGATTTTCTAGTAGTGGAATTGCGGGATGCCACATTACTGATAAGTACTCTTTTCTCGTTCCCGTGATATGTGATCCCTTGTGAGCCAGTCACATGCTTGCAAGCTAATTGGATGACATTCTACCGAGAGGGCCCAGAGTATATCTATCCGTCATATGGATGGACAAATCCCACTCTTGATCCATGTGCCTCAACCCATACTTTCCGATCACTCAATCCACCTTCATAGCCACCCAGTTACGGTGTGGTGTTTGATGTCATCAAAGCATCCTTCCGGTGATGGTGATTAACATGATCTCATGGTCGAAGGAATTAGGTTACTATGTATCAGAAAGCATATAGCAAATGAACTATATTAAATGACTTGATCTTTATGCTACACTTAACTACAGGAGTATGTCCATCACATCATTCTCCTAATGATATGAACCTGTTGTTAATAACATCTCTATGTTCATGATCAGTAAACCATGATCATATATTAACCAACAAGCTAGATTAACAAGAGGCTTACTAGAGACTCTTTTATGTTTACAAATCACACAAGTATCAATGTTTCCAATTAATACAATTATAGCATGGTATGTAAACATTTATCATAAGCATGAAGATATGATAATAACCACTTTATTATTGCCTCTTGGGAATATCTCCAAGAGTCTCCCACTTGCACTAGAGTCAATAATATAGTTTCAAACCTTTGTGTATTCAACACCTATGGCTTTCCGGTGTTATATGTACATTATTGCTAGTGGTCAACTGATCTCCGGATCTGACACTTCCAAGTCTGTGTGTAATTGCATGTCTTTGCGTCTCTACGCATCACTCATTCTCTAATAAGATGGCTTTGTATAAATTTGGTCCTTTGGTGAGACCTTTAGTTCTTTAGGGTTAAAACATGTTGATAATATTATCGTACAATATATCTTCATAGTATTATCCCTGTTGTGAACTACACCTAGTTTGATAACAAACTATTTGACACAAATGCCCTCTTTTGCTGCTATTATAGCAGTCATATACTTAGCCTTTTGTTGTAGTATCTGTCACATTGTCTTAACTTTGGAATTCATCCAAATCCATTATGGAACTTACTTTCCATTATATTGTGCCACCCTTAGTTTAGATTGAGATAAACTTAATTTGTACTTTGTGACAAAACTAGTATCAATGTAGTACTTTTACAATGAACTAACCATCTATTTGCCACTTCTACAAAATAATATACTCTTAGTTCTTCCAAAAGATCATAAGAATATCCTTACTATCGTCCAATGATCATCTTATGAATCATTCGGGTATATGCTCATAACATTTAGAGTATAGGACATATCTGGATTTGTACATATCACAGTATGATTGATATAAATACTCTTTGTGATCAAGTATAAATCTATACTTGAATCTTTGTTTCACTTACCAAGTGTCAATACACTTGAATATATCATCAATATTGAACTCATTCAATCCTTTCTGTGCGACAAGAACCTTTATTGTAGTTTCTATATTGAACTTATTCAATACTTCATTCTTTCGGCACAACCATATTAGCGTCTATTGATGCCAAATATTTGGGTTTTGCCTAAGTCTTTCATCGGGATGAAATTCTTAATATGTGTTAATAAAAGATACATCATTTCCAATCAACAATATGTCTTCCACATAATGTATTAGAAATATGTCTTAGCGCTCTCACTTAATTTCTTGCAAATGCAAGCATCTTCATCGTCTCTGATGAATTTAAACTCTTTTAACAATTTCATCATGGTGAAGATCCCAACTCCGCGATGCTCACTTCAACCATTGAAGTTTGCATATGCTTTTTAGCATCCTTTGAATTAACAAAACCCTTTGGACCGTGTTATGCACACGTCCTAGGTAACAATTCTATTAGAAGAATTTGTTTTGTTTATTCAACTACCATATAACTAAATTATATGTAGTGGTTGCTACATTAATCCGCCTAGACTAAATATCGCTATGAAAGATCAAATCTTGTCATATACAACCTTTGAACATTGTTGTGAACTCTTTCCCAACATGTCGACTATTTCATAGATGTGAAACATCCATGTCTATTTCTTTATAGATCCAAACACAACTGTAAGGTCTTACACCTTTCTCGAGGGTCCTTCAAGTTCAAAACTTGATTTCTCGTGTATGGAACTATCACGGATTTTATGGCTTCAAGCCATTTTATGGAGTTAGGGACCATCATCGCTTCTTTGCATGTAGTCCGTTCATTATTCTCAAATAATGATTCAACCCTCAAATCTTGGTATTTGATTGTTTACCTGACCTACTTGATTTAATAGAAACTTTGACCTCCGTAACCACAACATTTGAGGCACGTGAGCCATGAGCATTGTTGCTGCCTTCGGAACAGTTTTCGGCGCTGCGCAACTTTGCACATATAGCTAAGGTTCTTTTAACCTCATCAAAGTTCTATTGTCCTCCCACTTATCTTTTCACGAAAAATTCCTTCTCAAAGAAACTTGACGTTCTAAGCGACAAACACTTTTGTCTCCAATGTTATGGAGGAATACTTAACAGTTATTCGAAATAACATACAAAGATAGGTTCATCTGACTTTGGTTGCAAACATCTTTCTTATGCATAGCATACCAATGTTTAAGAAAGGACAACTTGGGTTTTATCCCAAACCATAACTTTATATGGTGTCATTTCAACGGATTATGATGGAGCTCTTTTCAGTGGAAAAATGGTAGTCTCTAAAGCTTTTAATCTTTAAACTATAATGGCAGTTTTATGAATTATACCTTTGATCTTACCATGTCAAACAAGGTTTAATTACATATCTCGAACGCTCCATATTCTTATGGTGTTTCGGGAAATGTAAATTCACGGAACGATTCCTTAAATCTTAGGTATTATGCTAAACTTGTAACTCAAATATCTTCCTTTATGATCTTATCATAAACTATTTATATTTTTGTTACAATGATTTTGTACTTCATCTTGAAAGTCTTTGAACTTTTTCAAATGTTTCATACTTCATCCTTATTAAGTAAATATTCATATATTCACTCAAATTTTCGGAGAGAGCATATGAAGTTGAAATCCATCGCTCTTGACTACACATAATGGACTTCATACAACAATATGTACAAGTTCCAATAAGCTAGTCATTCGTTCCCTTTTGGCCTATGAACGAAGTTTTAATTATCTCTAGGAAAGTTTCACAAGTGTCATTTGATCAAAATTCAAAAGACTCCAAAATTCCATCCACATGGAGTTTCTTCATGTTTTATTTCCAATATAATTTAAACGGCGATGTCACTTTCTAAGTGTTCTTTCAATCAATTTGTCTTTCGACATTCTTAGCACTAGTTTTATGGATGTGATTTCTCCAACGAGATTTGTAAATCATCCATCTTTTATGGATTACGGCAATTATTTGAACAACCCTTTTGTTCTCATAACACCTGATAAAACAAATCTTGAAGGAAAGCTTTGATGTTTAACGAGCAACACAATAACACTTTATTTATTCTCAATGAACATCATCACATATTCATTTGCTAGTTACTTAGGCCATTGTAGTTCATGAATTCTGTTGTTTCGTATGACGATTCATACCAACAAATTCAGTATTCAATACTTAAGAACCATATTATTTAACAAGCAAAGAATACAGCCATAACATGTATATCCTTTATATACCTAAACTGAACAATTCTAGTCTTTTATTTTCTGCCATATATTTATGAGATTCTCTTTCAGTATTTATTTTTCTGTTTGAAAGAATCTATCAACATCAATAGTGGAGCCATATATATGACACATAGTCCAAAGCATGTATAGTTAAATACCAATGTCTTTGGACTTTCACTTTGAAGTAGATCACCATCATCAAATGTTTGGTGTTCTTTCAAATTCCTTTCTTTAGTAATCTCTTGGTGTAGTAAACATTTTACCTACATCAAATATTCACCCTTATCATGGAATTATCCATAATCAAGCTACTTTTAGCTTATAACGGTGAATCGCGAGTATAATGTTGCTCTCCAAGACCTTTTGGAGGATTAGGAAAACTAGTGTCTCCAACCTTTTGTAAATTCTCATCAAATATGAAAACATAAACTTTGCCATATTATACTCTATCATGTTGTAACCAAAACATCATTTCAGATATCACAATATCTTCCATACATGATGGTTTCTGAAACAACTCTTTCAACTCCTAGATTACCTTGATATTGAAACTATCTTTCGAATATCAAGAATCATGGAGATAAACATGATACTTATATACTAACACTAGAATTGTTACTCTTGATTTAATACCAACTATTAAACTTCATGGAGTAATCGAAACTTACTGAAAGTTTGCAATGGGACTTTTAAACTTTAGATCAACACTTCAAAACAATACGATACCAGTTCGTAAAGTAACTAACCATAATTCTATAGTTCTATCATCTCAATTATAACTAAGCGCAAGGTGGTAAACGGATGCCAATGACTACAACAACTATGCAAATTCACTTTGATTTAATTTATGATAAATAGTGTTCAACTTTTAATCATATTGTTGTTGAACTCCCACTCAAAACAATATCCCTCACATTGTTTTAGTGATCACACGAACCAAATCCACCACATCAAAACCGATCATCACGAGAGTTGATGTAGCTTCAATGGCGAACAATCAACATGTTCATCATATCTACTATATGACTCATGATTTACCTTTCGGTGATCCGTGTTCCGAGACCATGTCTGTACATGCTAGGCTCGTCAAGATCAAACCTTAGCTTCCGCATGAGCAAATCTGGCTTGCTCACGTTGTATACACTCGCAGAATCTAACACACTCGATCATCACGTGATGCTTGGAAACAACGAGCTTTAGCAACGGTGCTTACTAAGGATGAACACTTTAAAACTTGAAATGTGTGCTTGAGGGATCATCTTATAATGCTACCGTCGTGAACTAAGCAATACAAGATACATAAAAGGATTAACATCACATGCAATTCATAATATGTGATATGATATGGCCTTTCTTCTTGTGCTTCTGATCTCCATCTTCAAGCACGAACATGATCTCCATCATCACCGGTGTGCCGTCAAGGCCAATGGCGCCGTTTCATGGTTGTCATCCACCAGCATCAACTATTACAACTACTTTGAATAGACACGCGGGTCTTAACGGAATTGAAAGACAACCATATGGCTCCTGCCGGTTGCCGACTTACAATAAGGAGCATTGCATACATCATATATAATCACAATCATGGCCATATCACATCACAGCACACCCCTACAAAACAAAGTTAGACGCCTCTAATTTTCTTTGCATGTTTTACGTGGTTTGGGGCTTTCAATAAGTATCGTTCTAACTTACGAACAAGAACCACAACGTTGATGTTTAAACTATCAAGTGCCCGCTGTAAATTGAATCTATACTATGATGGGAGAGACAGACACCCGCAAAGCCACTTATGCAATACAAGTTGCATGTTGAGCCTGGAGCAAGTCTCATGAACGATGTCATGTAAGGTTAGCCCGGGCCGCTTCATCCCATCACACCGCAAGATGAAAAGTACACAAAAAGCAATTGATAATAAAAACACCACCGCCCACAATGACCATTGTGTTCTACTCGTGCAACATATCTACATATAGACACAGCTCTGATACCACTGTAGGGGTTCGTAGCATGGAAAACAAAAAATTTCTACCGCATGCAAACAAACAAGCCAAGATCTATCTACTAGATTGTAGCAACGAGTCGATAGAGGAACTCACCCTCGAAGATTCCAAAGCGGTTAACGAGAGCAGATTCTCGTGGGTGATGTAGTCGTACTCTTGTCGATCTCAAGATCGCGCAGACGATCCTTCCGGCGCTGCGTTCCGGCAGCGCTTCCGCAGTCGGTCACACGTTTGGTAGTCGATGAAGACCTTCATCTCCCTTGTTCCAGCAGGCAACGGAGGTTGTAGCACTCTCCTCGTGATTCCGGCAGCACGCCGGCGTGGTGTCGGAAGTAGAGGGGAGATCTCGCAGGGCTTCGCCTTAAGCCGGAGCGAGTATGGTGGGCTATGAGAGAGGCCTTGGCGATCTACGGTTTAGAGGGCACCAAGGGGGTGGGCTTGGCCGACGTCTAGGGAAAGCTAGGGTTTGCCCCAAGTCGGCTAGAAGAGGAGACCTAGGCGGCGGCAACACTTGTGGTGTTGGCGCCTGGAGCTAGGGTTTTAGGTGTGAGGGGAGGGGGCGCCCTACCCATCCTTATATAGGTGGGAGGGAGGCGGTTGGGAGGATGGAGTCCTCCTTAACTCCTCCTCCTTGGCCGGCGGGTGAAGGGAGCAGGACTTTCTCCCTAAGTAGGTTTCCTACTCTCCCTCCACCAAGCAAACTTCAGATTTGACTTTTCAAATTGGCGTTTGACTTTCAAACTTGGATTTGATTTCTCTCATCATATTGCCCAGCCAAGTGACCTAGTACATGATGCAACCATTCTACATTGTCATGACACATACATGTACCCTTCCCCCTCCAGAGTGCCATACCTTCTAGACCCTTCTAGAACATTCCTGGTGAAATCACCGAAATCATTTCCGAACTCTGAAACAGGACTTTCCTTATATGAATCTTATTCTCCGGACCATTCCGGATCTCCTCGTGATATCCCGGATCCCATCCGAGACTCCGAACAACATTCGGTCTCTTATTCATCATTTCATAACTACTCAACAACATCGAATCCTTAAGTGTGTCTCCCTACGGTTCGTGAATTATGCGAACATGATCGAGACACTTCTCCGATCAATAACCAATAGAGGAATCTGGAAATTCATATGGCTCCCAAATATTTTTACGATTACTTTGCGATCGAATGAACCACTTATATACGATACCAATTTCCCTTTGTCTCACGATAGTTTACTTATCCGAGGTTTTGATCGTCGGTATCTCTGCATACCTAGTTCAACCTCGTTACCGATAAGTACTCTTTTATCGTTCCCGTGATATGTGATCCCTTGTGATGCAGTCACATGCTTGCAAGCTAATTGGATGACATTCCACCAAGAGGGCCCAGAGTATATCTATCCGTCATATGGATGGATAAATCCCACTCTTGATCCATGTGCCTCAACCCATATTTTCCGAACACTCAATGCCACCTTTATAGCCACCCAGTTACGGTGTGGTGTTTGATGTCATCAAAGCATCCTTCCGGTGATGGTGATTAACATGATCTCATGGTCGAAGGAATTAGGTTACTATGTATCAGAAAGCATATAGCAAATGAACTATATTAAATGACTTGATCTTTATGCTACGCTTAACTAGAGGAGTATGTCCATCACATCATTCTCCTAATGATATGACCCAGTTGTTAATAACATCTCTATGTTCATGATCAGGAAACCATGATCATATATTAACCAACAAGCTAGTTTAACAAGAGGCTTTACTAGAGACTCTTTTATGTTTACAAATCACACAAGTATCAATGTTTCCAGTTAATACAATTATAGCATGGTATGTAAACATTTATCATAAGCATGAAGGTATGATAATAACCACTTTATTATTGTCTCTTGGACATATCTCCAACAAAGAAACACTCTCATTTTTAGAGAGATAGGAATATCGCTGAAAATCTCCTCAGGTCTCACAATGCAAAAGAAACTTTGACGAAGTTTCAAAAATTCAGTAATTCTGGTAGGTAGAGAAATATTTGAAACCTTGAAGTTTCTCACCAGATTCCCCAGAATTCATACTAATTTTAAATTAATTTTTGGGTAAATTTAGTGGATTTTGATGGATGAAAATTTGAAAGGATTGAATTCCCAACTTTTCGAAAAAAAATTGGAGAGGTCTGAAATTGATGTTTTGCCAATATTTTGAACCCTATTGTCGTAAGAACCTTTATAATGGAGTGTTGATTTTCCCGTAACTACAGGGATAAGCAAATAAGCAGACGAAAGTATTTAACCTAGAATACTCATGAACACCTCCATTCGCGACCTGTCGCATCAGGATGTAAATGGCAGCGGCGCCCAGCAAACACGCATACGCTGCTCGCAAAAATATGTCTATGTGGTGTATGTGGCACGCCGCCAAACTTAGATGACCTATGTGGGAGAGTCCACCAAAACCAGCGGCGCGAGCGACGATGCCTGCTCTTGCTTGCTTCCTTCCCTAGACGGTTAGACTCAACAAAATAAATTGTCGCCGTACCTAAGAGCTCTTCTTGTCCATCCGCCTGAGGGCTCCTCTTCTCTGCATCCTCCTACGTCGGCCCCGTCTTTCCCGGTCTTAGAACTCCGGTGCCAGAAGCCACTGGCGTCCCCTCCTTTCCATCTTCCGATTCCTTTTCTGCCCTCCCCGAATTAAGTTGTCTTCCCTAACTAAGACCGTTTCTGATCAAGATTTCTTTTCTAAATTAGTTCCCCCTAATTTACCTTTTTTTAACACAAGATTTATGTGTCACAAGCCATATGATGTGTGGCATAATCAATAGGCAACACCCACCTAGTTTTTGTGTCAAAAGTGAAAAATTAATAAAAAGAGTTATTTTGAGTTGGCATGGGATGAACTGTAGTCATGTCACACGCCAGGACCTGGATGTCGCTCGCCGCAACGCTACGAAGCTGAGTACCAGTTTGTTCTTTGCTGGCAGTCGAGAGCCTACGACCACGAGACCAGGATAATTGAAGTCGGCATGTCACACAAGTGGCGGTAATTGTAAGTTCTTTAATCTTTCAATTAGGTACTATTTATTACTTCTATTCCGTTTTATAATGCAAATTGTACAACTATTAATAAAACAAAATTTAAAAATTGATGATAATTTTTAGTGTGGCATACCCATTGGTAAAATCCTAGATCTCCAACCGAATACAACTATCTTAGTTCTTTGTATAAGAATCACAAAACTCAATGTTATATCAAATGTCTTGTAGACTCGAAGCAAGTATGAGTTTCTCATACGCCTACGAAATAGCAAAAACCTGTTAAACAACCTTATAAAATACTAATTTTAAATATAAAGTGAGCGATACCACCATTTTTTGCCATCTAGTATTAGTTAAATTGTGCCAAAATTAAAATTAAAATATATTGTCAAATTTGTGTCAATTATTAATTCAGTTTTTGGTCAACTGCCAACCTTAAATTTGGATCTTCAAGCCAAAACGAAAAATTCCTGAGGCTCATTTGTTTCCAACAATCTTTGCTAGCAGAAAAGGGAAAATTCTAGAGGCTTCTGCTGGCTGGAATAGTAGATAATGTGAAACATACATAGCAATCCTGATATCTGATTGACATCGACTTGGTCAAGAATTATGCTAGTAGCAAAGGCTGAAATGAGAAATAGAATATCATGGAAAGTTTAATGCTACAGGAATTAAAAACATAGGGATGTTGTTTGATTGTGCTGTAGGCAAAAGATGGAAATTGTTGCGAAGGATCGTGTGCTTGCCATAGTTGTTATTGAAACGAAGGGAAATTTCTATGAAGTTGGACCTAAAGGGAAAAAAATATGGAATTGCATTGAAAGTATATCTTAGAAAAAATTCTTATGGATTCAAATCCTACGAATCATACGAGCTCTATAGATTTCTTTTAAGTAATCGAATCCTTCAAAATTCCTTTGAATCAAATAAGTCCTTAGTTTTTTATATCGTCGGCCTTACGAAGTCCCAGCAAAAAAATGCCTAGGTTAATCTTCCATAGATTCACTAGCAGTGTCATTGATGTTGGACCCTATGTATAAAAATCTCACAATATTGATATGTTTAAGTTGATTGAGTTGCATAACAAATAGTTGTAGAGAAAAAATGTGTGAAAGTTTTAGGCGAGTTATTATGCAAGTACTCCCTCTGTTTCAATTTACCCTGCGTGTTTGACCGGACACAGAAAATGAGGAGGCCTATTACTCTCATTCTTTATCCAAACAAATCCTAGAATTTTTGAAATGGCTAGAATCAACACGGAGCTACACGTCTAAAAAATAAAGGAGTAAAAAGTTGAAAAATGAGTTAGTTCTAGCGTGCCTAGGTACGCAAGCTCGGTCAAACGCGCGGGACTTTTTGAAATAGACGGACTAGATGTCACAAAAAGACGCAAATATGTAAATATCAATCTCATCCTTTAGTTCATCTACCAGTGATCAAATCGTAAAACCCACATGTTTTCACGAATTTTTTAAACAAGCAAAATATTTGTCGTTTTTATTAATTAAGAAGAAGGTTTAAAACAGATGTCTAAGGCAAGCCCTAGGAGTTTTTGCACCGGTTAGTCTACTGGAGTTGCATTACTTAACATTGTTTCTCCGGCTAGGCTCCAAGCCTTTGCCACCTCTTTGATCCTTGTGATGACGATAGTCGTAATATCCTTTGGGTGAAGGTTGACAAGCCAAGACGACGTCTAAATTTTTAGCTCTCTATCACTTTCATTGCAAGGGTTCCCATGCCCAATCCAAGCCTTGGAATCATCTACCCACTCAAGTCATAACCATCTTAGCTTTGTTGTGGAAAATTTCTCAAGATGTTGTATGCCAAGCCCATGAAGCTTTGTTGTGGGGTAAACTTTCTCTCAATTTATCTTGCATTAACCACACGTAAGCTCCTAGAAGGGCAATAATCGTCTTTATGACCTCCGTTGGAAGATCAATGGAAGTAATAGGGTAAATTGCTTGTGATGTGAGGACGGCACGAACCAAGACACGTTGTTGGAATGTGTTCGTAATTTTGTATGAGTTGACTTAGGATTTCGCAGGAAAATTCCTAAGTCGCCCCAGAGATTCTTTCGTGTAAAATATACATAAATTGTGGGCGTGGCCACCTAATTTTCATGATGTAATGATTCGATGTTTAGAATCATTGACTTGGAAATTCTTTGCCGACTTACGAATAGAATGCCTCCAAAACCCATACGAAATCTATGGCTATGACCATTGGCATGTGGCATGAGCTGAACATCTCTAGCGAAGATGTATTCTACCAATATTTTTACTAGGAAAGGCTTCAAATGGTCGGAAAGTGTCTTTGGCTTCTGAGTACCAGTGCTCCCTTCACTTTAAAGAAAATTAAAATTCATATTTATAATTTTCAAAAAAATAAAAATAATTATGGACATAGTCAATATTGTATCCCACAATCATGCAGAATCGCAACAATAAATTCTTAGCATTGTAGGCTATAGAAAAATGAAAAAATCTGATAGAGTTTGGGAATTTGAAAAAATCCACACTTTTGTCGTTTTTGTGTAGATTAAAATATAAATTCTTTGAAATTGATATCTTACATATTTGTAAAAAAAATCATTGACTAACATCCTGATATTTTTATCAAAAAAATTGAAGCTTAAAAATATGATTTTCGAAAAAAAAAATAATAGCAGGAACACTCGTATTCGGGAGCCAAAAAAAATCCACTCTCAAATGGCCACCAAATAAATCTTGCCGAAAGTTGTCAGTGAATCCGCACCGCATAACGCGTAATGGACTAATGGTAAATGTATGTACGTGGGCACTCTATTAGCTTACTATATCTAGGGTTTATGGTTTTCTTCCTTATTTTTCTGAACGTTGACACTAGCCAGGTTTCCTTTTTCTAGAGACGACTGAAGGTGTTGATTGAGTGTACATGTCATCGTGCAGTCAGCATTTTTATCTAGACGGTAGTGTAGTCAAATGGGTTAGTTGATCAAAGTTGAAAGTACTTGAGGTTGGAGTTTCGGAGAGACGATGCATTCCATACCTTGTTGGTTCGATGGGTATGGTGCATTATCAGTCAGTCAATTGTGGTCGACCCCAAAGTCGTAAAGATAAGGAACGGAATGCGGGCCAGGTTTACCACCATCCCGTTGCGACGCCAAACTTGTACTACAGTACTCCGTTTAGCAGAAAGCAGGAGCTCTATCATCATCACTCATCAAAGAGGAGAAAGTTGATACTCGTATGTATACTGAAAATGTTGGAATTTGGTGTATATTGGGCTATTGGCCCATTAGACAAATTATGAAATTCTTTTTGGCCCACTTGTATATGGCAGCATATGGTTGTGCTAGTGGTGCTAAAGTTTAGTCCCACATTGCTAGTTGAAGGGGAGTTGGACCACCTTATATAGTAGAGTGTTGCACCACCCACTAAGGTGTGACAAGAAGAGTAGCCCTCGCGCACTCCTCCTCCGACGCCACGCCACGCCACGCCACGCCACGCCACGCCACGCCACGCCACGCCACGCCACGCCACGCCATTGGGAAAACTGATTATGAGTCATTAACGGACGCGTTAATTACAGCCGTTTCCAGTTTTTATGGACGTGGCTGTTACCGACTCGGACGTGGGCTGAGCCCACGATCCTCCTAACCTGCACTATATAAAGCGTCCGGGCTAAACCTAATCGGTACGAAATCAATCCACTCATGTGCCTACCTCCAGAACCTTGCGCCGTCTTCTCCATCCCGGCTTAGGCGTGCACCGCAGATCGACGATGAGCCTCGGAACCCGTCTCGTGAACCTGTACGGGTGAGGGGCGATCAGGTTTTTGGGGAGCGCTCAAGCGCGACTACTGGCAACCACGACGTCGTTCGACGACGAGTTCCCTGACGACGACTTCTTCCCGGACGTCAGCGACCTCTTCGACAACCACAACATGGGCGACGCTGCTGCGACCGCTGCGGCTGCTATTCAGCCTACTCTGTACGTGATACTCAAGTGTCTTTTTCTGATTATGCTAGAGTACTATATTCTAGCGTTTGGTGTAGATGTGATAGGTTTATCTTATATAGATGTAATATGTCCATCTACTTTGTTGATCTGCATGATTGGTTTTACTACTATCTGTATGATCATGATTTATAAGTTTATTATTCGGATTAAATCATATGGATTATTGCTTATATTTCCAACAATCCAAAAACCTGATTATAGGCAACTGAACTCCACTGGTGTAGCCGCGGCTACTAGGCCGCCTCCTTTTGATGGCATGCACTATAAGAGATGGCGCAAGAGAGCAGTTCTCTGGTTTGAAAACCTAAACTGTTATAGCGCCACTCTTGGCAAGCCTGAAGGAGATCTTTCTGGCAGAGGCGAACTTTAAGAAAGCCGATACCATGTTTATGGCGGCTTTGTTCGTGTTCTTGGGGACAACATTGTTGACCCTTATATGTCATTTGATAATGGCAAGGACGCGTGGGAAGCGCTCGAGGCCAAGTTTGGGTCTCAGACGCTGGCACTGAGCTGTATGTCATGGAGCAATTCTATGACTACAGGATGGTTGATGAGCGCTCCGTCGTTGATCAAGCTCATGAGATACAATCACTTGCCAAAGAACTTGAGCAGTTCAAATGTTTCTTACCGGACAAATTTGTGGCTGGTGGCATTATTGTCAAGCTTCCTCCTTCGTGGAGGAACTTTGCTACTTCTCAAACATAAGAGACAAGAGTTTTCCGTTCACGGATCTCATTGGGTCTCTTCATGTGGAAGAGAAGGCGAGAAAAAGGACAAAACTGCTCGAGGACTTGAGGGAGGTTCTCGCCAATTTAGTGCGGAGGAAAACTTCCAATCCCACAAGTTCAAGAATAAGAACAAAACTGAAGGAAAGGGAAAGTTCGATGGCAAGAAAAAGGCCACGCACTCAACCAACTCAAAGAAGAAAAAGGATAAGAGGAAAGGCTCTTGCCCCGTCTGTGGTGATCCTGATCATTGGGCTCCTAGCTCCCTAATCGCTTTGATAAGCGTCAACATGGGAACAATGGCAAGACCGCGAATGTTGTTATTAGCGATCGAGATGAAGGATCTGGGTACGGTATTTTACCTACTATCCTTTCAAAGATGTCATTCTCCTGATTGGTGGATAGACACGGGCGCTAATACACATGTATGTTCTGATATTTCCATGTTCTCCTCTTATCAGGTCTCAAGGACTTCTTCCGTGCTGATGGGAAACGGCTCACGTGCTTCTGTTCATGGTGTTGGTACGGTAGATCTGAAGTTTACTTCGGGGAAGACCGTCTGGTGAAACGTCGCATGTTCCTTCCATCAATAAGAATCTCGTCAGCGGATCGCTTTTATGTCGAGATGGCTTTAAGTTGGTTTTTGAGTCCAATAAAGTTGTAATTTCTAAGTATGTACAATTTGTTGGAAAAGGTTATGAGTGTGGAGGTCTGTTCCGCTTGTCTCTGTCAGACTCATGTACTAAAGTTATTAATCATGTTTGCAATGATAATGAGTCCAATGTTTGGCATTCACGACTCTGTCATATTAACTTTGGTTGCATGACGCTAGCCAATATGAGTTTAATTCGAAATTTACCAACAAAGGTTCTAAGTGCCAAGTTTGTGTGCAAGCAAAGCAACCCGCAAGTCTCATACGACTGCGGAACCGAGAAACTTAGCACCGCTAGAACTTATACATTCAGATCTCTGTGAGATGAATGGTGTGTTGACAAAAGGTGGAAAAAGATACTTTATGACGTTGATTGATGACTCCACTAGATACTTCTATGTTTATCTCCTGAAATCTAAAGATGAAGCTTTGAACTACTTCAAAATCTATAAAGCTGAGGCAGAAAACCAACTTGATCTTAAAATCAAGCGGCTAAGGTCGGATCGTGGTGGAGAGTACTTTTCAAATGAATTTGATTTATTCTGTGCGGAACATGGTATTATACATGAGAGGACGCCTCCCTACTCACCTCAGTCAAATGGGGTGGCCGAAAGGAAGAACCGCACTCTAACTGATTTGGTTAACGCCATGTTAGATACATCGGGTCTATCCAAGGAATGGTGGGGGGAGGCGCTAATGACTACGTGTCATGTCCTAAACCGTATTCCTGTAAAGGATAAAACCATGACTCCATTTGAGGAATGGGAAAAGAAAAGGCTTAAACTCTCTTACTTACGAACTTGGAGTTGTTTGGCGAAAGTCAATATTCCAATACCCAAGAAGCGACAGCTTGGACCAAAAACCGTTGATTGTGTTTTTCTGGGATATGCTTTTCATAGCATTGGCTATAGATTTTTGATAGTAAAATCTGAGGTATCCGACATGCATGTTGGTACAATTATGGAGTCGAATGATGCGACTTTCTTTGAGGACATCTTTCCTATGAAAGGCATGTCTAGCTCATCAAATCAGGAGATGACTAGTTCATCTAGTCAGGAATTTTCTATAATTCCTGAACCCACTATGCCGATAGAACACTCTGATGATCCTGTGGAGGATGACAATGAAGCTCCCAAAAGGAGCAAGAGACAAAGGACTGCAAAGTCATTTGGTGATGATTTCATTGTGTACCTTGTGGATGATACTCCCACTTCTATTTCAGAAGCCTATGCATCTCAAGATGCTGACTACTGGAAGGAAGCTGTCCGAAGCGAGATGGATTCCATCTTAGATAATGGTACTTGGGAAATCACTGATCGTCCTTATGGGTGCAAACCTGTAGGATGTAAGTGGGTGTTCAAGAAAAAGCTTAGACCTGATGGTACTATTGAAAAGTACAAAGCACGTCTTGTGGCTAAGGGTTATACCCAAAAGGAAGGTGAAGACTTCTTCGATACCTACTCACCTATAGCCAGATTGACCACTATTCGAGTACTGCTATCCTTGGCTGCCTCACATGGTCTTCTCGTTCATCAAATGGACGTTAAGACAGCTTTTCTAAATGGAGAGCTAGATGAGGAAATTTATATGGAGCAGCCTGACGGATTTGTAGTAGATGGTCAAGAAGGAAAGGTGTGTAAGTTAGTGAAGTCTTTGTATGGTCTTAAGCAAGCTCCTAAGCAGTGGCACGAGAAGTTTGAAAGAACTTTAATCTGAAGGCTTTGTTGTAAACGAGGCTGACAAATGTGTGTACTATCGCCATGGTGGGGGCGAGGGAGTTATTATGTGTCTCTATGTTGATGACATATTGATATTCGGGACCAACCTCGCTGTTATAGAGGAGGTCAAAGAGTTCCTATCTCGTTGCTTTGAGATGAAGGACTTGAGAGTGGCTGATGTAATCTTAAACATCAAGCTACTAAAGGATGACAATGGTGGGATTACATTGCTTCAGTCTCACTATGTGGAAAAGATATTGAGTCGCTTTGGGTATAGCGACTGTAATTCTTCTCCAACGCCTTATGATCCGAGCGTGCTACTTCGAAAGAATCGAAGGACTGCTAAAGATCAATTGAGATATTCTCAAATTATTGGCTCGCTCATGTATTTAGCCAGTGCTACTAGACTGACATCTCCTTTGCTGTAAACCGAGTCGATTTGTGTCAAATCGGAGATGATCATTGGCATGCTCTTGAAAGAGTTTTGCGCTATTTGAAAGGCAATCATGAGTTATGGTATTCACTATACCGGGTATCCTCGGGTACTTGAGGGTTATAGTGATTCAAATTGGATATCCGATGTCGATGAGATTAAGGCCACAAGTGGTTATTTGTTTACACTTGGTGGTGGCGCTGCTCGGAAGTCTTGCAAGCGCACCATCTTAACGAGGTCAACAATGGAAGCAGAACTCACAAGATTAGACACGCCACCGTTGAAGCGAGTGGCTTCATGAGCTCTTGATGGACTTACGTGGTTGAAAAACCAATACCCGCTATCCCGATGAACTGTGATAATCAAACTGTGATCGTCAAAGTAAATGATTCTAAGGATAATATGAAGTCATCAAGGCATGTGAATAGGAGATTGAAATCTCAGAAACCGAGAAACTCCGAGTTATTGCGTTGGATTATATCCAAACATCTAAGAACTGGCGATCCCTTCACAAAGGGTTTATCACGTAATGTGATAGATAATGCATCGAGGAGATGGGTTTGAGACCCACGCTATGAGTTGATCCCGGTGGCAACCCACTCTATGTGATCGGAGATCCGTGAATTAGAGTTGGGAGACAAGATGTTGGTCAGCTGAGAGGAGAGTATTCCCATATTATATTTATATCTCCATAAAGATGAAATACTCTCTTAATCTGCATGGCAGGTTGATATTTATCTTAATGTGTTCCAAGTGGCTTTTTATAGCGGAGATGTTGTCCTGCAGAACATCTCTTGAGGAACACACCTATATGAGTCTGACTGTCAAACGTCGCAGTCCGTGAGAGTTGGGTGCTCTCTAGTAAACTCATGAAAGGCCCTGGAGTATGACGCATAAGCTCCAAACCGCGGGGAAGCCGACGGTAGCCCTGTACCGGTCTAGATTTTGTGTGAAACTAGCGCGCAGAAAACTTGTAGTTCAAGGCATAGTCCACTATTCAAGTTGCAAGCTAGTGTAGCATGAAGTTTAACGTGGAAGTTCAACTTAACAGTCTCCACTACACACCGGTATATAAAACAATGTTCTGGAAGAAAAGTGTTGTGATGTGCCAATGAGACTTTGTGGGGGATTGTTGGAATTTGGTGTATATTGGGCTATTGGCCCATTAGACAAATTCTGAAATTCTCTTTGGCCCACTTGTATATGGCAGCATATGGCTGTGCTAGTGGTGCTAAAGTTTAGTCCCACATTGCTAGTTGAAGGGGAGTTAGACCACCTTATATAGTAGAGTGTTGCACCACTCACTAAGGTGTGACAAGAAGAGTAGCCCTCGCGCACTCCTCCTCCGACGCCCGCCTCGCCACGCCTCGCCACGTTACGACGCGCGCCGCGGGTTGCGGGAATCTCGCCGAGCCGAGCTTTATTTTGCTGGTTGGGAAAACTGATTATGAGTCATTAACGGACGCGTTAATTACAGCCGTTTCCAGTTTTTATGGACGTGGTCACTTCGGACGTGGCTGAGCCCACGATCCTCCTAACTGCACTATATAAAGCGTCCGGCTAAACCTAATCGATGCGAAATCAATCCACTCACGTGCCTACCTCCGTAACCTTGCGCCGCTTTCGTCTTCTCCATCCCGCGGCGCGTGCACCGCAGATCGATGAGGCCTCCGGAACCTCGCCTCGTGAACACATGCGGGTGAGGCGATCAGGTTTTTGGGGAGCGCTCAAGCGCGACTACTGGCAACCACGACGTCGTTCGACGACGAGTTCCCTGACGACGACTTCTTCCCGGACGTCAGCGACCTCTTCGACAACCACAACATGGGCGACGCTGCGGCTGCTATTCAGCCTACTCTGTACGTGATACTCAACTGTCTTTTTCTGATTATGCTAGAGTACTTTATTCTAGCGTTTGGTGTAGATGTGATAGGTTTATCTTATATAGATGTAATATGTCCATCTACTTTGTTGATCTGCATGATTGGTTTTACTACTATCTGTATGATCATGATTTATAAGTTTATTATTCGGATTAAATCATATGGATTATTGCTTATATTTCCAACAGAAAAAACATCCGGCGATGACTGTATCCACTACTCCTCGTTTCCGTCAGCTAGCGCGCAACAAAATCTGCTAGTACCAACGATCGTCGAGGGAGTGAGAGCGGCACTGGACGATAGTAGTGTGGTTCCGGACCAAAGTTCTAGGTCGAAAGACCTCCGAGCTCAGAGCATCTCCACCGGCGCCTCTAAATGATGGCCGACAAGATTGCCGACGGTAACTTTGGAGCCGCTGCTCAAACTGCCGGTGCTTGGGAAAGCCATCCCACGCCAGTGATCCTAACGATCAAGGCATAACATTATTTTATAATTTAAAATATTTTTTCATATATAATTTTTTTGAAACTGATGATACAACTAGAGAAATGTAGAGAAATGTATGTGCCGGCATTGAAGTCGGCTCGATTCTGCGCCCATAGCTCCGTGTGCCTTCTCGCCATGACCTTGCATTGCGGCGGAAGGGCTCTTTGTGGATCTCCCGCACCCGTTGATCGCGAGCCATGCGACGCGCCGACTCCTTGAGCGTCCGGTGGTCGACAGGTGCCTCCGCCTCTGCGTGGCAGTCGCTGAAGTCAAACTCTTCCTCGGCAGCGGCCTGACTGGATGTCCGCAAGGAGAGCCCGCTCATCCACATGATCTTCCACATGCTCATTTAGCTCGTCATCTTCCTCCGGCTCCGCATGCGACTGTCGCTACTGCTGCGACTCCTTGAGCGCAGGGTAGGGGGCCCAAGCGGCCGCAGAGACCATCGCCCAAGTGGTGGGGAGGTGGCCAGACATTGCGTGGTGCGCCAATTCTTTGCGGGATCATCCCTTTTTATAGCAGGGCAGCCACTCCTGCGGGAGAGCGCGGGAGGGAGACAAGAAGGTGAGGAACGGTGGCAGAACGATCGGAAGGAAAAAAAATGCGATGAAAAACGGTGATGGAACCGGTGGAAAACGGTGACGAGATCGATGGGAAGGAGAAAAAATGCGTCGAAAAACTATGGCAGAACCAGCGAAAAAAGTTGGCGGTGAAACCCTTCCATCACGAACGGATGGTTTGTGTGGCTGGTAAGGACGCCCGTCAGTAGCTTTCCAGCGTGGCGCGCCCTTGTGTTGACGGCAGCCCCAATCCAGCTCCTGTTTACATAGGACGACAAGGGAATATCAGACAGATTGGAGGAAGGTCCAATTTACTGGCACCGGTTGGAAGTCTCTCGGCGTGAGTTTTTTTTTTTTTTTTTTTGGCCTCCTCATTAACTAGGTTAGCGGCCAGGTTTGGAGGCGCCAATGAAGATGGTCCGAGAGGACATCTTAAACGGAGACGCACGGCCGTGTGTGGCGCAGTCAGTCCAGCAGAGCACACGTTGAGTGCTCATGGTGCCAGAGCGTCGAGCATACGGTGCACTCTGTACAGACATAGACGAGACAGTGGGACGTCGTGAATACCCAACCCACTAGAGTTTGCGTGGACACGGATCCAATCCAACCCAAAGCTGCAACTTGCAAGACGAAGGAAAGGGTGAGTGAATGCGAGTCAACCAAAGGGTCCTGCTGCCCTGCCCTGCCCGGTCAACAAAACCGTCTGGAACCCAAAGCCGGCGCCTACAAATCTCTCGGCACACTCGATGTGATGGAGCGCGCCGTGTTGTTCTCTAGTGCTCATCTCATCTGATCCTACTGGCTGGCTGGTCACGAGATTTTGGAACGCCTGAGATTCTGGCTGACCTAGACTTTGACTCCTCAAACACAAGACTATAAGGGCAGCGACGACGCCACAGCCGTCGACCTTCGAAAGGGAAACAGGTCGGAATGTCTGCGACTGCGACCGACATTCAATAAGACGCCGACCACTCGCTCGCCCTGCCGGGATTAGTTACGTGGATGGATGAATGATGATGGCCCGCGCCGACAACACGGACTGATGGAACTGATGGAACTTAGCAGCAAGATTTCTTCTTCTCTGAGCATAAATAGAGAGGGCAAAGCTTTATTGGACAACCTGAGGTCACCACGTCTATCACTGTTGACCAGCAAGAGCGGTCCAGGGAACCTCAGGGAGGTCGCCAGCAATCAACTTTCCTTAATTCAGCGCCCACTCAGCATCCCTCGCCAAGTTTCAACCAAATGAATAGCCAATCTACTCCCTCCGTCCTAAAATATATGTCTTATATTTGTCAAAATTTGGATGAATCTAGACACTATTTAGTATATAGGTTCATTCAAATTTTAACAAATCTAAGACATATATTTTAGGACGGAGGGAGTATTTGTTTCAAAATATCTTTCTAAGAATATTTTTTATGCAAAATTCCATCGATCTAGTATCCCTTCGTCTCAAAATAGATGTCTCGGACTTTTCAAAATCTAGTTAAATCTATATACTAAATAGTGTCTAAATTTATTCAAATTTTAACAAGGAGAAAATTTTAAAAATCATCAGGTGCATTACAAAGACGGTCAAAAGTAAAAAAAAAGTTACAAATACAAATAGTTGTTTTACCACCTAGCGCTAACTACAATCACTAGCGCGCGACAAAGGATCGCCGTCGTCTTAGAACATCTCCAGTAAGCGCGCTATATCGGCCGCGCGCTAAAAAACCGTCGGTATGCAGCGCGAGGTTTCGCGTGGAGCTGAAAAAAGGTTACAAATACAAATAGTTTTTTTTACCACCTAGCGCTAACTACAGTCACTAGCGCGCGACAAAGGATCGCCGTCGTCTTAGTCCCTCCATCACCAAAGTTAACAGCCAACCGAGAAGTCGTCGAGTTAAGACCACGAAGGACCAGCGCACTAGAGCCGCAAGCATCGACATTGATGATAAACCGCAGATCAGAAGAGACCGACCTAAAATTACACCAACAAACATAAAAACCGACCGGATCTTGAGAGAACCGTCGGACACACGACTCCATGAGCTATCTGCACCACCAGAGCAAGGATAGAGCGGGAAGAATTTTATTCCGACTTCATGATGTAACCGCTGTTAGAATTTGGTAAGTATTGGGTTGTTGGCCCATAAGACAAATTCTATAATTATTTTTAGCATATTTATGCATAGCAGCATATGGCTGTGCTAGTAGAGATAAAATTTAGTATCACATTGCTAATTCAGAGAAAGTTGCACCATCCTATATAGGAGGCTTCTCTAGTACCATTAAGTGGTTGAAAAGAGAAGCGTCTCTCACGCAATCATCCTCGGACGCCGCGCCGCGAGTTGCGAGAATAAGCCGAGCTCATATATATGTATCTCATTTATATTTTTGTTGTTCGTAAAATTATTTATGACTCAATAACGGATGTGTTAATCAGTCGTCTCCGAATTTTTTGGGGACATGGGTTGTGTCCCATGACGTAACCGACCCGCACTATATAAACCAAGACGCAAACCCTACGCAACTACGACGAAAACACACGCACCTACTTCTAGAACCTTGCGTTATCGTCTTTGTCTTCCTCATCCCGGCTTGTGGCATGCACCGCAGATCGAAACAATAGACCTCCGAAACCTAGACTTCTTGTGAACCTGTATGGGTGAGGAGCGATAACTACAATCACTAGTGCGATAACTACAATCACTAGCACGATCAAAAGTAAAAAAAATACATATGCAAATAGTCTTTACCACCTAGCGATAACTAGTGAGCCGAAAAAGCACCATCACCTTCACCCCTCCATCACCGGAGTTAGGCAAAGCTTATCGTGATATAGCTTGTTATAACATACAACCGGAAAGTCGTTGAGCTAAGGTCATAAAGGACTAGTGCACTAGAGCCGCAACCATCGACATTGATGATAACCGTAGATCTGAAGAGACTGGCCTAAAATCACACTAACGAACACAAAAACCAACCGGATATCGGCATATCTGCCGAACACACGACTCCACAAGCCATCTGCAACACCGGAGTGAGGATAGAGCAGGAAGGACCTTATTCTAAATTTAGAATGTAATCGCCGCCTCAACATCCTGAAGAATACACTGAAAACAGACTAAACAAAGAATGAAAAACATTCCGCCGGTGAGAGATCGTGGTCGGCCACACCTCCAAGGCCTCAAGTCTACCGGAGACGAAACGGATCAGCGGCGGCGCTCGCAAGAGGGACGGAACAATAGATGAGTTTTGTACTGTGATTTATGTAGGATTGAACCCTACAAGGTTTTTTTCTTAAGATTTCAATTGCACTACATCTCATAGTAAAGTTTTCATCCACCTAGCCAGCCCCTTGAAAAAAAACTTTGCTTTTCGTCTATGGTGCAGTGAAAAAAATATTGGTGCAAACGCAATTCTGTATAACTTGAGACGGTATGAGTATGGCGTATCTTCAAAAAATATGTATGACATTGTAATGAAACGTGTAATGTATAGTGTGTTCTTAGAATCCTTTGTCGAACACACAGTCCAACATGTAATGTATTGTGTGATGAAAAGACCCAAAAGACATGAAGAATCCTAGCGGTTGGGCCAACTTGAAGTATTTTGTGTTTGTATGCATGTCCCTTTTGGTCTCCACTAAGAGCGTCCTAGCCGCGGGCTGCAAAATTAGACACGAATCGGTCCGACTTGTCCGTTTGCGGTGCGTCTGTGTTGGTACGCGTCCAACTGTGTGGCGCATTTTTTCCCTCAAATTTTATTAAAATCAAACAATATATATAGCCAAAAATCGGCAACAACTTAGAAAAAATAGCAAATTTAAATTGTGTAGGCCACCGCGGCCTACTCGTCGTTGTCGTCGTCCGCCAGGTCAACCCACACAGGTTGTGGCCACGACCATTGCGGGTGTGGTGGTGGAGGGGGAGCGATCTGCCGCGAAGGCGGAGGCACGTACTATGACGGAGGGTATTGGGGCTGCGACGGCGGGTAGGCGGCCTAGGTCTTCATCACGGACGCACAGAGGGCACGGAATGTCCCGTCCCAGAGCCTCTCCTCCGCGAGCGCTGCCTCTTCCTCCGATTCTCGCTGCTTCTTCCTCCGATTCGCCGGCCCGCCGCTGGGATGGTCCGCCAGTGTAGCCGAGCAAACGCCGCCCGGATATGTTGGACCAGTTGGCGACATCTATCACTGTGAAAGTGATACAAGACCCCTCAGAGTCTACGCTAATTGTACTTTGGAAGAAAAAAAATCCTGGTAACATTGACAAATATTCACTGAAATCTACTCAAGCCCTGTCCAATCAAGATTCTCAACACATTCACAAACCATCTAAAGAGAGCAGATACATAAAGAACAACAAAAATGCAGTGCATTCCATATCTCAAATAGTAACGGGGATATACTCAGCTCAGATTAGTTACAGTTGAGACAGGCCAAAAGAATGGTGATATTATATATACTCCCTTCGATCCATATTACTTGTCACTGGATTAGATGTATCTAGCACATGTCTAGATACATCCATTTAGTGCTAGATACATCCATTTCTACGACAAGTAATATGGATCGGAGGAAGTAGTTAAAAATGCCGTTGCAGCACTAAATCATGTCTAGATACATCCATTTAGTACTAGATACATCCATTTCTACGACAAATAATATGGATCTGAGGGAGTAGTTAAAAATGCCGTTGCAGCACTACGACCATACGGGGACACAGCTCAATCGAGAGAGTAATCAATCAAATCAAACACATGCTCCTGCGATCCATTCGTCCTCTTGTTGAGAGGAGCATTGGTCAGAAAAATAAAGTTAGTTTTGGTACAAATTTACTTTGGAAAGAAAACCTTAAAAGTACCAAACATCAACAAATACTCACTGAATTCTACTTGATCTATGTCCAGTTGAGAGACCAAACATCAGCAAATACATAATAAACCATCTAAAGGTCACATACATAAACAGGAGTCACAAAAGATGCAGTGTATTTCAAATAATGGGGATGCTCAGCTCAGCTCAGCTTAGTTACACAGTTGAAAAAAGGCCAAAAGAATGATGATATAGTACAATGCGGCAATGCAATTGCAGCCGCAGCAGGGGCACAATTAACCAGTACGCTCCAATTAAAAAAAAAAACAATACTAACTCATGGATGACCACAGCAGGGCGACCATATAGGGATACACCTGGATTATAGCCAGATCAAGAGTATAATCAATCAAATCAACGCGCACAATCTATCCTCTTGTTGAGAGAGTGTTGGTCAGAAAAATCAAGTCAGTTTTTGTACAAACATCTCCTCTCCGTCTTCCTAGCTACATAGAAGGGGGAGCATCATGCTCTGGATGGCCTCCAAAATCAGCTCCCTGCGAACAAGGCTCGCTTCATTCCGGTGAAACGGTGGGGAGCAAGCAGGAACTACGAACCTAACAGGATTCCTGCACTGGTGCTGACTGAAGAGACTGGATGCTGGGGAAACCACAGTACCAAGATTCGAACTGTCCCTCTTCTGGGTTCCAGTAGAAGCAAGGTTTTGGATCATTGAAAGGCCTGGCCTGCACAAATCACCAAAGATCTAGTCAGAAATGACCAATTTATTTTACATGTACTTATGTACTTAGTAAGAGGGATCTTGAACTAAGAAATAGATATATCAGCTAAAAGGGGGTATCTTGAGCACTTATGCACTATGTTCATTGATATTCCCAGTATAGTAGATGCCATCACACATACATTCATACTCAATTCGATGGAATTGTTTGAACTTAAAGGGGAACTTCTATAATTTCGCACATAAGGGATTTTCCTACAGCTGAGCCATGAAAAAGTAGAGGTAGATGTCTTCTCCCACAAGGTCATTGTTCAGAAACTCAAACTAGGACTCCACGTCTGTCTAACCCATTGACCATAGATTCAGTGTTCTTCTATTGATGCGCAGATTCAGCAGTATTGAATATTGTACACTGATATAAGTCTATATCTTCTTTAACTATGCCCCCAACAATTGACAGCTGTCAAATTTGAATTTTGAAAGAAACGAAAAACTAGATCCCAGTTAGTAGCAACACACTTCTGTGTGCTCCATAATTTTCCATGCAAAGCCAAATTCCCTTTTCCTAGGCGCACTTCAGAGCAAAATATGTTTCACACCGACATATGCATGTATATATGTAGAAGCACTGCTGGAAAATTCTACTTCTAGAAATACAACTTGTCTAAAACATGCTAGCCCACCGAGTTTTTAGTACATGCAGTATCAGCATTCAACTGCTCGGCCGCCCTGTAGTGGTTCCCAGCTACATGTAGTATCTGATATACACTGAAGGTGGCGATTTACTCTGATATACATTGAAGTCCATATTAATGGCATCAACTTTATCTAGATTCATATGTATCTAGTTAAGTATTCAGACTAGATGCAATCGTATCTAGACAAAATTGTGGCCATTAATATGGACCACAGGGAGTATATAATGTAAGCATTTCTGTATACTTATTTATTATTGTGGTTTGAGTTGCAGAACCACAAGCGCTCATATTTGGGCACGAACAGGAGTAGCATACATAATCTTCCCATAGGTAAGGACTAATAATTCTCTGGTATGCAACTGCGCACTACTTTCTATATACCAACGAACTAAATTGACATCATAACAGTGTGACCTACATACACAATTCCTTCTCTTTATCACTAGCATATCTCTAACTTCTACGTAGTTAAACAATCAAACTACTATCCTTTTCGGTGTGCAACAGTCAAAAATCAGACTAATCAGAACATGGTAATATGAGCACTAGCACATGTCTCATATCTAGGCCACCAACTATCTCTTCATCAAGTAAGGTTTTTTACTATCTCAATAAATGCCAGAAAACAAGTATTTAGAAAAATCCTTAATGTTCCTCAAAATTTCATCTTATTCATAAAAATGTTAAAGAGTACCGAACACAGGAAAGACTACCTAGAAAAAAGAGTTTTTGACACTTCAGTAACACAATACACTCAATCTCAAGTTTCTGTACAATATGCAAGAGTGTCCACAGCAAAGGGGAAGTCTATAGATTATTTACTACAGTTGTGCATCATTGTACTACTCCTAAGTGATGAACACAGATGCACACTACATTGCCTAGATAGCATTTTTTAATTGTTTCGCCATTCAGTGTTGCACTTAGGACGAGCTGATACAGGCCAAACCTCATTCGCTTACATTCAGTTCAAGTACAACCCCAAAGCAACTAATAAGCCGAATTAATTATCACAAGTAGAACATTTTAACATACCTCAATATCTTGCTAATTGACGATCCACCATAAGCTCAAATGATCGTAGATCCCCTAATCCCACATTCCAGCTCGCCATAATGCAACTTCATTCTGGGCACTGCACTCCTCCACCGACCACATTAAAGCTGGGGAAGTTCCTGTGGGTTCTCCATTGATGCCCTCAATATCATCCCAGCCCTCCGCTTCCGGTCATCCTTTATTTCCTCCTTCAAAAACGACGGATCCTCCCTCAGATCCACAGATTGTGAAGTCAGGGCCGCTGCCAGCGGCTTCTTGCCTATTGCAATCTTTAGGCGCACTGGCGCTCTCTCCTTTGGAACGATGCTCTTTTGGTTCTGATTTTGGTCCCAACCTGTCCCAGAATCAATCTCCATAGCATCTGCTCCCTGAATTGCTGGTGCAAATGCTTCGAGAATAGAAAGTTTCTTTCGCTCCGGTGGCATATCAACCTCTGACACCTCCTTCTCCCCGGGTGGCAATGCAGGCTCAAGAAACGGATTTCTCTTGCTCCCAGACGGTTGGGTCTCCTTCCCTTTTGCTGTAGTATCCTCAGAAACCACTGGCCGAAACCCATCAGCACCCGCAAGGGCCAACCGTTGCTGCAAGCTGAGCAGCGACTTCTCGGCCTTCCTCCGCTGCCGCACCTGCTCCACCATGTCCACCCTGTCCTTGGCCGCCTGCTCGCTCCACACCTCTGTCCTCACGTATGTGTGCGGATCCGGGAAGACCGGTAGCCAGTCCGGCACGTGCCTCATCCCAGTCTCCCTCCCAGCCACAGCAAAGCTCGGCGCAGTCTGCGGGGCTCGAGGCACGGGGAACCTAGGCAACGGCCGAGTGAACTGCACGTCGTCCCTGGACTCGACGAACGCCATGAGGTCCTTGACGACACCTGAGCCGACGAGACAGCGGCCCGAAGTGCCTGCACCGGCGAACCCATCAAAGTCGGTTCCGATCTCCTCGAGGGACTGGATGATGTCATACTCGTTGGCGAGCGCGCGGCCAGCAAGGTTGGCGTGGAAGGCCGCGGCTCTCCCGAGGTGGGTGATGTAGCGGAGGAGGACGTCAACGAGAGCGTCGACCGCGGAGCGGTGCGTGCAGTCGAAGCCCGCGGCCTCGAGGGCCTGGGCCACCGCTGCCCGCGCCACGGCTCTCCCGTACTCGTCCCCTCTGCCGCTGCTGCTGCCCCCGCTGTCGCTCATACTAGTCCCTCTTCCGCTCCCCGACCAGTCATACCGTCGAGCATCTGGCGGGCTTGGTGGTCCCAGATCCGGAGCTAGGGTTAGATCTCTCCTCCGGCCACCCCGTCCGCGCCACCATCCAGGGGGTAACCGGGGGAGCTAGACGCGGCCGCGCGCCGGAGTCGCGCGCCCAACTGCCCTCCCGCCGGACTCGAGCTCGATCCCTCCCGGTGGGATTCGAATTCGGTCGGTGCGAGACGACGCAGCGCAAGATTGCGCGGTGGCAGGGTGCGGGGATTGGGCGGGAAATCGAGAGCAAGAGGTTGGGTTTGGCTGGGGTTTGGGAGGATGAGACCGTTGGGGATTTAGGGTTTGGGTGGGCTCTGATCCGAGCACGCGGGGCGAGAGGAGGTGGAGACGAAGGCTTTGGGGAGAAGGGGAGAGCGAGTCCTCTTGACTTTATAGAGGAGGGCATGAGGTTTCCCGTGTGCGCGAGCCGGGGTGCGCGTAGCGGACACGGCTACACATGTCGGCGGACGGTTGGTTCTCCGTCGTGGACTCTTTCCAGGGTGGACGTCGTGTTCTGCACGGGCCTCCCAAAAGCAAGGCCCACCTGGCCTAGTTACAAGTGAAATTAATACCAACAGGGAGTACGCTACAGAAAAAAAAACTTCCTCTGTTCTGTTACCCATTGTTGCAGTGAATGAATGTGAAGTAAAATTTTCAAGGCTGAAATAGCATTACATACTTCACACCGACATGACTACAAACTGCATCATCGGTGAGATGATCGGTGAAACCCGACAATGGCGATTGCTGGCATCCGTGTCGAGTTGTGAGGCAGCACCAGGCATGTTGAATTAGATCTATCCATCAGCGTACTATTTTCCTGGGGACTCTATCAATGGCTAAGCTTGTGAACCTCCACGCTGCCTGCCGACGCCTGGTTCGCAGCTCGGTTGCTGCCAAAGTTCTTGCGGTTCGATTCCCTTGCTATTCTCGAACCAAACTGCACAAAGCATCAGACAGAATGGATGTGAACACAAAATATAAGTTTCCAGCACAAAGAGTGCTCGAAGCGTAGTGTGCGTGAGAACAATCTGAATGCAGCTGAGCAAGATTACGATGAAACAGTTGGTATAATCATGTTTTTAAGAAGAAACAAATTTATAAAAGGTTTGAACAGTGGCATTGGGCCCTTAATTCACCCAATAATAAACCAACTAACTATAGTAGAAACTTGCTGATTCTGTTGCCTACAATCTATATACTGTAATCTTTCACCACGGAGTATCACGACTATTCTACTGAAGGAAACAAGTGGTTATAAATATGTACCTGGATCGCTCGCTTTGGCAGAAAAGAAGCTTCTTGTAGGCCTAACAGCTTTGCAACCTTCAATATTGACACACATATACTGAATCAGCAAAAGGGGATGGAAATCAGACTACATGTAACAGCTTCCATGTAGAGTTAAAGCAAATGAAATGCAAAACCTGTCTTAGAATCTTCTTATCACCCTTCCCCACAGGTTCATCAAGTTTAGCGATCTCCCACAGTGGGATTTCCAACAAAGTTTGTATCACATTCTCATCAAGAAATGGAAAACGAGCCTGCAGTGTAAACATCGACACGCATCAGCCGCTAAAAAGCCTAAAACAAAGTTGGGCTGTAAAATGGTGATAATCTAATTCAAAGTATGACAAAGGTTACCTCCTTGCCATGGTCAGAAATGCACCTATCATCTCTTCCCATGTTTCTTTTCCAAATTCGTTGCACATCTAGTCTCATTTCCTCATCGAGTGAAGACCATCTAAATAAGGGTAGCAAAAAAAAGAACTAATAAAATTCTTGCAAATCTATGCAAAAGTATCTCGAAAGATTTCACATTATTCAACATGCAGTAGATCGAATCGACGCATACATACCCTCCAAGTCTATATTTAGTACGATGTCTACCATAACCAGCACACTGCTCATCAGCTCCAGAACCGACTAAAAGAACTCTAGATGTTGACTTGTACTTGTAGCGCTGACCATCTTGCCCATTCACCCAACCATCCCCACCAGCAGCTAACCACAGGGCTATACCAATGTTCAAATCCTGTGCAAAAGTTCATCATTTTAATTCTAATGGATCTAATAGGAACACAAGAGTAGATGATTACCAACAGTCCATATTATCAAATTAAACAGATATCTGTGGATATTATCAAATTAAACAGATATCTGTGGATACCAGAAACTCAATAGAGCGGCAATGCTAAAGATTATCTCTATTATTCAGTATAAGGTAGTGCAAGCACAAGAAGATGATTGTGTCATAGGAAGCAACTATGGTGAACTGTGGTCTCAAGGACGCCAAAGGGTGTTCAGGATCCTACTGCCAACCAGTCCACAACTAATCTTATTTTAGCCTCGTAAAACATAATCTCCCACAGAACCCTCAGGAAGACAACGTCACCACCAGAATGAACACAGATGATAACCCTATAGGCATTTTCCTGAGTAAATAAAATTGATTAGACGCGGTAGGGAATTTGGGAGTTTGACGTCCAACTTCAATCATTGTAAATCAGCGATAGGGGTTGGGCCGTGGATGTGAATAGTTGTTCCAAGGAACATTCCATCATAAATTAAGGTGTCTTAAAGTTCGAAATCAAAATAATCTAACAATTTCTCATCTCTTGCAAAACAAGGGATCAGCACTGAAAAAAATTACATGGCAAATCCTACCTTAAACTTCCTCCACTAAACTCCCGCTCCCTGTCACAATTATTTACAAACAGGAGTGGTCCGTTAGACCAGTACTAAACTCCACCTTCTATTAATGTCGAATGTGGTCCCAATTGATGTGGCCATGACACATTGTCTCTTTTTTATTGTCAAATGCAAAAAATATGCATGGTTCGAACTTTACAACACCATTCCAAAATCCAAATCCAAGAGGATTTAACTAGAGTACAACTGTGCGGACAATTTAGATCGTTCACACATTCTTCGGCCAGCACGGTAAACCAAAAAAACTAGCCAAATAAAGCGCTAGTAGGAATTAGGAAGATACACACCATATAGGTATTTGAAGGGTGTATGAGTGACATCACGTGTTCACTTTCCCCTTTCAAGTTGGCCAAATCAGTGTCAATCTCAACAAGACGCCATCTGCAAATAAGACAGTAAAATGAAGATCATAGCGAACACTTCATTTAGTATTATGTAGATACTCTGTACATGGGATAGAATAATGCATGAGCTTCATTTTTTGCTAGCATGGTAAAACAGTTACATGGCAAAAGAAAAGAATGAAGCGACAAAACATTTACTGCTAACATGAGAATCAAAATGGATGATGAACATGAATGAGTAACTAAGAAATCAAAACAGTGAAATAATGCAGGGCACAGATGACAGATTATGTACATTAAAGCATATATTGATCATCTGCTTGGTAGAAGGCTTGGAAAGGAAATACAATAAGTTCATCATGTGTGAAGACTTCATTAGGCTATAACATGTGTGCAAGAAAGTGAGTCCAGAGTTCATTTTGCACAGAAACATGATTTATTTACTGTCGATCTTTTGATATGTGCAAACCAGCACCGATAATAAAATCATCTATCTCCAGCACCAGATACAAACCATCAAGGCAAAGAGCATGAAATGTTCAGGTAAAATCACCTCCGCAGAGGGGAGATTCTCTGAAGCTCCTTCAGTCCTGCTAGTGAAGAAACTCTATCTGGAGCAAGCTGTCCGTCAAAACTGACATTCAACAAATCAATTGTCCCTGCTCAAAATCTATGTTAGTTTTCCTCAAAAATCAAATTTTAAGGAGTACCATAAAGAAGTTAACTTCCTCACTAATATGTTATAAAGAAGACAATGGTGAGTAAAATGTAGTAAAAGCAACACAGTTGAGCATACATTTGGAATCAAGACACTGGTCTAGTAATGCTGCAAGTATCATGGAGTCCAGGCCACCAGAGAAAAGGATTGCTATTGGGGCCAACTCATCATCGTTGAGTGTAGTCAGATCACCCTGTTCACATGAAAGGACTGTAAAGTTAGCCTGGCAAACTAGCTAACAAGAAATGTAACAGGAAGAAAAGTAGAAGCATTTTCCCTTGCAAGAAATATGGAACCATTTCAATGATTAAATCATTATTAGGCTGGTGGAGTTGGAAAAAAAAGGATATTGCGAAAGGCAGAAGTTAGAACCTAAGAGTTTGTTACTTGCCTGATACAGTATGTTCACATTAGTTCGCAGCATTACAGATTTCCTTAGTGCAGTCAATACTCTATGTGCTGAAACATGACAAAGAAGTGTCAGCATTAGCAACTTTCTAAAGTTAAATTAGTTTGGGTAATTTCTAGCAAACGTCTCATGCAGTTTGCTGAAGATTAAAAAAAATCTGATGGTAGATCTATTTTCTCAAGTCCATTACTTGTACTGTCTTCAGCTTCTCTTGAGTTTCTGAAACTCGGGGACAAGTGATGGTTCCCTTCCTCAACAGAACTCTTGCCTGGAATCAAGCCATCCACAATAGGAACTGTCGATTTTCTCTCCCATCGTATTAATGTGTGCAACAAAGAATTTGTCCAATCATGTTTTCCGACTTCGATGACACATCCTTCGTTCATACATGATGCATTAGTATCCAGGTCTTTCAGGTGGATGCTGTATATTCCACAAGGAAGCTCTTCCCAGTAGCTAACTTTGGTGTGGCCAGAAAAATCAGGATCCGTTGCTGAGTCCAAACCATTTACTTCTGATGCTGTCGGAGTGAAGAAGAGTGTACACAATTAGATAAGAGTTGCAACATCCAAAGCGTGTACAGAATAAGAAAAATGAGACACAACAACACAGCTTATTTTAAGTTAATGTTTGTTTTCATGTTTTGAAAAGGAAGATGAACAAACCATTGATAAGATACTAAGATAGACTATTAAATTACGCTCATCTTACCAGAGTTATTCCTGGAAAACGAAGGGGGTGATACTGATGATAATATAAAGCGTGAATCATCAGGAGTGGGCCAATGTACCAAGAGGCTTCTTCTCCCGAATGCATCCCGTCCAAACCACAATGTGTTTGAGGCTGCCTGGAAGTTCAAGGTAACCTGTATGTCAGGAAATAGAATCTACAGCAAAATGCAAACAAGTCAAATATCACAATTACCTGCCTGCCAGTATATCAAAGCCCATGGCCCTCTGATTGTTGAGAGGATTTGTGGAACTGATTTCCCTACATTCTCACAGCAAGGGTATGTTTCATCTCTATCGACAACACAGAGGTCACAGGAACAGCAAGATTCCAGTGAAGAGAAAAGTGATTGAGTGTCATTCTGATCATTGGCAATGTGAATTCCTCCATAAATCTCACCTTATAATTAAAATAAAAAGTCCAGTGTAAAGTTCAAGTAAAGTAATCACTCTAGTACGAGATACTTAGATGAAAGCAAAGCAACAATAATATGCCATTGACACATCAATGTGTGATTTTTACTGAACCATCAGAAGCATTTCCTGCCTACTGAAGCCACATATATGTGCATCATTCAAAAGGGATTACTGTTGCCGAGTACTGAATGTAAGTTTAGTCAACAAATCAGTTAAGAAACATAATGAACTAAATATATGACTGAATATGGTGCATCTTAGTTATAACCACTACAAAAATGTGGAAGTTCCCAGTATAGATCAGCATGTATGCCACATATTAGAAGACATCAATTTCAAAAAATGGACAACAGTACTGACTTTTTGGTTCAACAACATTACCATTATACACTAGAACACTTCCTGATTGCGCCACCAGTGGCTGCGAAACAGGCTCAGCTCCCCTGAGCTGCAGCGTCGCACCAATGAAGCACAACTCTGTGGCACCCACACCACCTCCAACCCCGTCTCCATCATCTGCAACACACGACAGTCGCCATAAGAAATGGCCAGAGCGACCAAAACTCCAAAGCATATTAGTCAGGGAGCCGCCACCCGTACCACCAAGGACTGTGCCGTCCGCGCAAAGGTGGAAGCTATGGCATCCGAGGCTGTCCGGGCCTCGCCTCCGCAGGGCCTCCTCAAGCTCGCCCACAGACACGCCCTCCCTCTGCACTTGCATGTACAGCTTGGCTCGGTTAGGGTTTAGGGTTTGGGAGAGCACAACAGGGAGGGATTTAGTTCTGTTTTGGGAGGTTGCGACGGATGCTAGTGACAGTACCTCGTCGGGGAACCGTGTTCCGGATGCAGCGGCGGCGGCGGCGGCGGTGGATGGGGCGACGACTAGGCGGTCGCCGGAGAGGACGAGGGCTATGCCGCACATCGCTGACTGCAGGGTCCCGCTTGTCAGCGGGAGAGGGTCAGACGCAGTCGCACGCGCCGTGGGCTCGGAGAAGTAGGTTGCGCTTGTTTGAAAATTGGAACCCAAAAATCAAATTTTGATACTAGTTGACCAATCAGTTGGCAATTATTAGTACCTCCATCTCAAGGCTTAAGACTTATTTTAGGTCAAATTATATAAAATTTGACAAAGTTTGAATAAAAAATATATTAATATTTATAATATGAAATAAACACCCTTTGATATATCATGAAATATATATTCACATGGTATCTATATAATACCATAGTTCTTGATACTCTCTCCGACCAATATTAGTTGAGTTGAATTTGTCTATATTCGGATATATCTAGTTATGTTTTAGTGCTAGATATATTTGAATTTAGACAAATCCATATCAACTAATATGGGTCGGAAGAAGTAGTTTTTTCTAAAATTTTGCCAAATTTTTCGTAGCTTGACTTTAAAAAAATGTTTTAAGCCTTGAGACGGAGAGTGTAGTAATTTGGCATGGTATGTTTTACTAAAAAAATACTTAATATCAAATAATAGCAGGATCATTTATACAATAAATAAAGTCAGATGGATCATCACACACACACTAGAGCTTCTGTTTTCAAAGGAGGATTTGGAGAGTGCCATGGCAAACCTGGCCAACGGGCCGGGCCAGGCTGGCACGGTCCCGGCACCCGCTTCATGCGCATGGCCTGACAAGACACGTCGGGACCGCTTAGCTCGCGGGTTGTGCCGTGTCGACCGTGTGCCATGTCCTACGTCACCAGCCTAGCACCATGGCTAGAGGTCTGACCCATGGCACGCCAAGGCCCGTGGAACCGGTTTCGGTTCGTTTCGTTTGTTAGACCCCTAGCATGTAAAAAATCCTTAAAAAGAAAAAATGGTACAAAACTATAAAAACTTGGTAGAATGAGTCAAGGGTGCATATGAGTCAACGCTTTATTAATGTTGGATCGTTAAAAAGCCTTATATCCATATTAAGAAAAAGGAGTACAATTGGCTCTGAAAGAAAGAGAAAAGGAAAATTAAACCTTGTCGTTCGCCTGTTTCCAGGAGCGGCAGTGATGCACCGGTGCCGCTCTCTATCAAGGAAAGGATGCATTTGGGCGCCCAGAAATGCCTAGGACACCCGACAGTGCCGGGGGTAAGTCCGCTAGTGCTGCTCTGCGTGAATTTTGGTCATGACGGGTGGACTATTAGGACCTATTTAAGGTGCCCTTCTTCCCTATTGGTTTCCAAACCTTTTTTGAAAGTTTTCTCCTCGCCTTTCTAAGCTTGCTAGATCTCATTCCCTCCAATGATTTTTGCATCTTCTTAAGGGAAAAGAGATAGGAGGTCTAGATCTACTTTTTCACCAATCAATCTCTCTTCTAAGTGAGAGAAACATATTGGATCTAAATCTTAAAGTCTTTTGTGGATTTTCTCTTATGCCATTCCTCTCATATTCCTCCAATAGCTTTTATATTTACGGTGTAACTTAGAGAGAGGGACTTGAGCACTTGTGTTCTTACCATTATATTTGGTGCATTGGCGTGAGTTATTTACGGAGGATTTGGTTGGTGAAAGTGAAAAACTTGGTATCCTTGGATTATTGAAACCCTAGACGGTTTTGTGGCCATGATGGTGATTACTTGGGAGCCATCAAATAAGTTGTGGAGATTAATCTAAGCCTGTATATGTTCGGTGACTGTCCTCAAGTGTCTCATAATAGATCGTGTGTCTGCCTTGGTGGTGTACATACGGAAAAATAAGGTGAAGCCTTTATGGTGTTCAGTGAGCCGTGTGTCTCTAGATCTTGGGGCGAGGCTTTATATGGCATTTGGTGTATATTGAGCTACCCGTCTCAAGGTGAGCCTTTTCTGACTTCAGAGAGTACTACGCCATTGCATCTCTCCAACGTAGATTAGCTTATTTGAAAGTGAACTTCATTATAAACCATCGTCTCTGCGTGTCTCGGTTATCTCTATGTCTGAGCTTTTCTATTTACGCACTTTATATTATGATATTCTTCGTGCTTGAAAAAATTTATCTTGCTATCAGTTTATTTTTGTCTTACTTAGCATAAGTTGTTGGTGCACATAGTTATGCATAGTGTATTTAAGTTAACGCTAATTTTATTCCATATTTATTAAAGTCAAAACCGTAATAGTTTTAGAACGGCTATTCACCTCCTCTCTAGATGGAGTTATTAGCATAAAAATACCACATTTCGGCTGAAAGTTCGAATAACCACCACTTTACAAAAAAATCGCAAAAAAACACCACTTTTCGATAGATTTTTTGCAATTCACGCTAAAACCCAATTTACGGTCGATTGACAGTGTTTCTGACAGGGGGGCACCAGGATGATGACGTGGCAAGTGGGGGACGGCTCCTGGCGACGGCTGTTGCACGCCGTTAGCGGCTATGTGGGGCCCACACCGGCGTCGTGTCTAAAAGAGGGTTCGGGTGTACTAGTTTGCCAGTTTGCCGCCCGACCTAGCTCGCTCTTGCGCCCCACCCCACCGAGGTCGCTGCAGCCCTCTGCCGCCGCCACACAGGTACCGTCGTCGAGGCGTCTGTGGAAGCAGCCAACCATCCGTCGTCGCCATGCCCAGCTGGGACGACAGTGACTTGTCGAGCCACTCCCTCCCTAGGGTAAGTTCCCAAATTTCTAGGGTTCGGGCTAGATCCAATGATTTGGGATTTTAGGGTTTCTCGTCGATTTAGATTGATTAAACCAGTTATATCTATAATTTAGGAATTTGTGGATAATACGTACAATTTGCATCACCATACTATATCATAATTTGCCTCTATTCATTGATATATTCTGTATTAAGAGGTGTTACTCATGTATTTTCATTTGTTTATGCATGTTAGATAATTCTTGGAGGATGAACTGTCGGAATCAGGATTCTGATAGAAAAAGTGGTGTTTTGATGCAATTTCGCGAAGATCAGAAAAATACCATAAAAACTACGAAAAATCATATTTTCCTAGAAGACGAAGAAAGATAGAAGGGGAGGCGGAGATGGGCCACAGGGGGGCCACACACCCTAGGCGTGGGCCACCCCTAGGCCGCGCCTACAGGGTGTGGCCCACCTCTGGCTCCGCCCTCTCGCCTATATCTTCCCCTCGAAACCCTAATACACGGGGAGCGACCACAGAAAGATTCCGCCGCCTCTACGGGGCAGACAAAACTGAGAGAGAAAGAGCTCTCCAGCAGACAGATTTCTGCCGGGGAAATTCCTTCCGGAGAGGTGAGATCGTCGCCATCAACACCATCATCAAGCTAGACTTTATCGGGATCATTATCATCATCCATACCATAATCTCCACCGGCACCATCATCATCACTCCATCCCGCTGTAACAATTGTGTTGAATACTTGCATAGTTCTTAGGGGAAACTTTTCCGGTGTTGATTACTATTATAGTTGATGCTTGTGAGTGGAACCACTAGATTATTGTTTATGTTCAGATTGTTATTCATCGCCATATCATCTTTGATCTTTATCCATATGATGTCTTGTGAGTGGTTCATTTAGTTCTTGAGGACATGGGATAAGTCATGTTGTTAGTAGTGGATTTGTGTTGAGATATTATTCAATGGTTTAGTATTTAAGTTGTGGTGCTATTCTTCTAGTGGTGTCATGTGAACGTTGACTAAATGATACTTCACCATTTATAGGCCTAGGGGAATGCATTGTGTATTTGGCTACTAATTGTGGGGTTGCCGAAGTGACAGAAACATGAACCCCTGTTAGGAAGCCATTGCATAAGGGAGTGTAGGATCTCAGAGTTTAAGGTTGTGGTTAGGTTTATACCTTAATTGTTTTCCTATAGTTGCGGATGCTTGCAGGGGGTTTAATCACAAGTATCTATTAGTCCAAGTAAGGTCGGTACATTAGCACAGGTTCACCCACACAACACTTACAACACCAAAGAAGGGTACTCAGCTATTTGAAGCGAAAGCACTTGATAGAGTTCCCATGTGTCCTCGAGAACGTTTGGTCCTCATAAGTATTTCCACCGGCTTGTCCTTTGCTAAGAAAGGATTGGGCGACTTGCTGCAATTGTTCGTTGTCTTTATTACTTGCGCTTTATTTCTTTGCTTTATCATAAAACCCCTAAAAATCTGTTTGCTAAGTATTTACAGAGATTTCCTGCTCCATACTACTAGTCAACACCTTCTGCTCCTCGTTGGGATCGACACTCCTATTTATCGAAAGTACTACGATACACCCCCTATACTTGTGGGTCATCAAGACTATTTTCTGGCGTCGTTGCCAGGGAGTGAAGCGCTATTGAAGAGTGGAACTGGTAAAGGAAACTTCTACTGTGAGTATTGTTTTTATTTTTGTTTGTTACTTTGTTTCCAATATGGATAACCCACTTGGTTTTCTGTTTGGGAAAACTACTACCAATGTTAGGGTAGTAGATGAACCACCACCTGCTGAGATAGATCCTTTTAAGATACCTACAAGTATTGTTGATCGTGTTAAGGATAATTATTATTTACGGGATGGAATTGTCCACCCTGGTGATCACTTGCTTTTTATCCATGAATTATGCGGGTTGTTTAAGTGTGCTGGTATCACAACTGAACAGGTGAAGAAGAAGTTACTCTCTATATCCTTGAAAGGGAGAGTTGAAGAATGGTATAAGCTACAGAAGAATGGGCAATCCATGGAATGGGGGGAAATAGTACCTCTCTTTATTCTAAATCCTATCCTCCCAGTGAAATTCATAAGGATAGGAACCTGATATATAACTTTTGGCCTCATGATGGAGAGAGTACAGCTCAAGCTTGGCGAAGATTGAAGTTACTAATGCTTAAATGTCCTATTCATGAACTCTCTAACAATATTATTATCAATAACTTTTATGCTAGGCTTTCTCTTCATGATAAAGATTTACTAGATGCTTCTTGTGCTGGATCATTCAAACATATGAAGGAAGAAGCTAAATGGGATCTCTTAAACCGTACTCAAGAGAACATTGAAGCATGGGAAAATGACAAAGGAAGAAAGTTAGGTATAAACTATGATTATGAATGCATTAAATCTTTTATAGGAACTGATGACTTCTGTGATATTAGTACTGAGTATGGTCTTGATTCCCAAAGTATTGCCAATTGTTTTAAGTCCTTTGCCTCTTACATAGAAATTCCTAAAAATAAGTGGAATAAGTACCATACACCTTATAAAGATGTTGTTAGTCATGTTTCTGTTAGAAGCACTGAAGTGTGTACTATTGATCATATTTTTCCTAAACCTTATGTTGAGAAAACACCTTCCCTAGCTAAGGTAAAGGAGTATTTTATGATGATTAGTGGGAATAACAAAAGTACAAAGAAAACTGTGGAACCTTATGAGCAAATAAATACTGAACCTATGGTAGCTATTGTGAAAAATCTTGACACTAGAAATATAAAGGATGATCACATTGTATTCTATGAAGATGCTTCAAATATTATCTCTCACCCTAGTAAAGCTAGAAAATCTAGTGTCCCTGTGCTTTCTGTGAGAATTGGTGATCATTGCTATTATGGTTTATGTGATATTGGTGCTAGTTCTAGTGTTATTCCTTATGAGATTTACAGGGAAATTATGCATGAAATTGGTCATTGTAAGCTTGAGGACATTGATGTGGTTATTCACCTTGCTAATAAGGAAACCATTTGCCCTATTGGTATTGTAAGAGATGTGGAAGTCCTTTGCGGTAAGATTAAATATCCTGCTGATTTTCTAGTGCTTAATTCAGCATCCAGCAAAACTTGTCATATCATCTTTCATGAACACTTGTGAAGCTATTATAGATTGTAAAAAGGAAACAGTTTTAACTAAGTTTGATGTAGATTCTTATGAGTTTAATTTTTCCAAATTTGCTAAAGCTCCTTGTGAAAATAGCTTGCCTAATGAAGATTTCAGGATGGAACAACTTGCTTCTATTGATCCAGTTTATGACCTTGGACCTCTTTTTGATGATTGTAAGTATGCTCATTCTGATGATAGAGTTGTTTCCTGTGACAGTTATATTGTCAACTTTATTCAAAGTGCTACTGAGAGTTATTATGAGAGGGAAACACGGTTTTATGCATCTCAATAATGTTAAGTTTCCCTGCTTTATGTTGAAAGCTTTGAAGTTGCATTTGGTTTGTATTCCTATGCTAGTGGATTTTTGTTCCAATAATTTGTTTTCTTGTGATACTCCTTTGTATAGGAAGTGGGTTAGACTCAAATGTGTGGGATATTTTCTTCTCGATGCTCTCTTTCACTTCAAATATATATATCCTATGTGAGCATCTTTGAAACTTTCAAGCCTAACTTAATGGCATTAAAGAAAAGTACTTCTTGGGAGATAACCCAATAGTTTTGTTGAGTCTTGGAAGTTATTACCTCAGTAATAACCGCTCCTTATCCTTTTTGTTTTGGTTTTTGTGTCAAGATCAACTACTTATGAGAAGTGGAGGAGTTGTGAAAAGTGGTTATCCTGGGACAGGTTTTTGTGCTGCATTGTAAAAATTCGTGAAGGAGCTCAGTACTTCGGATGGAGCTGTATTTTTCTGTGCTTGTTCTCCAAGTTGTTACCCAACTTTCATTAGTTTTGCACTTTTTGATTTGAGCAACAAAAGGTTTTCGAAAAAATCAATCTTTACCTGTTAGTCTGTTTTGACAGATTTCTGTCATCATTTGCATTTGCCTCTTATATTGATTCCCTTTCAGATTCTTTTTGGGTTTTTTGGAAAGGAGTTTCTAGAGTAGCTTTTGTTTTGATGGATTTCAGTTGAAGTGTGTACCTAAAGGTTTATTGTTTTTCATACACTAATGTTGCCATTGAGGTTTGTGTAAGGCCCTGTATGAAGGGAATTTCAAGGAGAAGGAGAAAAGGAATTTGCAGAGTTCGTCTTTGAATAGGTAAAAGTGGTGAAAACAGAAGGTTCGTGAAAGCCTAATATTTTTATATTTTTGATGTTTTTATTACATACGGAAGGTTACGAGACGAAACAGAGGCTAGGGTGGCCACACCCATCCTAGGCGCGGGCCCCAGCTGGCCGCGCCTGGAGGGGGTGTGAGCCCCCTGAGCTCCATCTCCGCCTTGTTTTCGCACACTATCTTCCTTATGCATTGAAACTTCGTAATATATAACCCCCCGAATCCCCCGAGGTTCGTATATCGTGTTCTCGTAGTGTTTTCGTTTCGATCTATTTCTGTCAGGAAATACTCTCAAGTTTAGAGCGTCATGGTCTCCGCCAACGACAAAGGCAAGAAGACCGAGGAGGATTATCCTCAAAACCCCAAGGAGGAGGAGATCTTGGTTGGGGATGAGGAAGACATGGAGTAGGACGATCATCCAGACACCCACGCTACCGTCGCAAGCATTGGAGTGGTGGCAAACCCTAACAAGCTTAGAAGGACAACACATATGTCTACGGGGGGGAAACCTCCACGTCTTGTCTTTGCTCCACGATCACCTCCTTCACGAACCAAGAATCCCTTCCATACTCTTATACATGAGCAACAATTCCAACAGGTGCCCAAAGGGAACTTGCCCTCGGTTTGGGATCTGCCTCGTTCTGACCATGCAGGGAAGGAACACTCTAAGAAGGAAGAGTGGGGAAAGAATAATGTAACACCCTCAGAATCGACCCTATGCAAGTTTCAGCGATTCCCGCCAAAACCCGCATAGAAACGATTCAAAGGTGCCCACCAGGCACTTTCGTGCGGGTGGAAAACGAAGTAATAACATTACACAACAGTCCTCGATGGGACCCACAGAACAGATATGTATGCAACACGACTCAACGAGTCAAGAATACAGATATAATATACAAAGATCCAAATCACCTTGAAAACGATAGAGCGCCAGCTACGGACAAGATGCAAATGGGGCTAAGAGCCCTGAAGAATAACCAATGGCGTCCATAACCCTGCCCAGGCCAAGCCGGAAGGGTAACCCTGCTAACGACGTCGATCTCAAAACCTCTTTGAAACAAAAAAGGTGCAAAGGGCAAAGGAAAAGAGATGGCGTCAAGATCGAGGCCAAGACACTGCGAGACTAGAATTCGGCGGTCCTCGCCTACATAGGTATGGTGGACTGAAGCGGCAGCGGCAGCATGCACTAAACAACCTATAGAGACTCGATACAACTGGCGGCTGTCAGAGAGGGGTAAGAAAGACCTATTTGGAACCAACCTGATTCTAACGCCAAACAAACCCATCCTGGTATTTCCCCCTCGAGACCAAACGAGGAAGTCAACCGAGGAACTCACACAGTTGGCAGTTTTAGTTATTCGGTTATTGTTGCAGCAATTACTAGTCAGGTATAGATAGTCATCCTGATATAATAAGCAGTGGGACATTTTAGTTAACCATTCCGTTATAGTTGCAACACTTACTAGTCAGATACAATTAGCATGAGATATCCCAAAACCCAGCAGTTGTTGGTACTTTTATTTAGCCATTCCGTTATAGTTGCCATACTTACTAGTCAGATACAATGGTCGCAAACGACAACCCAAGCAAGCAATTGTTGGCAGTTTTATTTAGCCATTCCATTCTAGTGAAGCTGATTACTAGTCATTATAAAGTCAAATTTATAGCACTACTTTAGTTATAGTTGTCTATGATCGAGATACTGTGCTCCAAGTCGTCCATAACCGCGGACACGGCTTTCAGAAAGTTTTACCCTGCAGGGGTGCACAAATAGCAACACACACACTCGATCAACCTCGGAAAAACCAAATCAAAACCCAACAAGGCCTTCACGACAAAGCAATCACAGGATTCAGAAATATTTCAGGGGGCCACCCCATTAAGCTACCCGCAACGAAGTTAGCTGACTCCGAGACGGACTCAAGGTTTGGGTGGACGGCTGTGAACGACTGGGAACCCAAAACTGGGCTTGTCGACACCGCTAAATCGTGTCCCGATCCTAAACAGTACAGGTGCTCCTCGCACAATCGTAAATAAAGGAGTAAAGCATGGCATAAGTACAGGATAGTAAATAAAACCTCAAACTAGTTTATGGCCCCAAGAAATAAGACTGAATCAAGATCTGGCTCAGGGGGGTCCCATAATCCTCCCGGATGTGGATAGCGCGAATATTCAAGGAACAGGTATCAAGTACTCGGGGTCCTACGGGACACAAGTGGACGGTTAACAACCAAATAACATCTATTGCCCACCTGTGCCTCTGCTTACCTACTTCAATTTTAGTTGTTAAACAGTAATTAAAGTCTTGATCGGCTCCAACAATAAACATGCGGCAATACTCCAACAACTGTGGTACTTGGCGACACGCAACAGCACTTGAGCAAGCGACTACGGCGCGCGGTCCAACTATCTACCAAACAACAGGTAATAGGAGGTGTCCAAGGAAATATAATGCTGCAAGGGATAACACGGGTCCGAAAACTAGAGCATGGCAACACAGATAGCAATAGACCAACAGGAGGGAATAAATACTATAAAAGTAAGATAGGTAGAAAGGGGGAGACGCTCGCCTGAAAACATTGCCGAGGGTTCATCCGAAGATCGGGGCGAAGCTCACATCAACTCAACGGCCTTATCCGCGAAGAAGCAAAACACTAGAATAAACACCGGATGCAATATTTAATACTACGGCAAAATATCGGGCATGATGCATGTATGATGTATGACATGGCAAGGATGCGATGCAATTAGGCAATATTAAGTGGAACCGGGGTCCCGACAATTAATTAAACGGTCCAAGTTATTTAGAACCCCCGCAATTTAAATGTTGTAATAACAGGGCAAGATAAGTTACCGGTTCGCTACACAAATTTAAATGAGGCCAATATGAGACTAGATTTGCCCGCATATGGGCCCCATATTTAATTTAGGTGAATCGGCATAAGGCCCCCAAACCACATGACAATATGCATGCATGAACAATTTAATATGCAACAAGATATATCATTTATAAAAATAGGGGCTTAGGGTCACACATTAGGGTTCGGCGATCTTGGTTCCGGGGTTCGGGGTTGGTCTCAGGGTTTCGGGTTCGGCGGGATCGTTCTCGGACTCCGGGATTTAGGGTCTTCGGATCGGGGAAGTAGATCTTGTCGCACGAGCGTCAATGCTTCCGGGAAGGAGAACTTGTCGTCCAGGGTCTCGGTGTACGGGGTGAAGTACTCGGCGTCCTCGAGGGAGTACTTGTCGTATCCGTGAAGGAGATCATTGAAGGGTTCGCAGCATAGAAAACAAAAATTTTCCTACGGTGTGAACTATATACCAAGATCTATTTATACTAGATACAAACAACGGGCGGATGTACATCCGTAGAGAACATACCCTTGAAGACCGACAAAGTTTAACGAGTCCAAACTCGTGGTTGATGTAGACGATCTCTTGCCGATCTCAAGATCGAGAGGAAGTCCTAGCGCCGCAAATCAGCGGCGCATCCGTGCTCGCACACACGCTCGAGGCACCGAGCAACCTCCGCCTCCTCGCCCAGCGATGCGGAAGCACAACTCTTTCTTGCCGAATAGCCACGGAACATGTATCTCGCTAGTCCGAGACCATGGGGATAAATTCTAGAGGGAGAGAGATCCTTCACGAGGAGGTGTGAGTGAGAAGTGAGAGGAGGGCTCCTTTTATAGGAGGAGGGGAACCCCAAGGGGTGGCAGGCGCATGGGGCTGCCCCTTGCCCTCCCTCATCATGTGGGTGGACACTCCACTCACAAAATGACCCTTCAAAAGTCCACTCAAAATCCCACTCAAAAATCCCATTAAATTTCCACCAAATTTAATGCAAACTCTCATTAAATAAAACTCTTTTATTTTATTCAGAATTTTGTCAATTACTTTAATGACAAACATTCACAATAACCCCTTGCTAGAATTCTATTTCACATGCATAACCACTTTATGCAATTTCACCCAAAACCTGCTTTGGTATCTAGTGAAATAAATTCTGCGCTTGTTTATTCTCGGCATGAAACTTTTGCTCCAATTGGATGTCGGTGTCTCTTAAGTGTGTCACCCTACGGTTCGTGAATAATGCGGACATGATCGAGACCCTCTCGGATCAATAATCGAAGCGGATCCGAGACCCATCGACTCCCACACATTCAACGATGACTTTCTTGTGATCGTCAACCTTTTACGCTAGTATCTTAATCCCTTTGTCTCACGATATATTACATGTCCGAGATTCGATCATGGTATCTCCATACCTAGTTTGATCTCGCATCGACATGCACTCTTTTCGCTCCCGTGATATAACATTCTAGTGATCAAATCACTTGCTTGCAAGCTAATCAATGTGATATCACCAGAGGGCCCAGTATATCTATCCGTCATCGGGATGAACAAATTCCACTCTTGATCCATGAGCCTCAACATAACACTTTATTAGTTCCGAACCCATCTTTATAATCACCTTATTACGGTGACGTTTGATGTTATCAAGAAACTCTTCCGTGTTAGTGATTGACATGATCTCATGGTCTAAGGATTAGGATCACTTCGTAAGTTGTTATAGCAATATAAACTCAATGACTTTGATCGTAATGCTATACTTGGATGAATGTTCATCACATCATTACACTAATGTTGTGATCCCGTATTAACAACATCCAATGTCCATGATCGTGAAACCTTGATCATCTTGTTAATCAACGAGCTAGTTTATGAGAGAGGCTTAACTAGGAACTTTCTGCTTGTTTATTAAACACACATGTATTAACGCTTCGTATTAATACAATTATAGCATGCAAAATAAACATCTATCATATACTTGGAATACACATAATAAACAATTTATTATTGCCTCTCGGCATATTCCCTTCAGTCTCCCACTTGCACTAGAGACAATAATCTAGTTACATAGTGATATATCTAACACCCATTGAGTTCTGGTGTTGATCATGTTTTGCTCTAGGGAGAGTTTTAGTCAACGGATCTGCTACATTGAGATCCGTATGTACTTTAAAAATCTTTATATCTCCATCCTTGACATGCTCGCGGATGGAGTGAAACCGGCGCTTAATATGCTTGGAATGCTTGTGAGACCTTGGCTCTTTGGCATTGGCAATGGCACCATTGTTGTCACAATAGATCACCATTGGGTCCAACGCGCTTGCCACAACTCCTAGTTCGGATATGAACTCCTTCATCCAAATCGCTCTGAGCCGCTCAAGCAAAGAACATATTCGCCTCCGTTGTTGATCCCGCTACCACAGGTTGTTTGGAGCTCCTCCAACTAACCGCTCCGCCATTCATGAGAAATACGTATCCGGATTGAGACTTAGAGTCATCCGGATCGGTCAAAGCTAGCGTCGACATAACACTTAGCGACGAGCTCTTCTTCACCTCAGATACAAGAAACATATCCTTAGTTCTTCTCAAGTACTTAAGGATATTCTTGACCGCTATCCAGTGTTCAACGGATCCGATTGGTACCTACTAGTCAAACTAATAGCGTGTGCCACATCCGTCTTGTACATAGCATGGCGTATTATAGAGCCTATGGTTGAAGCATAGGGACTTTGTCCATTATCTCTCTTTCTTCCGCGAAGCCGGACTTTGAGTCTTACTCAATGTCTTGCCTTGCAACATAGGTAAGAACCCTTCTTACTTCCGTCCATTTTAAACTTCTTTAAAATCTTATCAAGGTATGTACTTTATGATAGCCCTATTAGGCGCCTAGATCTATCTCTATAGATCTTTATGCCTAATATGTAAGATGCTTCACCTAGGTCCTTCATTGAAAATTTGTTGTTTAGATAACTTTTAACACGTTTAAAGTTCTATATCATTTCCGATCAATAATATGTCATCCACATATAGTATCGAAATGCCACATTGCTCCCACTCACTTTCTTGTAAATACAAGCTTCTCCATAAGTTTGGACAAATCCAAACTCTTTGATCACCTCATCAAAGCGGAGATTCCAACTGTGATGCTTGCTTCAATCCATAGATGGATCGCTGAAGCTTGCACACCTTGTTAGCATCCTTAGGATCGACAAAACCCTTTGGTTGTATCATATACAACTCTTCTTCAATATTACCATTGAGAAACGCGGTTTTGACATCCATCCGCCATATTTCATAATCGAAATATGCGAATTGCTAACATAATCCTAATCGACTTTAGCATCGCTACGGAGAGAAAGTCTCATCGTAGTCAACTCCTTGAATTTGTCGAAACCCCTTTGCGACAAGTCGAGCTTTATAGATGGTCACATTACCATCGATCGCTTTTCCTTTGAAAATCCATTTGTTCTCCACGGCCTTTCGGTCGTGAGGTAATTCCACCAAGTTCCAAACTTGATTTTCATACATGGATTCCATCTCGGATTTCATGGCTTCTAACCATTTGTTGGAATCCGGGCTCATCATCGCTTCTTCATACGTCGCAGGTCATTATTTTCATCAACCATGAAATTTATGACAGATTTCCGACTCGGAGGCTGCACGCCCCTATTTGACTGCGAGGTTCGGTAGTACTCTCTTCGGAGTTTCATGATCATTATCATTAGTTCCTTCTTCAACAGGTGGAGCCAACTCCGAGCGACTTCCTACACAAGGCTACTCGCCATACTTTGAAGAGAAGGTTCCATAACCTCTTCGAGTTCTACCTTCCGACTACTCACACCTTCGCGAGAAACTCTTTCTCTAGAAAGGATCCATTCTTGGCAACAAAAACCTTGCCCTCGGATCTGATAGAAGGAATACCCAATAGTTTCTTTAGGGTATCCTATGAAGACGCATTTTTCCGCTTTGGGTTCGAGTTTATCCGGTTGAAGTTTCTTCACATAAACATCGCAACCCCAAACTTTAAGAATGATGACTTAGGTTTGTTTCCAAACCACAATTCATACGGTGTCGTTTCAACGGATTTAGATGGTGCCCGATTTAAAGTGAATGCAGCTTTCTAGTGCATAACCCCAAAATGACAACGGCAAGTCCGTCGGAGACATCATAGATCGAACCATATCTAATAAAGTACGATTACGACGTTCGACACACCATTTCATTTGTGGTGTTCCGGCAGGTGTGAGTTGTGAAACAATTCCACACTCTTTCATGTGAGTGCTAAACTCGTAACTTAGATACTCACCTCCACGGTCGACCGTAGAAATTTGATCTTTCTATTACGATGATTTTCCACTTCATTCGAAATTCCTTGAACTTTTCAAAGGTTTCAGACTTGTGTTTCATCAAGTAGATATAACCGTATCTACTCAAATCATCCGTGAAAGTAACAAAATAACGATATCCACCTCAAGGCCGACACACTCATTGGACCACATACATCCGAATGTATGATTTCCAATAAATCAGCCTGCTCCATTGAACCGAAAAGGCGTTCTAGTCATCTTGCCCATAAGGCATGGCTCACATGTATCAAATGATTCATAATCAAGTGATTCTAAAAGTCCATCCGAATGGAGCTTCTTCATGCGTTTAATGCCAATATGACCTAGACGGCAGTGCCACATATATGCGGATATATCATCACTAAGTTTAATCCTTTTAGCATCAATATTATGAATGTGTGTAACATTATCATCGAGATCCAACAGAAATAAACCATTCAACATTGGTGCATGACCATAAAAGATTTCATTCATATAAATGGAACAACCATTGTTCTCAGATTTGAATGAAAAACCACTTTGCATCAAACATGATCCAGATACAATGTTCATGCTCGCAGCACCAAATAACGATTATTTAAGTTTATAACTAATCCCGACGGTAAGTGGAGAGGTAGCGTTAAACGGCGATCACATCAACGTTTGATCCATTGCCGACACGCATCTTGACCTCACCCCTTGCTAGCGGTCGCATGACCCACGATTCGAGTTACAAATATTAGCAACCGAACCGGTATCAAATACCCGGTGCTCTGCGAGCACTAGTCAAGTACACATCAATAACATGTATATCATATATACCTTTGTTTGCCTTGCCGGCCTTCTTGTCGCCAGATACTTGGGGATTATGCTTCGATGGCTGGCCCTTACAATAGTAGCACTTTCGGTATCGACTTAGGTCCAACTCGGGTTTTTTCAGCGTAGCAACAGCTTGCCGCCCTTACTTCCTTCCGCTTTTCCTTCTTGTCTTTCTTGAAACCAGTGTTCCTATTGATCATCAACACTTGATGTTCCTTTTGATCTCCACTTCAGCTTTAAGCATTGTAAGCTCGGGAGACTTCTTCATGCCTTGCATATTATAGTTCATCACGAAGCTCTTATAGCTAGGTGGCGACCGCAGAACACGATGGATGCCTAAGTCAATGGGAATCGTTATTCCCAAGGACACAAGCTTATCGGTAACCGACATCTTGAGTACATGCTCACTAACGGAGTGTTCTCTTCCATCATGCATAAAGAACTTTTACGAAGCATTGTAGCTCTCTCAAAGACATGTGTGTCGAAAATCATTTTCAACTCACCCATTGTATCAAAAGCATTGCCGTTTTCGAAACGCTTTCGAAGTTCCGGCTCTAGCCCATACAATATGCCGCAATGAACTAAGTTGTGGTCCTCCTGACGAGACAGATAGACATTCTTCTCCTCGTCGGGCATCGTCAAGGTGGGGGCCTAACGCGCTTCTAGCACATATTGCTTTTGTGCGCAGAGAGGAGAATCCTCAAATTCATGGCCCATTCAAGAAAGTTGCTACCGTTCGTTGCTAGTTTCTCTTTCTCCATGAACGCATTGAAATTAAAAGCGGTGGTGCCATCTACAGAATTTGTAAAGTTTAGACTAAGTGTATGATAGATTGAGTTCAACTAATCTATATTACGAATGAACTCCCACTCAAAGCGACATCCCTCGTGTCCTTTTGGTGATTACATGAACCAAATCCACTACACCAAGTCCGATCATCACGTGAGTCGGTATAGCTTCAAAGGCGAGCATCAAATGGGCATCATATCAACTATATGACTCATGCTTAACCTTTCGATTCGTGTTCGAGGCCATGTCCAGACATGCTAGGCTCGCCAAGTTAGAACCTTAGTATTTTTATGTGTAACTGTCTTACACCCGAAGTATGGTCGAGGATCCAAGTACACCCGATCATCACGTGATGTCTTGGAGCGACGAAAACATAATCGGTGCATACTAAAGGGAGAACACATTCTTATCTTGATATTTAAAATGAGGGATCATCTTATTATGCTTAACAAAGCGCTAAACAAGCAATATAAGATGCAATCAAACATCATATGTTTAATAGTGAAATTATATGGTTCCCGCAGATGATCTCTATCATGTGCATCGTGGTATGATCACTATCATACCTATATGTGTAAATCCACAATCTATGGGTTTTACACGCTATGTGTGTTGTAAGAGTATCATCTCATACTTCTACTTACAACACTACCATATCATAACACTAGCCCAGCAACAATCTAAACTAGACGCCTCTAATTTATCCATTGCAAGTTTTACGTGGCTGAGGGCTTTCGAGATAGAACCGTTAATACCTACGAACATGAACCACAACGAGGATAATCAAATTGTTGACAACTCGCTTGCAAAATAGATATTGACTATAGTAGGAGAGACAGACACCCGCTAGCCACTTATGCAAACTAGTTGCATGTCAAGCGTGGAACAGGTCTCATGTGCGAGGACATGTAAAGTTTGTCCGGGCCGCTTCATCCCACTATGCCACCAATATCCAAAATCACAAGAAAGGAGCAACAACATGATCATCATCGCCCACATACTCATATGTGTACTACCCGTGTAAAGTATCTACGCATAAACCTGGCTCTGATACCACTGAAGGGTTCGCAGCATAGAAAACAAAAATTTTCCTACGGTGTGAACTATATACCAAGATCTATTTATACTAGATACAAACAACGGGCGGATGTACATCCGTAGAGAACATACCCTTGAAGACCGACAAAGTTTAACGAGTCCAAACTCGTGGTTGATGTAGACGATCTCTTGCCGATCTCAAGATCGAGAGGAAGTCCTAGCGCCGCAAATCAATGGCGCATCCGTCGCACACACGCTCGAGGCACCGAGCAACCTCCGCCTCCTCGCCCAGCGATGCAGCGAAGCACAACTCTTTCTTGCCGAATAGCCACCGGAACATGTATCTCGCTAGTCCGAGACCATGGGGATAAATTCTAGAGGGGAGAGATCCTTCACGAGGAGGTGTGAGTGAGAAGTGAGAGGAGGGCTCCTTTTATAGGAGGAGGGGGAACCCCAAGGGGTGGCGCATGGGGCTGCCCCTTGCCCTCCCTCATCATGTGGGTGGACACTCCACTCACAAAATGACCCTTCAAAAGTCCACTCAAAATCCCACTCAAAATCCCATTAAATTTCCACCAAATTTAATGCAAACTCTCATTAAATAAAACTCTTTTATTTTATTCAGAATTTTGTCAATTACTTTAATGACAAACATTCACAATAACCCCTTGCTAGAATTCTATTTCACATGCATAACCACTTTATGCAATTTCACCAAAACCTGCTTTGGTATCTAGTGAAATAAATTCTGCGCTTGTTTATTCTGTCGGCATGAAACTTTTGCTCCAATTGGATGTCGGTGTCTCTTAAGTGTGTCACCCTACGGTTCGTGAATAATGCGGACATGATCGAGACCCTCTCGATCAATAATCGAAGCGGGATCCGAGACCCATAATGACTCCCACACATTCAACGATGACTTTCTTGTGATCGTGGAACCTTTTACGCTAGTATCTTAATCCCTTTGTCTCACGATATATTACATGTCCGAGATTCGATCATCGGTATCTCCATACCTAGTTTGATCTCATATCGACATGCACTCTTTTCTCGTTCCGTGATATAACATTCTAGTGATCAAATCACTTGCTTGCAAGCTAATCAATGTGATATCACCGAGGGCCCAGAGTATATCTATCCGTCATCGGGATGAACAAATTCCACTCTTGATCCATGAGCCTCAACATAACACTTTATTAGTTCTGAACCCATCTTTATAATCACCTGTTACGGTGTGACGTTTGATGTTATCAAGAAACTCTTCCGTGTTAGTGATTGACATGATCTCATGGTCTAAGGATTAGGATCACTTCGTAAGTTGTTATAGCAATATAAACTCAATGACTTTGATCGTAATGCTATACTTCGGATGAATGTTCATCACATCATTACACTAATGTTGTGATCCCGTTATTAACAACATCCAATGTCCATGATCAGGAAACCTTGATCATCTTGTTAATCAACGAGCTAGTTTATGAGAGAGGCTTAACTAGGAACTTTCTGTTTGTTTATTAAACACACATGTATTAACGTTTCCGTATTAATACAATTATAGCATGCAAAATAAACATCTATCATATACTTGGAATACACATAATAAACAATTTATTATTGCCTCTCAGGGCATATTCCCTTCAATCATGTCGGTCCACGGGGTCGGGCTTCGAAGCCAGGAAGGAGTACTTGGCGTTGCCGAGCGGAAGTCTTGATGATCCTCGGGTCCGAGAAGATCTTGTCGCACGGTGTCCGGTTAGGCGAACTTGTCGGTTCCGCGGTTTCGATTGTCGGTGTCGAACTCGGGTCTCGGCACTGGGAGATCTTGGTGTCTTCGAATGTTCATGAAGGAGATCTTGTGGTTCGGGCTGCGGGGTCCGGTTCTTCGGTTTCCATGTTGGTGGGGATCTTGGATCGGCGCATGCGGTGCATCGGGATCAGTGTCCAGGTCATAGGAGCAAGAACTCGACAACACTGCGTTATGCATTGGGATGAGCTCGAAGCCACCAGTGACCCGAACAACTTGTGGAAACGGCATTGGCAACACCCTTGCCTATCTTGATTTGGGGCAACAGAGGAAGACGCGCCTGGGAGATGGACGAGGAGGATGCTGACCAAGGAACGGCGGGCAGCCATGGACGACAAGGCCGACGAGGGACATGACCCCGAGGAGCTGCCAAGGAGGGGGAGGCGGCGCTCTGCAAGGCGAGGCGCTAGAAAAGAAAGGTCGATCTGCCGAGGCAGCGGCGGAAGCGCGACCAGAGAGACGAGCGGCAGGGGGTGGCCGGACGGGAGGAGGGCGACCACGGCGGAGCCGATGGCGGCGGGGTTGGTGGTGACGGAGACCCGGTGGAAGCCATGGCGGCGCGTCACACGGCGAGGAGGAAGCGGGAGCGCGTCGGCGGCGGGGTCACTGTGAGCGGAGGAAGCGGAAGGGCGCGGTGAAGGCGGCGGCAAGGAGCAGCGGCGAGGAGGGCCACAGTGGGCGTGCGGGATCTTTGGCGAGAGGCGGTCCACGCGCTCGTGGCCGGGCTTGGGGGAGACGACAGACAGGCCTGCACGGGAAGGGAGGAGAGGAGGCCGCGGTGGAGCAGAGGCGAGAGGGGCGGCCCCGGCGGGGAGGATGGTGAGCGGAAGGCGCGTCCGGAGGCGGGGCGAGGCCGGCGGCCGGTGCCGCGAGGGCGGGAGGTGGGTGCAGAGGAGAGGGCGGGGTGCGCGGTGCGGGAGCGTGAGGGAGAGAGAGAGGGTAGGTGGGGGAGGACGGTGTAGGACCCGCGAGGTGGGGCCCGGTTCCAGGGAGAGGGGTGAGGGAGAGAGGTGGGCCTGGGCGGTGGGTGTGGTGTGCGTGTGTTTGCTGTGTGGCCAGGGTGAGGCAGGGAGTGGATTAGGGATTGGTGAGGTGGCAGGTGGGTAGGGAATTGGGGGTCCAGGGGGTGAGGTGGACTGGGGTGGTGAGGTGGAGGGCTGGGAGTGGCTGGGTAGTTTAGGACTAGGTAGAAAAGGGATTAGGCAGGCAGGTTTTTGTACTGGGGGTGGCCAACTGGGTCGGATCGGCCCGGTTCGGCTGCCCCCTAAAAATAATTAAATATATTATTTATTTAAAACAGGGCTTTTGCAATCCGTTGTTAGACAAAACGAAATAATCCGGAGACCCGGGTTTTAAATTTGAAATCAAGTCGGGGCGTTTAGAAAACAAAACCAGGCTTTGCGAAAAATAGTTTTATGCAAGCAAATGCAAGATGATGGCGATGCTCAAATGCAATGTGGCATGATGACATGAGCATGCGGTCATGATGATGCAATGCACAAAAACAACGCGATTTTCTAGTAGTGGTTTTTGCGGGACGCCACAATTCGACACCACTAACAATGGATCTCGCCCTCGAGATCCGCCTCATGGTACCAGAAGGAAGGTCGGTGATCTGCAACTTCTCGCTTCGTGTAGATCCTCGCGACACCACTAACGAGGGTTCCTTCTTCATCTTGAAATTGGCAACACCACCAACAATGGTCGGGGCTCACGTCCATTGAGAGAACACTCCGGAGAAACAAAGGACGGAGGTAGAGGTATCAAAAGATAAAGGCCACTTCTAACTTCCGTGGAATGAGTGAAATCACATTAATTCACCAATTCAATATACAAGAGCGAATGATAAGAGTAGTGGTATGGTAGCTACTCCATCCCGCACTCAAACCATTACTCTGCACACAATAGGCGGATTATGCAACCAACTCTCGGAATTCAGACTGAAGATCTCGACCAACGAGGTTCAGAAGCAAAGGAGTGATGCAGACTCTGCATCGGATCTGGCGTAGATGATGTCGTCGTGTCGGAAAACACCGGAAGGCACAAACAAGGAACAAAGCATGGTACCACAGTAGACGGATTCCTCAGGCAGCTTGAACACCGGATGGTAGAACACCGTTATCAAAGGAGGAAGCGAAACCCTGAAGGTACGACAGAAACCCAACCACGAGAATTCCTGGACTCGAAGAAAGGGAAGAGAGCGGATTCAAAACACGTAGAGGTAAGAGGAGAATAGCAGAGGGGTAAGGAGTAAAATCAGACCTAATCAGAACTATCCAACCGATTTTGCAAAAATAGTTTTGACACTCTACTGCGGCCGTTAGCTAGGTTATCCTACAGGCTGGACTTGTGGGGTATCGCAACTGCTGAGCTCTGATACCACTCTGTAACACCCTCAGAATCGACCCTATGCAAGTTTCAGCGATTCCCTCCAAAACCCGCATAGAAACGATTCAAAGGTGCCCACCAGGCACTTTCGTGCGGGTGGAAAACAAAGTAATAACATTACACAACAGTCCTCGATGGGACCCACAGAACAGATATGTATGCAACACGACTCAACGAGTCAAGAATACAGATATAATATACAAAGATCCAAATCACCTTGAAAACGATAGAGCGTCCAGCTACGGACAAGATGCAAATGGGGCTAAGAGCCCTGAAGAATAACCAATGGCGTCCATAACCCTTGGCCAAGCGGAAGGGTAACCACCTAACGACGTCGATCTCAAAACTCTTGAAACAAAAGGGGTGCCGCAAGGGCAAAGGAAAAAGAGGCAGTGATCGATCTGAGGCCGATACAGCGAGACTAGAATTGGCGGTCCTCGCCTACATAGGTATGGTGGATCAAGCGGCAGCGGCATGCACTAAACAACCTATAGAGACTCGATACAAGCTGGCGGGTCGAGAGGGGTAAGAAAGACCTATTCGGAACCAACCTGATTCTAACGCCAAACAAACCCATCCTGGTATTTCCCCCTCGAGACCAAACGAGGAAGTTAACCGAGGAACTCACACAGTTGGCAGTTTTAGTTATTCAGTTATTGTTGCAGCAATTACTAGTCAGGTATAGATAGTCATCCTGATATAATAAGCAATGGGCCATTTTAGTTAACCATTCCGTTATAGTTGCAACACTTACTAGTCAGATACAATTAGCATGAGATATCCCAAAACCCAGCAGTTGTTGGTACTTTTATTTAGCCATTCCATTATAGTTGCCATACTTACTAGTCAGATACAATGGTCGCAAGCGACAACCCAAGCAAGCAATTGTTGGCAGTTTTATTTAGCCATTCCATTCTAGTGAAGTTGATTACTAGTCATTATAAAGTCAAATTTATAGCACTACTTTAGTTATAGTTGTCTATGATCGAGATACTGTGCTCCAAGTCGTCCATAACCGCGGACACGGCTTTCAGAAAGTTTTACCTTGCAGGGGTGCACAAATAGCAACACACACTCGATCAACCTCGGAAAAACCAAATCAAAACCCAACGAGGCCTTCACGACAAAGAAATCACAGGATTCAGAAATATTTCAGGGGGCCATCCCATTAAGCTACCCGCAACGAAGTTAGCTGACTCCGAGACGGACTCAAGGTTTGGATGGACGACTGTGAACGACTGGGAACCCAAAACTGGGCTTGTCGACACCGCGAAATCGTGTCCCGATCCTAAACAGTACAGGTGCTCCTCGCACAATCGTAAATAAAGCAGTAAAGCATGGCATAAGTACAGGATAGTAAATAAAACCTCAAACTAGTTTGTGGCCCCAAGAAATAAGACTGAATCAAGCTCTGGCTCAGGGGGGTCCCATAATCCTCCCGGATGTGGATAGCGCGAATATTCAAGGAACAGGTATCAAGTACTCGGGGTCCTACGGGACACAAGTGGACGGTTAACAACCAAATAACATCTATTGCCCACCTGTGCCTCTGCTTACCTACTTCAATTTTAGTTGTTAAACAGTAATTAAAGTCTTGATCAGCTCCAACAATAAACATGCGGCAATACTCCAACAACTGTGGTACTTGGCGACATGCAACAGCACTTGAGCAAGCGACTACGGCGCGCGGTCCAACTATCTACCAAACAACAGGTAATAGGAGGTGTCCAAGGCAATATAAGGCTGCAAGGGATAACACGGGTCCGAAAACTAGAGCATCGCAACACAGATAGCAATAGACCAACAGGAGGGAATAAATACTATAAAAGTAAGATAGGTAGAAAGGGGGAGATACTCGCCTAAAAACATTGCCGAGGGTTCATCCGAAGATCGGGGCGAAGCTCACATCAACTCAACGGCCTTATCCGCGAAGAAGCAAAACACTAGAATAAACACCGGATGCAATATTTAATACTACGGCAAAAGATCGGGCATGATGCATGTATGATGTATAACATGGCAAGGATGCGATGCAATTAGGCAATATTAAGTGGAACTGGGGTCCCGACAATTAATTAAACTGTCCAAGTTATTTAGAACCCCCGCAATTTAAATATTGTAATAACAGGGCAAGATAAGTTACCGGTTCGCTACACAAATTTAAATGAGGCCAATATGAGACTAGATTTGCCCGCATATGGGCCCCATATTTAATTTAGGTGAATCGGCATAAGGCCCCCAAACCACATGACAATATGCATGCATGAACAATTTAATATGCAACAAGATATATCATTTATAAAAATAGGGGCTTAGGGTCACACATTAGGGTTCGGCGATCTTGGTTCCGGTGTTCGGGGTTGGTCTCAGGGTTTCGGGTTCGGTGGGATCGTTCTCGGACTCCGGGATTTAGGGTCTTCGGATCGGGGAAGTAGATCTTGTCGCACGAGCGTCAATGCTTCCGGTAAGGAGAACTTGTCGTCCAGGGTCTCGGTGTCCGGGGTGAAGTACTCGGCGTCCTCGAGGGAGTACTTGTCGTATCCGTGAAGGAGATCATGTCGGTCCACGGGGTCGGGCTTCGAAGCCAGGAAGGAGTACTTGGCGTTGCCGAGCGGAAGTCTTGATGATCCTCGGGTCCGAGAAGATCTTGTCGCACGGTGTCCGGTTAGGCGAACTTGTCGGTTCCGCGGTTTCGATTGTCGGTGTCGAACTCGGGTCTCGGCACTGGGAGATCTTGGTGTCTTCGAATGTTCATGAAGGAGATCTTGTGGTTCGGGCTGCGGGGTCCGGTTCTTCGGTTTCCATGTTGGTGGGGATCTTGGATCGGCGCATGCGGTGCATCGGGATCAGTGTCCAGGTCATAGGAGCAAGAACTCGACAACACTGCGTTATGCATTGGGATGAGCTCGACGCCACCAAAGGACCGAACAACTTGTGGAAAGCGGCATTGGCAACACCTTGCCTATCTTGATTTGGGGAACCTGAGAGGAAGACGCTACTGGGAGATGGGCGAGGAGGATCTTGACCAAGGCAGCGGCGACCATGGACGGCAAGGCCGACGAGGGACATGACCCCGAGGAGCTGCCAAGGAGGGGGAGGCGGCGCTCTGCAAGGCGAGGCCGGGCGCGCAGAAAAAGAAAGGCCGATGGCGGGCCGGCAGCAGAGCGGTAGCCAGAGAGACGAGCGGCAGGGGGTGGCCGAACGGGAGGAGGGCGACCACGGCGGAGCCGATGGCGGCGGGGTTGGTGGTGACGGAGACCCGGCGGTGGAGAGAGGAAGCCCGCGGCGGCGGCTTCACACGGGACAGGGAGGAAGCGGGGAGGCCTGGCCAAGGGCAGTCCTGCGCGGAGGAGGGAGGCGGAAGGCGGTGGCGGCAAGGAGGCGGCGGCGAGGAGGGCCAGTGGGCGGCGAGATCTTGGCGAGAGGGCGATCCACAGCGCTCGTGGCTTGAGGCAGACAGAGCCTGCTGAGGAGGAGAGGAGGCCAGGTGCAGAGGCGAGAGGGCGGCCCAAGGGAGGATGGTGGCGAAGGCGCGGCCAGGCGGGCGCCGGCAGTGTGTCAGAGGCGGGAGGTGGGTGCAGAGGTGAGGGCGGGGTGCGTGGTGCGGGAGCGTGAGGGATAGAGAGGGTAGGTGGGGGGAGGACGGTGTGGGACCCGCGGGGTGGGGCCCGTTTCCAGGGAGAGGGGTGAGGGAGAGAGGTGGGCCTGGGGCGGTGGGTGTGGTGTGCGTGTGTTTGCTGTGTGTGTTTGCTGTGTGGCCAGGGTGAGGCAGGGAGTGGATTAGGGATTGGTGAGGTGGCAGGTGGGTAGGGAATTGGGGGTCCAGGGGGTGAGGTGGACTGGGGAGGTGAGGTGGAGGGCTGGGAGTGGCTGGGTAGGTTAGGACTAGGTAGAAAAGGGATTAGGCAGGCAGGTTTTTGTACTGGGGGTGGCCAACTGGGTCGGATCGGCCCGGTTTGGCTGCCCCCTAAAAATAATTAAATATATTATTTATTTAAAACAGGGCTTTTGCAATCCGTTGTTAGACAAAACGAAATAATCCGGAGACCCGGTTTTTAAATTTGAGATCAAGTCGGGGCGTTTAGAAAACAAAACCAGGCTTTGCGAAAAATAGTTTTATGCAAGCAAATGCAAGATGATGGCGATGCTCAAATGCAATGTGGCATGATGACATGAGCATGCGGTCATGATGATGCAATGCACAAAAACAACGCGATTTTCTAGTAGTGGTTTTTGCGGGACGCCACAAATAACAAGGATTGGGATTCTCGGTCCGATATGATCATGAACCGCATTGAGCAAAATTCAGAGTTGATTCGTACTCTGACCTTTGAGATTGAGGATTTGAGGAAACTGATTGAGGAGATTATCAAGGGAACACCACTACCACCGAAGGAGTAATTCATCATCAAGTTTGGCATCCCTTTGGCTTGCTCCAAGCTTGGGGTAGTGCCGCGGTATCACAACATTATATTTTATCTTTTACCCTTTTAGTGGATTCATATCTTTGGTAGAGAAGTTATCTTATAGGTTGGTTTGCATTGTGGAAGTATCTCTCCTTTAGTTGGTTATCTATGTATCCCTTAGTGTGAGTGCCTTATGGAATATTAATGAGAAGTTTCATCTTTTACTTTTTGCACTTCTTATTTTAGTTTGCAATCTCTATTATATGATTGATCTTGTTGATCAGTATTGGCATCACTTTGGGAGCATCAAGTAGATCTAAATTGGTTTTGGCAAAACCGAGCTCTGGTCAGTAGCAACACTTTTTGAGGTTTAAAAGGAAAAGAGAAAATGCTTACATATATTTTGTATCATTTATTTTCTTTCTTGATTGTCTCATAAGCTTAGTATTCTTTATTTAAGATCTTTTGAGTCTTCAAGGAAGATTGCATGTTTGGATTTATTACTTGTATGTTTGCTTGTTTCCTTCAACTCATTTGCTTGCTACCCAGCCTTGCTAGCCAAAAACCTGTTTTGAGAAGGCATGCTTCTCATGCATCCAATTCCTTTGAACCAAAACATGTGCCATTTATGTCCACCATATCTACCTATTAGCATTATTGCTATTCCAAGCAAATTCTCAAGCTTCATCTATCTTTCAAATTAAAAATTATTTTGTTATGTGAAAACTAGTTAGTAAAGCTCTCATGAACTTGATGGCACACCTTATTTTCTTGCCCCTAATAAACTTGAACCATTGTGTCATCGAAGTTTTATATGATTGCATCTATACGTTGGGATTAGCAGAACCGTGTTGGCATGGGGAACGCTTTCAACACTTATGGATACATATCCAGTTGATATCATGCTGTTTTGTTTGCGGATGTCGTCGGTGTGAAATAAAAGGGGAGCTTGTAAGTCCACGGAGTTATGTACGTGTGTTAGAGAAATGCCTGGGATGCTAGCCTAAGCCATGCCTAATCATGGTGGAAACTTGCAGCATAACCATAGTGAGCAATATGTGAAGCATCCTCAATAACAACCTATGCAAATAGCAAATAAAAAGATCGCGGAGATGATCAATGTCTGCTTGCCTTGTTATTTTGATTATGGGATAGCTCTTGTATCATGTGCAAGGGGTACCCCGTTGGCGGTTCTTTATGATACACATATACTTACAATGCCAAGAACTTACGGGTAACTAAAGTTGAGTAGCATGAGGAGCGGCCCTCGTACTCAAGGGACATGAGATTGCCAACTTATATTTCGTCAAGCATATACTCCATCTTTGTTCACTTTAACCTTAATCACCTCAAGATGCTTATGATAGGGGCAATGAGGGCTCAAAGCTAGTAAGTACCATAATCTTTTGGAAGCTCTTTATGAACTTGAAATCCCTGCTTCCCTCTATGAAGGACCTTTCTTATACTTATAAGTTGAGTCAGTAAACCTACTTCCTCTCTATCCCCAGCAAGCATTTGAGTTGTTGTGTTTCAAGCATTCATATGATGATGTATTCAATCATGTTCTTTATCTTCCCTGTTTGCACAAGACTCTTATCTATTGAGTATTACTCTGAAAGCCATCATTGTGAAAAACCTTTTATGTTTGAGCAAAGAGTACTCCTATTGTGAAACTTCTACAAAAGATTTTTGTAAAACTGTTTGCCAGCTATTCTCTGACCAAGAACAAAGTTTGCTAATCCCAATTATGATTTATCTTTATGCATCTCTATTGTGTCTCTTGTACTTGTTGCAAGCTAAGTTATATAATGGTGAGTTGCTTTCTTCTATGAGTTGTGTAATGGTAAGTGTGATGCTTCTTGTCCGTATTCTTTTATCGACACTTCACTCCATAAACCTGTGGACATGTTTACTGACTCATTTTTCGCTTGGGGACAAGCGAAGGTCTAAACTTGGGGGGAGTTGATACGTCCAATTGGCATCACCATTCTAAATCATAATTTGCCTCTATTCATTGATATATTTCGTATTAAGAGGTGTTACTCATGTCTTTTCATCTGTTTATGCATGTTGGATGATTCTTGGATGATGGATTCTGATGGAAAAAGAGGTGTTTTGATGCAATTTCGCGAAGATCAGAAAAAATACCAGAAAAACTACGAAAAATTAGATTTTCCCAGAAGACGAAGAAAGCCAGAAGAGGAGGCGGAGATATGCCACAGGGGCCCCACACCCCCCAGGCACGGGCCACCCCTAGGTCACGCCTACAGGGGGTGTGGCCCACCTGGCCCACCTCTGGCTCCGCCCTCTCGCCTATATCTTCCCCTCAAAACCCTAATACACGGGGAGCGACCACAGAAAGATTTCGCCGCCTCTGCGGGGCTGATACGTCGAAAACGTATCTATAATTTTTGATGCTCCATGCTTGTTTTTGTATCTACTTTGCTTTGCTTTATCTATACTTTGAGGTGTTTTTATATCATTTCTGGAACTAGCCTATTAACAAGTTGCCACAGTGTGAGTTGCCTGTTTTCTTCTGTTTTTTGGTTCTAGAAAGGCAGAAAATCAATATTCTCGGAATTGGACGGGACAAAAGCCAACGTTATTATTTTCCCGGAGCAACACGGAACCACGAAGCAGAGCCGGAGGGGGGCCACAGGGTGACAAACCCCCTAGGCACGGGCAAGCCCTGGAGGTGCCTGGAGGGGGTGTGGGCCCCCTGGACCCCCACCGACCTTGATTCCTACGCCTATAAGAGCCCCCCGATGAGAAAACCCTAGCCAATCCATCAGAAAGCCACGAAAACCTCTGTAGCATCGCCGCCACCGAAGGGGAGATTCGGGGGACAGAAAGTCTCTGTTCCGGCACCCTGCCGGGATGGAGAAGTGCCCCCGGAGCCATATCCATCGATCTCCATCGTCATCTTCATCACCGTTGCTGATTCCCATGATGAAGAGGGAGTAGTTATTCCTCGAGGCTAAGGGCTCTACCGACAGTTATGTGTTCATCTCTCTCTATGCATGATCTTGTTGTGGTCATGAGCTTTGTAATCAAGTAGATCTACCTTGTTACTCAAGTGCTTCATTAGATCTCTGCTCTCGCCATGTGTGTGAAAGTGACAGCGTGCACGCCATGGTGGCACTTAGGTTTGAGTCTACATAAATACTCTTTATGCTTTAATAGATCTATGCTTTTCCCCACGTGTGTGAAAGTGACAGTGTGCATACCGTGTGTGGCACTTTGGCTAGATTGAATATTTGTTATGAGTTATATTTGGAGTTGGATGTCTCTATGAAATTGTGGTGTTTGTTGGAACCATCTAGCGCTCAAGGTGATAGTGTGGGGTTATCTAGATTGGGGAAGGCGGACTTTGAGGAGTGCTGTTATAGCCCTACCAATAATTAGAGTGTCCAACCGGAGAGTAGTTAAGAGTAGTATCATGAAGAGAGGATATTTATATGAGAGAGTGTTCACTAGTGAAAGTATGATCCCTAGGCCTTGTTTCTAAACATTGAAACACCGTTTGCTACTAGATCTATTGCATGTTTGCTTGCTTCCATCTTTGTTCCTTTTGCCGGGGAGGTTTTGGGCTTTTACCTTTCCTCCACGCCGTCAGCACTTTTCTGGCACCGTTACCCCATGTCAACAACAAGTGAGAAGCTATTTTCTGGCACCGTTACCACTTGTATTTCACTGTCTCTTCGCCGAACTAGTGCACCTATACACCTGACAAGTGTATTGGGTGTGTTGGGGACACAAGAGACTTCTTGTATCTTGATTACAGGATTGCTTGAGAGGGAATACCTTTGACCACTTCCTCCCTGAGTTCGATAAACCTTGGGTAATCCACTTAAGGTAAACTTGTTGTTGTTCTACAAACCTCTACACTTGGAGGCCCAACAACTGTCTACAAGAATAGAAGTGCGTAGACATCAAGCTCTTTTCTAGCGCCGTTGCCGGGGAGGTAAGGTAAAAGGTACTCACATCCTCCGGTGTGAGTGCTCAAAGTTATTTCCTTTAGTTTCTGCAATTTTTTCTTTTTTTTTCTTGTTTTCACTAGTTAGTCTTAATGGAAAACAACAACAAAAATTAGAGAGCTCTATAGCATTTATATTGAGCTAGGACATGAAGTGTTTGAAGAAAAAATAAAAAAAACCTTTGGAACTTGCTTTGCATGCTAATAGCAATGTTATTAGTATGAATTCTTTGGACACCATTGTTGCTAATGCTATGGAAAAGTCTAAGCTTGGGGAAGCTAGTTTTTATGAAAATGGTTTTTTTAGTCCCCCAGCTTTGGAAGATATCTATTCTATTGCTTATGATGATACCAAACCTCCAATTTATGATGATTACAATGATGAATATGATATTTTCAGTCCGCCTACTATTGAGGAGAAAAGTAATTGTGATTACAATATGCCTCCTATATTTGATGATTATGGTGATGAGAATAATAGTGATAGCTATTTTTTTGAATTTGCTCCCACTACAATTAATAAGAATGACTATGCTTATGTGGAGAGTAATAATTATATGCATGTGGCTCATGATAAGAATGTTTTATGTAATAGTTATATTGTTAATTTTATTCATGTTGCTACTAAAAGTTATTATGAGAGAGGGAAACATGGTTTTATGCATCTCAATAATATTAAGTTTCCCCTCTTTATGTTGAAAGTCTTGAAGTTGCACTTGTTTTGCTTTCCTGTGCTTGGTGCTTTGTGGTTTCATGACTTGTTTCTTTACAAGATTCCTATGCATAGGAAGTGGGTTAGACTTAAGTGTGTTTTGAATTTGGTTCTTGATGCTATCTTTTGCTTCAATTCACATTTCTTATATGAGCATCCTCTCAAGCTATCAAGCCTACCTTAAAGGCATTAAAGAAAAGTACTTGTTGGGAGATAACCCAAGAGTTTTCTTGAGTCTTGGAAGTTATTACTTCAGTAATAACCTCACCTTATCCTTTTTGTTTGCTTTTTTGTGCCAAGAATGACCTCTAATGGGAGGAAAGTAAGATTTGGGGAGTTGCTGTCCCAAAACAGATTCCTGTCCTCCACCAAAACAATCGTGAGGAGTCTCTGTAACTCGGATTAAGCTCAAAATTTACGAATAAATCCCCCAGTATGTTAGCTAACTTTCGTTAGTTCAACACTTTTTGATTTGAGCAATAGAAGGTCTTCGAAAAAATCGGTTTATATCTGTTGTTCTGTTTTGACAGATTTCTGCCATTATTTGCATTTGCTTCTTATTGATTGCTTTTTGGGTTCTTTCTGGGGAATTGAGCTTTTTGAAGGAGTTTCTACAATAGCATGTGTTTTTAGTGAAAAGTCTTGCTGTTCCAAAGCTTTATACAAAGGTCTATTATCTTTTGAATACACTAATGTTGCTAATGAAGATTGTGTGAAGTTTTGTATGAAGGAAAAAAATTCAAGTGTAGAGAAAGAATGATGTAATGAGATGAAGAATGGACAAAAGCTCAAGCTTGGGGATGCCTGTTGGAGATATGCCCTAGAGGCAATAATAAAAGTGGTTATGTAGGGGTCTCAACCTAATAAGGTAGATTCCTCCTGTGTTTACAATGCTAGTCCCTGTATCAATAGCTAGCATCCACAGTTTAGATGTAATATCAAGAAACAAAGGTCATAATATAACTTTTATAACCAGGAATAACATAATTTTATTACATCAATTACATAGCTCATTTGGCTATTACATTACATTGCAGCGGAATAACTATAAGCATGGGGTCCTTCATCTTCAAAGTGCCACAGGCAGATGTTGGTTGTAGACTTTGTAATCCTAATCAATCAATCTTCACTAAAATCAATCAAACCTGCAACATTACAAGTTACAGCCACAAGGGTCAATACATTTGAATTATATTGGCAAGTGATACTATGGTAGTATAGTGGAGTCTATCATCTATATGCATTTGGCTAAGTGGAGTTGAAGCTTGCATTGCTCAAAATAGATTTTTCCCTTAACATTTGAAAATACTAAGTTTTTGCTTTGATAAAATCATTTTTCTCAATCAAAGATTGAAGATCCTTTACAAGGCATCTCTCAATCAAAGATTGAAGATTTCAAACAACCCTTGTTCAATCCACAAGTTTTAACTTAGAAATTTGAATGATGAGATTTTTGATTGCTTCCATGTCTTGATGCTCAAATTGTCCTTTACCAGGGACATGGCTAAGTACTTAGATTTTACACTCTGCAGAGGTGGTGCACTTTCCCCACAAGACTTGGTTTCCCAAGACAAGATCTTTCAGAGGCCTTCCCTTAGACCAAAATGGACGCGTTCCAACCTATCAAACACTATCATCCACTGTCCATATGGCTAAGTTCTTGCAACCTATATGATCATGGCAGAGCCCATATTGCCAAGTGGTTGCACTTGAAGCTTCTCAACATTTGACATCTCAAATCTCTTTGTTCCTGGGTGGACATGCACAAGTGAGATACACAAGGTCAACCATAAACATGGGCCTTGTGAACCACTCAACCAAAAACCACCAAGCAAGCCCATTCCACCCAGGTGATTCATTAACTTAGTTGTTTTATTACACAAAAACATAAGTCCTCGGACTTAGAGATTTTTCCATAGTGTGAATATATTTTCCACCCATGTTTTCTATTAGCTAGGCTAAGCTTGATAGTAGTAGGAATCTTAACTTAGGAAAATCCTACTAAGTATTCATCTACTAGTTTTCCTATAGTAAGGTTTATACCTAGCATAAATTCCATGCAAGTTTTACTTAGCAAAAATCACTAATGCATAGAGAAAGTAATGGGACAAAAAGTATGAAGCATCACTTGCCTTTTTGGTAGAGTATGGGTTCACTCCTTGTCCTTGCAACAATCACACTCTTCAAGTCACTACAAATCAATCAAGCAAGGCACAAACTCAATCTACCAAACAAGCAAAACAACACATAAAATAACAAAGTCAAAGTAATGCATGCAAGCATGACAAGATTTGTTTTGTTTTGAGAAGTGGTTCCTAATGGGTCATAAGCATTTGAAAACAGCTATTGGTCATTTTGTCAAGTAGCAAAGTCATTTGCAAAAGGTTTCACTTCAAAAACCATTTTCAAAATAAAGTATCATTTTATGTGGTGTAGAAATATTTTTACTAGGGCATTAATCTGTAGGGTTCACCAAATATGTTGAGGTTTCTCAAAACTTGGTGTTTTTGGTCAGTAGGTTTGGTCCAAAACATTTTCTCCAAAGTTTTTACTCAAAACCATTTTCATAACAAAACAATAGTTTTATTTGGCTAGAAATGGACTAAACTAATTAATCCATTCTAAACTTTTCCAAATCCATTTTCCAAATCATGGGTTGGTTCCTAGGGTCAGTATGGTCACAACAAACCATTTTGCAAAAGTTTTCCTTCAAAATCATTTTCAATAAATAAATTACATTTCTATTTGACTAGAAACGGTTTTAAATCAAAGAATCATTTCTTTATTTCACCAAATACATTTTTGAGTCCACAAAGTGTTTCCTAGGGTCAGTAGGTTCAAATCAATCCAATTGCCAAAGATCTTAACCTTAAATTCAATTTTAAACAATTTTTACATCCTTAACAAGCATACAAATGTCTCTGCAAATTCAAACAAGCTAACAGATACTATTTGCTAAACTAAGGGCATGGTTGGCTAGGGTTTGTTTTCCTGAATCCAACGACATAAAATTTGTAATTTTTGGACGTGTGGTTTGAAAGTTACAGAGGTTTGAAAATTGAATCTATAACAGATTCAAATCTGTTTTTAAAACTAAACCTGGCCACGTGGCGCAATACGACTGGCTGGTACCGCTTCGGTGTGGATCACGCTGCAAACCGTAGGATCTAATCACATCGTGCGATCGTAACGCATACCCTTCGCGGTTAAGTGGTCTAATCCCTCGCTCAATCTAGATCGAGCGGTGTCATCGCCTTGGCCAAACTCGGGCGCAATGTCAACGGCGAAGCGGAGCGGTCGAGATGGCGGCAATGGCGAAGAGAGAGAGAGGAGGAAGCTCACCAGTCCGCCAAGTTTCCGATGCTCGGCGTGCTCTTGGTTGGTGGAGGCGCGCAGGGGCGGACATGATTCCTCGCGGAGTTGGTTCGCGGCGACGCCGCGTGGTCGATGTCGAGGGCGGCGCTAGGGATCACCCGAGACAAATAAAACACATCGGAGCGCAAGGACACGGCGAAGGTGTGTGCGTGAACGAGAGGGGTCGGGGTAGTCTGGTTTGCCAGAGAGGTTCCGCCGGAGTAGAGCCAGACGGTGGCGGTGCTGGGGGTTGTCGTTGGCGAGGCTCAGGGGCGCCCGCGGGTGAGTTCGTGCGTAAAGATCCAGGAATGCTGATCACATCTGCGTGCTCGAGGAGGCGAAGGGGCGTGTCTTGGCGAATTGGCGAGAAGGGTCGTCGAGGCAGAGGGAGTGTCTGGCGAAATCTGGCACTGGGAGTGCTTGAGGAGGGTCAAGGGGAACGAGAGAGGGCGTCTTGGCGTTTAAGGTGCTTGATCACCGCGAGGAATAAACGCGACGTTATGTCGAATTAAGCCGGAGAATCAACGGCGTAACGAGGAGGAGCGTCGCTGCGGTGGGGACGATGACCAGGAGATGGTGGGGTCCGCTTGGCAGTGAAAGAAAGGAAAGGGAGTTGGGTCCACCGATCAGCTTCTGTGTGGGTGCGGTTCTGAGTGAAAAGAAACGCTTCGGGGAGGGGAGCTGGGCTGGACTGGGCTGGGGTGGGCTAGTTGGGCGGAAGGGTGGGCATTCTATTATTTTTACATAATTCTTTTTCCTTTTCTAATTCTATTTTTCTGTTTTGAATCTCAAACAATTCCCAAGCAATCAAAACAATTCAAACCTTCACCCAATTTTGTAACTATGAAATTAGTTCTGTTTAGTAACATGAATCAAAATCTAAAATAAAATAAAATAATACTTTAATCTTTTTAGGTTCCATTCCTTAATTAAATAAAATGGCCCATTAGTTATTTAATAAAATAGGGTTTGATATAATTAATAAAATCTCCATTTTGAAATCCAAATACTTTCAAAACCAAATCAGTAGGTTTTATTTGAAAATAAAGAATACTTGGAAACTTGTTTAAAACAAAATAACCTTTTATTTTAGGGTCCATTAATAATTAAATACAATAGACCTTATTCATTTAATTCAAATAGGATTTGTTTTATTGAAATCTTTATTTTGAAAATTAAAAATAAAACCAAAACACTTCAGTAGGTTTTATTTGAGAATAAAAATACTTGGAAAACTTATTTTAAATAAATAAATAAGTTTTGATGGTTTGAAAATAAATAAACTTTTATTAATAAAACTTGGATATTAAATCCTTTATTGTTTTATTTTTGTATAAACCTTTATTATAAGGTCCTTTAATGATTAATTTAAAATTGGGTTTTAGTTATCAAATAGGTTTTGTTTTATTAAAACTTTATTTTGAAAACTGAAATAGTACTAAACCATTTAGTAGGTTTTATTTGAAAATATAAAGTATTTGAAAATGATTTAATAAATTTTGATGTTTTAATTAAAATGGTAAGACCTTTTAATTAGATAAAATTGGATTTTAAATCCTTATTAATTTATTTAATTAAGCCTTTACTATTTTTATCATACTTTATTTTCCAAAGCTTGGCCAAGTTTTAATTTGGTTTTATAAAATAATCTTTATTTATAAATCCATCTTTTCTTTTGAAAACCAAATCTTTTATTTAAAAGATCCAAAATAGTAATTCCAAACATTTTATTTGCCTTTATTAAATGTTTATCTTTATAAATCCCTTTAGGATTTAATTGTTCAAAATAGGTTTGAAGATTCCCAATTAGATTCAAAAGTTTCTTCTGGCCCTGAAAATCAACAAAGTTTTATTTTTATTCATTTATTTTTCACATTACAAGATTTGGAAAATCTTGGGATGTGACAGGTTATTATTATATCTTTGTGTTTATGATAAATGTTTACATTCATACTATAACAGTATTAAACTGGAAACGTTAATACTTGTGTGATTTGTAAACTAAATTAGAGTCCATAGTAAAGCCTCTTTGTAATACTAGCTTGTTGGTTAATAGATGATCGTGGTTTCCTGATCATGAGCATTGAGAGATGTTTTTAACAATAGGATCATATCATTAGGAGAATGATATGATGGACATACTCCTATAGATAAGCGTAGCATTAAGATCAAGTCATTTAAATAGTTCATTTGCTGTAAGCTTTCTGATACATAGTAACCTAATTCCTTCGACCATGAGATCATGCTAATCAGCATCACCGGAAGGATACTTTGATGACATCAAACGCCACACCATAACTGGGTGGCTATAAATGTGGCATTGAGTGTTCGGAAAGTATGGGTTGAGGCACATGGATCAAGAGTGAGATTTGTCCATCCATATGACAGATAGATATACTCTGGGCCCTCTCGGTGGAATGTCATCCAATTAGCTTGCAAGCATGTGACTGGTTCACAAGAGATCACATATCACGGGAACGAGAAAAGAGTACTTATCAGTAACGAGGTTGAACTATGTATGTAGACATACTGATGATCAAAACCTCGGATAAGTAAACTATTGTGAGACAAAGGGAAATCGGTATCGTATGTAAGTGGTTCATTCGATCGCAAAGTAATCGTAGAAATATGTGGGAGCCATATGAATTTCCAGATTCCTCTATTGATTATTGATCGGAGAAGTGTCTCGATCATGTCCGCATAATTCACGAACCGTAGGGAGACACACTTAAGGATTCGATGTTGTTTAGTAGATATGTAAAGTTAGTAGGGATACCGAATGTTTTTTGGAGTCTCGGATTGGATCTGGGATATCATGAGGAGATCCGGAATGGTCCGGAGAATAAGATTCATATAAGGAAAGTCTAATTTTGGAGTTCGAGAAAGTTTCCGATGGTTTCATCGGAGAGGTTCTAGAGGGGTCTAGAAGGTTCACCGAACCGGAAGGGGAATGGTCCATGAATGTGTCATGGATATGTGGAATGATTGGATCATATCCTAGGTCACTTGGTGTTGGAATTTGGAAGAGAGAAATAAAGTTCTAAATTAAAAGTCAAACGGGAAGTTTGAAAAGTCAAACTGGAACAATGGTTTCCTAGTGGGAGAAGAAACAAGTCCTTCTCTCAATCCAACTTGGGTTTGGGTTTGGATTCAAACCCACCCCTCCCAAGGCTGCCCCTCCCTCTCATAAATAGAGGGGGTGGGATGCCCCAACACCACAAGCCCTAGCCCCTCTCCACCCGAGCCACCGTCGTTGCGCCGCCGTCGGTACGTCGCCGCCGTCCTAGCCGCCGCCGACACCTCCTCCTCCTCCCGGACTTCTAAACCCTAGATCTCTGAGAAACCCTAATCCACCATAACTCGCACCGTCTTAGGCGAAGCCCTGCGGGATCTTCCCTCTACTTCCGACACCACGCCGTCGTGCTACCGGAATCGCGAGGGGAGAACTACAATCTCTGCTGCCTGCTAGAACAAGGGAGAGGAATGTCTTCATCGAGTACCGAACGTGTGACCGACTGCGGAAGCGCTTTGAACACTGTGTGGAAGGATCGTCTACGCGATCTTGAGATCGGCAAGTGTACGACTACATCACCCACGAGAATCTGCTCTCGTTAACCGCTTTGGAATCTTCGAGGGTGAGTGCTTCTATCAACTCGTTGCTACAATCTAGTAGATAGATCTTGGCTTGTTTGCGTGCATGCGATAGAATTTTTTTGTTTTCCATGCTACGAACCCCTATAGTGGTATCAGAGCCGTGTCTATATGTAGATCTATTGCACGAGTAGAACACAATGGTCATTGTGGGCGGTGGTGCTTTTATTATCAATTGCTTTTTGTGTAGTTTACATCTTGCAGTATGATGGGATGAAGCGGCCCGGGTTAACCTTACATGACATCGTTCATGAGACTTGCTCGACGCTGAACATGCAACTAGTATTGCATAAGTGGCTTTGAGGGTGTCTGTCTCTCCCATCATAGTATAGATTCAATTTACAACGGGCACTTGATAGTTTAAACATCAACGTTGTGGTTCTTGTTCGTAAGTTCGAACGACACTTATTGAAAGCCACAAACCACGTAAAATATGCAAAGAAAATTAGAGGCGTCTAACTTTGTTTTGCAGGGGTGTGTTATGATGTGATATGGCCATGATTGTGATTATATATGATGTATGCAATGTTCCTTAAAGTTGGCAACCAATAGAAGCCATATGTTGTCTTTTAATTCCGTTAAGACCTGCGTGTCTATTCAAAGTAGTTGTAATAGTTGATGCTGGTGGGAGACAACCATGAAGCGGAGCCATTGACCTTGACGCCATACCGGTGATGATGGAGATCAAGTTCGTGCTTGAAGATGGAGATCGGAAGCACAAGGAGAAATGCCATATCATATCACATATTATGAATTGCATGTGATGTTAATCCTTTATGCATCTTGTATTGCTTAGTTTGCGACGGTAGCATTATAATATGATCCCTCAAGCACAAAATTTGAAGTTTTAAAGTGTTCATCCTTAGTAAGCACCGTTGCTAAAGCTCATTGTTTCGAAGCACCACGTGATGATCGGGTGTGTTAGATTCTGCGAGTGTATACAACGTGAGCAAGCCAGTTTTGCTCATGCGGAAGCTAAGGTTTGATCTTGACGAGCCTAGCATGTACATACATGGTATCGGAACACGGATCACCGAAAGGTAAAGCATGAGTCATATAGTAGATATGATGAACATGTTGATTGTTCGCCATTGAAGCTACATCAATTCTCGTGATGATCAGTTTTGATGTGGTGGATTTGGTTCGTGTGATCACTAAAACAATTTGAGGGATATTGTTTTGAGTGGGAGTTCAACTAGATTAATTTAACTATTAATTAGAACTCAATTTGTCATAAACTTAGTCTAAACTATTGCAAATATGTTGTAGATCAATGGCGGCCCCTACCATCAATTTTAATGCGTTCCTAGAGAAACAAAAGTTGAAAAACAATGGAAGCAACTTCGCGGATTGGTTCCGCAATTTGAGGATTGTCCTCAATGCTGGCAGTTTGACCTATGTGCTGGATGCACCGCTGGGTGACCCGCCTGCAGCTAATGCTACCGATGAGGTAAAGAATGTTTTCCTTGCTCGGAAGAATCAGTACTCCACAGTTCAGTGTGCTATCTTGTATGGTTTAGAATTGGAGCTTCAGAAAAGGTTTGAGAATCATGACCCACATGATATTGTCCGTGAACTCAAAATGATATTTGAGCGACAGTTGAGAGTTATGAGGCTTCTAAAAAGTTCTTTAACTGCAAGATGGAAGAGGGCATCTCCGTCAGTGAGCACGTGCTTAAGATGTCTGGGCACGCAAGCAAGCTTCAAAGCTTGGGTATAGTGATTCCTAATGCTTTGGGGATTCACCGTGTCCTCCAATCACTACCACCAAGTTACAAGAACTTTGTGATGAACTACAATATGCAAAACATGGACAAGTCGTTGACAGAACTCTTCTCCATGTTGAAATCTGCAGAAGTGGAGATCAAGAAAGAGCACCAAGTGTTGTTGGTCAATAAGACTACCAAATTCAAGAAGCAAGGCAAGTCTAAGAAAAAGGGAAACTTCAAGAAGGGCGGTAAGAAAGTTACCGCGCCGGCGAAGAAGACCAAGGCTGGGCCTAAGCGATCTTGAGTGCTTTACTTGCAAGGAGAAGGTCCTTTGAGCGGAATTGCCCAAAGTACTTGGCGGATTTGAAGAATGGCAACATCAATAAGAAAGGTATATCCGATATACATGTTATTGATGTGTATCTCACTAGTAGTCGTAGTAGTGCCTGGGTATTTGATACTGGTTCGGTTGCTCATATTTGTAACTCGAAACAGGTACTGCAGAATAAACGGAAGCTAGCGAAGAACAAGGTGACGATGCGCGTTGGAAATGGATCAAAGGTTGATGTGATCGCGGTCGGCTCGGTACCTCTTCATCTACCATCGGGATTAGTTTTATACTTAAATAATTGTTATTTGGTGCCTGTGTTGAGCATGAACATTATATCTGGATCATGTTTATTGCGATACGGTTACTTGTTTAAGTCCGAGAATAATGGTTGTTCAATTTATATGAGTAATATGTTTTATGCACATGCACCTTTGATAGATGGTCTATTTTTATTGAATCTCGATTGTGGAAATACACACATTAATAACATTGAAGCTAAACGTTTGAAATTGAGCGATAACTTGACCTATATGTGGCACTGTCATCTTGGTCATATTGGAGTGAAGCTATGAAGAAACTCCATTCTGATGGACTTCTTGAATCACTTGATTTCGAATCACTTGAAAGATGCGAAGCTTGTCTAATGGGTAAAATGACTAAGACTCCATTTTCTGGTATGACGGAGCGAGCTACGGACTTATTGGAAATCATACATACCGATGTATGTGGCCCAATGAGTGTAGCATCGCGCGGTGGTTATCGTTATGTTCTTACCTTCACGGATGACTTGAGTAGATATGGGTATATCTATTTCATGAAACATAAGTCCGAAACTTTCGAGAAGTTTAAGGAATTTCAGAGTGAGGTAGAGAATCAACGTAACAAGAAGATTAAATTTCTACGATCTGATCGTGGAGGTGAATATCTAAGTTACGAGTTTGGCGAGCATTTGAAGAAATGGAGAATACTTTCACAATTGACACCGCCGGGAACACCACAGCGTAATGGTGTGTCCGAACATCATAATCGAACTCTCTTAGATATGGTTCGTTCTATGATATCACTTACAGATTTACCACTATCGTTTTGGGGTTATGCATTAGAAACAACCACATTCACTTTAAATAGGGCACCATCTAAATCCGTTGAAACGATATCGTATGAATTGTGGTTTGGGAAGAAACCTAAATTGTCGTTCCTTAAAGTTTGGGGTTGCAAAGCTTATGTAAAGAAGTTACAGCCAGACAAGCTTGAACCCAAAGCGGAAAAATGCGTCTTCATAGGATATCCGAAGGAAACTATTGGGTATACCTTCTATCATAGATCCGAGGACAAGATCTTTGTTGCCAAGAATGGATCCTTTGTACAGAAGGAGTTTCTCTCGAAAGAAGTGACTGGAAGGAAAGTAGAACTTGACGAGGTTGTTGAACCTTCTCTCGAACTTGTAAGTAGCGCAGCACCGGAAGTAGTTCCTGTGGCGCCTGCACCAATAAGAGAGGAAGCTAATGATGTTGATCATGAAACTTCAGTTGAATTTACTACCAAACCTCGCAGGTCAACGAGAACTCATACCACTCCTGATTGGTATGATCCCGTTATGAGTGTCATGTTGGTGGACAACACCGATGACCCTGCGACATATGAGGAAGCAATGATGAGCCCAGATTCCAATAAATGGCAAGAAGCCATGAAATCCGAGATTGGATCCATGTACGAAAACCAAGTATGGACTTTGGTGGACTTCTGGGATGGCGGAAGGTCATCGAGAACAAATGGATTTTCAAGAAGAAAACGATCTTGATGGTAATGTTATTGTCTATAAAGCTCGACTTGTCGCAAAAGGGTTTCGACAAATTCAAGGAGTTGACTACGATGAGACTTTCTCACCAGTAGCGAAGCTAAAGTCTGTGAGGATTATGTTAGCAATCGCTGCATATTATGATTATGAGATATGGCAGATGGATGTCAAACGACGTTCCTCAATGGAGACATTGATGAAGAGTTGTATATGATGCAACCCAAAGGTTTTGTCGATCCTAAATATGCTAACAAGGTATGCAAACTTCAACGGTCCATATATGGATTGAAGCAAGCATCCCGAAGTTGGAATCAATGTTTTGATAAGGTAATCAAAAGTTTTGGTTTTATACAAACTTATGGAGAAGCTTGTATTTACAAGAAAGTGAGTGGGAGCTCTGTAGCATTCTTAATACTATATGTAGATGACATATTGTTGATTGGGAATGATGTAGACCTTCTTAATAGTGTCAAGGATTATTTGAATAATAGTTTTTCAATGAAAGACCTTGGCAAAGCAACTTACATATTAGGCATAAAGATTTATAGAGATAGGTCGAGACACCTAATATCATTGTCACAGAGTACATATTTGGACAAAGTTCTAAAGAGGTTTGGAACGGAAGATAGCAAGAAAGGGTTCTTGCCCATGTTTCCCAATACGACCTTGAGTAAAATTCAAAGTCCTGCAATGATAGAAGATAGAGAAAGGATGAGTAAGACTCCCTATGCCTTAGCCATAGGATCTCTTATGTATGCCATGCTATGTACTAGACCCGACATTGCATATACTTTTAGTTTAACTAGAAGATATCAAAGTGATCCAGGAGTGGATCATTGGACCGTGGTCAAAAACATCCTTAAGTACTTGAGAAGAACTAAGGATATGGTTCTTTCTTATGGAGGTGATGAACAGCTCGTTGTTAATGGTTACATCGATGCTAGTTGGAACACCGATCCGGATGATTCTAAATCTCAATCTGGATACGTATTTACTTTGAATGGTGCAGCAGTTAGCTGGAGGAGTGCAAAGCAAAGCATTGTGGCGAGATCTTCAACTGAATCAAAATACATAGCTGCTTCGGAGGCTTCACAAGAGGCGATATGGATGAAGGAGTTCATTACAGAGCTCGGTGTGGTTCCAAGTGCACTGGACCCAATGTCTATATATTGTGATAACATGGACGCCATAGCCAATGCGCAAGAACCAAGGTCACACAAGAAGCTGAAGCAGACCAAGCTATGCTTTCACGCTATTCGAGAGCATGTCCAAGATGGTGACATAAAGATTTGCAAAGTACACACATATCTGAATGTGGCGGATTCGTTGACTAAACCTCTCCCGAGGGCAAAACATGACCAGCACCAAACCGCCATGGGTGTTCGGTATATGACCATGTAATCTACATTACTTGACTCTAGTGCAAGTGGGAGACTATTGGAGATATGCCCTAGAGGCAATAATAAAAGTGGTTATTATTATATCTTTGTGTTTATGATAAATGTTTACATTCATGCTATAACAGTATTAAACTGGAAACATTAATACTTGTGTGATTTGTAAACTAAATTAGAGTCCATAGTAAAGCCTCTTTGTAATACTAGCTTGTTGGTTAATAAATGATCGTGGTTTCCCGATCATGAGCATTGAGATGTTGTTAACAACATGATCATATCATTAGGAGAATGATATGATGTACAAACTCCTATAGACAAGCGTAGCATTACGATCAAGTCATTTCAATAGTTTGTTTGCTATAAGCTTTCTGATACATAGTGTGGCGCCCCGCCAAAACCACTACTAGAAAATCGCGTTGTTTGTGTGCATTGCATCATCATGACCGCATGCTCATGTCATCATGCCACATTGCATTTGAGCATCATCATCATGCATTTGTTTTTCTAAAACTATTTTCTAAAAGCCTAGTTTTGTTTTCTAAATATTCCCCGTATTAATTTCAAATCAAAACTCCGGACTTTTCCGGGTCTTTTATTTGTCTAAAAACTATTTACAAAAGTCTATTTTTAAATTAAAATAAAAGTTTATATTATTTTTGGGAGGCAGCCAGCCAGGCCCGAAAACCCGGCCAGCCACCTCCAAACCCGAATCAAAATATCTAGTCCTAATCCTACCTACCCTAATCCTACCTAGTCCCCCTCCACCTCACCCCGCCCTATAGCCGCTCGCCACCTCACCTCTCCTCCCTCCATCCACCCAACCACCACCTGCCACCTCATCCACCCAACCCGCATCAAACCCCGCCTCTCCCCGCAGCCTCTCACGAACTCCCCACCGACACCCTAGCCCCACCATGTGACCCTCCTCTCGCCTCTCCCTCTCGAGTTCCTCTCCCCACCTGGCCCCATCCGCAGGCGCACATCCCCACCTCCCTGTCGCCTTCTCCCTCTCCCCGCGAGGCAGCGCCGCAGCCTCCCTCTTCCTCCTCCCCACCGCCAGACGCCGACGGCCCCATCTCGCGTCGCTGGGCCCGGCCGCCTCGAGCTACCCTCCTTGCCGCATGCATCCTCCGCCGCCATCAGCAACGCCGAGCGCCTCCCCAGCCTCCTCTGGCTCCCGTGCGCTCCCGCGACGATGCGCTCTACCGCTTGTGCGCCGTCGTGTCGCCGCTTTGCTCGACAAGCTGCCCGGCCTCGGTCCTTACTACCAGTGACCCGGGCCCGGCCCCAAGCGCCACCCGCTCGGACCCCGCGACCCCCGCCGCAAGCACGTCTCCCTCCTGTCGGCCTCCTCTCGCCTCCCCGCGGTCGCGTCCCGAGCTCGCCCTGCGGCCCTTCCTTGGCACCAGAGCGCCGCTCCCCGTCCGGCGTCCTCCCCTCGTCGTTGCCCCTCTGCGTCGCCACCGTCGCCAGGAGATCCTCCCACCAACGCCACCTCGGGTCGCCTTCATCTCCCTGTTGCTTCGGCGTCGACCCCGTCCCTGCGCCGCCGCCAGTGAGGTCGCCTCCGGTGGCCCTCGCCTCGGAAGCGCAGCACCACCTCGCACCAAGCCGCCGTCGGCCATCCTACCACCTCTGTTCCGCCACCCCTTCCGTCGTTCACACCCCGCCATCGCGTGGCCGTGCCTCTGCCGGCCTGCGCATCGGCACCTCCCGCCGGACATCTCCTTCCCCGGCCGCCGTCACCCCTCGTCGCGTCCCCGAGGCCACTCCCTGAGGTCGCCAAGCTCTACCTCGCCGCGGGAACCCCTCCGTCCAGCCGCCTCCCTTGGCCCCACCCCGTCGAGCCCTGCCTCCACCACGACCCCGCAGTCCAGTGCCATCGCGGGCGTCCTCCTCCCGAACGACTGCTTCTCTGCAGCAGCCGTCGCCGCCAAGCGTCGTCCCCGACGTGTGCGACCCCCTGCCTCTCGCCGATGTTGCCGTGCCGCCCTTCTCCGTCTGTTGCCAGGGGCACATCCCCGTGTTTTGGTCTTCTGGCCATTAGGTGGTTTGGGTACTGCCTCCATGTACCGAGGCCTACTCAAAGCTATCAAGTCTTTGCCATAAGCGTCTGTGTACTAGCCCATCAAGACGAAGCACGAGGGACCGAACCTTAGCCAAGAGCTACATCTCGGAATGCCATGATCCCCTTCGCAAAAACTGATGCCAAGAGCAACCGGACATGGAGAACCCCGACAAAGCGGCAAGATCTTCATCGACGACAGGACCGTCCGCACAAACCTCGATCCGCAACCGAAGAGCGGACCTCAAGACATTACCCAGACCCTCGTTGGACCCCAAGATCGCCATTCGATGTGTGACCCCTATCCGAGACCCCTCATTTTTTAATAATATATGTTATTAATCTTATTGCATATTAAATGAACATGGTTGCATACATATTGTGGGTGTTTGGGGGCATTATGCCGATTAACCTAAATTAAATATGGGGTCCATATGCGGGCAAATCTAGCCTAATATTGGCCCCATTTAAATTTGTGTAGCGAACCGATGCTATGTTTTGCCATGTTAAGACAACATTTAAATTGCGGGGTATCTAAACAACATGAACCATTCAATAAATTGTCGGGACCCCGGTTCCGCTTAAAATGGCCTAATGCATCGCACCTTTGCCATGACATACATACGTGCATCATGCCCGATCTTCTGCCGTAGTATTAAATAGTGCATCCGGTGTTTGTGCTAGTGTTTTGCTTCTTCACGGACTGGGCCGATGAGTTGATGCGAGTATCGATCCGATCTTCGGATGAACCTTCGGCAATGTTTTCAGGCGAGCATCCCTTCCCCTTCTACCTATTTTACTTTTATAGTTTTTATTTCCTCCTGTTGATCTATTGCTATCTGTGTTGCGATGCTCTAGTTTACGTACCCGTGATATCCCTTGCAGCCTTATATTGCCATGGACACATCCTATTACCTGTTGTTTGGTAGATAGTTGGACTTGCGCGTCGTAGTCGCTGGCTCAAGTGTTGTTGTGTGTCGTCAAGTACCACAGTTGTTGGAGTTTTGCCGCATGTTTAATGTTGGAGATGATCAAGACTTTAATTCTTGTTTAATAACTAAAATTGAAGTAGGTAAATGCAGAGGCACCGGTGGGTAATAGACAATATTTGGTTTTTAACCGCTCACTGGTGTCCCGTAGGACCCCGAGTTCTTGACACCTGTTCCGAGATCGAGCGCTAACCACATGTGGTGTATGGGCACCCCATCGATTTAGTACTGATTCCAAATCTTGTCTTGGGGCCACAAAGTAGTTTGGGGCTTTATTACTATTCTGTACTTATGCCATGCTTTACTGCTTTATTTACGATTGTGCGAGGAGCACCTGTACTGTTTAGGTAAGCGGAGTGTTTTCGCGGTATCGACAAGCCCAATCACACTTTCGGGTTCCCGATCGTTTCTGACCAGCGCAAACCACAGGTCCGTTTGAGCCGCCAACTTCGTTGGGTAGCTTAGTGGGGTGCCCCCCCGTGCTTGCTTTGGGTCTGGGAAACGTCGTGTCCGAAACCCCGTCGACATACCGTTGGGTGTATGTTTTGTGATCTTGTACCTACCTGATCCGAAACAAGGGTGTAGGTGCGTGTGGAAACTTTGGTGCACCCCTGCAGGGTTAAATATTTTCGAGAAGCCGTGTCCACGGTTATGGACGACTTGGAGCACAGTTCTCGATCATAGACAACTATACCTAAAGTTTACTGTTATAATTTGACTTGTATCCGATATGACTAGTAATCAGCTTCACTACAACGGAATGGCTAAATAAAAGTACCAACAACTGCTGGGTTTGGGGGATATCTCATGCTATCTATATTTGACTAGTAATTTCCACCACTATAACGGAATGAATAAAACTGCCAACTGTGTGAGTTCCTCGGTTGACTTCCTCGTCTGGTCTCGAGGGGGAAATACCAGGATGGGTATGTTTGGTGGTAGTATCAGGTTGGTTCCGAATAGGTATTTCTTACCCCTCTCTGATAGCCGCCAGTTATATCGAGTCTCTATAGGTTGTTTAGTGCATCTTTGCTGCTCGATCCACCAGACCTATGTAGGCGAGGACTGCCGAATTCTAGCCTCGTCGTGTACTGGCCTCAGTACTGACCGCTCTCTCTTTTTCCTTTGCCCTTTGTCGGCACCCCTTTTGTCTAAGCAGGTTTGAGATCGGCGTCGTTAGCAGGGTTACCCTTCTGGCTTGGCCTGGGCAGGGTTATGGACGCCATTGGTTATTATTTAGGGCTCTTAGCTCAATTTGCATCTTGTCCGTACTCGGACGCTGTATCGTTTTCAAGGTGATTTGGATCTTTGTACTGTATATCTGTATTCTTGACTCATTGAGTCGCCGTTGTATATATCTGTTCTGTGGGTTCCATCGTAGAATATTGTGTAATGATATTACTTTGTTTTCCACCCGCACGAAAGTGCCTGGTGGGCACCTTTGAATCATTTCTATGCGGGTTTGGCGGGTTTCGCTAAAACTTGCATAGGCCGATTCTGAGGGTGTTACACATAGTAACCTAATTCCTTCGACCATGAGATCATGCTAATCACCATCACCGAAAGGATACTTTGATGACATCAAACACCACACCGTAACTGGGTGGCTATAAAGGTGGCATTGAGTGTTCGGAAAGTATGGGTTGAGGCACATGGACCAAGAGTGGGATTTGTCCATCCATATGATGGATAGATATACTCTGGGCCCTCTCGGTGGAATGTCATCCAATTAGCTTGCAAGCATGTGACTGGTTCACAAGGTATCACATATCACGGGAACGAGAAAAGAGTACTTATCAGTAACGAGGTTGAACTAGGTATGTAGAGATACCGACGATCAAAACCTCGGATAAGTAAACTATCATGAGACAAAGGGAAATTGGTATCGTATGTAAGTGGTTCATTCGATCGCAAAGTAATCATAGAAATATGTGGGAGCCATATGAATTTCCAAATTCCTCTATTGGTTATTGATCGGAGAAGTGTCTCGATCATGTCCGCATAATTCACGAACCGTAGGGAGACACACTTAAGGATTCGATGTTGTTTAGTAGATATGAAAAGTTGGTAGGGATACCGAATGTTGTTCGGAGTCTCGGATTGGATCCGGGATATCACGAGGAGATCCGAAATGGTCCAGAGAATAAGATTCATATAAGGAAAGCCCAATTTCGGAGTTCGGGAAAGTTTCCAATGGTTTCATTGGAGAGGTTCTAGAAGGTTCACCGGACCGAAAGGGGAATGGTCCATGAATGTGTCATGGACATGTAGAATGATTGGATCATATCCTAGGTCACTTGGTGTTGGCATTTGCAAGAGAGAAATAAAGCTCTAAATTAAAAGTCAAACGAGAAGTTTGAAAAGTCAAACTGGAACAATTGTTTCCTAGTGGGAGAAGAAACAAGTCCTTCAAACACACCCCTCCCAAGGCTGCCCTCCCTCTCATAAATAGAGGGGGAGGGCTGCCCCAACACCAGAAGCCCTAGCCCATCTCCACCGAGCCGCCGCCGACCCGCCGTTGGTCCATCGCCGCCGCCCTAGCCGCCGCCGACACCTCCTCCTCATCCCGGACTTCTAAACCCTAGATCTCCGGGAAACCCTAATCCACCATAACTCGCACCGGCTTAGGCGAAGCCCTGCGGGATCGTTCCTCTACTTCCGACACCATGATGTCGTGCTGCCGGAATCGCAAGGGGAGAACTACAACCTCTGCTGCCTGCTGGAACAAGGGAGAGGAAGGTCTTCATCGAGTACCGATCGTGTGACCAACTGCGGAAGCGCTGCCGGAACGCAGCGCCGGAAGGATCGTCTATGCGATCTTGAGATCGGCAAGTGTACGACTACATCACCCACGAGAATCTGCTCTTGTTAACTTGTAACATCCCAAAAATATTAAACTAGAATCATCAAACTCTAATCACCAAATTTAGGGTTAACAAAAAATTTCCAATTAAAATATGAAAGCATTCATATGTGTATGTATCAAAATTTGGATTCTTTTGAATGGCCGTGATTATGTGTTTCCTTGCTTGTAAAATGATTCTTAAGTGAAATGAACATCATCTAAACAATCCCCAAACTTTTCCCAAAGACAAACAAATCAAAAACAACTAATTTAAGTGAATGGTCACTTTAGCCAATTTAACTCCCATGCCTACTTTGGCTATCTCCAACTTTCAGAACTTAACAGAAACATGTATGGATCTTTGAACCCCTTGATAGTACTCATAACAAAGTACCAAGGCCCACTTTGTGATCATCCAGAAACATTCAAATGCATAGTTTAAATGACAGCTTAAAATTGAATCTATTTCATATGGGAAGATCCCACTTTTTCAAAAACCCCTCAAACCTACTCAACTTTCAAAACCCAAGCATCTACAGACTCACCAGCACATGCCTAGCACACCCACCAAAAATAATTTCAAAATTCAAAACTTGAGTTCATGCGGCCATTTCATCAAACAGCTTGCAGATACAAATCAAACAAAATCAAAACACTATGTTGAGCAGTGTTTTGGGCCTAACTTGTTCCCTCTCTGGACACCACTAGCCTTAGTAGATCATCTAACAACCATAACTATTCTCTAGCACTACTATAAGCTGGCCATTGTCATCAATGGTGAGCAGGCCGAGTGCACCATTGCCACCCCATAGTCGACAACAAGCTACGAGCAGCACTAGCCTCGCCAACCTTGTCTGGGAGCAAGCTAGCACCCCACCGCCACTCCCTGTACCAGCCGCGAACAATGCCATCCACTGGACCACACGCCTGAACCATGCCAACCTTCTTTGCAAGCATGCCGAGAGCGCGCCCCATGCGCCACGCTCAACATACGCCCACAGATTGCACGCCGCCCTCGCCGCATGCACGTGTGATCACCACCGTCCCAGCAACCCCGCAGACACACCCGTTCGCGGCCGCGCGGACCACGCGCGCTGTGCGCCATTAAAACTCCCGTCGGGCACGCACAGAGCACCGCTCCACGCCTCGCCACCACGTCGTTGAGCTTCGCCATGGAGCACAGAACCGCCCCTACCATCGCCCACGCCGATATCCCTCTGTGCCGTTGACCACGACGAGCTCAGCTTGCGCTCGTCGGTCCCCTATCGCCACTATAAATAGAGGCCTCCCCTGCTCGAATTCTTCACACCATTTCACTCCCCTCACCTCACTGATCGTCCCACCTCATTCCCGGAGCAAGGCGAGCAGTGCATCATCGGAATTTCACCGGAGTCCGCTGTTGCTGGAGGAGAAGGAAGTCGTCGATTTCGTCCACCCCAGGAGCTACTGCGACCACCCCTGAGTTCGCCGTCATCGACTTCGTCGTTCGCCCGCATCGCCGACCTTTGCCTGAGCCCCGGTGAGCCTCCCACGACCCCCACTGAGCCTCTAGGGTTCGAGCTCGCCGGTGACTAGTTCATCATCGACGACGACCCTCAGCCGACGATCTTCATTCTAATCCAACGCACCATATCGCCCTGTACTGCTTCACGTTTAATGAGTCACTGACCAGTAGACCCCCCCTGTCAGTTGCGCCTCGCGCCATGGAGTGACACTGGGCCAGCCCATTACCCCTTCATGCGCAGCCCACTCGTTTGAATTTAGCTTTTTCTATTTATGTTCAAACTCAGTTCTATACCTAGTTTCAAAAATCAACCCAGCTCGATTCAGTGAACCAAATTGAATGAAACCAATTTTGTTAGAAAGATATTGAAATGCTTAATCCAAGCCCGTTGGATTTAAATCATTTGAATATGTAGATCAACCTTGGTAAAAATAACAAGGCGGAAGCTTTTCTACATTCAAACATTTTTTAAAAATTAAACTATAATAGATTTTGAGTTGATTCCAACTCTCAAAATCATATTTGATCATACCTTTCAGAATATATAAAAACATATGGGTTTACTTACAGAAATAATGTTCAAGTAATAAAAGAATGCCACATAGGCATTTATATTCACTTTATTTATTTAAAATAAAAAGGTTAAACCTTATTAAATTCTTAAAATCACATTCCCATGTACTGAAATATGTGGTGATGACATGTGTCAACATGATCCCATGTTTGGTTTGGAGAATATTAAATCTTAAGTAGTTTTTCAATGAGTAGTAATTACTTTTCTAAAAATAAAATAAATAAGACAAATGCTTTAATCTTGTAATGTTAGTGAGGATGCTAGATCATCTATAGAACCCTTGTTTGTGATGATTGAAAGTAGTTAAGTATTGTTTGGTGATTGTGTACCTCGTATTTATTCATAGACGCTAGTACCGACCAAGGATACGAGGAGGAAGGAGGATACTACGAAGAAGAAGCCGAGGAGAACTTCAACCACTGCTCTGCACAAGGCAAGCCAATACTTGTAAGCTATTCAATTAGCAAGATTATACTGATACCGGTGCAAGCTAACACTTGCAATTATGAAAGTTAGATAACCGATGCAATGCACTAAGCATGCTTGGTTGGACACATTTGATGATACCCAATCCTAGTTTTACTTGCAAGCTTCATACCTTATTTCTTTATCAAAGCTATTACTTAGAGCTTACTTAAGTGAATTGTAGATTCTAGAAAGATAATTGAAGCTTGCATAAAGAGCATAAAATTTGGCCTAAGCTAGATAATCTTGATGTCATCCGATGGCATGAGATTGAACTTAGCTAAAACTCCACTAGATTACCACCCCTCATTAGTACTCACTACCATTTGTAGATGCTAGTGCTAAGCATAAAACTTGATCAACTTTAGATGGGAATACTTGGTGGAAAAATGGTTATGAAAACCTTGGAATGATGGATCATGCTATTGAGATGTTTTGACATGTGTTTCCGAACACCAGATGATTTTGATTATGAAAATGTTAAGGCATGAGCCTTAGCCCTTTATAAAACTGATGGTTGTCTGGATGCGATACCATTCTAATTTTATCGTACAACCACAATACCCGGAGATTGGGTAGGGCTTGACTGGAAACTTATATACCTTAGTATTGGTTCCCTCACGGCCAAGGTTTGAGCTGAGGCTACCTTGTGAAGATTGTCCACCTGTGCAGTACCCAAGATGACAGTTGGTCATGGTTGGGAGGCCAAACTCACAGGAGAGGTGCTTATACTAGGGCGTGTAATTGAAAGGTTAGGATTGATTATCCGCATACTGGGTATGGTGAATTCAGGATTTGTTCCTGGCGGATGTATCGAATGTTGTGGTGAAAGTGTACAATCTCTGCAGAGTGTCAAACTATTCGAATAGCCGCGTCATGATTATGGACAGATTGGGTACATCTTGTTCCCCATCAGATGTTTTCAAAATTACTTGTGAAATGAATCGAGATTTTGGCTTGACCACAATAGAGTTGTGATATGAAATACAAGTTCCCACTTAGGTGTCAACCAGATCAAGGGTACCCGCTTTGAGTTTTGTCCAAGGCGTGATGCTAATGGATAGCCACTGGAAGCCCCATACCACCACGAGCTGAAGACTCAGTTGGACCACCTTAGCTTCATGATGTACGATCATCATCAGGAATTGGACAATTGCCGTGACTACTCCAACCACAAGTCCGCCATCATCAAGACGAAGGATCAGACCATCGCCATGCTAGCAAAGGATCGCAAGTCTCGCCTCCGTCAGCTCGACAAGAAGGAGCGCATCATTGCCCGTCTTCGCCACCGTATCTCGGATTTGGAGGATACCATCCATGAGAGAGACATGCAGTTGGAGGAAACGGAGAATGCCGGAGAAGATCTTCATGGAGACCCCTACTCCTATCTCAGCGATGATGATGATTTTCTGGAGGATCAGGCTTTGGATTTCTTCACCGATGAGGATGATTACGCCTTCATAAATGACGACGATGATGATGAGGATGACGACTACAGTGACTCCAAGGAGTAGTAGCACTTAAGCACTAGCGTAGTGAGTTGTATTCGGTCCCACTGTATCGTAGTTTCCAGAATGGTTCTTAAAACTATTTGCTTTTCTTGTTTTGTGGTGTGTGTTTGTATCGTGTGCTATGAATGAATGAATGAATGAAAAGCAAGTTGCTAGAAAATATGATTCAAACGTTAAAAACTTTTCAAAGTCCCTGAACCTTAGAAATTTACCTCTTTTCTCATGATCTATATCAGTCTTCAGATGCCACGCGGAGGAAGTAGTTCATCCCTGGACCCGATGTTGCAGATCCTGCAAATGTTGGTTTATGACCGCGAAGCTGAAAGAGCCGAACGTCAAGCCAACTTAGCCACCCTTCAGTAGATAGCTCAGCTAGACCACAACAATCAAGGCCAAGGAAATCAAGACAACCATGGATCTAAGCTCAAAAATTTCCAGAACACCAACCCACCTGTTTTCACTAAGTCGGAAGATCCCCTAGATGCAGATGATTGGCTGCAAACCATGGAAAATAACCTGGAATTCGTCGGAGTGGAAGCTAACGAGAAAGTTCTGTTAGCCACCCACTATCTAGCCGGAGATGCAAGAGCATGGTGGAACAGCGTTCGTGCAATGACCGGAGGACAGATGATGACCTGGGAAGAATTCAAGGTCAAGTTCAGCAGAACCCATGTGCCTCCGAGTTTGATCAAGAGGATGAGAGATGAGTTCAGAGAACTGAAGCAAGGAAGGATGACCGTAGTGAAATACCGTGAATTTTTTTTGGCATTATCTAGGTATGCCCCGGATGAGATCGACACTTAAGCCAAGAAGAAAGAAAGATTCCTGAATGGTTTGCATGATGAGATGCAGACGGTGTTAGTCAATATCCCTTTTGCTGATATTGAAGCCCTTGTCGACTCTGCCATCCAGATGGAAGGAAAGATCAACCAAGCCAATGAGAACCGCAAGCGTTGCATGATGCATCAACCAGGAACCCATCAGACCCCAAAGTATCGCCCTAACCCATCTCCAGGATTTGCCCCGAGAACCAACAGACCCCTGATGAACCGTTCGACCTATCCCAACCGTGGAAACCCAAGGCCCGGAGGAAATCACAACAACCCCGGCAACTCTAGCAATTTCAACCGTGCACCACCCAAGTTCAACAACAACAATGCTACCGCCAACACTGCCCCGAGGACTGGAAGCAATGATGTGCTTGTTGCAGCAAAGGACAAGTCGCAAGTGACTTGTTATGACTATGGAAATAAGGGTCACTACTCCAACGAGTGCCCCAACAAGAAGAATGCTGCAGCCCCTAATGCAAATGCCCCAGCTCAGCAGCAGCGTCGTGTTCAGCCTAGAAGAAGGTTTGCCCCAGGGAATTCACTCAACCGCAACGACCGTCTTTTTCTCATGCATGCTGAAGAAGCTCAGGAAGCGCCAGACGTCGTGCTGGGTATGTTTTCTGTTAATTCAGTACTTGCTAGAGTGTTGTTTGATTCTGGTGCATCGCACTCATTTGTCACCGAAGAATTTGCCTGCACTAGTAAGATTCAACCAACAAAACTGAAGCATGTTATGATTGTTCAAATCCCCGGTTCAACCGCCAAAGCTAGGCAAATTTGCAAAGCCGTCCCTATCTGAATCCATGGCATAAATTTTTATGGTAATCTGATAGTACTCGGAACTAATGGTTTGGAAGTATTACTAGGAATGTATTGGATGTCCAAACATAAAGGATTGATTGACTGTGCCAAGAAAGCCGTAACCATGACCAGTACAGCCGGAATATTAGTCGAGCATATATCTGAAACCTTACCTCGTCAATTCAAGTGCAACAAGAGTATAGCCCAACCTACCATTGACCAAGTTCGTATAGTCTATGAATACCCTGATGTATTTCCAGATGTTTTGCCTGGTATGGCCCCAGATTGGGATATCGAGTTTATCATTGAACTAATCCCTGGAACAGGACCCATAGCCCAAAGGCCATATAGTATGAACTAGAAGAACTGAAGAAGCAACTGGATTCCATGTTGGAAATTGGATTGATTCAACCAAGTGCGTCACCATGGAGATCACCTGTCTTGTTCGTGGACAAGAAGGATGGAGGTAACCGTTTGTGTACGGATTATAGGAAGTTGAATGATGTCACTATCAAGAACAAGTACCCGTTGACCAAGATAGAAGATTTGTTTGATCAGTTGACCGGTGCCAAGGTGTTTTCTAAGATTGATCTTAGAACAGGCTATCATCAACTCAAGATTCGCGCAGAGGATATTCCAAAGACTGCCTTTACCACCAGATATGGATTATACGAGTATACCGTCATGTATTTTGGATTAACCAATGCCCCCGCTTATTTCATGAATCTCATGAATAAGATTTTTATGGACTTCCTGGATAAGTTTGTCATTGTTTTCATCGATGACATACTGATTTATTCCAAAATCGGAAGAAGAACATGAGCTACACCTAGGGACCATTCTTGGAACCCTTAGAGAGCATCAGCTGTATGCCAAGTTTAGCAAATGCGAATTCTGGTTACAGGAGGTAGGATTCCTCGGCCACATTGTATCAGCCGGAGGAATTGCCGTTGACCCTGCAAAGGTGAAAGATGTCGAAGATTGGCAAGCCCCAACCACTCAAACCCAAGTTCGTGCATTTCTCGGATTGGCGGGATATTACCGCAAGTTCGTAGAAGGATTCTCGAGTATCGCCAGACCCATGACCCAATTGCTGAAGAAGGACAAGAAGTTTGAATGGACCAACAAATGTGAAGCGAGTTTTCAGGAACTCAGAAGGAGATTGATTTTAGCCCCAATCTTAATCATGCCGGATATCACGAAGCCCTTTGATGTGTATTGTGACGCATCCAAGATCAGTCTCGTATGTGTGCTAATGCAAGAAGGCAAAGTTATATCTTATCTATATCGACAACTGAAACAACACGAGCAAAATTACCCAACCCATGACCTCGAACTCGCAGCCGTAGTTCTAGCCCTGAAGACATGGAGGCATTACCTGATGGGAAACCGTTGTGAGATTTATTCGGATCACAAGAGTCTGAAGTATATATTCACTCAAAAGGAGCTGAATATGAGACAGAGAAGATGGATTGAGATAATCAAGGATTACGATCTGGACATTCACTATAACCCCGGTAAAGCCAACGTGGTAGCCGATGCCCATAGCAGATTGCCGTGCCGCTTGAACTCCATGATTTTGAAGGAGCAACCAAGCTTGACAAAGAGATGGAAGATTTTCGAATGGAATTAGTAAGTGAACGATTTTTGGCTAGCATAGAACTTCAACCCACTTTGATCAGCCAGATCAAAGAGGTGCAGAAAGGAAATGCTAGTATCGACGGAATTAAGCGTCGTATTGGTACAGGCAAAGTACCCGGATTCACCGAAGACGGAGAAGGAGTTCTGTGGTACAAAGGACGCCTTTGTGTACCAGCAGATTCAGAATTGAAAGAAGTTATTCTGAAGGAAGCTCATGATAATCTTTATTCTATCCACCCCGGAGGAACGAAGATGTATCAAGATTTGAAAGAGCAATTTTGGTGGTATAAGATGAAGAGAGAAATCGGAAGCTATATCGCCAAGTGTGATATATTTCAGCGAGTTAAGGCAGGACATCAAAGACCCGCTGGATTCTTGCAACCATTGCAGATTCCAGAATGGAAATGGGATTCTGTTGGAATGGACTTTATCACCGGATTGCCTACTTCTAGTAGGGGAAATGACTCTATCTGGGTCATAGTGGACAGATTGTCCAAAGTCGCCCATTTCTTACCTGTCAATACCACATATCAGAGTTCGAAGCTAGCAGAGTTATACATCGCTAGAATCGTCAGTTTGCATGGAGTCCCTAAGAACATCGTATCGGATCGAGGAACTCAGTTTACCTCGAGATTCTGGAAGAAAGTCCAAGAAGGTTTAGGAACCCACCTAGATTCCAGCACTGCTTATCACCCTCAGACCGATGGACAAACAGAGCGAGTAAATCAAATACTCGAAGATATGCTGAGAGCCTGTGTGTTAGAATATGGATCTAAGTGGGAAGACTGTCTGATGTTTGCAGAATTTTCATACAACAACAGTTATCAAGCTAGTTTGCAAATGGCCCCATTTGAATTCATGTATGGAAGGAAGTGTCGCACCCCTTTGAACTGGTCGGAAGTAGGAGAGAGTCAGATTTTCGGACCTGATATCCTACAAGAAGCAGAAGAGAAGGTTCACTAGATTCGTGAGCACCTCAAGACAGCCCAGTCCAGACAGAAGAGTTATGCCTACAAGAGACGTCGAGACCTCGCCTTCAACATAGGATATTTTGTGTATCTGAAAGTGTCGCCATTGAAGGGAATGCAGCGTTTCCAACTCAAAGGAAAGTTAGCCCCAGATATATCGGACCTTTCAAAATTCTGAACCGTCGAGGAGAAGTGTCGTATCAATTGGAACTACCCGAAGAGATGTCAGCTGTGCACAATGTGTTCCATATCTCATTACTTCGCAAGTGTCTCGAAGTTCCAGAGAAGACTGAAGTGTTCAAGAATATTGATCATCGGACCATAGAGATCAACGATGACCTGACCTATCCTGAAGTACCCATCCGTATTTTGGAAGAAGCTTTCAGAGCTACCAGAACCCGAAGCATCAAGTTTCTCAAGATTCAGTGGAGCAACCACACAGAAGAGGAAGCTACCTGGGAGCGCGAAGATCACATCGGGACGGAGTTTCCAGATCTCTTCAAATCCTAGGTAATCTTTTTCGTCCTTTTTCAAATCTCGGGACGAGATTTTGTTTAAGGGGGGAAGGTTTGTAACATCCCAAAAATATTAAACTAGAATCATCAAACTCTAATCACCAAATTTAGGGTTAACAAAAACTTTTTCAATTAAAATATGAAAGCATTCATATGTGTATGTATCAAAATTTGGATTCTTTTGAATGGCCATGATTATGTGTTTCCTTGCTTGTAAAATGATTCTTAAGTGAAATAAACATCATCTAAACAATCCCCAAACTTTTCCCAAAGACAAACAAATCAAAAACAACTAATTTAAGTGAATGGTCACTTTGGCCAATTTAACTCCCATGCCTACTTTGGCTATCTCTAACTTTCAGAACTTAACAGAAACATGTATGGATATTTTCACCCCTTGATAGTACTCATAACAAAGTACCAAGGCCCACTTTGTGATCATCCAGAAACATTCAAATGCATAGTTTAAATGACAGCTTAAAATTGAATCTATTTCATATGGGAAGATCCCACTTTTTCAAAAAACCCTCAAACCAACTCAACTTTCAAAACCCAAGCATCTACAGACTCACCAGCACATGCCTAGCACACCCACCAAAAATAATTTCAAAATTCAAAACTTGAGTTCATGCGGCCATTTCATCAAACAGCTTGCAGATACAAATCAAACAAAATCAAAACACTATGTTGACCAGTGTTTTGGGCCTAACTTGTTCCCTCTCTGGACACCACTAGCCTAGTAGATCATCTAACAACCATAACTAATCTCTAGCACTACTGTAAGCTGGCCATTTTCATCAATGGTGAGCAGGCCGAGTGCACCATTGCCACCCCATAGTCGACAGCAAGATATGAGCAGCACTAGCCTCGCCAACCTTGTATGGGAGCAAGCTAGCATCCCACCACCACTCCATGTCCTAGCCGCGAGCAATGCCAGCCACTGGACCACATGCCCGAACCATGCCAACCTTCTCTGCAAGCATGCTGAGAGCGCGCCCCGTGCGCCACGCTCGACAGACGCCCACAGACCGCGCGCCGCCCTCGCCGCGTGCACGCGTGATCACCACCGTCCCAGCAACCCCGCAGACACGCCCGTTCGCCGCCGCGCGGACCATGCGCACTGTGCGCCATTAAAACTCCCGCCGGGCACATGCAGAGCACCGCAACGTTCCGACCGATCAGCACCGCCCCACGCCTCGCCACCACGTTGTTGAGCTTCGCCAGGGAGCACAGCACCGCCCCTACCGTCGCCCACACCGATAGCCCTCTGTGTCGTCGACCACAACAAGCTCAGCTTGCGCTCGTCGGTCCCCTCTCGCCACTATAAATAGAGGCCTCCCCCGCTCGAATTCTTCACACCATTTCACTCCTCTCACCTCACTGATCGTCCAACCTCATTCCCGGAGCAAGGCGAGCAGCGCATCGCCGGAATTTCACCGGAGTCCGCCGCTGCTGGAGGAGAAGGAAGCCGTCAATTTCTTCCACCCCAGGAGCTGCCGCGACCACCAGTGAGTTCGCCGTCATCGACTTCGTCGTTCTCCCCCATCGCCGACCTTCGCCTGAGTCCCGGTGAGCCTTCCACGACCCCCACTGAGCCGCTAGGGTTCGAGCTCGCCGGTGACTAGTTCATCATCGACGACGACCATCAGCTGTCGATCTTCATTCTAATCCAACGCACCATATCGCCCCGTACCGCTTCGCGTTTAATGAGTCGATGACCAGTAGACCCCCCTGTCAGTTGCGCCCCGCTCCGCGGAGTGACACTGCGCCAGCCCATTACCCCTTCCCGCGCAGCCCACTCGTATGGTGAATTCAGGATTTGTTCCTGACGGATGTATCGAATGTTGTGGTGAAAGTGTATAATCTCTGCAGAGTGTCAAACTATTCGAATAGCCGCGTCGCATGTTATGGGATTAAGTGGCCATACTGTTCCCCCATCAGATGTTTTCAAAATGACTTGTGAAATGAATCGATATTTTGGCTTGACCACAATAGAGTTGTGATATGAAATACAAGTTCCCACTTAGGTGTTATAAAATTTCAACTAGATTTTCTTGCTTCTGAACTTAGTAGAGGTAAATCTGGATTTTTGCAAAACAACCCTAGAGCTTAGTGTCCTACTACCAAAACTGTAACACCCTCAGAATCGGACCTATGCAAGTTTGAGCAAAATTCGCCAAACCCGCATAGAAACGATTCAAAGGTGCCCACCAGGCACTTTCGTGCGGGTGGAAAACGAAGTAATAACATTACACAACAGTCCTCGATGGGACCCACAGAACAGATATATATAACAACGACTCAAAGAGTCAAGAATACAGATATAATATACAAAGATCCAAATCACCTTGAAAACGGTAGAGCGTCCGTCTACGGACAAGAAGCAAATGGGGCTAAGAGTCCTGAAGAATAACCAATGGCGTCCATAACCCTGCCCAGGCCAAGCCGGAAGGGTAACCCTGCTAACGACGTCGATCTCAAACCTGCTTAAACAAAAGGGGTGCCGACAAAGGGCAAAGGAAAAAGAAGGAGCGTCAGTACTGAGGCCAGTACACGGCGAGGCTAGAATTCGGCGGTCCTCGCCTACACAGGTATGGTGGACTGGGCGGCAGCGGCAGCATGCACTAAACAACCTATAGAGACTCGGTACAACTGACGGTTATCAGAGAGGGGTGAGAATGACCTATCCGGATCCAACCTGAGGCTAACACCAAACAAACCCATCCTGGTGTTTCCCCCTCGAGACCAAACGAGGAAGTCAACCGAGGAACTCACACCGTTGGCAGTTTTATTTATTCAGTTATCGTTGCAGCAATTACTAGTCAGGTTTAGATAATCATCCTGATAAAGTAACATGGGCACTTTTAGTTAACCATTCCGTGATAGTGGCAACACTTACTAGTCGATACATTTATCATGAGATAACCCAAAACCCAAAGACTTGTTGGTACTTTTATTCAGCCATTCCGCTAGAAGTTGCAAGATTTACTAGTCAGTACAATTGTCGCAGCGACAACCAAACAAGCAATTGTGGGCGTATTAATTAGCCATTCGTTATAGTGAAGCTGATTACTAGTCATTATAAAGTCAAATTTATAGCAATAAACTTTAGTTATGCTTGTCTATGATCGAGATATCGTGCTCCAAGTCGTCCATATCCGCGGACACGGCTTTCGAAAGTTTTACCGGCGGTGCACCAATAGCAACACACGCCGATCAACCTCGGAAAAACCAAATCAAAACCCAACGAGGCTTTCACGATCGAACAATCACAGATTCGAAATATTTGGGGCCACCCTTGAGTACACCAACAACGGTAAGCAAGCTTCGAGACGGACTCAAGGTTTGCGTCAATGGTACATGGCGGGAACCCGAAAACTCGGGGTGTCGATACTGCGTAATCACTCCGCTTCCTAAAGATGCAAAGTGCTATCTCGCACAATTTAAATACGTAAAGTAGCATGGCATAAGTACAGATCGTAAATAAAACCTCAAACTAGTTGTGGCCCCAAGAAATAAGATGAATCAAGCTCGCTCGGGGGTCCCATATACCTCCGGATGTGGATAGCGCGATAAATCAAGGAACAGTATCAAGTACTCGGGGTCTTACGGGACACAAGTGGGCGTTCGAAACCAAATATTTTCTATCACCCACCGATGCCTCCGCTTATTTCAATTTTAGTTGTTAAACAGAAATTAAAGTGGACGATAAGTAAAGCTATGATCATCTCCATGACAACATGCGGCAATACATCAACAATCGTGGCCGATTAAACGCATAAAGACTTGAGCAAGCGACTACGACGCACAAGTCCAACTATCTACCAAACAACAGGTAATAGGATGTGGCCAAGGCAATATAGGGTTGCACGGTATATCACAGGTACGGAAACTAAAGCATCGCAACACAGATAGCAATAGATCAACAGGAGGGAATAAATACTATAAAAATAAGATAGGTAGAAAGGGGGAGATGCTCGCCTGAAAACATTGTCGAAGGGTTCAACCGAAGATCGGGGCGAAGCTCACATCAACTCAACGGCCTTATCCGCGAAGAAGCAAAACACTAGAATAAACACCGGATGCACTATTTAATACTAAGGCAGAAGATCGGCATGATGCATGTATGATGCATGGCATGGCAAAGAGGCGATGCAATTAGGTCATATTAAGCGGAACCGGGGTCCCGACAATTAGTGAGACGGTTCAAGTTATTTATCTACCCCGCAATTTAAATGTTGTTTAACAAGACAACAGATGGATCCGGTTCGCTACACAAGTTTAAATGAGGCCAATATGAGACTAGATTTGCCCGCATATGGGCCCCATGTTTAATTATTAGGTGAATCGGCATAAGGCCCCCAACCCATATGACATGCATGCGGAAAATGACAATTTATATGCAACAGTTATATAGGTGACATTATTAATTAGGGTTCTCGGGTAAGGGTTCACACATTAGGGGTCTCGACGATCTTGGGGTTTCCGGGGTTCGGGGTTCGGGGTCCAGGGTTCGACGGAACGTTCTCGGGCTCCGGGGTCGTTCTCGGATATCGGGGGGGGCGGGGTAGATCTTGTCGCGTCGGGGTCTCGGTGTCCGGGGTGAAGTGCTTATCGTCCCATGGCGATCTTGGAGTTTCGGGGGTGCACTACAAGGAATCTGGCATTATATGACCCTCTATTTTCGTCACAAAATCGTCACAATAGTCCGTTTATGACGATTCTATGACGATTTTGAGATCGTCGAAAGCTGGGCGTCGCTAATGAACTATAACGACGATTTTATTGAAATCGTCATAAGATACTATGACGATTTGGGATCGTCATAACCTATATGACGTTCCAAAATCGTCATGTGCAACCAGGCCACGCCACGTGGACGATCCGACGTGGCAGAAATTTGTGACGAAATGAAGACGTCTTAACGTGAATTTAGCCCGGTCCATCGATATCGACGTTATATGGGCCACCCATTAATTTGGTCCATTATGAATTATTATTCTGGAATTTTTTTTCGAGTTATTGGGCCAAACAGATGCATTTTAGGGTTCTCTATATTCTGGCTACTGGACTTTTTAGTGTCGGGCTTACATTTGGGACATGGCCTTACTCAGTATATTATCTTATATTTCAGTTTTTTTTCTGAAAAAGAAATGTCCATTTACACTTTCTCGGCCAAGGCCTTTTATTCCGATCCAGATTACTTTGTCTATGGCCATTTCATTCATGTGGGTTGTGGCACATTTACTAAGGTCACTATTTCATTCAAGACAAACTAAATAGACAGAAATCAACATTTGAAATTCAAAACCAATATTTCGATACATCATGTAGCATTTCAAACATTAAATTAACATCATATAACAAAGAAGTTCAGTTCGGTCATTTCAAGTAATGACCATCGAGTTCATCGAGTTCAGCCAATACATCAGGTTCAGTCATCAGGTTCACAGCCAATACATCAAGTTCAGTCATCAGGTACATCAGGTTCACAGCCAAAACGACAGCAAGATACTCACAGCAAGGTACTCAATTAATAGCTAGATGAGCATCGCCAAAAAAACAGTAATAAGATACCCATCGCCCAGCAAGATACCCATCATGTGATTTTGGCTCCAAATAAAGCCATCATGTGAGCAAGCTTCTCCTCATGCTCTTGCGCCCTCTTGACCAAAGACTGGTACTCCTTGTCCCGTTGAGCTTGTGCGCTTACGCCTCTTGCGCGCCTTCTTGATTGCAGCCAATTCTTGGACATCTCTTCACTTCGTCTCCGACTTCAGAACTTCTCTTGCAGTCACGGACATGAGCGGATACTGACGCATGTGAACTGTTCATCTTGTTCTTGGAGCCCGTCAGGCCAACATTCTTCAGAATGTGCTTGACGCCTCATTGGTGAGAACTTGGGCAACCACCTCCATAGCGGACTTTGGTTGTTCACCTTCCGTACCGGCTTAGCCATCTCAGCTTCCATTTTGCTCGCCATTTGGAATCGGTTGCTCAAAGATGTTAGGAAACATTAGCATGTGCACAAATAGTAGGAGCGAATCGCAGAAAAATAAGTTAATCCACTAGGAGCAGAACCAAAGAAATATGAAATGGACGATTATCATAAGTTCTTAAAGTAGACAAGAACTACAACATACTTGGAGAGCAACCTTCCCAGTAAGAAATGAAGAATAACATGCTTACCAAACAACTATAGACCATATCCAACATTAATAAGCTTATCACGTAGACCATTAAAGAAACCTAGGCGTAACTAAACAAGTCCACACACATTTAATCACAACCAGAAAGGAGTGACTCACTATAGCATCTTGAATCATGACGGAGAAACCAGCTTTCTTGTTGTGGGTGACCTTAAACATGTCAATGGCATTAAGCTCTTCACCACGCGTTCCTCCCTCAAATGATTTCCAACATTATTAAGAACACAGCTTATAAGGACACAAGTTAATTATGCCTAAATAAAATGTAAGTGTATCTTACAAATGCATAAAGATGAGCTAGATAGCACCATGAACCGGTCTTCTTCTGAAACTTTACTAGTCCTCGATTGGTCCTGTTCTTTTGGCATGTGTCCTACATATGGGAGCATTTTTATAAGAACATTTCCATCAATCTGCATACTAGAATATAAACTACTTTATGAGACTTGACCAGATTATGTATCATATCAAGCAACAAAATGAGCATGTATCCTATCACATATAACATCAGATAAAATAAAGCAGTTCACTTGACATGATTGTTCCTTCAACATTGAAACTTCAAAAAACAGTAGTTGATAGCATATAAAACTACGAAGACATGGTAATTACAGAATGTAAAGGTCAAGAAATGCAAAATACCATGTGTTTGGGTTTGTCCACACAGGTTGAGCTTGCCATTCCTCATCGATATGTATGAAACAGGGACTTGATGGAGTTCATTCTTGGTACTTGATCGGAAAACTTTTCTTGACCAAATGCCGTCTTTGTTTTGAAACATTCTTCAAGATATCGGTCTGAAGCTACCTTAACTTCCTGTGCATCGGTGTCCATCTCAAAATTTGCCTACAAACACAAGAATAAAGCAATGATAAGATAAGTAACCAAATGACAAAAATAGTAGAAAAAACAGATTCGTGTAAGGACTCATGAGCTTACAAAGAACTTTTCCTATATAGTCTTTCACCATAGCCTTGTCCTTTTGTATTCCTTGAAGTGTGGAAGAATGGGTGTATGGCTTCTGCAATCATCCCACCTTCCGATGCAAACTTTGCACTAGCACGGGCCTCTCGGGCTTCATCCCTTCACAATTTCAATCCTCACTTTGCTTCCCAAACCCTTGGTCATCTTTTCCACTGTGCCTTTTCTCTTGCGGTGACTACCACAAGTGATGTGCCGAAATAGAAGCAAGAAGTACAATATCGAGAAATAGAAGCTACAAGAAAAAATTACAAAGAAGTTTTCCAAATATCAAGACAATAAATATATTTTAAATCGGATGTGCAAATAAATTACGAAAACAGATTTGGGCGCTTGTTTAGTTTGGAAATCGATATCCATGCACAGAATAATCTCAATTAATTGACTAGTAAAGGATTTGTGCTACTACTATTTCATACTTACCTTCATCACCCATAGGCTTTCGGTCTTGAATCGAATTCATCATTTCATCCACCGTAGGCTATGAGTTGAGGTCCATACGACGGTACTTCCTTCATCCATGGACATAGACCCATCATCCCATTGCATTGAGCTTCCACCATCCTTGCAGTAGGCCTCCTTCATTGGCTACATCAACCACCTTCGCTTCGCCTTGTGACTCTAGCAAGAGCATGTTCATCAAGACACATCAACTTATCGATGCTCTGGTGGTACCGCAAACACCCTTCATGGAGCCATTGTTGTAGTTGTATCGGGCTACGTGTACTATTTCTCTTTCTCTTAGCACACTTCTTCCTCCTCCTAGGAACCTTGGGACCTCGCATGAAAAGCATTAGACCACGATCGTAAATAAAACATTGTAAGCATAGAATGAAGGAAAACAAGGAAAACACACATCAAACAAATAAACCCCTCCAAACAAGTTAGAATTTGCACCTTTACAATCTTGTCCACTACAATCGTCAACTTCTTCCTCAATAATATCTTCATCTCTAGGATTGTAGTCCGAGCTCTGCCTTGTGTTATGGCAGATCGGAGGAGTCCTCGACTATTATTGCACTACCATTTGAGTTTCTAATCATTGAGGCTATCCGGAGATGCCAAGAGATTGGAAGACACGGTTGTTCCTCATCATTGTCCTAGCCCTAATCTTCTCAAGTTCGATGAGGCGCTTCTTTACATGGATAAGAAAATATGCATTAGATGGATGGTTGAAATGCATATGGGAGCAAGACAACTCAAACAGCCAATGTATCTTATCGGTTTTAGTTTCATTAAATCTAGTAGATTAACAAGAAATTCTATATTGAAAATATAAACCAAGACATGGACCAGGAACCCATGAAGCATTTGATGACAAGGTGTGAACCAAATGACAGAATAAGTACATGGACAATCAAACAGATTATAGCAAGAAATTATAGCACATACAAGCTTACAAGCAAGATTATAGCAGCGAAATTTTAGCACATCAAAGCTACAAGCAAGATTATAGCAGCGATTACAAGCTTATAAGCTTAGCACATCCAATCACAGACATTACATGGACAACCAAACAGTTACAATCTTAGCACATCCAATCACAAGATTTATAGCATCAAGCATATACATGAGGAGCAATTTGCATACCAAAGCTGCGTCTTCCTTGTCATTCTTCCCATTCCGATCTCAAAATCTGAGCAACATCAAGTAAAAGTCGACTGTGTTGTCAATAGATGCTTCCACAAAGATCGAGATAGACATACGATTACACAAAGGTCCAGTTATAAAATCTGCATTAACTACAAAGTTACACTAAGCATTACACATAGCTGTGTACCATGTACACCCATCAAGACATGGGCAAACCCAAAAATAATGCTCACTATACAGGACTATATATATTCATTGCAAGTAAATGACCATGGTACATATATATATGGATTTGTTCCCGTGACCAAGCTAACCAAGAATTGTTCCTTTATAGAAAATTTCCAATTAGAATCATGCTAGAAACTAGACCAAGCAAGATACACTAGGTTTGGGCCAAGCATCCATAATAGACACAAAAGAATGTTAAACAAGTGATAAGCATTCCTGTAGTATTTACCCTTGGCATGGCACGACCTAGAAGAGCATGTATAATCCCGGGACCAACTAAAGGAGTAAATAATACAAGGAATAAATATATCAAAAGGTTACGGCACAAAGGCCATGACCCGTAACCACCTCAAAGCACACAAAAAACTCCTCCCTCGCATTAAGAAAGAACATGATGCACATCGATCACCATCTGCAACAACCATACATACCAAACCACCAGGGATGGTTAGTGAGATTTTACCTCGACATCATACTAGACTGAGCATCAATAGATAAAAGCTACATCCATCATAGTCAGTACAGATCTTCAAACCCAAAAAAAATCTCTGAACCAACTCATAGTCAGTACAGATTATAGTCAGAAAAAAGAAGAGAGGCTCTGTGGCATCCCGCAAAACCACTACTAGAAAATCGCGTTGAATTTGTGCATTGCATCGTCATCATCATGCATTGTTTGCATAAAACTATTTTCGAAAACCCCGATTTGTTTTCCAAACGCCCCGTCTTTTATTCAAACGCCAAAACCGGGCCGCCGGATTATTTTGTTTTGGCCGCGAGCGGTTTGCAAACGGTCCAACTAAACAAATAAAGATTTATTTTATTTTTAGTTGGGGCAGTCGAACGGGCCAGAACGACCCGAACGACCGCCCCAGAAAAACCAGATCGGTCCAACTAGTCTGCCCCTAGTAATCCTAAAACTACCCAGTTCTCCACCCTCTCTCTCCCTCCACCTCACCCTGGCCACTCCCCTTGCGCCACCTCACCCTGCCTCTCCCCTTCCACCAACCAGCCGCCGCCACGTCACCCTCAACCACTCCCCTCTCTCTCCTCACAACCAGCCCACACCCACCACCCTGGAGCCACACGCCACCCAGCACCCGCGCGCCCGCGCGCACCCCAGCCACCAAACCGCCCCTGCCCTCCCTCTGTCCCCCGGGACCCACGCCCGCGGGTCCCACCCCGGCCCCACGCGCGACCACCTCCCTCCTCCTCCCCTTTCTTCTTCCCTGGCTCGCTTCCTCGCACGCATCCGCCGAGCCCCTCAGCTCCTCCACCCGCCGACCAACCTCCTTCCCCGCCTCAGCGCGCCGCTTGTCTCGCCACCCATGCCGTCATGATTCACCGCCCAGCTGGCGCGCTCATGCCTCACCCGTCCCAGCCTCGCCGCCTCAACTGCCTCCGCCACCCGACACTCGCCCGCCGCCCGCCAGGCCCGCCCCTCGCCTCAAGCGCTCGCCGCCGCCCGCCTCCCTGCGGGCCCGTGCAGACACACCGTCGCCGGACCCGCCTCCTGCGCCACCGGCACCGCCAATCCCTCCCTCCTCCGGCCTCGCTTGCTCAGCGTGCCCGTCCTCCGTCGCCCTGGTCGCCTCCATGACGCTGCCCCGCCCGTCCCTGCGCCCTCGCGCCGCTGGCGCGGCCAGCCGGCCGCCCAGCCTGGCGTCCCGAGCCTGCCTCGCGGCCCGCAAGCCCGGCTCGCCGCCTCGCCCGAGCTCCGCCAGCCCGCCATGCCGCTCCTCCGCCTCACCTCGGCCCTCCTTCCTCCTCCGCCGCCTGCCCGAAGCTCGCCGGCGTGGCCTCCCGACGCTGCCTCGAGCATCGCTGCTCGCTCTACTCGAGCTCTCCGCGAGCTCCCAGCGCCTCGCCGCCAAGCTTGGTCCCGCTCCGTCTGTGGCGTGGCGTCCTCGTCGGTTCCGGCTCGGTGTACTGCTAGCGGTCGTTGGGACCTCAAGATCTTCTTCCAGACCTAGTTTGGACGAAGGCCCGATCCGAGTCCCCGTGATGGCCAAGACCCAAGCAAGTCACCATCGATCCCAAAGCCGAGAACCCCGACAAGACCTTCCTCGCGGACTTCAAGTTCTTCCTCACGAAACGCCGATGATCCGAAGGAGGTGCATGGAGCCACGAGAGGGACCACCGGCGCTTGAACCCGAGAGAAACCACATCGAGGGCCCGCGATACCTGGAGGTCGACACCGCACTGGAGCACCAAGACCTCCTACATGGAACTGCCAAGCCGCGCCAAGACCCGGCTCTGAAACGCCGAGAGCCCCAGACGCCAGTTCTTCATCCCGGACGCCATGACCGTCAACAAGAACCCCGGAAACGGATGCCAAGATCATCGGCATGAGATCGAGACCCCGGACCCGAAGACCACATGCGACAAGATCTGCGCCCCCGGCGCCGAACCAAGTCCTGCTTCCCGGATGCCGAGGTCACCGACACAGGACGCCAAGTTCAACCCCGCTATCCGAGAACGCTTCCGCCGAACCCCCCGAACCCCAGATCCGTGGGACCCTGAGACCGACCCCGGAACCCCGGAACCCTCGGAACCCCAAGTTCGTCGAGCCCCCTCTGATGTGTGACCCCTTCTCCTCGAACCCTATTTTATAACATATCAATTTGTTGCACATTAAATTGTCATTCCCGCATGCATAGCATTGGGTTGGGGGCCTTCCGCCGATTCACCTAATAATTAAATATGGGGCCCATATGCGGGCAAATCTAACCTTATATTGGCCTCATTTAAACTTGTGTAGCGAACCGGTATCCTATCTTGCCTTGTTGAAACGACATTTAAATTGCGGGGTAGCTAAACAACTTGAACCATCTATTAAATGTCGGGACCCCGGTTCCACTTAATCTGACCTAATTGCATCGCACCTTGCCATGCCATACATCATGCATGCATCATGCCGATCTGCTACCGTGTATTAAATATTGCATCCGGTGTTTCTTCTAGTGTTTTTGCTTCTTCGCGGATAAGGCCGTTGAGTTGATGTGAGCTCCGCCCCGATCTTCGGATGAACCTTTCGACAATGTTTTCAGGCGAGCATCTCCACCTTTCTACCTATCTTACTTTGCTAGTATTTACTTCCCTCCTGTTGATCTTTGCTATCTGTGTTGCGATGCTCTAGATTTCGTACCCGTGATATCCCTTGCAGCCATATATAGCCCTGGACACATCCTATTACCTGTTGTTTGGTAGATAGTTGGACCCGCGTGTCGTAGTCGCTTGCTCAAGTGCTTTGCTTGTCGTCAAGTACCACCTTTGTTGGAGGAATTGCCGCATGTTGACGTTGGAGATGATCATGGCTTTAATTATTGTATCACTTTAATTCCTGTTTAACAACTAAAATTGAACTAAGCGCAGGCATCGTGGGTGATAGGTAAGATTTGGTTTCCGACGCCCACTTGTGTCCCGTGGGACCGAGTTCTTGACACTGCTCCGAGATCGAGCGCTAACCACGGTGGGGAGATATGGGCCCCCATTGATAATTACCTGATTTCAAAGTATTGTCTTGGGGCCACAAGTAGTTTGGGGCTTTATTACTATCCTGTACTTATGCCATGCTTCTTTGCTTTATTTACGATTGTGTAATCGCACAATGCATCTTTTTTAAGCGAGAATGTTTTCGGTGTCGACAGTCCCGATTGGGGACCTCATTGTCGTTCACAGCCATTGTCGCATAAACCCGAGTCCGTCTCGGAGACCGGCCGACTTCTTGGGTGTGTACTTAGTGGGGTGGCCCCGTGCTTGCTTTGTGCAGGAACGTCGTGACCTAGGCCCCGCCACATACCGATGGGTGTATGTTAACCGATCCGCAAAAGGGTCAAGTGCCTGTGGATACTTTGGTGCACCCTGCGGTTTAATCTTTTCGAAGCCGTGTCCATGGTTATGGACGACTTGGAGCACACGATTGTCGATCATAGACAACTATAACTAAAGTTTACTGTTATAAATTTGACTTATAATGACTAGTAATCAGCTTCACTATAATGGAATGGCTAATTAATACGCCACAATTGCTTGTTTGGTTGTCGCTTGCGACAATTGCATCTGACTAGTAAATATTGCAACTACAACGGAATGGCTGAATAAAAGTACCAACAACTGCTGGGTTTTGGGTTTATCTCATGCTATCTGTACCTGATTAGTAATTGTTGCAACTATCACAGAATGGTTAACTAAAAGGGCCCACTGCTTATTTTATCAGGACGATTATCTATACCTGACTAGTAATTGCTGCAACGATAACTGAATAAATAAAACTGCCAACGGTGTGAGTTCCTCGGTTGACTTCCTCGTTTGGTCTCGAGGGGGGAAACACCAGGATGGGTTTGTTTGGTGATAGCTTCAGGTTGGATCCGAATAGGTCTTTCTTACCCCTCTCTGATAGCCGCCTCTTGTATCGAGTCTCTATAGGTTGTTCGATTGCATCTTTGCTGCGCCCACCATACCTATGTAGGCGAGGACCGCCGATTCTAGCCTCGCTGTCTTGGCCTCGATCGACGCCTCCTTCTTTTCTTTTGCCCTTTGTCGGCACCCTTTTGTTTAAGCAGGTTTTGAGATCGGCCCGTTAGCGTGGTTACCCTTCCGGCTTGGCACAGGCGGTTATGGACGCCATTGGTTATTCTTCGTGGCTCTTAGCCCCATTTGCATCTTGTCCGTAGCTGGACGCCTATCGCTTTCAAGGTGATTTGGATCTTTGTATTGTATATCGTATTCTTGACTCTTTGAGTCATTTGTATATATCTGTTCTGTGGGTCCCATCGAGGACTGTTGTGTAATGTTATTACTTTGCTTTCCACCCGCACGAAAGTGCCTGGTGGGCACCTTCGAATCGTTTCTATGCGGGTTTGGCGAATTTCGCTAAAACTTGCATAGGGCCGATTCTGAGGGTGTTACAGGCTCCCTATCTTCTGAACATGGACATGGACAATACACCTCCCTATCAGATCAAAGTCTAACCTAACCCTAACCCTAGACACGCCATGGAAGCCAAAACCTAACCCTAAACACGCCATGGGAGCCAAACCCTAACCCTAGACACGCCATGAGACAAACCCTAACCCTAGAAAGCAGGAAGTAGGAGGAGCTAGGGAGATAGCCAGGAGACTCACCTGCTCTGGCCGTCGTGGGACGTCGAGGGAGATGGAGGGAGGGGTGGGTCGTGGGAGATGGAGGGAGGGGTGGGTCGTGGGAGATGGAGGGAGGGGGGGGTCGTGGAGCGAGCACTGGAGGGTGGGTCGAGTGGGCGGCCGATGGAGGGAGATGGAGGGAGGGAGGGAGGAGTGAGCTGCGATGGGGATGGAGGGAGGGTGGGTCGCCGTGGCGTCGGGAGCGAGTCTTGCCGTCGCTGCGTCGTGAGATGGGGGTGGGTGGAGATGGGGATGGATGGAGTGGCCGAGTGGGGATGGGTCGGTCGACTCGGTGGGCGAGTGGGGATGGGTGGACCGAGTACAATTGTCCAAATTGCCCATGCCGAAATCTGTGGGCGGGAGACGTCGGCGGGAGAGGCGGGAGAGGGGGAAATTTTGGGTTCTGGCGGCAGAATTTTGGATTTTGGTTTATATAAGGGTTTTTATGCTATATATGTCGTCACATAAAATGATGCCACATAAAATGATGCAGCATGAAAAAAAATCTTGGTATTTTTCCTTGCAACCGTGTCACATAAAATGATGCCACGCGAAAGATTTACATTGTTCGGACAGTTTTTAAATATTTTACGCCAGTTTCAAATTATGGTCAAAACGACGGGCATGAAGGTTCTTAGCTAGGGATGAGTATCGCCAAACTTGCATTGGATCTCTAATAAAACATCATATTGTGAGTCTAAAATGATTTTTGCAAAAATCATGAGCATACGATAATGTACACCGTAGTTCAAATCGGACCCAGTTCTCGATTCGGCAGACATTTGTCTTTTCGCTGTGGTGGAACGAAGGTTTTAGATACCCAGTTGGGACATTTGTAAATGTAAGGTGGTATATCATTTTAGAAAAATGTGGTGCTGTCATTTCGAAACTTTCATTTGGTGGTTGATTCACAAAACGGCCCGTTTTTTGCGCTCGAAAAATAGAAAATGGTTTTTCGGTGCGACGACAAGGAAAACTTTCTCCTGCAACATTTTTCGCCATCCCGGGATTCACATGCGGGCACAATATGGGCATGTTATCACAAACTATGCATGATTCTTGCCATAACATTGGCCATTTGGACCGAAAAGCCATGAAACCTCAAACATGATAGCTCATTTTGAGAAGGACTTTTCGAGATGCAATCAAAATACCAAGTTTGGTATTTTTCCTTGCAACCGTGTCACATAAAATGACGCCACGCGAAAGATTTACATTGTTCGGACAGTTTTTAAATATTCTACGCCAGTTTCAAATTATGGTCAAAACGACGGGCATGAAGGTTCTTAGCTAGGGGATGAGTATCGCCAAACTTGCATTGGATCTCTAATAAAACATCATATTGTGAGTCTAAAAATGATTTTTGCAAAAAATCATGAGCATACGATAATGTACCGTAGTTCAAATCGGACCCGATTCCTGGAGACATTTGTCTTTTTCGCCAGGTGGAACGAAGGTTTTAGATACCCCAGTTGGGACATTTGTAAATGTAAGGTGGTATATCATTTTAGAAAAATGTGGTGCTGTCATTTCGAAACTTTCATTTGGTGGTTGATTCACAAAACGGCTCGTTTTTTGCGCTCGAAAAATAGAAAATGGTTTTTCGGTGCGACGACAAGGAAAACTTTCTCCTGCAACATTTTTCGCCATCCCAGGATGCACATGCATGCACAATATGGGCATGTTATCACAAACTATGCAGCGATTCTTGCCATAACATTGGCCATTTGGACCGAAAAGCCATGAAATCTCAAACATGATAGCTCATTTTGAGAAGGACTTTTCGAGATGCAATCAAAATACCAAGTTTGGTATTTTTCCTTGCAACCGTGTCACATAAAATGACGCCACGCGAAAGATTTACATTGTTCGGACAGTTTTTAAATATTTTACGCCGCTTCAAATTATGGTCAAACGACGCATGAAGGTTCTTAGCTAGGGGATGAGTATCGCCAAACTTGCATTGGATCTCTAATAAAACATCATATTGTGAGTCTAAAATGATTTTTGCAAAAATCATGAGCATACGATAATGTACCGTAGTTCAAATCGGACCCGGTTCACGATTCTAGACATTTGTCTTTTTCGCCAGGTGGAACGAAGGTTTTAGATACCCCAGTTGGGACATTTGTAAATGTAAGGTGGTATATCATTTTAGAAAAATGTGTCTGTCATTTGAAACTTTCATTTGGTGGTTGATTCACAAACGGCCTGCTTTTTTGCTCGAAAAATAGAAAATGGTTTTTCTATGACGACAAGGAAAACTTTCTCCTGCAACATTTTTCGCCATCCCAGATGCACATGCATGCACAATATGGGCATGTTATCACAAACTATGCAGCGATTCTTGCCATAACATTGGCCATTTGGACCGAAAAGCCATGAAACCTCAAACATGATAGCTCATTTTGAGAAGGACTTTTCGAGATGCAATCAAAATACCAAGTTTGGTATTTTTCCTTGCAACCGTGTCACATAAAATGACGCCACGCCGAAAGATTTACATTGTTCGGACGGTTTTAAATATTTTACGCCATTTCAAATTATGGTCAAAGCACGGCATGAAGGTTCTTAGCTAGGGATGAGTATCGCCAAACTTGCATTGGATCTCTAATAAAACATCATATTGTGAGTCTAAAAATGATTTTGCAAAAATCATGACCATACGATAATGTACCGTAGTTCAAATCGGACCCGATTCCCGATTCTACAGACATTTGTCTTTTTCGCCAGGGTGGAACGAAGGTTTTAGATACCCCTTGGGACATTTGTAAATGTAAGGTGGTATATCATTTTAGAAAAATGTGGTGCTGTCATTTCAAACTTTCATTTGGTGGTTGATTCACAAACGCGGCTTTTTTATGCATTTAAATTTGACTCACTTACTACCGATTCAAATCTTATTTTATTCTAATAAAAAGTTGTTGCAAAATCTCACATATATAAAGAAAAGTTTTTCAAAATCTCACATATATAAAAGAAAAAGAAAATCTTATTCTAAATCTTATTTTATTTTCGAATGTGTTTTTTCAAAATCTCACATATATAAAGAAAATAAAAAGTTGTTAGACTTAACGCCTCCTCCCGGGACACGGCTCCCCTAGCGACTGCCTTTGAGTCACCGACATGTGGGTCCCGCGTGGATGGGTCCCACCTCACCGACCCAAAGTCGAGGATCTCGGCCCCTCCCTCCCTCCGCCTCCTCGAGCCACTCGCCTCCTCCCCGGACACGGCTCCCCTAGCGACTCGCTTTGAGTCACTGACATGTGGGTCCCGCGTGGACTAGGTCCCACCTGTCAGCGACCCAAAGTCAGAGGATCTCGCCCCTCCCTCCCTCCGCCTCCTCGAGCCACTCGCCTCCCTCCCCTCCCCCTCCAAGTCCCCCGCAAGTCCCTCCCTTTCCTCCAAGTCCTCCTCTAGCCATTCGCCTCCCTCCCTCCCCTCCTCGAGCTCTACGCCGATCTGCCTCCCCTCCTCTAGCCATTCGCCTCCTCCCTCCCTCCTCGAGCTCTCCGCCGATCCGCCTCCTCTAGCCATTCGCCTCCCTCCTCGAGCACCGCCAGAAGCCCTCTCCTCCTCGAGCACCGCCGTAAGCCCTCTCCTCCTCAAGTCCTCTCCTCCTCGAGCTCTCCGTCGATCCGGTGATCGCTCAAGACCAGTGGAACCCGTGATTCACCGGGAACCCGCCCGCCGCCGCCTCTCCTTCTGTTGGGTGGATTTTGTGGCATCTTGATTTGTTATGTATGTTGTGGAACTTCCGATCTTTTGTTTTTGGAAGAATTAGAAACTGCATAAGATTACTAGCATGCTCGCCACATTACTAATTAATCGTCCTCCTTACCACTGTTAACTAGCCTTCATGTTGTGCTTATACTCATTAAGTACTCTTATTTGGACTTGGATGTTTAGATATGTCTGAAAGCTAAGTAGTGGCACGTCCTATTTATAAACAAAACATGACTCTAATCGTGACTGCTTTGGATTGTCATCCATTTTACCCCAGGATACATTAAACAGTTCTCCATTTCACCGGCAGATTCAAGCTTCATCCTTCAGTAATGACAACTGTAGGCTTCTAGTCCAGGGTGTTTGCTAGTTGATTTCTTTGACTTCCCGTCGATGTTCATAAATGTGCCAAGCAGATTATCACATATGTTTTTCTCGATATGCATTACATCAAGGTTGTGCCTCAACTTGAGATCTGCCCAGTAAGGGAGGTCCCACAAAATAGCCCTCCGGTCCCAACATTGTCCATCCTCACGCTTCCTTTTCTTCTGATGTTTTCCAGGTCTCACATCTTTCACATTGTGAAGCTGTTGCTCGAGCTCTTCTTTAGTGAACTCCGCCGGCTGGTCACGTGTTTCAGTTTTTCCATTGAAATCTTTGCTTTTTCGCCAAGGATGGTGGCGGGGAAGAAAACGGCGCCCCCCGGTCCAACATATCTTGTTCCTTATTCTTTCCGAGCACGGATCCTTGTCACAACGCACACATGCTTGATAACCAGACGTGAGCCTCCCCGACAAAGTGTGCAGCGCTGGGAAATCATGGATACACCATATTACTGCAGCACGGAGATCGAACTTATCAGGACTCAGGGCATCATAGGTACGGATACCTTTCCAGAGTTTGAGGAGATCTTCTACTAGGGGCTCCATAAAGACATCAAAATCTTTTCCTGGAGATTTTGGACCGGGGATTAGCAAAGCCATCATGAAGTTGGACTGCTCCATACATGCCCATGGTGGAAGATTGTATGCACAACAAATACCGCCACATGCTATATTTCGAGCTCATTCCAAATGGATTAAAGCCATCCGTGGCAAGGCCGAGTCGATGTTCCTCGATCGGCGGCAAACTCTTTATGTTTATCATCAAAATCTTTCCATGCCTTCCGCCTTTGGATGGCTAAGTTCATTATCCACGGGTTGACGCTTTAGCTTGTGCCATCAGACATCCTCCGATCGTTGCTTCAAATGAACATCCTCTCGAGCCTTGGAATCACGGAAAGTACCTCAACACCTTCTCTGGTATCCGCTTCCTCCCATCCGCATCTTTCCACCTTGAGGCATCACATTTCGCACTGTCATGCTTGGCGACGTGTTCAAACAAGATACTTGTTCAAGACATGGATTGAATCATAACCAAGCCCCAATCTACCGATTATACCCAATGCTTCTTCATAAGATTTGGGAATTGCACTTTTAGGGTATTGGATGGTCAAGATACGGAGTATTGCGTTGAAGGCAACATTGCTGATTCGGTAGAAGGACTTGACATGGAGTAACTTCACGGTAAAAGAAAATCTGGACAATGTCCCACCATCACTAGCTGCGCGCTTGGCCTCCTCTATCATCTCGGCATAGATTTTATGCTCTCCAGCACCTTGCGGTTCAGACTCGTACAAATCCCTAAACAGATCAGGGATTCTATCATCCTCATAGCCATCCTCTGCCTCCAAACCAACATCCTCTTGCGGAACATCATCTTGTACAAACTCACCGCCATCATCAACATGATCTGCGCCTTCACCAGGTTCAGGTTTAGCTCCGGGTTCTGGATGTAAAGGCTCTCCATGATGGATCCACCTATCATACGTGCATGCCATCCCACGCATTAGCAGATGAGCCTCTACATTTGGTAGAGTTTGTTCAACACGATTCATACAAATTGGGCATGGGCATAAAACTTGAGCATCATCGGGAACACTTCTACGGACAAATCGCATGAACTCATCCACTCCTTAGATGCTCATAAGAAAGCCTTCTAACTCCTTTTGTTATCCAAATTCCATCCGCAAAAGACCGAAAAATATTGCAAGTTAGAATTGCACTGAAGTGTACACACTAGCTAGCAAAAATTAAACCAAAACCTAGATAAGCTCCAACAATATAGTTCTATGCCTACATCTAGCTAAAGGCAAAAAAGACCTGAAGGTTTGGGCTTGAATTGATTCTAAACATCATCTGAAAATATGGATTTTGAAACCCTAATGAAACCAGCTCAAATTAACAGGAAGTAACAGGGAGAGAGGAGAGGTGCTAACCGATGTATCTGCTGCAGACCTCCTCCAGTCACCACCACGAGCCCTCCTCCAGTCACCACTGCCCAGCCCTCCGCTGGCCCCTCATGGCGCCTCAGCCGCCACTGCCACGGCCGCATGCCCCTCCGGCCTTAGCCCCTCCGCCACGGCAACCACCGCCTCTTCCCTTCCGATGCGCCATTCGCGTCGCCCTCGCCGCTTGGTCCGCCATCCAGTCGCCACGCCTATACGCTCTGTGTGGTAAGGTTTGGTTCTGCTCATTTGGTTTGGTTCTGTGGTTCTCTGTATACATTCTATTTGGTTCATTCGATAATACTAATAGTATAGATACGATTGTTTATACATTATCTGCAACAACACAACTATAGCATAGTGGTTACTGAATGCCTCACATCGCTAGGTCGTGGGTTCAAGTCCCAGCTAGTGCAATATTTTTTGCCTAACAATCTACGCCAAAGAAGCTATTGGGCCTGACCTAAAAGAATCATCCCATCTAGGCCCGACCTAAAAAATCCCTAGCACACAACTAACACGACACGTGGATCACATTGAGGAGGTGGCGACAAATCATCCTAGTGCTTAACATACTACGACGTTATTATAGCGTCATAAGTGACTATGACGATTCTATATCGTCGTAGTATGCTCCAATCAAGGCCCCAAACAGTACACACCAGCTTATGACGATTTCGTGTAAATAATTTAAGACGTTTTTGGGACAAATCGTCATGCATTTGCTATCCTTTGCCCCTTCCAAACAGCTCATGACCAACTGCAACAAGATCGTCATAAATTTATGACGATTTATTTCGGGGTCACTATCAAAAGGTCATAGTATAGCACATTTCTTGTAGTGGTGTTTCCCGCGTCCATGATTGCAGATCTTGTCGGTTCCAACTCGAAGGCCTTGTTGTTCCGCGACGTAGGTCTTGGGGGTCCACCGATGGTTGCGAGTCCTCGACGACAACGGTCTCGTGGACGAGCTTGGGAAGACGTCGGCACATGGTACAGGGCTTCTCGGAAGATCTTGGCGTGCGACGTCGTCGGCATCGGTTCGGGAAGGAGTTCTTGTCGTTCAGGGTCTCGGCGATGGAAGGAAGAACATGGAGATCCGTGTATGCGATCTTGAGATTAATGTCGGGGTATCCGAGTAGCACCATGTGTATCCTTCAAAACATCGACACCGAGCGCCGGTCTTGTCGAGGAGGGGACCCCGACGGTCTTGTCTGTGTTCCCATGGATAGTCGTCCTTGGCATCGAAGATCTTCCGGCGTCGGTCTAGCATTCCACAGCGCACCAGGGCGGCATCACGATTATCGGAGCATCTTCACTTAGCTCAACATGGGATCTGGGGCAGATGGATGGCGGTGCTGTCGCTTGCTTCTTGCAGAGGGGAGAGGCACACACGAGGCCTGGGGTTCACGCAGGGAACATGGGCACGGGGTCGGTGACGAGGCAGAGGACTCGCTGGCCGGGCTCGAGAGGCAGAGGGGGTCGAGGCGCCGGGCGTGAGCGGAGCCGGGCCGACGCGAAGGGCTCGCCAAGCAGCCGCAGAGACGGAGGGGTCGAGGCGACGCAGGCGACGCGGGCGGCGCTCCGGCGGTGGCGGTGGCTGCGTCGGCGGAAGGAGAGCTCGCGACCGAGGCGGAGGTAGTGGCGGCGGCGGACGTGGGAGGGGCGAGCTGGGCGGGCAGAGGAGGCGGGTCGGGCCGAGGAGCTGGGCGGCGACGAGCTCGAGGCGGGCAGGCGGTGAGGTGAGAGGCGGCGGCGCCGGAGCGTGAGCGGGCGACGACGAGCTTCAGGCGCGTCGGGAGCGGCGTCAGGCGGGTAGGGGATGCGCGGGTCGGGACGGCGAGGGACGGAGGAGCTGGCTTGGCGCGGCCAGCGAGCGAGAACGGCGGAGGCGGCTGACGCCGGGTGGACGCGGGCGGAGGCGGAGGGAGCTATGGGTCAAGCGGAGGCGAGGAGGACCGGAGGAGGCGCGGGCGGCCGGAGGTGGGAAAGGCGTCGCTGGCCGGGGATGCGCGCCGAGGACGAGGTCGGCCGGGCGGGGGCTTGACGCGGGTCGCGGGAGGGCGCTGGCGCCGCCGGGCGCAGAGCCGGGCGGGAGGAGGGCATGGCGTCGGTGACGGCGAACTGGGTCGGCGAGCAGGGGTGAGGCGGGGCGGACCGGCTGCCGGCGCGGCCAGGAGAGGGGAGGAGGGCCGGCGGAGGGGGGCTCGGTTGGAGCGGCGACGCCGTCGGGAGGGAGGCAAGGTGCGGGAGCGTCGAGGCGGGGCTCAGAGGGAGGTGGGATGAGGACGCGGGCAGGAGGTGGAAGACGGGTGGGGGCATCGGTCGGTGGGGGTCCGGGTCCAGGGGCCGACAGGTGGGGGCCTAGGCGGGTCCATGGAAGAGGGAGTTGAGTGGGTGGGGTGGACCGGGTGCGTGCTGGGGTGGATGAGAGGAGACAGAGGTGGAGAGAGGGAGTGGCTGGGCCACGTGGCCGGTTTTGATTGGCTAAGGGGGAGGGGGAAGGTGACGTGGCGTGAGGAGATTGGGCAGGGTGAGGTGGAGGCTGGGCTGGGTAGGTTAGTTGGGTGAGTTTAGGAAAAAGGGGTGGGACTGGTTGGACCGTTTTTAAAAAAAACAGGGGTGGTCGTTCGGGTCTACTCGGCCCGTTCGACTGCCCCACAAAAATAATTTAACATTTTATTTACTTTAATTGGACCATTTGCAAACCGATAACAACAAAACAAAATACTCCGGAGCCCCGGGGTTTGGCGTTTGAATAAAGATGGGGCGTTTAGAGAACATATTAGGTTTTCGAAATTAGTTTTTGACAAACAATTCATGATGATGACGATGCAATGCACAAATTCAACGCGATTTTCTAGTAGTGGTTTTTGCGGGATGCCACAAAAACCCCCCTTCACTTGTTAGTATTAGTTTGCGGGTACTTAAAGAGTACTCATGGCTTTGTCCCTGGCTATTCCCGTGGCCAGACTATGAAGAGGAGTACCAAGAGGATGGACCCCAGGAAGGTTACGACAAGTAGGATCATCTCCCATCGTCAGCATTGCCTGACCCCGAAGATGGAGCTTCGCCTACGCTACCGATATTATTACGTATTTCCGCTTCTTGAGTTGTATTAAGAACTGGATCATGAGATCCTTATTTGTGTAAGACCTTATGTATGGTTTGTAATGGATGATGTACTATGGTATCCAATTCTGTTATGTCTCGAAAAAATGGTAATCCTGGGATTGCGATGTATGGCATAACAGGCATCTGGGATTAAAAATCCGGGTGTTGACATAACCGCTTTGGAATCTTCGAGGGTGAGTTCTTCTATCGACTCGTTGCTATAATCTAGTAGATAGATCTTGGCTTGTTTGGGTGCATGCGGTAGAATTTTTTTGTTGTCCATGCTACGAACCCCTACAATGCCACCCATGTCACCCCAAGAAATATTCAAGAGGTACAAGATTCAAATCTTGGGGATGCCCAAGGCATCCCCTTATTCATCAATAAAAAGCTCAGGTCTTTCTAGACACTTCGTTTTATTGTTTCATGCACAATTGTGTTGTTCTTGGAGCGTCTTAGTTTTTGTTTTTGGTTTTAGTTTGCTTAGTTTGCTTGAGTAAGTTTGTTGGAGCTCAGCACACTTCTTTTGGAGAGAGAGACACACTCTGTTTTCATTACCTAGAACACTCTAGTTTTCATTCTTATTGTTTTATGAGTGTTCTCTTTTCCTAGCACTGTGTTTAGCCATAGTTTTCTTGTGCTTTTAGCTTAAAACTTTTTAGTTCTTCTTTGTGGATTTGTGAGACAAGCTCACTGATCTTTATTGATGATTATCTTTGTGAGTTGTTTCAAATAAGTTATTTGGTGTTGGAAAAGAGTAGGAAGCTTCATGCTTAAGTGGTACAAAAGGGACCTTGCATTGACTGTGACTTAGACTTTAGCATGACATGCTATGTGTTGTTTTGACCTTATGCTTAGTGATTATTGTTGTAGCATGTCTTGTTACAAACAATTGGGATTGCTTAGTGTGCCTTGAAGAAATTATGCGTTGTTTTAGCATGCAAAAAGCATAGTATTGTGGTATTCTCCTTTGATGCTTGTTTGGGTTGACTTGGCACATGCTCACACCATGTTATGACTATGAACAAGTCACCATAGCCTCATTTAGTCCTTGACTTGTAGTACCACTCTATGCTTTGATTAGTAATGTTTTGTTGCTCTGCATTATTATGACCATTATTGCTCTCTTAGTTGGTTGCTCCTAGTCTTTTGCTAGCCTCCACTTGTATGAGTAAGCTCTACTCATGCTTCCAACTCCCAAGGAACCAAGTTATTCCAAAATGTCCACTATAAACTCCTATGCATGGTGTGTTACACCATTCCAAGTATATTATTGTTTTTAGCTACCTTCCAATTAAAAACTATTTTGTTATGTGAAAACTTAGTGATTAAAGCCCTCACGAACTCGATGGCACACTTTATATTACTTGCCCCTAATAAACTTGAACCATTGTGACAACTTTGTTGTATATGCTTGCACTTATAAGTTGGAATTAGCAGAACCGTGTTGTCACGGGGAACGTTGTCAACATTGCACTTGTACTTTCTACTCAGTTGATATCATGTTCTTTTGTCTATGGATGTCACGAGTGTGAAATAAATAGGGAACTTGTAAGTACATGGAGTTTGTATCCTGTGTTAGAGAAATGTCTGGGCCACTAGCCTAAGCCATGCCTAATCATGGTGGAAACTTGCAGAATCACCATAGTGACATCTATGAAGCATTCTTCTTATAAAAAAGAGACACATTGAGAAAAGAGGAAAGAGGGAAAAACACCATATTCCCATGGTACATAAGAAGATTGTTGAGATGCTCATTGTCTGCTTGCCTTGTCATTTTGGTTATGGGAAAGCTCCTGTACCATGTGCAAGGGGTACCTCGTTGGCGGTTATCAATGATATACAAATACTTACAATGACAAGAATTTACCTGGACCCAAAGTTGAGTATGCATGAGGTGTGGCCCTCGTATTCAAGGGACTTGAGATTGCCAACTTATACTTCATCAAGCATATACTCCAACTTTTCCACTTTAACCTTAACCACTTCAAGATGCTTATTATAGGGGCAATGAGGGATGAAAGCTAACAAGTACCATAATTTTTGGAAGCTCTTTTTGAAACTTGAAATCCCTGCTTCCTTTATAAAAGGCCTTTCTTCCACCATTATTGAGTCTCCACCTTCTACCTTTAGGAACCATTAAGAGAGCATAGTGGCCATTCTTAGTTCTATGTGCAGTGTCCCAAAACTTATTGATTGATGCATATTGTGATATTACTTGTTCTTGTGCTATTTGTTTCTAGTCACCCTTGTTAAATTTGAAGGTTTCCTATGCATCTATTTGCTACTCTATGAGGGACAAGATGGTTGCCACTATGCCATGTTTTCTGTATGTGAAACAAACAAACGTTTTTCAATGCATGTTATTCATGATCTTTGTTTATAGACTTTCATGTTGCATGCATAGTTACTTTTTCCTATTGTTAGAACTCCATTTTCATGCACATGTTTAGAGTTCTTTGATCCCAACTTTTAGTGCTTGCAAATGGTTTGATCTTGGTTTTGATGGTGCATATCACCTCAAAAATTATTCTTTTATCACTTACCTACTCTAGGACGAGCAGGAGTTAAGCTTGGGGATGCTTGATACGTCGGAAACATACCTATAATTTTTATGCTCCATGCTTGTTTTGTATCTACTTTGCTTTGCTTTGTCTATACTTTGAGGTGTTTTTGTATCTTTTCTGGAACAAACCTATTAACAAGTTGCCATAGTGCCAGTTGCCTGTTTTCTTCTGTTTTTGGTTCCAGAAAGGCAGAAAATCAATATTCTCGGAATTGGAAAGGACAAAATCCAAAGTTATTATTTTCCCGGAGCAACACGGAACCACGAAGCAAAGCCGGAGGGGGGGCACATGGTGTCTAAACCCCCTAGGCGCGAGCAAGCCCTGGAGGCACCTGGAGGGGGTGTGGGCCCCCTGGACCCCCACCGACCTTGATTCCTGCGCCTATAAGAGCCCCCCGATGAGAAAACCCTAGCCAATCCATCAGAAAGCCATGAAAACCTCTGTAGCGCCGCCGCCACCGAAGGGGATATTCGGGGGACATAAAGTCTTTGTTTCGGCACCCTGCCGGGACGGGGAAGTGCCCCCGGAGCCATCTCCATCGCCATCTGCATCACCATTGTTGATTCCCATGATGAGGAGGGAGTAGTTCTTCCTCGAGGCTAAGGGATCTACCGGTATCTATGTGTTCATCTCTCTCTCTATGCACGATCTTGTTGTGGTCATGAGCTTTGTAATCAAGTAGATCTACCTTGATACTCAAGTGCTTCATTAGATCTCTGCTCTCCCCATGTGTCTCAAAGTGACAGCGTGCACTCCATGGTGGCACTTAGGTTTGAGTCTACATAAATACTCTTTGTGCTTTAATAGATCTACGCTTTTCCCCACGTGTGTGAAAGTGACAGCGTGCATACCGTGTGTGGCACTTTGGCTAGATTGAATTTTTGTTATGAGTTATATTTGGATTTGGATGTCTCTATGAAATTGTGGTGTTTGTTGGAACCATCTAGCACTCAAGGTGATAGTGTGGGGTTATCTAGATTGATAAAGGCGGACTTTGAGGAGTGTTGTTATAGCCCTACCAATGATTAGAGTGTCCAACCGGAGAGTACTTAAGAGTAGTATCATGAAGAGAGGATATTTATATGAAAGAGTGTTCACTAGTGAAAGTATGATCCCTAGGCCTTGTTTCTGAACATTGAAACACCGTTTTCTACTTGATTTGTTGCATGTTTGCTTGCTTTCATCTTTGTTTCGTTTTCCGGGGAGGTTTTGGGCTTTTACCTTTCCTCCACGCCATCAGCTCTTTTCTGGCACCGTTACCCCACGTCAACAACAAGTCAGAAGCTATTTTATGGCACCGTTACCACTTGTATTTCACTATCTCTTTGCCGAACTAGTGCACCTATACACCTGACAAGTGTATTGGGTGTGTTGGGGACATAAGAGACTTCTTGTATCTTTATTACATGATTGCTTGAGAGGGAATACCTTTGACCACTTCCTCCCCGAGTTCGATAAACCTTGGGTAATACACTTAAGGGAAACTTGATGGTGTTCTACAAACCTCTGCACTTGGAGGCCCATCAACTGTCTACAAGAATAGAAGTGCGTAGACATCAGGGGCGGAAAACACCGAGAGAGAAAGAGCTCTCCGGTAGACAGGTTTCTGCCTGGGAAATTCCTTCCCGGAGAGGGGAGATCGTCGCCATCAACACCATCATCAAGCTAGACTTCACCGGGATCATCATCATCATCATCATCCACACCATCATCTCCACCAGCACCATCATCACCACTCCATCCCACTGTAACAATTGTGTTGAATACTTGCATAGTTCTTAGGGGAAACTTTCCCGGTGTTGATTACTATTGTAGTTGATGCTTATGAGTGGAACCATTGGATTATTGTTTATGTTTAGATTGTTATTCATTACCATATAATCTTTGATATTGATCCATATGATGTCTCGTGAGTAGTTCGTTTAGTTCTTGAGGACATGGGAGAAGTCATGTTGTTATTAGTGGATTTGTGTTGAGATATTATTCAATGGTTTAGTATTTAAGTTGTGGTGCTATTCTTCTAGTGGTGTCATGTGAACATAGACTACATGATACTTCACCATTAGGGGAATGCATTGTGTATTTGGATACAAATTGTGGGGTTGCTGGAGTGAAAGAAACCTGAACCCCCGTTAGGAAACCATTGCATAAGTATTTCCACCGGCTTGTCCTTTGCTAAGAAAGGATTGGTCCACTTGCTGCAATTGTTCATTGTCTTTATTACTTGCACTTTATTTCTTTGCTTTATCAGAAAACCCCTAAAAAATCCGTTTGTTAAGTATTACAGAGATTTCCTTCTCCGTACCACTAGTCAACACCTCCTGCTCCTCATTAGGATCGACACTCCTATTTATCGAAAGTACTACGATACACCCCCTATACTTGTGGGTCATCAGTGGACATGGACTACGCCCCAGATACCTGTGAGGATCTGATGACCCATAAGTATAGGGGATTGCAACAGTCTTCGAGGGTAGTATTACCCAATTTATTTATTCGACACAAGGGGACCAAAGAATACTTATAAGCCTTAAAAACTGAGTTGTCAGTTCAGCTGCACGTGGAAATAGTCTTGCTCACAGGAGTTTATCAGTAGCAATAGTTTTGTAGTAGCAGTAGCACAGTAACAGCAGTAGTAAAACAAAGGCAGTAGTAACAATAGTAGCAAACAGTAGGATATGAGTGCAGTAGGCATAGGGATGGATGGACGGGCGTTGCATGGACGAGACTATTCATGTAACTTCAAGATCTAGGGCAATTACAGATAAATAAGATAAAGCATCCAAGTACTAAACAATCATAGGCATGTGTCTCATATATAGTCATACGTGCTCGCAATGAGAACTTGCACAACATCTTTTGTCCTGCCAGCCCGTTGCAGCGGGGCCTCAAGGGAATTAAGGTACTCCTTTTAATAGAGCACCGGAGCAAAGCATTAACACTTCATGAACACATGTGATCCTCATATCACAACCATCCCCTCCAGCTGTCCCAATTTCTGTCACTTCGGGGCCTTTGGATCCGGACAATGATATATGTACACAACTTGCAGATAAGATCACAAACAATACTATCATCATGAATCAATAACAAGTTTAGATCTGAGATCATGGCACTCGGGCCCTAGTGACAAGCATTAAGCACAACAAGTTGCAACAAAGTCAAATAGCACTAATAGAGATACTAGGCACCATGCCCTAACAATATTATTCGATTACATGATAGAACTCATCCAAGCACTACCATCCCCATAGCCTACAGCGGAGGATTACTCACTCATGGATGGGGGAAACATGGATGGTTGATGGAGAGGCGTCGGTGATGATGATGGCGATGATATTATCCAGATCCCCTTCCCGACAAGGTGCCAGAATGGAGTTTCTGGTTCCGAATCACGGTTTCTGGTGGTGGCGGCGCAATGGAACTCTTTCTGGAAAAATGTCGACCCCCCTGAGTTTTTAAGTCCAGAGGCAACTTATAGGCGAAGAGGCAGGCCAAGGGGGTGCCCTAGGCGGCCAAACCCCTCCCAGGCGCAGCCTGGGCTAGCCCGCGTGGCCAAGGGGTGTGGGCCCCTCGTGGCCCACCTCTGCCTCGTCTTCTGGCTCCGTGAGTCTTCTGGTGAGATATGATTTTTGGCATATTTACCGGGATTTTTCTTGATAGTTGATTTTCTACACAAAAACTAGACACCAAGGTAATTATGCTGAAAACAGCGTCAGTCCGTGTTAGTTGTATCCAAATCACACAAGTTTAGAGGAGAAATAATAGCAAAAGTGTTTGGGAAATTAGATACGTTTTGGACGTATCAATTCCCCCCAAACTTAGCTTATTGCTTGTCCTCAAGCAATTCAGTTGAAAACTGAGTGCGATAAAAGAACTTTCACGAACACATTTGCTTCATATGATGTATATATTCTCAGCACATGAGTAGATACCTAGACAATTCATAATAAGGATTATGAAACTAAGTCTACTAAATAGTCATTGCAAGCTATGAAGAGATTCTAACTCAATAATAATAAGTAGCATGAAACATAAACATAAGCAACATTGCAATGCTCATAAGAAGGTATGATAGAGTGGTATATCGCTTGCCTTTGATGGTGAAGCAAACATAAATGCCAAGGCACCTCTAAAGTTCAAGTGAATACTAGAAGTAAAGATATCAGAGATACAAGCATACAAGTTATGACATAATTAACCAAATTTTGAGACAAGCACATTACACTAAGAATGACAACTATGCTCTCAAGAAGGTGCTCATAGAATACGTGGTGACTCAACAAGGAAGTGAAAAGTTTGAAAAGCTTCCAAATGCTGAAAGTATGGTACTCATTAGCTTTGAGATCTCATTGCCCCTATCATAGGCATATTTAGATGGTTAATGGTGAAAGTGAGGTCCAATATGAGTTATATGCTTGACAAACCATAAACTAGAAATCTCATGTCCCTTGAGTACGAGGGCCGCTCCTCATGCTACTCAACTTTAGTTACCGGTAAGTTCTTGTTATAGTAAAAACATGTGTATCATAGAGAACCGCCAACGGGGTACCCCTTGCACATGATACAGGAGCTATCCCATATCAAAATGACAAGGCAAGCAGACAATGAGCATCTCAGCGATCTTTTTATTTGCTATTTTTATAGGTTTTTATTGAAGATGATTCATAGATTGCTCATGATGGTTATGCTGCAAGTTTCCACCATGATTAGGCATGGCTTAGGCTAGCGGCCCAGGCGTTTCTCTAACACATATATATAACTCCATTAACTTACAAGCTCCCCTTTTATTTCACACCGACGACATCCGTAAACAAAAGAGCATGATATCAACTAGGTACAATGTACAAGTGCAATGTTGAAAGCGTTCCCCGTGATAGCATGGTTCTACTAACTCCCAGCCTATATTTTGCAAGCATATAACTTTCATGGATAGTCACGATGGTTCGGGTTTATTAATTGCAAGAAATAAAGTGTGCCATCAAGTTCGTGAGAGCTTTACTAACCAACTTTCTCATAACAAGCAAACATTTTATTTGGAAAAAAACAAGGCATAATAAATATGCACAGAATAGCAAATGATGCTAGTAGGTAGGTATGGTGGACACTTTTGGCAATATTGGTTTTGGGGAGTTGGAAGCACGAGTAGAGCTCATACTCAGTGCAAGTGAAAGCTAGCAATAGAAAGGGGGCGACAAACGAGAGAGCAATAACTGTCATAATCATGCTTGCAACAAACAGAACTAATTATGACATAAAAGTGATACAGGAACTCTAAGGCAAAATAAATCATCGAGGCTTACTGAATTTTGTTCAGTCATATGCATGCGTGATCATGTGCCAAGTCGATTCAAATGAAACTTTCAGAGTAGGATACCACAATATCATACCAAGCTATGAATAGAACAATGCAAGCAAACATTCATATGACATGCTACAAACTATTAGCAAGCTGGAGCTAATCATAAGAGAGCAAAAACTACTAAGCATCCATAAATAACATACACCTTACATGAACAGACTAAGCATGCCCACAATGATGAGTATATGTACAAAAATGAAAACAAATAGAGTTCATTACAAGCCTCTTACCACACCTCAAGTTGTCATTAACCTTCATTATTGCCCTTCACTTGTGTGGCTTGAATAATAACATGAAACCAAACTCCACTGAGGATTGTTGAACCCTGTAAAAAACTTCACAAAACCAAAGAAGAACAACAATTTTTTTTGGTGTTTTTCGATTTTTTTTAAAGCAAAAACAAACAAAGCAATATATTTTTGGATTTTTTTATGAAGGCAAACCAAATCTAAAAAGTGAAGAAACAAACCAAGAGAAACAACAAAAACATTTTTGGTCTTTTTGTGTTTTGGGAAAGCTGAAACAAAAAACAAAAAAAAGTGAAACACGGATATACAAAGAACCGACTGAACATGATATATAGATGAGTGTGTTGTCGGTATACCTCCCCCCAAGCTTAGGATTTTGGCCTAAGTGGGGCTCAATAGCGCGGGTAGTAACCCCAAGCTGGTGGGTCATCATAGGAATGATCATAATCGGGCCCTCGCGATGAAGAAGAAGACGCGCTCCAATCATAGGAGGGCCGCTGGTATGAAGACTCCCCCATGTTGGAGGGCTGAACCGAATCATCTTCGGCATCCTCTCCGACATTATCCTCTTGTTGGGAGATCTCCGCCACGTATGTGTCAAGTTCTTCCTCCGTGAGTGACCATCCTTGCCTATTATCAAAGTTAAACAAAGCAGGTGCAGGCAAAGAGACTACTTTCTCAGACCTACCCCCTCTCCAACCACGCTTGACAAAGGTTATTTCATATGGTAAATCTCTCAAAGTATCCCAAGAAGAAACAAAATTATGCTGAACCATGGAATCGAGATCGAGTCTCTCTATGGGAAACCGGAAATCTGAATGGTGAGGCTCTAGACCATGAAAAGCTAGCAAGCAAGAGGCAACGATACCTCCACAAATTCCACTGTTCTTGCGGTTGGTGGTAAGACGGTAAGCTATCAAAGAACCCAACTTATAAGATATATCTCTATTCAAAGCAGCTGAGATAAAAGCTAGATCAAATGAAGATATTTTTCTAGCAGTTTTTCTAGCAAGAACACACTTGGTAATGAAGTAGGCAAAATATCTAATGGATGGGAGCTGAATGTTCCGAATTTTATCACTTTCCTTTGAGAAGTCACAACTTTGGCCAATTTTAGCATATAAATCCATGAGTGGCTTAGGCCTCTCTCTAATCTTCTCACAAGCAGTCCATTGTGGCACTCTAATACCTGCCCAAAAATTAGCAAAAGGCAGGTCGACAGCTATATTATAAATTTTATAATGGACCATGGGATTAGACAAGGACTAAATAAACCGGAAGTACTGCACCACAGCCATGGTTAGCTTAACATATTGATATGGCTCTTATTCAACAAAGTGTTCCAACCTTGCATTAGTAATCATAGTTTGGAAATCCTGAAAGATTCCCACGGCTTATAAATTCAGGGCATGGATATATGGAAGGAAAGACTTGCTCCTCATGATGGACTTTCATTGGTTCAGGTACCATCAAATCATGTTGATTTAGTTGGTATGCACTCATCTTCTTTTCTGTTTTTTTATAAAAACATCAAACCAAGTAATTTTCCAAGTTGATAAATGATGAGGAACTACTATAGGAACTTGCTAGAGGGATAAACATGCATCAAAATGAAATATCTAAGCATAGAACAAGCATTCAAGCTCACACAACCTATCACCTACAGCAGAAAAATACTCAAGATACAATCTACCATTCAAAAATCTAATTGGACAAGTGGAGGAGGCACATACCGGAGAGCAATCCCTCCAAAAATCAGCAGCAAAGATGGGCTGAGCAAGGAGATCGAAAATCGGGAGCAAGAACAGCAGGAACTCAAGTTTGAGAAATTTTCCCGGTGTTTTTCGGGAGAGAGAAAGAAGTGGCTAGAAGGAGACACTTTGGAGAGCCACATGTGGACCCCACCTAGGCCAGGTGCGCCCTGGGGCTGGCCGCGCCACCAGGGGGTGTGCTGGCCTGGTGGGTCCCCCTGGGCCATTCCAAGTGTCCCTCTGTCCCTTTTTTCGAGGAAAATTTTAATATGAATTTTCTGGAATTTTTTGGGAAACTTTATTTTTGGCCAATTTTCAGGTTATGAAAATTGATTTTCTTGCAGAAAAAGATTTTTTAGAAGAAGCAAAAAACAAACCAAAACCAAAAATATAGAAGTTCTAAGACACTCTAACAAGCAAACAACTAGCAAAACTAAATCTAACAAGAGGAAGAGCAAAGAAAGTAAAAGAGAGAAATAGACATGAAAGCACAAGGAGATACAACCATCTAGCTACTACATGGACCCGTAGTCCAAGGTGGGAGTACTCACGCTTCATACCGGAGGCTGGGATGATGAAGAAGAAGGCCTCCAGGATGATCTCCCCTCTGGCAGGGTGCCGGGAAGAGCTTCAGATACCCCTCCCGATCTAGGGACGATGGTGGCGGCGGCTATAGACGGTTTCGTGGAATATTGATCGGGTGCTTAGGGTTTAGGCATCGGGGGATTCTTATAGGCGAAGAGGTGAGGCAGGGGGGCCACCAGGGCAATACAACAAGATACATAGACCGCCATCCAACTGCATCTATGACTAGAAGTCCACCTTTGGGTTATCATCCGAACCCCCTCCAGTATTAAGTTACAAGCAATGGACAACTGCTTTAAGCAAAGTGTGTAAGGTAAACAATCCACTTGTTCCATGAACAAGAGACCGTTGCTTTCTCCCTAGTGGCAACAACACATCTATAACCTTAGAGATTTATGTCACTTCACTTGATTAAATAGAGACATGAACCCACTATCGAGCATAAATACCCCCTCTTGGAGTCACTAGCAACTACTTGGCCAAGATAGCTACTAACAACAGAGAGCATGCAAGATCACAAACAACACGGACATGATAGAATCAATAAGACAAAACCATTAATCAATCTGACATAGTAATATCAATATCCATCGGATACTCGTAAACACAACATGCATGATTACAAATAGATGAGATATTGATCATGAACGGAGCTCACAAGATCTAGACATGAAAACACAAGGAGGAGATACAACCATCTAGCTACTACATGGACCCGTAGTCCAAGGTGGAACTACTCACGCTTCATACCGGAGGCTGGCATGGTGAAGAAGAAGGCCTCCGGGATGATCTCCCCTCCGGTAGGGTGCCGGGAAGAGCTTCAGATCCCCCCGGTCTAGGGACGATGGTGGCGGTGGCTACAGACGATTTCATGCAATATTGATCGGGTGCTTAGGGTTTAGGCATCGGGGGCTTCTTATATGCGAAGAGGCGATGTATCTGTCTCTGATGCTAAAACTGAAAGTGGTAATAATAAAAATGATGCTCCTGATAAGGAAGAAGCTGAGGAAGAACCTGAGAAGCACATTAAGAACACTAGGTACACTAAGGAAGATTTTATTGCTAATAAACATGGTAGTGAAAGAGAACCTTGGGTGCAGAAACCTATGCCTTTTCCCAATAAGAAACACAAGTAAAAGGAGGAAGAACACTATAACAAGTTTTGTGAGTGGATGAAACCTTTATTTTTGCAAATTCCTTTGAGTGATGCTATTAAATTGCCTCCTTATTCAAAGTATATGAAGGATATTGTCTCTAATAAAAGGAAGATTCCTAATGAGGAAATTTCTACTTTACTTGCTAATTATTCCTTCAATGGTAAGGTTCCAAAGAAACTTGGTGATCTAGGTATTCCAACTATTCCTTGCTCTATTAAAAATAATTATGTTAGAACTGCTTTATTTGATTTGGTAGCTGGAGTTAGTGTTATGCCCTTTTATCTCTACAAGTGACTTCAGCTAGAAAAGTTGATACCAACTGATATATCTTTGCAAATGGCTGATAAGTCTACTACTATTACCCTTGGTATATGTGAGGATGTTCCTGTTCAAGTGGCTCATAATTTCTTGGTTTTAACTGATTTTGTTGTGCTTGAGATGCCTGAAGATGATAATATGTCCATTATTCTTGGGAGACCTTTTCTTAATACTATAGGTGATGTCATCAATTGTAATCAAGGAAAAGTAACTTTTAATATTAATAACAAAGAGCATACTTTCTATTTCCCCAAGAAGATTGATAAGAGCTATTGCCTGAATTCCATTGAAAATATTGAGAGCATCAAAGTTGGAGAAATATATTGTCCCATTCCACAAGAAAGTTTTGAAACTATTATGATTGGGACTATTGCTATCAAGTTTGAGGTAACATAATCATTTTGTGAAATGCAAAGTTCAATCTTTACCATTGATACATCTTCCACTGTTATTGTTTACTTGCTGCAAACCATCATCACCTTCCACACCATTCAGTTAGACCTTTGTTACAACAACCGGTGAGATTGACAACCTCACTGTTAGTTGGGGCAAAGTCTTGAGTTTGTGTTGTGCAGGTTTTCATGTTGCATGCAACACCTTTGAGACGTTTCCTTCCTCCTACTGGTTTGATAACCTCGGTCTCTTACTGAGGGAAAACTTGCTGCCATGCTGCATCATACCTTGCTCTTGGGGTTCCCAATGAAGCGCTCCACGTTGACGCAACGCCATCAACTGGCACTGTGGCATCTTGTTAATAGGTTAGTACCAGAAAATATATAAAAACACCTCAAAGTGTAGACAAAGCAAATCAAAGTAGATACTAAACAAGCATGCAACATGAAAAATTATAGATACGTTTCCGACGTATCAACCGACGACATCCATATACAAAATAGCATGATATCAACTGTGTACAATGTACAAGTGCAATGTTGAAAGCGTTCCCCATTACAACATGGTTTTGCTAATTCCAACGTATAAGTGCGAGAATATACAACATAGATGACACAATGGTTCAAGTTTATTAGGGGCAATAAAAATAAAGTGTGCCATCAAATTTGTGAGAGCTTTAATCACTAAGTTTTCACATAACAAAGAGACTTTTTAATTGGAAGGTAGATGAAAACAAGAATATTCTTGGAATGGTGTAACACACCATGCATAGGAATTTATAGTGGAAACTTTGGAATAACTTGGTTTCTTGGGAGTTGGATGCATGAGTAGATCTTACTCATACAAGTGGAGGCTAGCAAAAGACTGGGAGCGACCAACTAAGAGAGCAATAATGGCCATAATCATGCAGAGCGACAAAACATTACTAATCAAAGAATAAAGTGGTACTACAAGTCAAGAACTAAATGATCATAGAGGCTATGGTGACTTGTTCATAGTCATAACATGGTGTGAGCATGTGCCAAGTCAACCCAAACAAAGCATCAAAGGAGAATACCACAATACTATGCTTTTGTATGCTAAAACAATGCATGATTCCTTCAAGGCACATTAAGCAATACTAATTGTTTGGAACAAGTCATGCTACAGCAATAATCACTAAGCATAAGATCTAAACAACATCTAGCATGACATGATAAAGTCTAAGTCACAGTCGAAGCAAGCTCCTCTTGTACCATTCAAGCAAGAACATTCTCTCCTCTCCAACACCAATCAACTTATTTGAAACAACATAGCGAGAACGGGGTCCAAACTATTTTATTCAAGCAAACTAAAAACCAAAATGAAAACTAAGACTCTCCAAAAACAATACAACTTGTGCATGAAACAATATAAACGAAGTGTCTAGAAAGACATGGGATTTTTATTGATGAAGAAGGGGATGCCTTGGGCATCCCCAAGCTTTGACACTTGTACCTCTTGAATATTTCTTGGGGTGACACGGGGTGGCATACCCAAGCTTGAGATTTTGTCCATTCTTCATCTCATTACATCATTCTTTCTCTACACCTGAAAATTTTCCTTCATACAAAACTTCACACAATCTTCATTAGCAACATTAGTGTATTCAAAAGATAATAGAACCTTGGGGTTTAGTTTTATAATAGCAAAACTTTCACTAAAACACAAGCTACTGTATCAATTCCCTCAAAAATCTCAATTTCCCAAAAAGAACCCAAGAAGGAATCAATAAGAAGCAAATGCAAATAATGGCAGAAATCTGTCAAAACAGACGAGCAGGTAGAAACCGATTTTTTTGATGACCTTCTGTTGCTCAAATCAAAAAGTGTTGAACTAACGACAGTTAGCTAACAACCTGGGTGCTTTATTCATAAAATTAAAGCTCAATCCGACTTACAGAGATTTTACACGAATTTGTACAGTGGAACACAAAAATCTGTTTCGGGACAGCAACTCCCCAAATCTTACTTCCCTCTCATTAGAGGTTATTCTTGTCACAAAATCAAACAAAAAAATAAGGAGAGGTTATTAAAGAAGTAATAACTTCTAAGACTAAAGAAAACTATTGGGTTATCTCCCAAGAAGTACTTTTCTTTAACGCCTTTAAGTTAGGCACAAGAAGCAAGAATCAAGTATTTTCAAATGAAGAAGCATTAACATCAAACCTTGCTTTCAAAGGAGGAGCAAAAAGCAACTTCTCTCTCCTCATAGGGAAGTGTTCAATACCTTTCTTGAATGGAAATTGATATTTAATGGTGTCTTCTTTCATATCAATGATGGCACCAACAGTTCTAAGAAAAGGTCTTCCCAAAGTAATAGGATAAGAAGCATTGTATTCAACATCCAAAACATAGCAATCAACATGGACATAGGCATTGTTAACCATAATACTAATATCATTAACACTCTCCATGAGTTTCTTTTTAGCATTATCATCAAGTGGGACATCCAAATAGCAATCTTCCAAAGGTGGCAAATCAAGCATTTCATAAATCTTTCTAGGCATAATAGAGATACTAGAACCAAGGTCACATGAAGCTTTGAGATCAAAGTCATTCACTTGCATATTAATGATGGGTTCCCAACTATCTTCTACTTTCCTAGGAATGGAGGCTTTATGTTTCAACTTTTCTTCCTTAATTTTAATGAGAGCATCTGTAATGTGCTTGGTGAAAGCCACATTCATATCACTAGCATCAGTACATCTAGCAAGCTTTTGTAGGAACATAATCACTTCAGAGATATTGCAACCATCAAGATCAAAATCAAGCTTAGCATCACAGGTAGTAGATTCATTGGGTTTAGGCATTGTGGTAGGAGGAATATGTACTTCTTGTGGTTTAGTGGCATCCATATTGGTGGTGGTGATAGTGCACACACTATTGTTTCTAGCAATTTCAGCTTCTCTTTCCCACTTAGCATGTAGTTGAGCTAAAAATCTAACATTTTCATCAATAGTAACTAGTATGGCATGAGTAGAAGCAAAGGTACTTTCTGAGGTTTCAGGTTTAGCAGCCATTTTATTAATCAAAGAGGACTGTGCTTCAGACAAAGAGGAAATATTTTTCTTAGCACTCAAAACTTTTGACTGTAAACTAGGAATTTCTCTATTCAAATTATCAAGTTGATGACTAATATTTTTCAAGATAGCAGATTGTTCTTCCATAGTTTTAGTGAATATCTTGTTTTGCTCATATTGCATTTGCATAAAGTTTTTAGTGGATCTTTCAACTTCTAGAATCCTATCTTCACTAGGCATTCCAGATCTACCATGATAGGTATTGCCATTATTAGGAGGATAAGGCGTATAGTTATTACCATAAGCATTGTTGCCAAATTATTATTCCTAATGAAGTTCACATCAACTTTCTCTTGTTGAGCAACCAAAGAGGCTAAGGGAACATTATTTGGATCAATATGAGTTTTTCCATTAACAAGCATAGCCATGATAACATCAATCTTATCACTCAAAGAGGAGGGTTCTTCAACAAAATTTACCTTCTTACCATGTGGAGCTCTCTTAGTGTGTCATTCAGAATAATTGACCATCATATTATCGAGGAGCTTTGTTGCAGCACCCAAGGTAATGGTCATAAAGGTACCTCCAGCAGCTGAATCCAACAGGTTTCTTGAGGAGAAGTTTAAACCTACATAAAAAGTCTGGATAATCATCCAAGCAGTAAGTCCATGAGTGGGACAATTTTTAACCAAAGATTTCATTCTTTCCCAAGCTTGAGCAACATGTTCATTATCAAGTTGTTTAAATTTCATTATTTCACTTCTCATAGATATAATCTTAGCAAGAGGATAGTATTTTCCAATAAAAGCATCTTTACACTTAATCCAAGAATCAATACTATTTCTAGGCAAGGATAGCAACCATTCTTTAGCTTTTCCTCTCAAGGAGAAAGGAAACAACTTGAGCTTAATAATATCTCCATCTACATCCTTATATTTTTGCATCTCACAAAGTTCAACAAAGTTATTGAGGTGAGCAACAACATCATCAAAATAGCACCAGAAAATTGCTCTCTCATCACAAGATTCAACAAAGCAGGCTTAATTTCATAAAAGGTAGCATCAGGAGCAGGTGGACCAATAGGTGTACTGAGGAAATCATTGTTTTTTGTGCTAGTGAAGTCACACAACTTGGTGTTCTCATCATAGTTTGACGAGGTTTTGACTCGTCAATGCCCATTGTTATGAGCTTGGGTTTTGGAGAAGATGGGGGGTGCCGGAGATTGCGGAATGGTTAAAGACAAGCAACCAGGGGACACGAGATTTACCCAGGTTCAGGCCCCCGGAGGGAAAACCCTACTCTTGCTTGTCTGTTCTTGATTACGGCGGAACCGAAAAGTACAGTGGTGCATAGATGCAATCTGGCGTGGAGGTGTGTATGCGGTGGAAAGGATTGGATAGATCTGTAGATCTATTGTGGAGGTTGATACATTGGAAACGTATCTATAATTTTTGATGCTCCATGCTTGTTTAGTATCTACTTTGCCTTACTTGTCTACACTTTGAGGTGATTTTTACATGTTTTCTGGTACTAACCTATTAACAAGTTGAAACAGTGCCAGAAGCATGTTTTCTGTTGTTTTTGGTTTCAGAAAAGTTAGTAAAGAAATATTCTCGGAATTGGAAGGGACGAAGGGCAAAGTAGGCTAACATCGGGTACCCGTAGGGCATATCCATGTCAGTAGCCCCCGAGTGTCCATCCGTCGGGTTGGACCAGGTAGGCTAACATCGGGTACCCATAGGGCATATCCATGTCAGTAGCCCCCGAGTGTCCATATAAAACGTAGATTCGGGTGGAGACTTAGTTGTGTTGAACCTTGGATTTGGATGTCGGAGTCGAAAGTTGTGTCGAGTGTGAAGCACTTCATCCGAAAGTTTATCGAGTCATCTGAATTTGTTCGGTTGTTGTAAAGGAGTCGACATTATGGAGGTAGTCAATATAATGGACTATAGGGTGCACGGCCAGCTCTCCCTATGGGAGTAGCCCCAGAGTGTCTGTTCGAGTCGTAGACTCGAGCAGAAACTAATAGTCGTCGGTTGCGTAGACACAGTGATCCGGAAGTTCTTCACATGATCTTGCAAATGTTGTGAATGCCTTTATTTTTCGAATGCGCGGCCACACTCCCTATGGGAGTAGCCCCCGAGTCCTCAGTCGAATCCTTGATTCGAGTGAGGAATCAAAGCATGCCACTCGAAGATCTTCTGTGTGCGCGACCAGCGCTCCAGTTTGGAGTAGTCCCCGAGTGTCTGGCGGAGTCGTGGACTCAGGCAGAGACTCGAGTCTTGTATCGTGTAGTTGTAGTCGACAATGTCGTGGGCGTACCGCTGACCCGGAAGTACATCGGGTGCGCGACCAGCGCTCCTGATAGGAGTAGCCCCCGAGTGTCTAATGGAGTCACAGACTCGAGTGGAGACTCATGCGAGGAAAAACCACTAACCCGGAAGTGCATCGAGTCAGCGTCTCACACATAACGAGCCAGGAGTCGACGTAGCGGAGTCGCGCAACATTTAGCCAGAAGGACTCGATGTTCTAGATGAATTCGACACCGTTGCTTCAGTCGGGTGCGCGACCAGTGTCGCATCAGTCAGGTGCGTGGCCAGCATCGCGTCTTTGTAAGCTGCATAAAACATAAAGAATTGTAAAGTACTTCTATCTTGTAAGGAATATTTGCCTGTCCGCTTGTACAGTAAGATTTTGGTGTCGATCGAGTCGACACTTTTGCACTATATGCTAGGCCTTTTCGTTAGCCTGATTACCCTTAGTCTCAGTACCTTGCCGGGGTACTCGGAGTTCAAGGATTCGACGTTCAGGCAGAATCAGCTACTCGGGCTGTCGCGTTCGAGGTGCTCAAGTGCGTGGAGCCGATGGCATATTAGGTTACTCGAAGAGGGCGCAGCCCCCAAGTGTTTCGAGTGCGAGTTAAAAAAGAATCAAAATCAACTCTGACTAGGGAACTTAGCTTTGTTTGTTGTTGACGAGGTGAAACAGGTCGCAAGAGCCAAGGCAACCGACAGGTCGCGGGAGGCGATGCAACCTGCAGTTTGTGGGAGTCGAAGTAGATAGCGACTCGTCGGAGTCAAAGGATGCGGCGGGCCACTAGAGTCGAAAGAGCCCCTGATTCGTGGTTGCTAAAGCCGATGCATCCAGTTGCCGCAATCGAAGATCGTGTCTGGTCGCTGCATCCAAAAACCGCAGCGGGTCGTCGCAGCGGAGTCGACACAACCCCGGGTGTTGAGTCGAGGTGATGTACAAGGTCGTTAGAGAAGGGTCGTCGGATTTTTATCATCCGAAGTCGGTCTTTTCGCTGATCGGGGTCATATCAACATCTTCTGTCGTCAGACTATTTTCAAACAGTAGTCAACTTTGTTTCCTAGTCGAGACTTTGTTTCCCAGTCGAGGAATAACTCCGTGTGTGGAGCCGGCAGCCGGTCGGTGCTGATGTGCCATCCGACTTGTATCCATGATCCGGTCCAGGTTCATGTAGTGCACGTACTTGCGAAAATGACATGTAATGATTAGATTCAAATAAACAATTAATTTGACAAAGTGATGAAACGTGAGAAGTGATCCTTTTTTTGAACGAGCGGTGAGCTTGTTCGTGAAGTATTGCTTTGATCTGATTCTTTCTTGGTTGATGCCCGCGGGCACTGATCTGGAGCCATGTCGCTTTTGGGATTGCATGATTATCTCATTATTTAATCCAACGCATGCAGTGTCGCATCACACGTAGTCTCTGATCTAAAATAACCATGCCACCGGGTTATGTGAGTAGTATTGAATCGGCTTTGCTAGTTCCACGGACTCCATGAAGCTGGCCGGAGACGCGAACTGCTACGATGAAGAGGTCACCATGGCGGTGTGATGAAACGTTAGATGTAATCTGACCGCCATTGATGGTGAGGGATCTCTCTCAGATGACGAATCGTGGGAACCGGAGTAGATCTGTTCCCTAGAAACAGACGAATCGTAGATCGCGGTGGATGGGACCGTCGCGACCGCACAATCAGCGCCCCCGATTCCCATAGACGGCGCCAATTAACGAGGTTTCGACTCTTCAATGCCCATTGTTATGAGCTTGAGTTTTGGAGAAGATGGGGGTGCCGGAGATCGCGGAACGTTTAACAGACAAGCAACCAGGGGACACGAGATTTACCTAGGTTCAGGCCCCCGAGGGAAAACCCTACTCCTGCTTGTCTGCTCTTGATTACGGCGGAACCAAAAAGTACAGGGGTGTATAGATGCAATCTGGCGTGGAGGTGTGTATGCAGTGGAAAGGATTGGCTAGATCTATAGATCTATTGTGGAGGTTGATACGTTGGAAACGTATCTATAATTTTTGATGCTCCATGCTTGTTTAGTATCTACTTTGCTTTACTTGCTACACTTTGAGGTGCTTTTTACATGTTTTCTGGTACTAACCTATTAACAAGTTGCAACAGTGCCAGATGCATGTTTTCTACTATTTTTGCTTTCAGAAAAGTTTGTAAAGAAATATGCTTGGAATTGGACGGGACGAAGGACAAAGTCAATAACTTTCCGTGGGGAACAAGAAGTCCAGAGGAGATACGAGGGGGCGTGCCAAGGCAGCTAAACCCCCCTATGCGTGGGTGGGCCCTACCCCGCGCCTGGGTAGGGTTTGCCTCCTCTGTCCACCGCCTCGGTCTGCCCCTTCGCCTATAAGAATCCCCCGATGCAGAAACTCTCAGTACCAGATCAATATTCTACGAAACCGTCTGTAGTCGCCGCCACCATCGTCCCTAGATCGGGGGGATCTGAAGCTCTTCTCGACACCCTGCCGGAGGGGAGATCATCCCAGAGGCCTTCTCTCCGGTATGATTCGAAGTAGTTCCACCTTGGACTATGGGTCCATGTAGCAGCTAGATGGTTGTATCTCCTCCTTTGTGCTTTCATGTATAGATCTTGTGAGCTCCATTCATGATCAAGATCAAATCTTTTTGTAATCATGCATGTTGTGTTTGTGGGGATCTGATGGATATTGAGAGTATTATGTTAGTTTGATTAATGGTTCTATCTTTTTGATTCTATCATGTCTGTGTTGTTTGTGATCTTGCATGCTCTCCGTTGCTAGTGGTTATCTTGGCCAAGTAGTTTCTAGTGACTCCAAGAGGAAGTATTTATGCTCGATAGTGGGTTCATGCCTCTAGTTTCCAAGGGAAGTGACAATATTCTCTTAGGTTGTAGATGTGTTGTTGCTACTAGGGATAAAACAATGGTCTCTTGTTCATGGAACATGTGGACTGTTTACCTTACACACTTTGCTTAAAGCAGTTGTCTGTTGCTTGCAACTTAATACTAGAGGGGGTTCGGATGATAACCTAAAGGTGGACTTCTAGTCATAGATGCAATTGGATTACGGTCTATGTATATTGTTGTATTTCCCAATCAACCTCATAGGATCTTTTTGGCTAGTAATTGCATTGTTATGCCTTGCTCAGTTCCTGTCAATTGCCTCGCTGTAATTTGTTTACCCTTCATGTAATGTTGTTTATCTAAGGAGAGCACCTCTAGTGAACTATGGACCCCGGTCTAATCTTTACTATTGATACATCTTCCACTATTACTTGTTTACTTGCTGCAAACCATTACCTTCCACATCATACGTTTAATCCTTTGTTACAACAAACCGGTGAGCTTGACAACCTCACTTATTCGTTGGGACAGAGTCTTGAGTTTGTGTTGTGCAGGTCTCCACGTTTCTTCCAACACCTGTGTGATGTTTCCTTCCTCCTTCTGGTTCGATAACCTTGGTTTCTACTGAGTGAAATCTTGCTATTGTACTCTTCATACCTTGCTCTTGGGGTTTCCAACGAAGCACTCTTCCTCCCTGTTGAGTGTAGCATCAAGTAATTTCTGGCGCCATTGCCGGGGAGGCTAAGGACGTCTTCACTAGGAGAGTCCTCCACTTACTTTCTCTTTACTTTGTTTTTAGTTTGCTTTGTTTCTTTTTCTTGGATTTGTTTGCCTCTTTCCAAAAAAAACAAAAAAAAATTAGTCTAGCTTGGTTTGCTTTCCTTATTCAAAAACACAAAAAAATTAGTTCCTGCTCTAGTTGCCACCCTGTTCTAGCTCACCATGTTGCTCCCTCAGTTCTCTCTGAAAAATCTTGCAATAGGTAGTGGCTCCATAATTGGGAAAGATAATATTGAAGAATTCTTTAGTCATGTTAGCAAGCATGAGGATACTGAGGATAAATCTATAGAAGATCTTGCTCCTAATTATGAAATTGCTTTAGCTTCTTTAGTCCATATGTTGGAGGCTAGGTTTGTTATCCTTAACCCCTTCATGCAATTCTTATTCCTAAAACTAAAAGAAGAGAAAAATGTTGAAAAAAGGGAATTCATCCTTGAAACTTTATCAAAAGAATTCCATGATGTTGCTAGGGAGGACAAAAAGGTTTTTTAACCTTTCAATATGCTAGGTTCAAGTGTAGGTGTTTTGGGTATTTCTGATAAAACTAAGCCTAGAGAGGAATTCAATATACCCATACCCTATAAGCTTGTCGGAATGCATGAAGCCTTTGAAAATGAATTTGATTGGATTGCCCCTAAAAATCTTTTTGACGAAGGTAGTAGACCAAAGAGAGATGAGAAAGGATCCTCCAAAACCCATTTGGATGAGATACCTTTCATAGTTGAAGATTTTACAAGTATGAATGTTAATGCTTCCTCATTTGAAAATACTTGATTCTTCTTACTTCTTGTGCCTATCTTAAAGGCGTTAAAGAAAAGTACTTGTTGGGACATAACCCAAGAGTTTCCTTGATTCTTGCAAGTTATTACTACTTTAATGACCTCTCCTTATCCTTTTTGTTTGCTTTTTGTGCCAAGAATGACCTCTAATGAGAGGGAAGTAAAATTTGGGGAGTTGTTGTCCCGAAACAGATTTCTATCCTCCACCCAAAAAAATCGTGAGGAGGCTCTGTAACTCGGATTGAGCTCATAATTTATGAATAAATCCCTCAGTATGTTGGATAACTTTAGTTAGTTCAACACTTGTTGACTTGAGCAACATAAGATGTTCGAAATTTTTTGTTTCTACCTGCTGGTCTTTTTTTGACAGATTTCTGCCATTTTTTGCATTTGCTTCTTATTGATTCATTTTTTTAGCTCTCTTCGGGTAAATTGAGTTTATTTGAAGGAGTTACTTCAGTAGCTTGTGTTTTTAGTGAAAAACATTGCTGTTCCAAAGCTTTGCCAGTGGTCTAATATCTTTTGAATAAGCTAATGTTGCTAATAAAGATTGTGTGAAGTTTTGTATGAAGAAAAAATTTCAGGTGTAGAGAGAGAATGATGTAATGAGATGAAGAATGGACAAAAGCTCAAGCTTGGGTATGACACCATGGTGTCACCCAAGAAATATCCAAGAGTTACAAGCATCAAAGCTTGGGGATGCCCAAGTCATCCCCTTCTTCATCAATAAAAAGCTCAGGTCTGTCTAGACACTTCACTTTTATTGTTTCATGCACAGTTGTGTTGTTCTTGGAGCGTATTAGTTTTCGTTTGCTTTGATTAGTTTTTTAGTTTGATTTAGTAGTTTTGACCCCTATTCTCGCTGTGTTGTTTTCCAAATAAGTTTGCTTGGTGTTTGGAAAGGAGTAGTAAGTTTTGCTTGAAGTGCAAGAGGAGCTTGCATTGACTGTGACTTAGACTTTAGCATGGCATGCTAGGTGTTATTTTAGCATTATGCTTAGTGATTATTGTTGTAGCATGTCTTGTTCCAAATAATTGGAATTGCTTAGTGTTCCTTGAAGAAATTATGCGTTGTTTTAGCATGCAAAAGCATAGTATTGTGGTATTCTCCTTTGACGTTTTGTTTGGGTTGACTTGCCACATGCTTACACCATGTTATGACTATGACAAGTCACCATTAGCCTCTATGATCATTTAGTCCTTGACTTGTAGTACCACTCTTTGCTTTGATTAGTTTGTTTGTTACATTGCATAATTATGTCCATTATTGCTCTCTTAGTTGGTTGCTCCCAATCTTTTGCTAGCCTCCACTTGTATGAGTAAGTTCTACTCATGCTTCCAACTCCCAAGAAACCATGTTATTCCAAAGTGTCTACTATAAACTCCTATGCATGGTGTGTTACACCATTCCAAGTATATTCTTGTTTTCAACTATCTTCCAATTAAAAACTATTTTGTGAAAACTTAGTGATTAAAGCCCTCACAAGCTTGATGGCACATTTTATTCTTTGCCCCTAATAAACTTGAACCATTCAAGCAACTTTGTTGTATATGCTTGCACTTATAAGTTGGGATTAGCAGAACCGTGCTATCACGGGGAACGTTTTCAACATTGCACTTGTACTTTTTGTACTGCGTTGATATCATGCTCTTTTGTCTATGGATGTTACCGGTGTGAAATGAAGTGGGAACTTGTAAGTCCATGGAGTTTGTATTATGTGTTAGAGAAACGCCTGGACCGCTAGCCTAAACCATGCCTAATCATGGTGGAAACTTGCAGCATCACCATAGTGACATCTATGAAGCATTCTTCTTATAAAAAAAGAGACACATTGAGAAAAGAGGAAAGAGAGAAAAAAGCACCATATTCCCATGGTACATAAGAAGATTGCTGAGATGCTCATTGTCTACTTGCCTTGTCATTTTGGTTATGGGAAAGCTCCTGTACCATGTGCAAGGGGTACCCCGTTGGCGGTTCTCAATGATATGCAAATACTTACAATGACAAGAACTTGCCTGGGCCCTAAGTTGAGTATCCATGAGGTGTAGCCCTCATAGTCAAGGGACTTGAGATTTCCAACTTATACTTTGTCAAGCATATACTCTAGCTTTGCCACTTTAACCTTAACCACTTCAAGATACAGTTAATCCTTTGTTACAGCAACCGGTGAGATTGACAACCTCACTGTTAGTTGGGGCAAAGTCTTGAGTTTGTGTTGTGCAGGTTTCCACGCTGCTTGCAACACCTTTGAGATGTTTCCTTCCTCCTACTGGTTCGATAACCTCAGTTTCTTACTGAGGGAAAACTTGATGCTGTGCTGCATCATACCGTGCTCTTGGGGTTTCCCGACGAAGCGCTGCACGTTGACGCAGCGCCATCAAGACTTTCTGGGGCTGTTGCCAGGGAGGCTAAGGACGTCTTCACAAGGGGAGTCCTCCAAAACCTTTCTCTTTACTTTGTTTTTGGTTTGTTTAGTTTCTTTTTCTTGGTTTTGTTTGCCTCTTTTTATCAAAAACTCCAAAAAAAAATTAGTTTGGTTTGCTTTCTCTTATCAAAAACGCAAAAAAATTATCTCCTAGTCTAGTTGCCACCTTGCTCTAGCTCACCATGTTGTTCCACAAGTTCACCTTGAAGTTCCTTTCAATAGGTAGTGGCTCTATAATTGGGAAAGAAAATATTGAAGAATTCTTTAATCATGTTAGCAAGCATGAGGATATTGAGGATAGATCTATAGCAGAACTTGCTCCTAATTATGAAATTGCTGCAGCTTTTTAGTTCATATGTTGGAGGCTAGGTTTGTTATCCTTAACCCCATGATGCAAATTTTGTTCCTAAAACTAAAAGGAGAAAAGAATGCTAAAAAGAGAGAATTTATTCTTGAAACTTTACTAAAAGAGTTCCATGATGTTGCTAAGGAAGCCAAAAAGATCTTTGAGCATTTCAATGTGCTAGGCTCATTTCTATATGTTGTGGGTACTTCAGATAAAACCAAACCTAGAGAGGAATTTAAGATACCCATACCCTTTAAGCTTGTTGGGATGCATGAGGCCTTTGAAAAGAATTTTGATTGGATTGTTCCTGAAAATCCTTTTAATGAAAGTAGTGAAGCAAAGAGATATGAGAAGGGATCCTCAAAAACTCATTTGGATGAGATACCTTTCATAGTTGAGGGCTTTGCAAGTATTTATGTTAATGCTTGTTCATTTGAAAATACTTGATTTCTTGTTTCTTGTGCCTAACTTCAAGGCGTTAAAGAAAAGTACTTGTTGGGAGATAACCCAAGAGTTTTCTTGAGTCTTGGAAGTTATTACTTCACTAATTACCTCTTATTATCCTTTTTGTTTGCTTTTTGTGCCAAGAATGACCTCTAATGAGAGGGAAGTAAGATTTGGGGAGTTGCTGTCCCGAAACATATTTCTGTCCTCCACCATAAAATATCGTGAGGAGTCTCTATAAGTCAGATTGAGCTGAAAATTTACTACTAAATCACCCAGTATGTTAGCTAACTTTCGTTAGTTCAAAACTTTTTTATTTGAGGAACAGAAGGTCTTCGAAAAAAACGGTTTATACTTGCTGGTCTGTTTTGACAGATTTCTGCCATTATTTGCATTTGCTTCTTATTGATTCCTTTTTGGGTTCTTTTTGGGAAATTGAGCTTTTTGAAGGAGTTTCTATAGTAGCTTGTGTTTTAGTGAAAGTTTTTCTGTTCTAAAGCTAAGCCCAAGGGTCTATTATCTTTGAATACACTAATGTTGCTAATGAAGATTGTGTGAAGTTTTATATGAAGGAAAAATTTCAGGTGTAGAAAGAGAATGATGTAATGAGATGAAGAATGGATAAAATCTCAAGCTTGGGGATGCCGCCCCGGTGTCACCCCAACAAATATCCAAGAGGTACAAGCATTAAAGCTTGGGGATGCCCAAGGCATCCCCTTCTTCATCAATAAAAATCCCAGGTCTTTCTAGACACTTCGTTTTATTGTTTCATGCACTTTGTGTTGTTTTTGGAGTGTCTTTGTTTTTGTTTGCTTTTCTTAGTTTGCTTGAATAAAGTAGTTTGGACCCCCCGTTCTCGCGGTGTTTTTTCAAATGAGTTGATTGGTGTTGGAAAGGAGTAGAAAGTTCTTGCTTGAAAGTGCAAGAGGAGCTTGCATTGACTGTGACTTAGACTTTAGCATGTCGTGCTAGGTGTTGTTTTGACCTTATGCTTAGTAATTATTGTTGTAGCATGACTTGTTCCAAACAATTGGGATTGTTTAGTGTGCCTTAAAGGAATCATGCGTTGTTTTAGCATGGAAAAGCATAGTATTGTGGTATTCTCCTTTGATGTTTTGTTTGGGTTGACTTGGCACATGCTCACACCATGTTATGACTATAAACAAGTCACCATAGCCTCTATGATCATTTAGTCCTTGACTTGTAGGCTCACTCTATGCTTTTATTAGTAATGTTTTGTCGCTCTGCATGATTATGGCCATTATTTCTCTCTTAGTTGGTTGCTCCCAGTCTTTTGCTAGCCTACACTTGTATGAGTAAGCTCTACTCATGCTTCCAACTCCCAAGAAACCAAGTTATTCCAAAGTGTCCACTATAAATTCCTATGCATGGTGTGTTACACCATTCCAAGTATATTTTTCTTTTCATCTATCTTCTAATTAAAAAGTATTTTGTTATGTGAAAACTTAGTGATTAAAGCTCTCACGAACTTGATGGCACACTTTATATTCCTTGCCCCTAATAAACTTGAACCATTGTGTCATCTATGTTGTATATGATCGCACTTATACGTTGGAATTAGCAGAACCACGTTGTCATGGGTAACGTTTTCAACACACTTATACTTTGTACACAATTGATATCATGCTCTTTTGTCTATGGATGTCGCCGGTGTGAAATAAAAAGGGATCTTGTAAATCCATGGAGTTATGTATTTTGTGTTAGATAAACACCTGGGCCGCTAGCCTAAGCCATGCCTAATCATGGTGGAAACTTGCAGCATCACCATAATGAGCAATCTGTGAAGCATCCTCAACAAAAACCTATGCAAATAGCAAATAAAAAGATCGATGAGATGCTCATTGTCTGCTTGCTTTGTCATTTTGGTTATGGGAGAGCTCTTGTACCATATGCAAGGGGTACCCCGTTGGCGGTTCTCTATGATACACATGTACTTACTATGACAAGAACTTACAGGTGACTAAAGTTGAGTAGCATGAGGTGCGGCCCTCATATTCAAGGGGCATGAGATTGCCAACTTATACATTGTCAAGCATATACTCCATAGTTTGTTCACTTTAACCTTAATCACTTCAAGATGCTTATGATAGGGGCAATGTGTTGGGCCACGCAGAGATAAAACAAACTTTTTCCTCTAACATGGTGATCCCAAGATCTTGTAGGGTTCGGAGCATAGAAAACAAAAATTTTCCTACGATGTGAACTATATACCAAGATCTATCTACTAGTTACAAACAACGGGCGGATGTATATCCGTAGAGAACATACCCTTGAAGACCGACAAAGCTTAATGAGTTCAACTCGTGGTTGATGTAGACGATCTCTTGCCGATCTCAAGATCGAGAGGAAGTCCTAGTGCCGCAAATCAGCAGCGCATCCGTGCTCGCACACACGTTCGAGGCACCGAGCAACCTCCGCCTCCTCGCTCCAGCGATGCAGCGGAAGCACAACTCTTTCTTGCCTAATAGCCACCGGGAACATGTATCTCGCTAGTCCGAGACCATGGGGGATAAATTCTAGAGGGGGAGTGTAGCATCCCATTTGTCTAACAACTGTAATGCTACTTGGTCTAGTAATATAATGACTACTTCCTAGACATAATTGTTGCATCATCATTATATCATGCTCATGTCATCATGCCACCTTGCATTTGAGCATCACATAAAACCCTTTTTGGTTTGGTTCTTCTCTCATATGCATTGTAAATTGTATTTGGTTCTTGATATATTGTTTAAATGCCCAAGTTGAGTTGGGGGCATATCTTTTGTTGACTCCACCACCTTTCTTGTCACCACCCCAACATTCCACCATTCCACCATTCCACCACATGTGAGCATTGCATTTTACTTGTGTTTATCTCTAGCTCATGTTGTTGGAATGGACTCTTTTCCTTTCTACCTGCTTCCATATGGAATGATATGGGAAGGTTGTTCATGTTGGAATATTTTGAGGATAATATGCACATAGTGGAATTTACACACTAGCATGTCCAAAATATATTCAAATATGGTCATCCTCATTCACTCCACATGGAACATTCCTTCAATCCTTAGCTTGGCCCTTACTCCATCTTTTGAGGATGCACATAAATAAATGCCATGGGATTTTATTTTTGTTTTCACAAGATTAACACATGGCATTAAATGCTTGCATGGGCCATGCAACCATCATCATCCTTTGATCTCCTTTGGGTTTTCTTTGGTTTTTGAGTGGATCTTGTTCAAACCCTAAAACCCTCACATCTTGGCCTCCTCTCTTTGTCTTGGGCACTAAAACCCTAAGCCCTCACCTCTCCCTCTCTAATCTAGCTCAACCAAAACCCTAAACCTACCCTTTGTTTGGCTAAACCAAACCACCCATCTCCCCCTCTCTCACCTTACCCTCCCCTTGGTCTCTCCATGCCGAGCCCCTCCTTGCTGCCCCATCTGGCTACCCCCTCTCCCTGGTCCCACAACCCATCTACCCCAACCCTAAAACAAACCCTAACCCGAGGCTACCCCTAACCCTAGCCCGACCCTCTCCTCTCCTCTCTCTTTTCTTTCTCTCTGGCATGTCCCACCACCGAGCCACCCTCCTCTGGCCTCACCGCCCACTGCAGCCCACCGCCTCAGCTCCCAGCTCGAGCACGTGAGGGAGGAGGAAAAGGTGGCCGAAGCCACCTTTATCATCACCACCTCCCCACGGCACCCCTCTCCTCTCCCGTCCTTATCTACCCCCTCTCTCTCTCCTACTGCCTCCCCCAGATCCACCCCAGGTCCCTGCCTCTTACCCTATTTCCCTCCACCGCCACCAGCTACCTCTCTCGTCGGCCGCCGCCAGCACATCGTCGCCTCGCCAATCCAGCCGTGCAGCGCGTCAAGGAGGTGGCCTGGAAGGTCGAGGCCGATCCACTGCATCGCCCTGTACACGGCAACGAGGAGGAGGAGGACCAGGAGCCCCAGGCCGACGCCGCTCCGACGAAAACCCTAGCTCCTGGTGCGCCTGCAACGCCGTCGCCCTGCTGCATCCCGGCCCGATCCACCGCCTCTGTCGCACTCCCGGTGAGCTGCTGCACCTCTCTGACACCCTCAAGCTGATGTTCGCTTCCTAGACGAGCGTATCCCGGCGACGAACGCCCTCTGTGCACGGCAGGTTCGTCGTCGTCTGCTCTCTGTGCCTCGTGTAAGCCTTACCTCGCTGCGTTGCCGAACCCTGCAACCACCTTCCGTCCACCGCAGTGGTCACCGCCGCCTGCGCGCGCGCCCCAGGTCCTGGGTTCGAACCCCGCCTCGCCGCGCCGTCCTCTGTCTTTTTCGTCAGTACATTCAGAGAAGATCTACATGGACCGTGGTAGCTTTGCATATAGCCCCCCTTTTTTACCCTACGCTCAACCCGCGCTCCTCGAGACCCCACCTGTCTGCCTCCCTGTCATTTTTTTGCAACGAGCACCCCGTGAAACCTTAGCCTTAACCCGCGGTCCGCTACCCCCCTCCTGTCAGCCACGTCCTTTTCACCCTCATCACCACGGGGCCCAACCGGTGGCCCCGCCGTCGATTCTTTGTGGCTAGGTTTCCCTCGGTGAGAAAAGCTCTTCAGCCCGCTGCGCCCCACCTAACTTGAGTCAAGATCATGCCACTTGTCTGTGACTGTGGCTAGGACTTGCTGAGTAACAAAAGGATTCCTGTTATCTGGTTTAATTCAAATCTTTTCCAAATTAATTCGAATTCAAAATTCAAATCTGTTTAAATATAAACTGATTCATAACTTTCAAATGGTTTGGAATTTGAATTCAAACTCTATATGAAATATGTTATGTTTTTGAATGTTAATTCAAATCTTTAATCAAATATTTTCAGAATTGATTTAAAATAGCCAAACCTTTGACTTTGACCCTATTTAATAATTTTGACTTTTAAATAAATTTAAATTCATAATTCCAAATAATACAAATAATATATGTTTTCAAATCAGAAAAATGTGAAGATTTCAAATATGGCCTTCAAAATATATTTTGGACACTTTAAAATTCAAGTTGTTCAAAATTACAATAAAATGCCCTTCCACCTTAATTAATTAATAACTTTTGATTTATAACTCCAAATTTAACAAATGATATGTCTAAAATGATTAGCTCGATGAGACCTTTCTGTTTATGCATTCCTTGTTCTGCTTTGAAGATGCATCATATAAATATAAAGCATACAGCGACTTATATGAGGTTAAAATGTGACCAAAACTCAATAAAAGGTTTTATTCTTGTATTCCACACCTCACCCATGCCATGCTACATTATTGCCATGCAAATTGTGCATCATTCATCATGGCATGATTGTTTGGTTGTCGCATTTTATTCAGATGCTTGTGCACTTTATTTATGTTGGCCCTTGTTTGTTTGGTTCTTCTTCGAATAGACGCTGAGCAGGGGATATACCAAGAAAACCAGGAGCACTACCCAGATCCTTCTCTCGCTTCAATCGCTGCCGTGCAAGCACTACCACATGCTTGCATACATATAGTACCTATTGCCTCTATCTTATTCTTGCATCATTGAGTCACGATTGCATTAAATTGAATCCCAAGTACTGCATAGCCTTTACTTTTAAACCCCACCGAAGCTTGTTTCCTCCATCCCATGAGCCATTACTACAGGAGTTGTTTGAGCCATGCGAGTCGTAGAACAGCATGTGTAGGGTATGTGAGTGTCTGTTGGATAACGAGGTACCTATACAACTTAACCTGAGTAGTAATGGGATAACTAATGAAAGTGGCACCGGTGAGCAATATCTGCTATTTGGTTTTTCATGCTCACTTGTGTCCCGTAGGACCCCGAGTACTTGATTCATGTTCCTTGAATATTCGCGCTATCCACATCCGGGAGGATTATGGGACCCCCCTAAGCCAGAGCTTGATTCATTCTTATTTCTTGGGGCCACAAACTAGTTTGAGGTTTTATTTACTATTATGTACTTATGCCATGCTTTACTGCTTAATTTAAAATTATGCGATGTACTGCACCTATACTGTTTAGGGAAGCGGAGTGTTTTTGCGGTATCGACAAGCCCAGTCACACTTTCAGGTTCCCAGTCGTTTACAGCCATTGACGCAAACCTTGAGTCCGTCTCGGAGTCAGCTAACTCCGTTGCGGGTAGCTTAATGGGGTGGCCCCCTGAAATATTTCTGAATCCTATGATTGCTTTGTCGTGAAGGCCTCGTTGGGTTTTGATTTGGTTTTTCCGAGGTTGATCGAGTGTGTGTTGCTATTTGTGCACCCCTGCAGGGTAAAACTTTCTGAAAGCTGTGTCCGCGGTTATGGACGACTTGGAGCACAGTTTCTCGATCATAGACAATCATAACTAAAGTACCGCTTTTAATTTGACTAAGTAACTGACAAGTAAATAGTGCAACACTCACGGAATGGATAATAAAACTACCAACGGATGGGGGGTTGTTCGTCCGCTTCCTCGTTGGTAAGCGAGGAGGAGGATGGATCTGTTAATATTACTGTTATAACTGTTGTTATTAATTCACGGACATCCGTCTAACTTTGGTTAGGCGGATGGTTAGCGAGTATCTATAGAATTGTTAGGGTTTATCTTTTGCTGCAATTGCGTCACCCCAGGTTGTGTCCCCTTTAGAGGCATAAAGACTTGCTGAGTACCCCTAGGGTCTCACACGATAAATTATTTGATTCAGATGAACATGTACACTTACAAGATGGATACTGGGTGGAGGAGACGGACGATGTGGGCAACGATCATTCGGTGTAGATATTCCGGGAACGGGGATCCGTGAGATCTGTGGGCGGGATGTGTTTATTTTATGGGGCATCTTATGCCAATTTGCTTCTTATCCGTACTCGGATCTTGTTTGTCGCTTCCGCCTGATACTCTGATGTTTGATGTATGAGGAGATATCCTAAACTATTATATCTATCTAGGACATTTGGATCTTGCCGTATGGCATTGCAATATTTCTTTTTTCTTTTAGATGGAATGGCTCTGATGTACTGTTGTATGGTGGCTTGCATACATACTCATTTGTGTATGTAGTTGATCCCTTCGCCGACACGCGCCGTTCTTGTCCCGATGTTTGGAAATGGTTGGGACGGCCGAAAGGTCTACCTGTGAGTGGCATTTGGGCCTCACCGTACTATTTCAACCATTTCCGCTCATCCAGGCTTGTAACCAGGAGCGTAATTCACCGAGGTAGTTACAATTGGTATCAGAGCCATCCCGCCCTTCAGGGTCTCAGCCAAATGGTCGTTGTCTGTCTAGCAAATATTTTTGGTAGCTATGTATACTAGGGAAAAACAAAACGTGAGAGTAGGACTGTTTCCACTTTTCTTCTTACCCACCCACCCACCCTTTTCTGGTAAAGTTTGTCTGGGCCGCTTCATCATGTCTCATGTGCGAGGACAGGTCTCATGTGCGAGGACATGTAAAGTTTGTCCGGGCCGCTTCATCCCACTATGCCACCAATATCCAAAATTACAACAAAGGAGCAACAACATGATCATCATTGCCCACATACTCATATGTGTACTACCCGTGTAAAGTATCTACGCATAGATCCGACTCTGATACCACTGTAGGGTTCACAGCGTAGAAAACAAAAATTTTCCTACGATGTGAACTATATACCAAGATCTATCTACTAGATACAAACAACGGGCGGATGTATATACGTAGAGAACATACCCTTGAAGACCGACAAAGCTTAACGAGTTCAACTCGTGGTTGATGTAGACGATCTCTTACCGATCTCAAGATCGAGAGGAAGTCCTAGCGCCACAAATCAGCAGCGCATCCGTGCTCGCACACACGTTCGAGGCACCGAGCAACCTCCGCCTCCTCGCTCCAGCGATGCAGCGGAAGCACAACTCTTTCTTGCCGAATAGCCACCGGGAACATGTATCTCGCTAGTCCGAGACCATGGGGGATAAATTCTAGAGGGGGAGAGAGATCCTTCACGAGGAGGTGTGAGAGACAAGTGAGGAGGGGGATCCTTTTATAGGAGGAGGGGGCACCCAAGGGGGTGGCCGCCGGCCATGGGGGCTGACCCCTCCCCTCCTTCATTCATGTGGGTGGACACTCCACTCACAAAATGCCCTTTAAAATCCCTCCACTCAAAAGTCCACTCAAATTCCCATTAAATTTCCACCAAATTTAATGCAAACTCTCATTAAATAAACTCTTTTATTTTATTCAGAATTTTGTCAATTACTTTAATGACAAACATTCACAAATAACCCCTTGCTAGAATTCTATTTCACATGCATAACCACTTTATGCAATTTCACCCGAAAACTGCTTTGGTATCTAGTGAAATAAATTCGCGCTTGTTCATTATTTCGGCATGAAACATTTGCTCCAATTGGATGTCGGTGTCTCTTAAGTGTGTCACCCTACGGTTCGTGAATAATGCGGACATGATCGAGACCCTCTCGGATCAATAATCGAAGCGGGATCCGGAGACCCATCGACTCCCACACATTCAACGATGACTTTCTTGTGATCGTGAACCTTTACGCTAGTATCTTAATCCCTTTGTTTGACGATATATTACATGTCCGAGATTAGATCATCGGTATCTCCATACCTAGTTTGATCTCGTTCGACATGCACTCTTTTCTCGTTCTGTGATATAACATTCTAGTGATCAAATCACTTGCTTGCAAGCTAATCAATGTGATATCACCGAGAGGGCCCAGTATATCTATCCATCATCGGGATGAACAAATTCCACTCGATCCATGAGCCTCAACATAACACTTTATTAGTTCGAATCCATCTTTATAATCACCTGTTACGGTGTGACGTTTGATGTTATCAAGAAACTCTTCCGGTGTTAGTGATTGACATGATCTCATGGTCTAAGGATTAGGATCACTTCGTAAGTTGTTATAGCAATATAAACTCAATGACTTTGATCGTAATGCTATACTTCGGATGAATGTTCATCACACCATTACACTAATGTTGTGATCCCGTTATTAACAACATCCAATGTCCATGATCAGGAAACCTTGATCATCTTGTTAATCAACGAGCTAGTTTATGAGAGAGGCATAACTAGGAACTTTCTGTTTGTTTATTAAACACACATGTATTAACATTTTAGTATTAATACAATTATAGCATGCAAAATAAACATCTATCATATACTTGGAATACACATAATAAACACTTTATTATTGCCTTTCAGGGCATATTCCCTTCAGTCTCCCACTTGCACTAGAGACAATAATCTAGTGACATAGTGATAAATCTAACACCCATTGAGTTCTGGTGTTGATCATGTTTTGCTCTAGGGAGAGTTTTAGTCAACGGATCTGCTACATTGAGATCCGTATGTACTTTACAAATCTTTATATCTCCATCCTTGACATGCTCGCGGATGGAGTGAAACCGGCGCTTAATATGCTTGGAATGCTTGTGAGACCTTGGCTCTTTGGCATTGGCAATGGCACCATTGTTGTCACAATAGATCACCATTGGGTCCAACGCGTTTGCCACCACTCCTAGTTCGGATATGAACTCCTTCATCCAAACTGCTTCCTGAGCCGCTCGGCAAAGAACATATTCGGCCTCTGTTGTTGATCCCGCTACCACAGGTTGTTTGGAGCTCCTCCAACTAACCGCTCCGCCATTCATGAGAAATACGTATCCGGATTGAGACTTAGAGTCATCCGGATCGGTGTCAAAGCTAGCGTCGACATAACACTTAGCGACGAGCTCTTCTTCACCTCCGAATACAAGAAACATATCCTTAGTTCTTCGTAAGTACTTAAGGATATTCTTGACCGCTATCTAGTGTTCCGAACCTGGATCCGATTGGTACCTACTAGTCAAACTAATAGCATGTGCCACATCCGGTCTTGTACATAGCATGGCGTACATTATAGAGCCTATGGCTGAAGCATAGGGGACTTTGTCCATTATCTCTTTCTTCCATGAGCGGGACTTTGAGTCTTACTCAATGTCTTGCCTTGCAACATAGGTAAGAACCCTTCTTACTTCCGTCCATTTTAAACTTCTTTAAAATCTTATCAAGGTATGTACTTTATGATAGCCCTATTAGGCGCCTAGATCTATCTCTATAGATCTTTATGCCTAATATGTATGACGCTCACCTAGGTCCTTCATTGAAAATTTGTTGTTTAGATAACTTTTAACACTGTTTAAAGATCTATATCATTTCGATCAATAATATGTCATCCACATATAATATCGAAATGCCACATTGCTCCCACTCACTTTCTTGTAAATACAAGCTTCTCCATAAGTTTGGACAAATCCAAACTCTTTGATCACCTCATCAAAGCGGAGATTCCAACCGTGATGCTTGCTTCAATCCATAGATGGATCGCAAGCTTGCACACCTTGTTAGCATCCTTAGGATCGACAAAACCCTTTGGTTGTATCATATACAACTCTTCTTCAATATTACCATTGAGAAACGCGGTTTGACATCCATCCGCCATATCTCATAATCGAAATATGCAGCAATTGCTAACATAATCCTAATCGACTTTAGCATCGCTACGGAGAGAAAGTCTCATCGTAGTCAACTCCTTGAATTTGTCGAAACCCCTTTGCGACAAGTCGAGCTTTATAGACGGTCACATTACCATCAGATCGCTTTCCTTTTGAAAATCCATTTGTTCTCCACGGCCTTTCGGTCGTGAGGTAATTCCACCAAGTTCCAAACTTGATTTTCATACATGGATTCCATCTCGGATTTCATGGCTTCTAACCATTTGATGGAATCTGGCTCATCATCGCTTCTTCATACGTCGCAGGTCATCATTTTCATCAACCATGAAATTCATGACAGATTTCCGCATTTCGGAGCTGCACGCCCTGTTTGACCCGAGGTTCGGTAGTACTCTCTTCGAGTTTCATGATCATTATCATTAGTTCCCTCTTCAAGGTGGATCCAACTCCGGAACAACTTCCGCTGCGCTACTCGCCATACTTTGAAGAGAAGGTTCCACAACCTCTTGAGTTCTACCTTCCGACTACTCACACCTTTCGCGAGAAACTCTTTCTCGAAAGGATCCATTCTGGGCAACAAAAACCTGGCCCGCGGATGGGTGATAGAAGGAATACCCAATAGTTTCTTTAGGGTATCCTATGAAGACGCATTTTTACACTTTGGGTTCGAGTTTATCCGGTTGAAGTTTCTTCACATAAACATCGCATCCCCAAACTTTAAGAAATGACAGCTTAGGTTTGTTTCAAACCACAATTCATACGGTGTCTTTTCAACGGATTTAGATGGTGCCCGATTTAAAGTGAATGCAGTAGTTTAGTGCATAACCCCAAAATGACAACTAAGTCCGTCGAGACATCATAGATCAAACTATATCTAATAAAGCACGATTACGACGTTCCGACACACCATTTCATTTGTGGTGTTCCGCAGTGTGAGTTGTGAAACAATTCCACACTCTTTCATGTGAGTGCTAAACTCGTAACTTAGATACTCACCTCCACGGTTGACCGTAGAAATTTGATCTTTCTATTACGATGATTTTCCACTTCATTCGAAATTCCTTGAACTTTTCAAAGGTTTCAGACTTGTGTTTCATCAAGTAGATATAACCGTATCTACTCAAATCATCCGTGAAAGTAACAAAATAACGATATCCACCTCGCCGACACACTCATTGGACCACATACATCGTAATGTATGATTTCCAATAAATCAGCCTGCTCCATTGAACCGAAAACGTTCTAGTCATCTTGCCCATAAGGCATGGCTCACATGTATCAAATGATTCATAATCAAGTGATTCCAAAAGTCCATCCGAATGGAGCTTCTTCATGCTTAACGCCAATATGACCTAGACGGCGAAGCCACATATATGCGGATATATCATCATTAAGTTTAATTCTTTTAGCATCAACATTATGAATATGTGTAACATTATCATCGAGATCTAATAGAAATAAACCATTCATCATCGTGCATGACCATAAAAGATTTCATTCATATAAATGGAACAACCATTGTTCTCGATTTAAATGAATAACCACTTCGCATCAAACACGATCCGGATACAATGTTCATGCTCGGTGCACCAGATAACATTTATTCAAGTTTATAACTAATCCCGACGGCAAGTGGAGAGGCAGCGTTCCGACGGCTATCACATCAACGCTTGATCCATTGCCGACACGCATCTTGACCTCACCCCTTGCTAGCGGTCGCTTGTTCGCGACCCGATTCGAGTTACATATATTAGCAACCCGAACGTATCAAATACCCGGTGCTCTGCGAGCACTATTCAAGTACACATCAATAACATGTATATCATATATACCTTTGTTTGCCTTGCCCTTCTTATCCGCCAGATACTTGGGGCGATTCGCCCGATGGCTCCCCTTACAATAGTAGCACTCGAATCGACTTAGGTCCAACTCGGGTTTCTTTTCAGGCTGCAACAGGCTTGCCGCCACTTCCTTCCGTTTCCCTTCTTGTCTTTCTTGAAACCGGTTCCTATTGATCATCAACACTTGATGTTCCTTTTGATCTCCACTTCTGTAGTTTTAAGCATTGACAGAAGCTCGGGGAGAGACTTCTTCATGCCTTGCATATTATAGTTCATCACGAAGCTCTTATAGCTAGGTGGCAGAGACTGCAGAACACGATGGATGCCTAAGTCAATGGGAATCGATATTCCCAAGGACACAAGCTTATCGGCGTAACCCGACATCTTGAGTACATGCTCACTAATGGAGCTGTGCTCTTCCATCATGCGCTAAAGAACTTTTCCGGCGTTGTAGCTCTCTGACAACATGTGTGTCGAAAATCATTTTCAACTCACCCTTGTATCAAATGCATTGCCGTTTTGAAACGCTTTGAAGTTCGGCTCTAGCCCATACAATATGCCGCAATGAACTAAGTTGTGGTCCTCTGACGAGTCGATAGACATTCTTCTCCTCGTCGGGGCATCATCTAAAGGTGGGGGCCTAAATGCGCTTCTAGCACATATTGATTTTGTGCAAGAGAGGAGAATCCTCAAATTCATGGCCCATTCGGTAAAGTTGCTACCGTCTGCTAGTTTCTCTTTCTCCATGAACACATTGAAATTAAAAGCGGTGGTGCCATCTACAGAATTTGTAAAGTTTAGACTAAGTGTATGATATATTGAGTTCAACTAATCTATATTACGAATGAACTCCCACTCAAAAACGACATCCCTCGTGCCTTTTTGGTGATTACATGAACCAAATCCACTACACCAAGTCCGATGATCACGTGAGTCGGTATAGCTTCAAAGGCGAGCATCAAATGGGCATCATATCAACTATATGACTCATGCTTAACCTTTCGGTCCGTGTTCCGAGGCCATGTCTGTACATGCTAGGCTCGCCAAGTTAGAACCTTAGTATTCGCGTGTGTAACTGTTTTACACCCGAAATATGGTCGTGGATCCAAGAACACCCGATCATCACGTGATTTCTTGGAGCGACGAAAACATAATCGGTGCATACTAAAGGAAGAACACATTCTTATCTTGATATTTAAATGAGGGATCATCTTATTATGCTAACAAAGCGCTAAACAAGCAATATAAGATGCTATCAAACATCATATGTTTATTAGTGAAATGATATGGTTCCCGCAGATGATCTCTATCATGTGCATCGTGGTATGATCATGTAACACCCTCAGAATCGGCCCTATGCAAGTTTTAGCGAAACCCGCCAAACCCGCATAGAAACGATTCAAAGGTGCCCACCAGGCACTTTCGTGTGGGTGGAAAACAAAGTAATAACATTACACAACAGTCCTGACCCACAGAACAGATATATATACAACGCGACTCAATGAGTCAAGAATACAGATAGAATATACAAAGATCCAAATCACCTTGAAAATGATACAGCGTCCGAGTACGGACAAGATGCAAATTGAGCTAAGAGCCCTGAAGAATAACCAATGGCGTCCATAACCCTGCCCAGGCCAAGCCGGAAGGGTAACCCTGCTAACGACGTCGATCTCACTACCTGCTTTAAACAAAAAGGGGTGCCGACAAAGGGCAAAGGAAAAAGAGGAGCGTCAGTACTGAGGCCAGTACACGGCGAGGCTAGAATTCGGCGGTCCTCGCCTACATAGGTATGGTGGACTGAAGCGGCAGCGGCAACATGCACTAAACAACCTATAGAGACTCGATACAACTGGCGGCTATCAGAGAGGGATAAGAAAGACCTATTCGGAACCAACCTGATTCTACCATCAGACAAACCCATCCTGGCGTTTCCCCCCTCGAGACCAAACGAGGAAGTCAACCGAGGAACTCACACAGTTGGCAGTTTTATTTATTCAGTTATCGTTGCAGCAATTACTAGTCAAGTATAGATAATCATCCTGATATAATAAGCAGTGGGCAATTTTATTTAACCATTCCGTTGTAATTGCAACACTTACTAGTCAGATACAATTAGCATGAGATGTCCCAAACCCAGCAGTTGTTGGTACTTTTATTTAGCCATTCCGTTATAGTTGCAATACTTACTAGTCAGGTACAAAGGTAGCAAGCGACAACCCAAACAAGCAATTGTTGGCAGTTTTATTTAGCCATTCCATTATAGTGAAGCTGATTACTAGTCATTATAAAGTCAAATTTATAGCACTACTTTAGTTATAGTTGTCTATGATCGAGATACTGTGCTCCAAGTCGTCCATGACCGCGGACACGGCTTTCAGAAAGTTTTACCCTGCAGGGGTGCACAAATAGCAACACACACTCGATCAACCTCGGAAAAACCAAATCAAAACCCAACGAGGCTTTCACGACAAAGCAATCACAGGATTCATAAATATTTCAGGGGGCCACCCCATTGAGTACACCCGCAACGAAGCTAGATGACTCCGAGACGGACTCAAGGTTTGCGTCAGTGGCTGTAAACGACTGGGAACCCAAAAATGGGTTTGTCGATACCGCGAAAACACTCCGCTTACCTAAACAGTACAGTGTGCTCCTCGCACAATCGTAATAAAGCAGTAAAGCATGGCATTAGTACAGGATAGTAAATAAAACCTCAAACTAGTTTGTGGCCCCAAGAAATAAGAATGAATCAAGCTCTGGCTCAGGGGGGTCCCATAATCCTCCCGGATGTGGATAGCGCGAATATTCAAGGAACAGGTATCAAGTACTCGGGGTCCTACGGGACACAAGTGGACGGTTAACAACCAAATAACATCTATTGCCCACCTGTGCCTCTGCTTACTTACTTCAATTTTAGTTGTTAAACAGTAATTAAAGTAAACGATAATGAAAACCCTGATCATCTTCAACACAAAGCATATGGCAGTCTTCCAACAACTAAGGTACTTGACGACACGCAACAGCGCTTGAGCAAGCGACTACGACGCGCAAGTACAACTATCTACCAAACAACAGGTAATAGGATGTGTCCAAGGCAATATAAGGCTGCACGGGATATCACGGGTACGGAAACTAGAGCAGCGCAACACAGATAGCAATAGATCAACAGGAGGGAATACATACTATAAAAGTAAGATAGGTAGAAAAAGGGGAGATGCTCGCCTGAAAACATTGCCGAAGGTTCATCCGAAGATCGGGTCGACACTCGCATCAACTCAACGGCCTTATCCGCGAAGAACCAAAACACTAGAATAAACACCGGATGCAATTTTTAATACTACGGCAAAAGATCGGGCATGCTTTATGATATGATGCATGGCATGGCAAAGGTGCAATGCGATTAGGCCATATTAAGCGGAACCAGGGTCCCGACATTTAATTAAACGGTTCAAGTTATTTATCTACCCCGCAATTTAAATGTTGTAATAACAGGGCAAGATAAGTTACCGGTTCGCTACACAAATTTAAATGAGGCCAATATGAGACTAGATATACGCGCATATGGGCCCCGTATTTAATTATATGGTGAATTGGCATAAGGCCCCCAAACCACATACAAGCATGTATGCATGAATGATTTAATATGCAACAAGTTTATATTACATATATAAAATAGGGCTCGAGAAAAGGGGTCACACATGGGTTCGACGATCTTGGGGTTCCGGGGTTCGGTCTCGTGGTCCGGATCGGGGTTCGCCTCGGCGGGATCGTTCTCGGATAACGGAGTAGGTCTTGGCGCATCCGTGGTCTTCGGTCATGTCGTCGGCCGTCATGGCGTTCGGGATGAAGAACTTGGCGTGCGACGTTGTCGGCATCGGTGTGTCGTTCCGTGTCGGTGACCTTGGCATCCGGGTTCTCGGCGATCTTGGCGTCCGGGAAGGAGTACTTGTCGCCCCGGGGTCTCGGGTCGAAGAACTTGGCGCTAGAGAAGGCGAACTTGTGTTCTGGGCATCTTCGGGTCGGGGGTCTCGACGTCCTTGGGTCCGGGAACAGTCTTCGGTCTATGAGGAAGAGCACAACGGACTCGGCGCCTCTGAACAAGCTCATGTCGTTCCAACTTCACTGGTCTGAGGAGGTTCGTCACTCTGTCTCGAGGTGCCGTCGGGTACCGCCAGAACAGTGTCGATCTGCTTGACACGAAGAGCTTGGAGAGAGCTTGGTATTAGGGAACACAGTCCCACATACAAACTTCTGGGGCGGTGCGGCGAGTTTGCAGACAACAAACATCTTCTGCACACATCGCAGCACCACAAGAACACAAACACGCACGGGAGCACGGGCTCGAGCGGCAGGGCCAGACGGAGGGGACTCGGGCGAGGGGGTCGAGGAGCCGGGCCTCGGAGAACAGCGGGTCGGTGGAGAGCTTGGGAGGAGGCCGCGGAGCAGGCTCGACGGAGGCTGGCGGAGGGCATCGGCGTCGGGCCGGACGCGGCGAGGAGGAGGCAGGGAGGACGCTATGAGGGGGCCGCGAGGACGGCGAGGTCGACGTCCGCCAGCGGAGAAGGGGAGAGGGAAACAAGGGGCCAGGGAGGAGGGGGCCGAGGGAGTGCAATGCTGGGTTCCATGGTTGTGGCGGCGCAGCGCGCTATGGGAGGAGGCGAGGGCCGGAACGCGGAGGAGGTGGTTGGCATGCGGGGAGGCCGACGCGGCCACGCGGAAGAGGTGGCGGCCGGCGAGGCAGAGGAGGGAGACGGCCTGGCGACGGAGGCGCGCTCGCGGGGACGCGGCCGAGGAGGGCGGAAGGTGCGGTCGGCTGCAGAGAGGAAGGGGAAGAAGGGCGAGGTCGGGGGAGCGGGGTGGATGGGGAGAGAGACGCGGGGTGGGACCAGGGAGAGAGTGGGGCCTGGGGTGGGGCGTGCGGGCCGGGTCGGTGGGGTTGGCGTGGGGCGAGTGGGTGAGGCGGGGCTGTGGGGCCCGGGGGACAGTGAGAGGGAGAGAGAGGGGTAGATGGGGGGCTGTGTGAGTGCGTGTGTGTGCTGTGTGGGGCCCAGGCGGGCCAGGGAGAGGGGGGGAAGTCTGGGATTGATGAGGTGGCAAGGTGTGTGGGGATTGGGTCCAGGGGGTGAGGTGGCGAGCTGTGGTTGGTGGGTAGACTAGGATTGGGTGGGAATAGATTTAGGTGGACCGTTTTATTCTGGGGGTGGTCGACTGGGTCGGATCGGCCCGGTTCGGCTGCCCCCTAAAAATAATTAAATATTTTGTTTAATTAAAACCGGGCTTTTTGCAAACCGATAGCAGACAAACAAAATAATCCGGAGACCCGGGTTTTGTGTTTGACAAAGACGGGGCATTTAGAAAACAAAAATAGGTTTTTCCAAAAATAGTTTTATGCAAGCAAATGCAAGATGATGACGATGCTCAAATGCAATGTGGCATGATGACATGAGCATGCGGTCATGATGATGCAATGCACAAAAACAACGCGATTTTCTAGTAGTGGTTTTTTGCGGGATGCCACAATTCGACACCACTAACAATGGATCTCGCCCTCGAGATCCGCCTCATGGTACCGGAAAGAAGGTCGGCGATCTGAATCTTCTCGCATCGTGTAGATCCTCGTGACACCACTAACAAAAGGTCGTTGTCCGTGATCGTCGAGAGAACACTCCGGAAAACAAAAGATCGAAGGTAGGGGTATCAACAAATAAAGCCACCTCTAGCTTCCGTGGACGGAGTAAAATTGCATCGATCCACCATTCAATATACAAAGAAAATGATAAGAGTAGTGGTATGGTCGCGACTCCATCCCGCACTCAAAGCATTACTCTGTACACGAACAGATAGATTATGCAACCAACCCTTAGAATTTAGACTGAAGATCTCGACAAACAAGGTTCAGGAACAAAGGGGTGATGCAGACTCTGCATCGGATCTAGCGTAGATGATGTCGTCGCGTCGGAGAACACCGGAAGGCACAAACAAGGAACAAAGAAAAATCCACCAGACGAAGGATTCCTCGGATATCATGAAGACCAGATGTAGCAACACCGTTACCAAAGGAGGAAGCGAAACCCTAAAGATACGACGGAAACCCAACCACGAGAAGTCCTGGACTCGAAGAGAGAGGAGAGAGCGGATTCAAAACACGCAGAGGTGAGAGGAGAGCAGCAGAGGGGTAAGGAGTAAAATCAGATCTAATCAGAACTATCCAACCGATTTTGCAAAAATAGTTTTGACACTCTACTTCGGCCATTAGCGGTTATCCTACAGGCTGGACTTGTGGGGTATCGCAACTGCTGAGCTCTGATACCACTATGTAACACCCTCAGAATCGGCCCTATGCAAGTTTTAGCGAAACCCGCCAAACCCGCATAGAAACGATTCAAAGGTGCCCACCAGGCACTTTCGTGCGGGTGGAAAACAAAGTAATAACATTACACAACAGTCCTCGATGGGACCCACAGAACAGATATATATACAACGCGACTCAATGAGTCAAGAATACAGATAGAATATACAAAGATCCAAATCACCTTGAAAATGATACAGCGTCCGAGTACGGACAAGATGCAAATTGAGCTAAGAGCCCCAAGAATAACCAATGGCGCCCATAACCCTGCCCAGGCCAAGCCAAGGGTAACCCCGCTAACGACGCCGATCTCACTACCGCTTTAAACAAAAGGGTGCGACAAAGGGCAAAGGAAAAGAGGAGCGTCGATCTTGAGGCCAAGACAGCGAGGCTAGAATTCGTGGTCCTCGCCTACATAGGTATGGTGGATCAAGCGGCAGCAACATGCACTAAACAACCTATAGAGACTCGATACAACCGGCTATCGAGAGGGATAAGAAATACCTATTCGAACCAACCTGATTCTACCATCGACAAACCCATCCCGGTGTTTCTCGAGACCAAACGAGGAAGTCAACCGAGGAACTCACACGTTGGCGCTTTATTTATTCGATTATCGCAGCAATTACTAGTCAAGTATAGATAATCATCCGATATAATAAGCGTTGGGCAATTTTATTTAACCATTCCGTTGTAATTGCAACACTTACTAGTCGACAATTAGCATGAGATGTCCCAAACCCAAAGCTTGTTGGTACTTTTATTTAGCCATTCCGTTATAGTTGCAATACTTACTAGTCGTACAAAGGTAGCGTTTACAACCCAAACAAGCAATTGTTGGCAGTTTTATTTAGCCATTCCATTATAGTGAAGCTGATTACTAGTCAGTATAAAGTCAAATTTATAGCACTAATTTAGTTATAGTTGTCTATGATCGAGATACTGTGGTCCAAGTCGTCCATGACCGCGGACACTTTTGAAAGTTTTACCCTGCAGGGGTGCACAAATAGCAACACACACTCGATCAACCTCGGAAAAACCAAATCAAAACCCAACGAGGCTTTCACGACAAAGCAATCACAGGATTCATAAATATTTCAGGGGGGGCACCCCATTGCGTACACCATAGAACGGCTAGATGACTCTAGACGGACTCAAGGTTTGCGCTGGTCAGAACGATCGGGAACCCAAAACTGGCTTGTCGATACCGCGAAAACACTCCGCTTACCTAAATAAAGACAAAGGTGCTCGCACAATCGTAATAAAGCAAGAAGCATGGCATAAGTACAGGATAGTAAATAAAACCTCAAACTAGTTTGTGGCCCCAAGAAATAAGAATGAATCAAGCTCTGGCTCAGGGGGGTCCCATAATCCTCCCGGATGTGGATAGCGCGAATATTCAAGGAACAGGTATCAAGTACTCGGGGTCCTACGGGAAACAAGTGGATGGTTAACAACCAAATAATATCTATTGCCCACATGTGCCTCTGCTTACTTACTTCAATTTTAGTTGTTAAACAGTAATTAAAGTAAACGATAATGAAAACCCTGATCATCTTCAACACAAAGCATATGGCAGTCTTCCAACAACTAAGGTACTTGACGACACGCAACAGCGCTTGAGCAAGCGACTACGACGCGCAAGTCCAACTATCTACCAAACAACAGGTAATAGGATGTGTCCAAGGCAATATAAGGTTGCACGGGATATCACGGGTACGGAAACTAGAGCAGCGCAACACAGATAGCAATAGATCAACAGGAGGGAATAAATACTATAAAAGTAAGATAGGTAGAAAAAGGGGAGATGCTCGCCTGAAAACATTGCCGAAGGTTCATCCGAAGATCGGGTCGACACTCGCATCAACTCAACGGCCTTATCCGCGAAGAACCAAAACACTAGAATAAACACCGGATGCAATTTTTAATACTACGACAAAAGATCGGGCATGCTTTATGATATGATGCATGGCATGGCAAAGGTGCAATGCGATTAGGCCATATTAAGCGGAACCGGGGTCCCAACATTTAATTAAACGGTTCAAGTTATTTATCTACCCCGCAATTTAAATGTTGTAATAACAGGGCAAGATAAGTTACCGGTTCGCTACACAAATTTAAATGAGGCCAATATGAGACTAGATATACGCGCATATGGGCCCCATATTTAATTATATGGTGAATTGGCATAAGGCCCCCAAACCACAAACAAGCATGTATGCATGAATGATTTAATATGCAACAAGTTTATATTACATATATAAAATAGGGCTCGAGAAAAGGGGTCACACATGGGTTCGACGATCTTGGGGTTCCGGGGTTCGGGGTCGGTCTCAGGGTCCGGATCTGGGGTTCGGCCTCGGCGGGATCGTTCTCGGATAACGGAGTAGGTCTTGGCGCATCCGTGGTCTTCGGGTCATGTCGACGGTCATGGCGTTCGGGATGAAGAACTTGGAGTGCGACGTCGTCGGCATCGGTGTGTCGTTCCGTGTCGGTGACCTTGGCATCCGGGTTCTCGGCGATCTTGGCGTCCGGGAAGGAGTACTTGTCGCCCCGGGGTCTCGGGTCGAAGAACTTGGCGCTAGAGAAGGCGAACTTGTGTTCTGGGCATCTTCGGGTCGGGGGTCTCGACGTCCTTGGGTCCGGGAACAGTCTTCGGTCTATGAGGAAGAGCACAGCGGACTCGGCGCCTCTGAACAAGCTCATGTCGTTCCAACTTCACTGGTCTGAGGAGGCTCGTCACTCTGTCTCGAGGTGCCGTCGGGTACCGCCGGAACGGTGTCGATCTGCTTGACACGAAGAGCTTGGAGAGAGCTTGGTATTAGGGAACACAGTCCCACATACGAACTTCTGGGGCGGTGCGGCGAGTTTGCAGACAACAAACAACATCTTCTTCACACATCGCAGCACCACAAGAACACAAACACGCACGGGAGCACGGGCTCGAGCGGCAGGGCCGGACGGAGGGGACTCGGGCGAGGGGGTCGAGGAGCCGGCGGCCGGGGTCGGAGAACAGCGGGTCGGTGGCGAGCTTGGGAGGAGGCGGCCGGCGGAGCGGGATCGACAGAGGGCCTGGCGGGGCCTGCAGGGCGACGTCGGTGGGCGGCCGGACGCGCGAGGAGGAGGCGGGGGACGCTATGAGGAGGCCGCGGAGGACGGCGAGGTCGACGGCCCAAGCCAGTGAGCAGGGGAGAGGGAAACGGCGGGCGCGCGGGAGGAGGGGCGAGGAGTGGGCGCAGCGGCAGCTGGGTTCCATGATTCGGGCGGCAGCGCTAGCTGGAGGAGGCGAGGTGGCCGGGAACGGCGGAGGCGGTGGTTGGCATGCGGGGAGGCCGACGCGGCCACGCGGAAGAGGTGGCGGCCGGCGAGGCAGAGGAGGGAGACGGCCTGGCGACGGAGGCGCGCTCGCGGGGACGCGGCCGAGGAGGGCGGAAGGTGCAGTCGGCTGCATAGAGGAGGGGGAAAGAAGGGCGAGGTCGGGGGAGCGGGGTGGATGGGGAGAGAGACGCGGGGTGGGACCAGGGAGAGAGTGGGGCCTGGGCGGCGGCCGGGTCGGTGGGGTTGGCGTGAAAGTGGGTGAGGCGGGCTGGGGCCTGGGGACAGGGAGAGGGAGAGAGGGGGGTAGATGGGGGCCGTGAGTGCGTGTGGTGTGCAGGGGCCAGTGGAGAGGGGGGGAAGTCTGGGATTGATGAGGTGGCAAGGTGGGTGGGGATTGGGTCCAGGGGGTGAGGTGGCGAGCTGTGGTTGGTGGGTAGACTAGGATTGGGTGGGAATAGATTTAGGTGGACCGTTTTATTCTGGGGGTGGCCGACTGGGTCGGATCGGCCCGGTTCGTCTGCCCCCTAAAAATAATTAAATATTTTGTTTAATTAAACCGGGCTTTTTGCAAACCGATAGCAGACAAACAAAATAATCCGGAGACCCGGGTTTTGTGTTTGACAAAGACGGGGCGTTTAGAAAACAAAAATAGGTTTTTCCAAAAATAGTTTTATGCAAGCAAATGCAAGATGATGACGATGCTCAAATGCAATGTGGCATGATGACATGAGCATGCGGTCATGATGATGCAATGCACAAAAATAACGCGATTTTCTAGTAGTGGTTTTTTGCGGGATGCCACATATCACTATCATACCTATATGTGTAAATCCAAGGTCTATGGATTTTACACGCTATGTGTGTTGTAAGAGTATCATCTCATACTTCTAGTTACAATACTACCATATCATAACACTAGCCCAGCAACAATCTAAACTAGACGCCTCTAATTTATCCATTGCAAGTTTTACGTGGCTTAGGGCTTTCGAGATAGAACCGTTCTTACCTACGAACATGAACCACAACGAGGATAATCAAATTGTTGACAACTCGCTTGCAAAATAGATATTGACTATAGTAGGAGAGACAGACACCTGCTAGCCACTTATGCAAACTAGTTGCATGTCAAGCGTGGAACAGGTCTCATGTGCGAGGACATGTAAAGTTTGTCCGGCCGCTTCATCCCACTATGCCACCAATATCCAAAATTACAACAAAGGAGCAACAACATGATCATCATTGCCCACATACTCATATGTACTACCCGTAAAGTATCTATGCATAGATCCGGCTCGATACCAATCGTAGGGTTCGCAAGATAGAAAACAAAAATTTCCTACGATGTGAACTATATACCAAGATCTATCTACTAGATACAAACAACGGCGGATGTATATACGTAGAGAACATACCCTTGAAGACCGACAAAGCTTAACGAGTTCAACTCGTGGTTGATGTAGACGATCTCTGCCGATCTCAAGATCGAGAGGAAGTCCTAGCCGCAAATCAGCAGCGATCCGTGCTCGCACACACGCTCGAGGCACCGAGCAACCTCTGCCTCGCCCAGCGATGCAGCGGAATCACAACTCTTCTGGCCGAATAGCCACCGGAACATGTATCTCGCTAGTAAGAGACCATGGGGATAAATTCTAGAGGGGAGAGATCCTTCACGAGGAGGTGTGAGAGACAAGTGAGGAGGGGCCTTTTTATAGGAGGAGGGGCACCCAAGGGGTGGCCACGCCATGGGGCTGCCCTCCCTCCTTCATTCATGTGGGTGGACACTCCACTCACAAAATGCCCTTTAAAATCCCTCCACTCAAAAGTCCACTCAAATTCCCATTAGATTTCCACCAAATTTAATCCAAACTCTCATTAAATAAAACTCTTTATTTTATTCAGAATTTTGTCAATTACTTTAATGACAAACATTCACAAATAACCCCTTGCTAGAATTCTATTTCACATGCATAACCACTTTATGCAATTTCACCAAAACCGCTTTCGTATCTAGTGAAATAAATTCCCGCTTATTCATTCTTTCGCATGAAACATTTGCTCCAATTGGATGTCGCTGTCTCTTAAGTGTGTCACCCTGTGGTTCGTGAATAATGCGGACATGATCGAGACCCTCTCGGATCAATAATCGTAGCGGGATCCGAGACCCATACCGACTCCACACATTCAACGATGACTTTCTTGTGATCGTAACCTTTTATGCTAGTATCTTAATCCCTTTGTTTCACGATATATTACATGTCCGAGATTCGATCATCGGTATTCCATACCTAGTTTGATCTCAAGCACGACATGCACTCTTTTCTCGCTCGTGATATAACATTCTAGTGATCGATCACTTGCTTGCAAGCTAATCAATGTGATATCACCGAGAGGGACCAGAGTATATCTATCATCATCGGGATGAACAAATTCCACTCTCGATCCATGAGCCTCAACATAACACTTTATTAGTTCAATCCATCTTTATAATCACCCCATACGGTGTGACGTTTGATGTTATCAAGAAACTCTTCCTGTGTTTGACATGATCTCATGGTCTAAGGATTAGGATCACTTCGTAAGTTGTTATAGCAATATAAACTCAATGACTTTGATCGTAATGCTATACTTAAGATGAATGTTCATCACACCATTACACTAATCTTGTGATACCGTTATTAACAACATCCAATGTCCATGATCAGGAAACCTTGATCATCTTGTTAATCAACGAGCTAGTTTATGAGAGAGGCATAACTAGGAACTTTCTGTTTGTTTATTAAACACACATGTATTAACGTTTCCGTATTAATACAATTATAGCATGCAAAATAAACATCTATCATATACTTGGAATACACATAATAAACACTTTATTATTGCCTCTTAGGGCATATTCCTTCAGATCTAGCTAAGGTAGAAGGACACGAGGTTTACCACTAGACGCGCAGCTAGCTAATAATGATGAAGCGTTAGTTGATGCAAAGGCAGCCTCACGATCCGATCATCCCGGTGCCGATCGACAAAGACCTCTGGTATCCACACGCATACGCATAGGAGGAGCGCCGGCGTAAATGTTAGGCTAGAATTTGCGACTGGACTGGCTCAGGAGCTAGGGTTTCCAACACATGGAATGACCTAACCGAACAACGATTAACCTTTTTGGGTTAAGGTGCTCCACTTTATATAGGGAGTGAACGTGGGCTCTGCTCGCGCGACCCATTCACTAAATCCCATATACCACTAGTTACCGTGAGTCCAACTCACTAACTCAGTCCTAATCAGGTTTAGGTCCAACCCAACCAGATTACATGTTCAGGTCCAATCCGAACTTGCTCCCGCTCTTAAGTGTGTGACCCCGCAGGCTCATGGCTACTTGGACACAATTGGAGTCCGACTCACAATCGATCAGTCGGTAGCGGCTCCTAGCAGAACGTGCCGACTCCCAAGTACCAAAGAGTCATGACGACTTGCCTTTCCAATGCAACTTACGTCCGAGTCCCTTTTGCCTCACGATATACCTTGTCAGACTATAGGCGAATATATGTCATCCCTTAAATAGTCCGACTCTCTTCTCGATCCGAGATAAGTGATTCACCCGACTAACTCTTAGTCGATCGTCTCGGTTAACACTTAACCGAGTCGTGCATGGCCATGCTTTCCGAATCATATCTCATGAGAGGGCCCAGAGAATATATCTCCGAGTGGAGGGGCAAAATCCCATCTTGGTTATTCACATCACGCAGCTTGATTCTCAGTCGACCCAAACTCTGCCTTTATAACTGACCAGTTACGGATCAGCGTTTGACAAAACCTAAGTCGGTGATCCTCAACTCAGACTATGCAACAACCTCAGGTCTAAGGATTACATTGATTGAGATATACAAATGACAGCTAGTTCGTTGTACCTCAATATGGGTCAATCTGACTCGCTAAACTCTTTAGCCGAGTCTGTGTAAGTTGGAATAGCATCTCCATGCCCATGACAAGTGGAACCGAGTCATCAAGCCAACTTTCACATTGGTCTAAGTTGTGTGTCTAGCACAACTTCGATGACCAAGGATATTTAGTACAAACAACATGAATGCATAGTTCCACAACCGAATCACATATTCAATGATACACATCAGATGTTTATACAAGGACTACTTAATATCTTTATGAATACAATGGGAAATATCATCATACATGATTGCCTCTAGGGCATATTCCCAACAGTCTCCCACTTGCACTAGAGTCAATCTTCCGACATCACATGTCTAAGCATCTAATGCCCATGGCTCTCAGGTACGCCTCATGCTTCGGCTGTGGTAACGGCTTTGTCAACAGATCCGCAATATTTGCATCCGTGTGTACCTTGCATAACTTAATATCACCCTGATCCACGAACCGGCGAATCAGGTGGTACCGCATGAGTATGTGCTTGTTCTTCTGGTGTTTTCTAGGTCCTTGGCTTGTGCAATAGCACCATTGTTGTCACAATACACGTCCAACGGATTGGACGAGCCCTAAACCACACCAAGATCCATGAGGAAATTCCTCATCCAAACAGCTTCCTTCTTTGCCTCCGGCGCAATATACTCAACCTCTGTTGTAGACGCATACGCCTCTTGCTTGGAACTCTTCCAGCTCACAGCACCTCCGCTTATAATAAACACGATCCGGATTGTGAACGAGAATCATCGAGTTGGTAAGATAACTCGCATCCGTGTAACCCTTTACCGAGTTCATCTTCACCACCATAAACCAAGAACATATCCTTAGTCCTTCTCAAGTACTTCAGATATTTTTAGCCGTCGAAGGATCTCTCCAGATCACCTGTCGCCACAATACTTAGAGCATAGGAAACATCCAGCCTAGTACAAATCATGGCATACATGATGGATCCGACTGCAGAAGCATATGGAATCGCACTCATTCGACTTCGCTCATCAGTTGTCGAAGGACACTGAGTCTTGCTAAGTTTTACACCATGGGACATCGATAATAACCCCTTCTTAGACGATTCCATGTTGAACTTCTTCAAAACTTTGTCCAAATAAGTACTCTGACTCAATCCAATGAGCCTCCTTGATCTATCTCTATAGATCCGGATTCCGAGGATGTATGTTGCCTCACCCAAGTCTTTCATTGATAAACTCCTTTCCAATGATTCCTTGGTTTCTTGCAACATCTGGACATCATTTCCAATCAGTAATATGTCATCCACATATAAGATTAGAAAATTTACTTTGTTCCCACTAAACTTCTTGTACAAACAAGAATCATGATCACTCTTGATGAAGCCAAACGATTTGACTACCTCATCAAAGCGAATATTCCAACTCCGAGATGCTTGCTTCAACCCATAAATGGATTTCTGAAGTTTGCACACCTTGTCAGCATTAGCCGGATCGACAAAACCCTCGGGCTATCATATACACGCCTCGGTTAAATTTCCGTTAAGGAAAGCCGTTTTGACATCCATCGCCATATCTCATAGTCGAAATAGGCCGCTATAGCTAACATGATCCAAACTGATTTAAGCATCGCTACGGGCCAGAAAGTCTCGTCGTAATCAACTCCTTGAACTTGTCGGAACCCCTTCGCGACAAGGCGTGCTTTATAGATTGAAACATTTCCATCCATATCGCTTTTCTTCTTAAAGACCCATTTGCACTCGACGGTCTTACACCGTCTGGCGATCAACCAAGTTCCAAACTTGATTTTCATCCATGGACTTTAACTCGATCTCATGGCTCCAAGCCATGACTCAAATCGATCCCACCATCGCTCAATAATTTGCTTTACCATCACCGCCTAACAAGAACACATCACGAACACTTCGTAATCTTGCCGATCTTCGTAGTACAGTGTGTTGCCGCCTTCCACGACCGGCTCAACCTCCAAGGTTTTTGCGGACACTATTAGCCGGTTCCTCTCGAATTTCTTCGAGCTGCACCGCTCCCACTTACTCCCCGACCGAGAAACTCTTTCTCAAGGAAGACACCGCCCGAGCGACAAACACTTTGCCCTCTTCTCGGTTGTAGAAGTAGCAACCTAAGGTTTCTGATACCCCTAAAAAATACACTTATCCGACTTGGCTGTAAGCTTGTCCGACCGATTCGCTTGACAAAAGCTTCACAACCCCAAATCTTAAGAAAAGACAAACTTGGCTTTTTGCTGCTCACATCTCATGCGGTGTCTTCTACCGATTTTGATGGTACTGCTTAGTGTGAACGCCGTTGTTTCTAGACAATAACCCCAAAATGATAAAGGCAGATCTATCCGACTCATCATTGATCGTACCATGTCCAACAAGGTCCGATTCCGCCTTCCAAACACCATTCCTTTGTATGCTCTGGCGGAGTAAGTTGAGGAACTATTCCACAACTTTTAGATGGTCATCAAACTCATGGCTCGTGTACTCGCCTCCTCGGTCCGAATCAAGAAACTTTATTTTCTTGCCGAGTTAATTCAGTGCTTCATTCTCGAATTCTTTGAACTTTTCAAAGGCTTCCGACTTATGTTTCATCAAGTAGATATATCCATACCTACTCAAATCATCGCTGAAGGTAATGAAGTACTCATAACCACCTCGTCGTCGTGCTCATTGGTCCACATACATCACTATGTACTAGTCCCAACAAGTCGGACGCCTTTCGCAACTCTTTGCAAAAGGTGTCTTGGTCATTTTGCCGAGTAGGCAAGATTCGCATGTCTCGAACAACCTGTGTCGAACGGGTTAGGATTCCATCATCATGGAGTTTCTTCATGCTTCCAACTTATATGACCAAGCCGACAAAGGCCAAAAGTAAGTCATATTCAGATCATTTGGTTTCAACCTTTTAACATTTATGTTATAAACCGACTCACCATCAAGATTCAAAATAAATAACCCGTCCTGGACGGTTGCAAAGCCGTGAAACATATCATTCAAATACAAAGAACAACCATTATTCTTGATATTCGACTCATAGCCTTGACTCATCAAACATGAAGCAGAAATAATGTTTCGACTGAGCACTGGAACATAATAACATTTATTTAGTTCCATAATGAATCCAGAAGGCAAATTAAGTTGCATCGTGCCGACTTCCAATGCAGCAACTCTTGCTTTGTTGCCGACTCGAATATCAACCTCGCCTCTTGCTACGCTCCTAGTTCTTACCAGTCCCTACAACGAGTTGCAGATGTGAATAACTGATCCGGTATCATATACCCAAGAACTATTAGGTGCATCAGCAAGATATATGTCTATAACATTGCAAATAAGTGTACCTGAGTCGGAAGTCATACCTCCACTCTTGGCTTTGTCGGCCAAGTACTTGCTGCAGTTCCTCTTCTAGTGGCCATCCGCCTTGCAGTAGAAGCAAGTGGATCCGTCAAGGAGATGGTTTAGTCCCCGAGGAAGCGCTGGGACCGGGTCCCGAGCCCGCTTTCCTCCCGACTTAGCCTTCTTCTTAGTCCAAGAACTCTTCTTGAACTTAGCCTTATTCTCGCACCATCAACACTTGACTGTGCCCTTCTTGAGATCCGCCTACCGCTTGAGCATCCCATGCAATTCAGTGAGCTTCTTATCCATACCATGCATGTGGTAGTTCAAAATGAACTGCCCATATGCACTAGGAAGAGAGTTCAGAATTATATCCGTAGCGAACTCTTCGCTTATGGGGTAGCCAAGCCTCTCCAAAGACTGCACGTAACGAACCATTTTGATCACATGCGGACTCAGTGGATCACCATCCTTAAGCTTGCAACTCAGCAAAGCCTGAGAGACTTGATACCTCTCAGTCTTCGCCTAAGCCTAGAACATACTTTTGAGGCTTTCGATCATATCGTAGGCCTCAACATGCTCGAACTGCTTTTGCAAGTCCGGTTCCATGTGAGCAAGCATAAGACAGCTAATATTCGTGGACTCATCCTTAGCCCGACGGTAGGCATTGGTGACGCACAAATGCATTCTCATTCGGCTCATCTCGAAGTGGGTTGTCTAGGACATGATCCTTCTTTTCTTGTTTGAGAACAATTCTCGATTTCGATACCATTGGTAAAATTAGTGTCGTCAGTTTATCTTTCTCAAGAATGGTTCTCAACGCAAAACCGGATATCTGAGAGTGACTGCTACTTGGTGCCATGATCTACAACAGAAAATATGCAAAACACTTAAGACATGTATTCATAAAAGAGCAAGCATATTAAACATTTTAATATGCTCCCACTAGAACCAACACCCTCCGATGGTTGCTTAGTGATTCAGATCCTAAATAAGCAAGTCGGCTAGTGAGCTTTAGCATCACCTAGCCGCCAAGTGATCTAGGTAGACAACTCCTTGTCAATCGCATCTCATGCGACTCTGTTGGACGGGTGGCATCACATGCCCCGGCTCCCATCCGACTTTTCCCGAGCCCCACAACCGTGTGATAGACCCGCCTAGCTTACCGAGTGTTTCCGCAGTAAGAGTCCGACTCGAACCCACCTAGTCGGAAAGAATTGGCAGCACCTCAATTTTATGAGCCCACTACCAAAAATGTCCGACTTGTGATGGTGCAAACACTGGCAGGAAAACCGACTAGACCTTCTTTGAGGGATTAAATTTTACCGACTATCTAATAGAGGTAAAACTGAGACATAACAATAACACAAAATAGAGCAATTATAATGTGAAATGGTATGGCTCTTCATGGCGATTTCCATCTCCACAAAGCCTGTAATCCGACCCGTGCCAACTCTTGTCACTTGTCGTCTTACTCCATGTCGCCGACATGTACAACGCCTTGCATGTCTTCCGGGTTCTCCAAACAGCTACACTAGCTTAGTAAAGTAAATTACATAGAGAATCCGACACGCAGGTCGTTATACAATAAAATGACAGCACCTAGGCTCCAGCCGGCTGACAAAAACCGTGATTCGCAGATAACGTATGGATTACACACATACATCACATGCACATGAACCATACCATTCACAACTTCCTGCAAAAACAAGTTATGCATAGATACAATATCTACCGGCATTGTGAAACTCGCAACGACATCTAAGGCGCTACGACGGGGCGAAGCCGGCGGTCCCGCTAGCCGGATAGCAGGCGGGGATCAAAGGGGCAACGCCCGACGATTTTTCCGAAAACGTAGATCTCATCTATGATCCGAACATGGATTCCGACCATCGTTCCGATTCGATCAAACTCTTTGATCTTCGATCACCGCTTCTGGATTTACGTGTCACAGTCTACCCCGGCGATGGAAGCCGACGGTAGGGGTATGTCGCTCCACGACCTCAGAAGATGATCACGGAAATCGATCTACCATTCCCGAGTACGCTTGATCCAATCAACCTCGTACAAAACCGATCTATCTCATAGATCGACCACCAAAATAGCACATAGATCTCATCTACAGCCAACCGCATATCACATATGCGAGATCTCGAGCCTAAAACCAGAAGCTATTGCTCTGATACCACTGTTGGGCCACGCAGAGATAAAACAAAACTTTTTCCTCTAACGTGGTGATCCCAAGATCTAGCTGAGGTAGAAGGCCACGAGGTTTACCACTAGATGCGCAGTTGCGGATTACTGATGAAGCGCATTAGTTGATGCAGTGCAGTCCTCACGATCTGATCGTCCTGGTGCTGATCGCACGGCACCTCTGCTGGTATCCACACGTACAAGGAGGAGCGCCGGCGGCGAATTGCTAGGTTCGTAACGACGGCTGGACTGCTGTGGAGCTAGGGTTTCCAACACATGGAATGACCTAACCGAACAACGATTAACCTTTTTGGGTTAAGGTGCTCCACTATATATAGGGAGTGAACGTGGGCTCTGCTCGCGCGACCCATTCACTAAAGCCCATATAACACTAGTTACCGTGAGTCCAACTCACTAACTCAGTCCTAATCAGGTTTAGGTCCAACCCAACTAGATTACATGTTCAGATCCAATCTGAACTTGCTCCCGCTCTTAAGTGTGTGACCCCGCAGGCTCATGGCTACTTGGACACAATTGGAGTCCGACTCACAATCGATCAGTCGGTAGCGGCTCCTAGCAGAACGTGCCGACTCACAAGTACCAAAGAGTCATGACGACTTGCCTTTCCAATGCAACTTATGTCCGAGTCCCTTTTGCCTCACGATATACCTTGTCAGACTATAGGCGAATATATGTCATCCCTTAAATAGTCCGACTCTCTTCTCGATCTGAGATAAGTGATTCACCCGACTAACTCTTAGTCGATCGCCTCGGTTAACACTTAACCGAGTCGTGCATGGCCGTGCTTTCCGAATCATATCTCACGAGAGGGCCCAGAGAATATCTCTCCGAGTGGAGGGGCAAAATCCCATCTTGGTTATTCACATCACGCAGCTTGATTCTCAGTCGACCCAAACTCGCTTTATAACCGATTCACGGATCAGATTTGATAGAACCTAAGTCGGTGATCCTCAACTCGACTATGCAACAACTTCATGTCTAAGGATTACATTGATTGAGATATACAAATGACAGCTAGTTCGTTGTACCTCAATATGGGTCAATCCGACTCGCTAAACTCTTTAGCCGAGTCTGTGTAAGTTGGAATAGCATCTCCATGCCCATGACAAGTGGAACCGAGTCATCAAGCCAACTTTCACATTGGTCTAAGTTGTGTGTCCAGCACAACTTCAATGACCAAGGATATTTAGTACAAACAACATGAATGCATAGTTCCACAACCGAATCACATATTCAATGATACACATCAGATGTTTATACAAGGACTACTTAATATCTTTATGAATACAATGGGAAATATCATCATACATGATTGCCTCTAGGGCATATTCCCAACACAATGAGGGATGAAAGCTAACTAGTACCATAATTTTCGGAATCTCTTTTTGAAACTTGAAATCCCTTCTTCCCTTTATGAAGGGCCTTTCTTACACTATTATATTGAGTCTCCACCTTCTACCTTTAGGCACCAGTTAAGGGAGCATTATTGCCATTCTTAGTTCTATATGCAGTGTCCCAAAACTTATTGATTGATGCATATTGTTGATATTGCTTGTTCTTGTGCTATTTGTATCTAGTCACTCTTATGAACTTTAAAGGTGTCATATGCATCTATTTGCTACTCCATGAGGGACAAGCTGAATGCCACTATGCCATGTTTTCTGTATGTGAAACAAACAAACATTTTTCAATGCATGTTATTCATGATATTTGTTTGTAGCCTTTCATGTTGCATGCATAGTTGCTTTGTCTTATTGTTAGAACTCCATCTTTCATGCACATGTTTAGAGTTCTTTGGTCCCATCTTTCAATGCTTGCAAATGGTTTAATCTTGGTTTTGATGGTGCATGTCACCTAAAAAATTATTCTTTTATCACTTACCTACTCGAGGACGAGCAGGAGTTAAGCTTGGGGATGCTTGATATGTCGGAAACGTATCTATAATTTTTGATGTTCCATGCTTGTTTAGTATCTACTTTTCTTTGCTTTGTCCACACTTTGAGGTGCTTTTCATATGTTTTCTGGTACTAACCTATTAACAAGATGCCATAGTGTCAGTTGCCTATTTTCTTCTGTTTTTGGTTCCAAAAAGGCAGAAAATCAATATTCTCGGAATTGGACGGGACAAAAGCCAAAGTCAATATTTTACCGTGGGGAACACGAAGCCGGAATACGAGACGGAAGAGACTCACCAGGGGGCCACACCGCCTGGCCACGTGGGTGGGCCCACCCCATGTCTGGGGGTGTACCCGCACTGGTGGCCCCTGCCTCGCCTCTTCGCCTATAAGAAGCCCCCGATGCCTAAACCCTAAGCACCCGATCAATATTCCACGAAACCGTTTGTAGCCGCCGCTACCATCGTCCCTAGATCGGGGGGATATGAAGCTCTTCCTGACACCCTGCCAGAGGGGAGATCATCCCGGAGGCCTTCTTCTTCATCATGCCAGCCTCCGGTATGAAGCGTGAGTAGTGCCACCTTGGACTACGGATCCATGTAGTAGATAGATGGTTGTATCTCCTCCTTGTGCTTTCATGTCTAGATCTTGTGAGCTTCGTTCATGATCAAGATCTCATCTTTTGTAATCATGCATGTTGTGTTTGTGGGTATCCAATGGATATTGAGATTACTATGTTAGATTGATTAATGGTTTTGTCTTATTGATTCTATCATGTTTGTGTTGTTTGTGATCTTGCATGCTCTCTGTTGTTAGTAGCTATCTTGGCCAAGTAGTTGCTAGTGACTACAAGAGGGGGTATTTATGCTCGATAGTAGGTTCATGCCTCTATTTAATCAAGGGAAGTGACAGAAATCTCTAAGGTTGTAGATGTGTTATTGACACTAGGGAGAAAACAATGGTCTCTTGTTCATGGAAAAAGTTGATTATTTACCTTACACACTTTGCTTAAAGTAGTTGTCTGTTGCTTGCAACTTAATACTGGAGCGGGTTCGGATGATAACCCAAAGGTGGACTTCTAGTCATAGATGCAGGTAGATGGCTGTCTATGTATCTTGTTGTATTGCCCAATCGAATCTCATAGGATCTTTATGTCTAGTATTGCATTGTTATGCCTTGCTCAGTCCTGTCAATTGCCCTGCTGTAATTTGTTTATCCAGCATGCCATGTTTGTTTATCTAAGGAGAACACCTCTAGTGAACTATGGATCCCGGTCCAATCTTTACCATTGATACATCTTCCACTGTTACTATTTACTTGCTGCAAACCATCATCACCTTCCACACCATACAATTTATCCTTTGTTACAACAACCGGTGAGATTGACAACCTCACTGTTAGTTGGGGCAAAGTCTTGAGTTTGTGTTGTGCAGGTTTCCACGTTTCTTGCAACACCTTTGAGACGTTTCCTTCCTTCTACTGGTTCGATAACCTCGGTTTCTTACTGAGGGAAAACTTGCTGCTATGCTGCATCATACCTTGCTCTTGGGGTTTCCTGATGAAGCGCTCCACGTTGACGCAATGCCATCAGTTACTACAGGTGATGGTGGTCATCCTAGAAGTATCTCTAGGTGCAGGTGTTGGAGATATGCCCTAGAGGCAATAATAAATGTGGTTATTATTATATCTTCGTGTTTATGATAAATGTTTACTTTCATGCTGTAATAGTATTAAACAGGAAACATTAATACTTGTGTGATTTGTAAACTAAATTAGAGTCCCTGGTAAAGCCTCTTTGTAATACTAGCTTGTTGGTTAATAGATGGTTGTGGTTTCTCGATCATGAACATTGAGATGTTGTTAACAATAGGATCATATCATTATGGGCATACTACTATAGATAAGCGTAGCATTAACATCAAGTCATTTTAATAGTTCGTTTGCTATAAGCTTTCTGATACATAGTAACCTAATTCCTTCGACCATGAGATCATGCTAATCACCATCACCGGAAGGATGCTTTGATGACATCAAACACCACACCGTAACTGGTTGGCTATAAAGGTGGCATTGAGTGTTCGGAAAGTATGGGTTGAGGCACATGGATCAAGAGTGGGATTTGTCCATCCATATGACGAATAGATATACTCTGGGCCTCTCGGTGGAATGTCATCCTATTGGCTTGCAAGCATGTGACTGGCTCACAAGGGATCACATATCACGGGAACAAGAAAAGAGTACTTATCAGTAACGAGGTTGAACTAGGTATGTAGAGATACCGACAATCAAAACCTCGGATAATTAAACTATCGTGAGACAAAGGGAAATTGGTAAAGTATTTAAATGGTTCATTAGATCGCAAAGTAATCTTAGAAATATGTGGGATCCATATGAATTTCCAGATTCCTCTATTGGTTATTGATTGGAGAAGTGTCTCGATCATGTTCGCATAATTCACGAACCGTAGGGAGACACACTTAAGGATTCGATGTTGTTTAGTAGATATGGAATGTTAATAGGGATACCGAATGTTGTTCGGAGTCTCAAATGGGATCCGGGATATCACGAGGAGATCCAGAATGGTCCGGAGAATAAGATTCATATAATGAAAGTCAGATTTCGGAGTTCGGGAAAGTTTTCGATGTTTTCATCGGAGAGGTTCTAGAAGGGTCTAGAAGGTTCACCGGTCCGGAAGGGGAATGGTCCATGAATGTGTAATGGATATGTGGAATGATTGGATAATATCCTAGGTCACTTGGTGTTGACATTTGCAAGAGAGAAATAAATCTCTAAATTAAAAGTCAAACGGGAAGTTTGAAAAGTCAAACTGGAACAATGGTTTCCTAGTGGGAGAAGAAACAAGTCCTTATCTCAATCCAACTTGGGTTTGGGTTTGGGTTTGGATTCAAACCCACCCCTCCCAAGGCTGCCCCTCCCTCTCATAAATAGAGGGGGTGCTGCCCCAACACCACAAGAGCCAAGCCCTCCCCACACACTCGCGCCGTCGCCGCGCCCAAGCCGCCGCCGACACCTCCTCCTCCCAGTCATCTAAACCCTAGATCTCCGGGAACCCTAATCCACCATAACTCGCATCCGGCTTAGGCGAAGCCCTGCGGGATCTTCCCTCTACTTCCGACACCACGCCGTCGTGCTGCCGGAATCACGAGGAGAGAACTACAACCTCCGCTGCCTGCTGGAACAAGGAAGAGGAAGGTATTCATCGAGTATCGAACGTGTGACCGATTGCGGAAGCGCTGCCGGAACGCAGCACCGGAAGGATTGTCTATGCGATCTTGAGATCGGCAAGTGTACGACTACATCACCCACGAGAATCTGCTCTCGTTAACCGCTTTGGAATCTTCGAGGGTGAGTGCTTCTATCGACTCGTTGCTAGAATCTAGTAGATAGATCTTGGCATGTTTGTGTGCATGCGGTAGAATTTTTTTGTTTTCCATGCTACGAACCCCTACAGTGGTATCAGAGCCGTGTCTATATGTAGATCTGTTGCACGAGTAGAACACAATGGTCATTGTGGGCGGTGGTGCTTTTATTATCAATTGCTTTTTGTGTACTTTGCATCTTGCGGTATGATGGGATGAAGCGGCCCAGGCTAACCTTACATGACATCGTTCATGAGACTTGCTCCACGCTCGACATGCAACTTGTATTGCATAAGTGGCTTTGCGGGTGTTTGTCTCTCCCATCATAGTATAGATTCAATTTACAATGGGCACTTGATAGTTCAAACATCAACGTTGTGGTTCTTGTTCGTAAGTTAGAATGACACTTATTGAAAGCCCCAAACCATGTAAAATATGAAAAGAAAATTAGAGGCGTCTAACTTTGTTTTGCAGGGGTGTGTTGTGATGTGATATGGCCATGATTGTGATTATATATGATGTATGCAATGTTCCTTATTGTAAGTTGGCAACCGACAGGAGCCATATGGTTGTCTTTAATTTTGTTAAGACCCGCGTGTCTATTCAAAGTAGTTGTAATAGTTGAAGCCGGTGGACGACAACCATGGAGAAGCGTCATTGACCTTGATGCAATGCCGGTGATGATGGAGATCATGTGCGTGCTTGAAGATGGAGATTGGAAGCACAAAGAAGAAAGGACATATCATGTCACATATTATGAATTGCATGTGATGTTAATCCTTTATGCATCTTGTATTGCTTAGTTTATGACGGTAGCATTATAAGATGATCCCTCAAGCACACAATTTCAAGTTTTAAAGTGTTCATCCTTAGTAAGCACCGTTGTTAAAGCTCGTTGTTTCGAAGCACCACGTGATGATCGGGTGTGTTAGATTCTGCGAGTGTATACAACGTGAGCAAGCTAGATTTGCTCATGTGGAAGCTAAGGTTTGATCTTGACGAGCCTAGCATGTACAGACATGGTCTCGTAACACGGATCACCGAAAGGTAAAGCATGAGTCATATAGTAGATATGATGAACATGTTGATTGTTCGCCATTGAAGCTACATCAAATCTCATGATGATCAGTTTTGATGTGGTGGATTTGGTTCGTGTGATCACTAAAACAATTTGAGGGATATTGTTTTGAGTGGGAGTTCACCTAGATTAATTTAACTACTAATTAGAACTCAATTTGTCATAAACTTAGTCTAAACTATTGCAAATATGTTGTAGATCAATGGCGGACCCTACCATCAATTTTAATGCGTTCCTAGAGAAAGAAAAGTTGAAAAACAATGGAAGCAACTTCGCGTATTGGTTCCGCAATTTGAGGATTATCCTCAATGCTGGTAATTTGACCTATGTGCTGGATGCACCGCTGGGTGACCCGCCTGCAGCTAATGCTACCGATGAGGTAAAGAATGTTTTCCTCACTCGGAAGAATCAGTACTCCATAGTTCAGTGTGCTATCTTGTATGGTTTGGAATCGGAGCTTCAGAAAAGGTTTGAGAACCATGACCCAACATGATATTGTCCGTGAACTCAAAATGATATTTGAGGCTCACGCGGCAGTTGAGAGTTATGAGGCTTCTGAAAAGTTCTTTAACTGCAAGATGGAAGAGGGCAGCTCCGTCAGTGAGCACGTGCTTAAGATGCCTGGGCACGCAAGCAAGCTTCAAAGCTTGGGTATAGTGATTCCTAATGCTTTGGGGATTCAACGTGTCCTCCAATCACTACCACCAAGTTACAAGAACTTTGTGATGAACTACAATATGCAAAACATGGGCAAGTCGTTGCCAGAACTCTTCTCCATGTTGAAATCTGCAGAAGTGGAGATCAAGAAATATCACCAAGTGTTGTTGGTAAATAAGACCACCAAATTCAAGAAGCAAGGCAAGTCTAAGAAAAAGGGAAACTTCAAGAAGGGAGGTAAGAAAGTTATCGTGTCGGCGAAGAAAACCAAGGCTGGGCCTAAGCCTGATACTGAGTGCTTTTACTGCAAGGGAGAAGGTCACTGGAAGCGGAATTGCCCAAAGTACTTGACGGATTTGAAGAACGGCAACATCAAGAAGAAAGGTATATCCGATATACATGTTATTGATGTGTATCTCACTAGTACTAAGAGTAATGCTCGGTATTTGATACGGTTCGTTCATATTTGTAACTCAAACAGTAATCGCAGAATAAACGGAAGCTAGTGAAGAACAAGGTGACGATGCGCGTTGGAAATGGATCAAAGGTTGATGTGATCGCGGTCGGCACGCTACCTCTTCATCTACCATCGGGATTAGTTTTATACTTAAATAATTGTTATTTGGTGCCTGCGTTGAGCATGAACATTATATCTAGATCATGTTTATTGCGAGACGGTTACTTGTTTAAGTCCGAGAATAATGGTTGTTCGATTCATATGAGTAATATGTTTTATGCACATGCACCTTTGATAAATGGTCTATTCGAATCTCGATTGTGGTAATACACACATTAATAACATTGAAGCTAAACATTTGAAATTGAGCGATAACTCAACCTATATGTGGCACTGTCGTCTTGGTCATATTGGAGTGAAGCATATGAAGAAACTCCATTCCGATGGACTTCTTGAATCACTTGATTTTGAATCTCTTGAAAGATGCGAAGCATGTCTGATGGGTAAAATGACTAAGACTCCATTTTTTGGTATGATGGAGGGAGCTACAGACTTATTGGAAATCATACATACCGATGTGTGTGGCCCAATGAGTGTAGCATCGCGCGGTGGTTATCGTTATGTTCTTACCTTCACGGATGACTTGAGTAGATATAGGTATATCTATTTCATGAAACATAAGTCTGAAACATTCGAGAAGTTTAAGGAATTTCAAAGTGAGATAGAGAATCAACGTAACAAGAAGATTAAATTTCTACGATCTGATCGCCGAGGTGAATATCTAAGTTACGAGTTTGGCGAGCATTTGAAGAAATGCATAATACTTTCACAATTGACACCACCGGGAACACCACAACGTAATGGTGTGTCTGAACGTCGTAATCGAACTCTCTTAGATATGGTTCGTTCTATGATGTCACTTACAGATTTAACGCTATCATTTTGGGGTTATGCATTAGAAACAACCGCATTCACTTTAAATAGGGCACCATCTAAATCCGTTGAAATGACACTGTATGAATTATGGTTTGGAAAGAAACCAAAATTGTCGTTCCTTAAAGTTTGGGGCTGCGAAGCTTATGTAAAGAAGTTACAGCCGGACAAGCTTGAACCCAAAGCGGAAAAATGCGTCTTCATAGGATACCCGAAGGAAACTATTGGGTATACCTTCTATCATTGATCCGAGGGCAAAATCTTTGTTGCTAAGAATGGATCCTTTCTAGAGAAGGAGTTTCTCTCGAAAGAAGTGACTGGAAGGAAAGTAGAACTCGACGAGGTTGTTGAACCTTCTCTCGAACTTGCGAGTAAATCAGCACCGGAAGTAGTTCCTGTGGAGCCTACACCAATAAGAGAGGAAGCTAATGATGTTGATCATGAAACTTTGGTTGAAGTTACTACAGAACCTCGCAGGTTAACAAGAACTCGTACCACTCCTGATTGGTATGATCCCGTTATGAGTGTCATGTTGGTGGACAACACTAATGACCCTGCGACATATGAGGAAGCGATGATGAGCCCAGATTCCAATAAATGGCAGGAAGTCATGAAATCCGAGATTGGATCCATGTACGAAAACCAAGTATGGACTTTGGTGGACTTACCAGATGGCCGGAAGGCTGTCAAGAATAAATGGATTTTCAAGAAGAAAACAGATGCTGATGGTAATGTTACTGTCTATAAATCTCGACTTGTAGCAAAAGGGTTTCGACAAATTCAAGGTGTTGAATACGATGAGACTTTATCACCAGTAGCGAAGCTAAAGTCTGTAAGGATTATGTTAGCAATCGCTGCATATTATGATTATGAGATATGGCATATGGATGTCAAAACAGTGTTCCTCAATGGAGACATTGATGAAGAGTTGTATATGATGCATCCCAAAGGTTTTGTCGATCCTAAAGATGCTAACAAGGTATGCAAACTTCAAAGGTCCATATATGGATTGAAGCAAGCATCCGGAAGTTGAAATCAACATTTTGATAAGGTAATCAAAAGTTTTGGTTTTATACAAACTTATGGAGAAGCTTGTATTTACAAGAAAGTGAGTGGGAGCTCTGTAGCATTCTTAATACTATATGTAGATGACATATTGTTGATTGGGAATGATGTAGACCTTCTTAATAGTGTCAAGGATTATTTGAATAATAGTTTTTCAATGAAAGACCTTGGCAAAGCAGCTTACATATTAGGCATGAATATTTATAGAGATAGATCGAGGCGCCTAATATGATTGTCACAGAGTACATATTTGTACAAAGTTCTAAAGAGGTTTGGAATGGAAGATAGCAAGAAAGGGTTCTTGCCCATGTTGCCCAATACGACCTTGAGTAAAACTCAAAGTCCTGCAATGGCAGAAGATAGAGAAAGGATGAGTAAGACTCCCTATGCCTCAGCCATAGGATCTCTTATGTATGCCATGCTATGTACTAGACCCGACATTGCATATGCTGTTAGTTTGACTAGAAGATATCAAAGTGATCCATGAGTGGATCATTGGACAGCGATCAAAAACATCCTTAAGTACTTGAGAAGAACTAAGGATATGGTTCTTTCTTATGAAGGTGATGAACAACTCGTTGTTAATGGTTACACCGATGCTAGTTGGAACACCGATCCGAATGATTCTAAATCTCAATCTGTATACGTATTTACTTTGAATGGTGCAGCAGTTAGCTGGAGGAGTGCAAAGCAAAGCGTTGTGGCAAGATCTTCAACTGAATCGGAATACATAGCTGCTTCGGAGGCTTCACAAGAGGCGATATGGATGAAGGAGTTCATTACAGAGCTCGGTGTGGTTCCAAGTGCGCTGGACCCAATGTCTATCTATTGTGATAACATGGGCGCCATAGCCAATGCGCAAGAACCAAGGTCACACAAGAAGCTGAAGCACATCAAGCTACGTTTTCACGCTATTCGAGAACATGTCAAAGATGGTGACATAAAGATTTGCAACGTACACACAGATCTGAATGTGGCGGAACCGTTGACTAAACCTCTCCCGAGGGCAAAACATGACCAGCACCAAACCGCCATGGGTGTTCGGTATATTACCATGTAATCTAGATTAGCTGACTCTAGTGCAAGTGGGAGACTGTTGGAGATATGCCTTAGAGGCAATAATAAAAGTGGTTATTATTATATCTTTGTGTTTATGATAAATGTTTACTTTCATGCTGTAATAGTATTAAACTGGAAACATTAATACTTGTGTGATTTGTAAACTAAATTAGAGTCCCTGGTAAAGCCTCTTTGTAATACTAGCTTGTTGGTTAATAGATGGTTGTGGTTTCCCGATCATGAACATTGAGATGTTGTTAACAATAGGATCATATCATTAGGAGAATGATATGATGGACATACTCCTATAGATAAGCATAGCATTAAGATCAAGTCATTTTAATAGTTCGTTTGCTATAAGCTTTCTGATACATAGTAACCTAATTCCTTAGACCATGAGATCATGCTAATCACCATCACCGGAAGGATGCTTTGATGACATCAAACACCACACCGTAACTGGTTGGCTATAAAGGTGGCATTGAGTGTTCGGAAAGTATGGGTTGAGGCACATGGATCAAGAGTGGGATTTGTCCATCCATATGACGGATAGATATACTCTGGGCCCTCTCGGTGGAATGTCATCCTATTGGCTTGCAAGCATGTGACTGGCTCACAAGGAATCACATATCACGGGAACGATAAAAGAGTACTTATCGGTAACGAGGTTGAACTAGGTATGTAGAGATACCGACAATCAAAACCTCGGATAAGTAAACTATCGTGAGACAAAGGGAAATTGGTATCGTATGTAAGTGGTTCATTCGATCGCAAATTAATCGTAGAAATATGTGGGAGCCATATGAATTTCCAGATTCCTCTATTGGTTATTGACTGGAGAAGTGTCTCGATCATGTTTGCATAATTCACGAACCGTAGGGAGACACACTTAAGGATTCGATGTTGTTTAGTAGATATGGAATGTTAATAGGGATACCGAATGTTGTTCGGGGTCTCAAATGGGATCCGAGATATCACGAGGAGATCCGGAATGGTCCGGAGAATAAGATTCATATAAGGAAAGTCCGATTCCGGAGTTCGGGAAAGTTTCCGATGTTTTCATCGGAGAGGTTCTTGAAGGGTCTAGAAGGTTCACCGGTCCGGAAGGGGAATGGTCCATGAATGTGTAATGGATATGTGGAATGATTGGATCATATCCTAGGTCACTTGGTGTTCACATTTGCAAGAGAGAAATAAAGCTCTAAATTAAAAGTCAAACGGGAAGTTTGAAAAGTCAAACTGGAGCAATGGTTTCCTAGTGGGAGAAGAAACAAGTACTTCTCTAAATCCAACTTGGGTTTGGGTTTGGATTCAAACCCATCCCTCCCAAGGATGACCCTCCCTCTCATAAATAGAGGGGGATGACTGCCCCAACACCACAAGAGCCAAGCCCTCCCCACACACCTGCGCCGCCGTCGCCTCGCCGCGCCGCCGCCGCCGGTTCATCGAAGTCGCCCTAGCCGCCGCCAACACCTCCTCCTCCTCCCGGTCATCTAAACCCTAGATCTCCAGGAAACCCTAATCCACCATAACTCGCATCCGGCTTAGGAGAAGCCCTGCGGGATCTTCCCTCTACTTCTGACACCACGCCGTCGTGCTGCCGGAATCACGAGGAGAGAACTACAACCTCCGCTTCCTGCTGGAACAAGGGAGAGGAAGGTATTCATCGAGTACCGAACGTGTGACCGATCATGAAGCGCCGAACACTGTGCCGGAAGGATCGTCTACGCGATCTTGAGATCGGCAAGTGTACGAGTACATCACCCACGAGAATCTGCTCTCGTTAACAGCTTTGGAATATTCGACGGTGAGTGCTTCTATCGACTCGTTGCTACAATCTAGTAGATAGATCTTGGCTTGTTTGTGTGCGTGCGGCAGATTTTTTTTGTTTTCCATGATACGAACCCCTACAGCAGGTACCTCAAATGCACCCTTCATCCTCTTAGTTTGCTTTCTGCCAGGCTTTTCTCTGAAAACCAGAGGGTCTATGTCTGGGTAAGGTGTTTTTGGCCAAGCATCAGACCCAGGGATTGGATAGATAATATTTTTGTAAGCTTCCTTATACATGGGTTTCTTGAAAAAGGCATGCACATAATCCTCTAGAAACTATTTGAGCTTCATAATGACAGAAATAACATGATTGTAGGGAATACCTGTCACATCCAAATATCTGCAACCACAGGTCTTTGCTCTAAGATCAACAACATGCACTCCAAGCCCACTTGTGCCAACCTGCCATATACCAAGAGCAGCATTTTAGAACTGCATGTTCTTGAGAACTTTTTAGCTGTTTCTAATTTCTCTAAGTAGAAAGGTGTGATTTCCCATCTTGTAAGCTCCGCCTCCTCCCTTTTTGCACTATACTTGACCACTAACTTGTCAATGATGCCCTTGATCATGGACTTAATAGGCTTGCCCCTAACATCAAGTATCATCTTGTTGAAAACCTCACTTAGATTATTGACAATGAGGTCTGTCTTGCAGTTGGTGTCAAATGCATGTCTAGCCCAAGCTTCCACAGGTATTTTCATAAGCCAATTATAGGCACGCTCACAACCCCTCTGAATCTCCCCCATTGCTGCATCAAATCCAGTCTTGGTCGATGAGTAGTTAGCTTGCAAAATCAACTTCCTAAGCTCTTCCCCATTAAATCCAGCTGATTTGAAGTTGGCATAAATATGCATGAGACAAAACCTCTGAGGAGAATTGGGGAAAACATGGGAAACAACCTTGAGCAAAACCTTGAAATCCAGGCTTGTTGTTAGAAAACAAACACAAAGCTGAATGGGGAAAAACACATAAATACATGGAAAAACAAACTCACCTTTTGTCTGTCAGATATGATGGTGTAATTCCCAAATTTCCCTGATGTTCATATGCAATATTTGAGTTGGGTAAGAAACCACAGCCAGCTAGAAGTATCCTCTTTGTACACTGTAACACTACGGTTCTAAAAAGACCATAGCTTCTATGTGACATGCCAATCCCTGGATCGGTTCATTGGCCCACAATATAATAAGATGAATAACATAGCAAAATATCCGTGTATCATAAATAACGAAGATCCAGAGTATCATTATTACAATAAAAGTTTATATCAAGGCTAGCTCAAATTATTCAAGTAGCAACGTAAATATAGTAAATCCTCCATTCTTCAAATTGCCCACAAGTGAACAAGTGCCGAGTGGAGTACCGTGGCCTAAATCGATCACTCAGAGTCGGAATAACCTGCAACATGAAACGTAGCAGCCCCGAAGGGTCAATACATGGAATGTATGGCAAGTAGAGCTATTAAGGGAGATAATAGAGCTAACAATTACATGCATATTTGGCAAGTGGAGCCGTGACTAGCTTGCGTTTGCAAATATCTTTTTTCTACTTTCATAAACAATTTTTTATTTTCTTTAAAAAGATCCCAATTAAGTTAACCCATCAACATTAAAGCAATTATGAAGTTAGAATGAGCGAGAAACATGTTATAGAATCAATATCAAGCAACTCAGATGTCCATAACCGGGGACACAGCTAATCGATTAGATTATACGCCTTGTAGGGGTTAGTACACTTTACCCATGTGACTTGGCCAGCCCAGCTCGTACCACCACTCTCATATTGGGTGATGATAGGGATAAGTCCAAGAAGGGACCGTTCGGGAAGTATCTCCCCAAACCCGACACGCACTGGTCCAACCTACCAAAATTCTACATCTTTGGATACGTGGGTTCGAGTTACCACAACCTACTGAGTCCAACCAACCGCTCATTCCATTATTGGCACATGGTTGTACACGTAAGCTACAAAATAAATAAGCCAATCATTCTCTCTTGATACCTGGGTGCCTTTCCGCAATGATACCACCAAAATTTATCAATCCCATCACACCCATGAGATTCATTGATTAAGTTGTTTTTAGTTTTTTTTACAAACCAACACATTTAGAAACAACTTCAGTGATGTAACCCAGTCCTCGTTCATCATAGCATGGCTAAGCACATCTACCAACGATGGCTCATCTACAGGAAATCCCTACCACATAATAGGACATAGCAGAGCGATAGTATTATCCTACACATGCATCTACAAAATACACAACAATGTAATGAAAGTAATAGGACCGTATCATGAACAAAGTAGCATCTATTTGCCTTGGTTGTAGCGGTCGAACGAACAATCCACACACGAGCAAGCGTTGCACTCGTCACAATCTACACGATACAATTGCAATCACATAAACAACCATACACAATCATATGCAAACAATGACGATGCAAGATGCATGCATGACAAGTTGAACATTGCTACAATAGCATCACATATTCTTATTCAGTATCCCTACTGTATGTATGCATGTAAAATATTTTAGGTGCATAGAAAACAAAGCATGCAATTTTAAATGCCCAAACAATAGAGCTAGAATCCAATTATTTAGCCACTACTAATAAATTGTTTGTAAAATCTTGGAAAAATAACCACTGTGTAGGCAACCTAAAATAGAGCCAGTACGAATTGGAATTACTCAAAAAGGATTTATATAATTCCCTGAGTAATTAAAATCCTCCAGTAAGCCTTTATATCTCTACAAATTCCAATACTGTAAGTCTACCTTTTTAATTCACTTTAAGATTCCTCTTGTTCTACTGATTCCAGGGACATCTTATTTGCAATTTTTGGATTTACAGAACTTTTTCTATGAATTTAATACTCTAAAAAGGGCATTAACTCATTTGATTAACTAAGACAAAACCTTGCTGTAAAAGTATAAAACAACTGTACAGCAATGTTCTATGTGAGACACTGATTCCACACATATTTTATTTGCAATTTTCGGCCCAGTAGATTGTTTTCTATGAATTTTACAAGTTCTAGCTAAAATCTGCCAAATAAATCGAATTAAATTTAAACAGTCAACTCTGACTGTTGACTACGCCTACGTGGCGCGCTGACTAGTCAGTGGCCAGAGCTGACTTTTCCACGGTCCATCTGGACCGTTGGATCGAGATCGTACGGCAAGGGGAGAGGGGCATGCTCACCGGCGGCGTCTGACGGCGAATCCGGGCGCGGTGGTTTCCTCGGGACGGCAATGGCGAAGTCTGGCGCCCGGTGGCATGGCGGTGGAGCTCGTCGGTGTGGCGGCAACGGGCGAGGCGGTCGGCGGCCAAGGCGGGTCGTGCTCCGGCAAGGAATTCTCGGCGGCTGCGGGCTCTGCGGAGGGGGAGGAAACAACGACGCGAATCAATCGGGCGAGGCGGTGCTCACAGAGGAAAAAAGAAGGGCGCGGGCGGCGGTCCTTTACCTCTTCCGCGAGGTCGGCGGCGGCGATGGCGATGTCAGCGGCGGCGGCGATGGCGATGTCAGCGGCGGCGGCGATCGGGACACGAGGTACGGGGCGGGGGCGAGAAAGAGGGGGGTGGCGGCGCGCGCTATTTGAAGGGGGGGCATCCACGCGGAGTTGGTTTCGGACCCCGAGAGAATCGCGACGACGGCGGCGTGTCCCTGGCGGACTCGGCGGCGGTGCCGCCGACAGGTGGGTCCCACCTGTCGATGGTCAAGCGTCGACGGACGGGTCACCGGGCGGCCAATTGGCGTGTGGCGCTTAGCTATCGGCCATGTGCGTCTTCCGCTGGCTGCAGCCTTGCAGTTCTGCCGGGCAAGGGCCGAGGAAGGCCGCTCACGCAACGCTGCTATCCCTTTTTATTATTATTTTTCTTTTCTTTTTTCCTGGCGATTTTCTTATCTGAAATTATAACTGAACTGTCTAGGATTTAGTCAGAAATTCAGTTTGCCATAACTTTTGCTACGAAGCTCCGATTGAGGTGATTCAAAGTGCTACGGGTTCGTGATGGAACCCTCTACGCATCTGTGCCATCCAACCATCCAAAATATACTGTTTTTAACAGAGGCATGGTAAAACCGGTCATTCATGTGTAGGTGTCAAAACGCAAATGCAAGTGATTTGTTTTGACAAAACCTTTTCAAACTGAAATTTTGCAAGGATGATCATGATGCAATGCCATGTATGATATGCAGTACCAAATCTAAAATTTGGTATGTGACAAGACTAACCCCCTTAATATGAATCTCGTCCCCAAGATTCGGCGTGGCTAGCAAATAGGTGCGGGTGGTCCTCTCGGATGTCATCCTCACGCTCCCAAGTGGCTTCCTCTACGGTGTGGTGGATCCATTGCACCTTGCAAAACCTGATTGTCTTGGTACGGGTAATCCTCTCCTCTGTCTCCAGTGTCTTGACCGGCTTCTCCTCATAGGTCAAATCATTCTCAAGCTAAACTTCCTCTAGTGGCACTGTGTCTCTCAATGGTGTATCCACCATCTCCGGATGGCACTTCTTCAGCTGGGACACGTGGAACACATTGTGGACGGCGGACAGAGCCTCTGGCAACTCCAACTGATAAGCAACCTCTCCTTTGCGGGCTAAGACCAGATATGGTCCAATAAGGTGCCAGCTTACCCTTGATTCCAAATCTCTTAATTCCACGCAGTGGCGACACTCTGAGGTATGCTCTATCGCCTATCTCATACACTACTTCCTTGCGCTTGGCGTCAGCGTAGCTCTTCTGCCTTGATTGTGATACCTTCAGCATGTCCTAATCAGGGCGACCTTCTCCTCGGCGTCCTTGATCAAATCAGGTCCAAATAGCTGACGTTCTCCTACTCCATCCCATAGCAATTGTGTCCGACATCCTTTTCCATATAGCACATCGAACAGCAATGTCTTGATGCTGGTTTGATAGCTGTTGTTGTAGGAAAACTCAGCATACGGAAAATTCTCGTCCCAACTAGAACCATGAGCCAAGGCGCAAGCTCTTAGCATATCCTCCAAAATCCGATTTACTCTCTCGGTCTGTCCATCAATTTGGGGGTGGAACGCTGTGCTAAACTCCAACCTAGTCCCCAATGACTCGTGCAGCTAGCGTTAAAAGTGCGATGTAAATTGGGTGCCTCTATCTGATACAATGCTCTTGGGAACTCCATGCAGGCACACAATTCTATCCATATAAATCTTGGCCAACCTTGCACTCGTGTAGGTCGTCTTCACCGGTATAAAGTGGGCTACCTTGGTCAAATGTTCGACCACTACCCAAATAGAGTCATATCCCGACCTGGTCCTGGGCAATCCTGTGATAAAATTCATTCCCACTCTATCCCACTTCCAATCCGGCACGGGCAACGGCTGTAGCAGTCCTGCTGGCTTCTGGTGTTCCGCCTTCACTCGGCTACATACATCACATAGGGCAATATGCTTGGCGATGTCTCCCTTCATGTTGTTCTACCAAAATCTGCCCTTCAAATCCATATACATCTTCGTATTGCCCGGATGTATGGAGTATGGCGAGTCATGAGCTTCCTGCAGAATCAGCTTTCTTATCTCCGGGTCGCCGGGCACACACAAACGATCTCCATACCATAGGGTACCTTGCTCATCCTCGCGAATATCTTTCTCTCGATTCTCCTTCATCTTTTCCTTTATCTCCTCTATCTCCTTGTCTCCTACCTGAGCCTTCCTGATCATGTCCTGTAGGGTTGGTTGGACCTCCATTGTTGCCAAATATCCTTCTGACACCACCTCCAGTCTAAGGTCCTTGAATTGCTTGCACAAACCCTCCGGTAATTCCCCAACAGTCAATCCATTGGCATAGACCTTCCGGCTTAGAGCATCTGCTACTACATTGGCTTTTCCTGGGTGGTATTGCAGATTCATATCATAATCTTTAATAAGCTCCAACCATCTCCTTTGCCTCATGTTCAGTTCCTTCTGTGTAAATATGTACTTTAGGCTCTTGTGGTCAGTGTACACATCACAGTGTTTTCCCATTAGGTAGTGCCTCCATACTTTGAGCGCATGCACAACCGATGCTAATTCCAAGTCATGCGTGGGATAATTCCTCTCATGGTGTTTAAGTTGTCACGAGGCGTATGACACCACTCTCCCATCTTGTATCAGCACACTTCCAAGTCCCTGTCGAGAAGCATCACAGTACACTTGGAAATCCTTCTGAAGATCAGGTAAACACAGAACAGGTGCAATCACTAGTCGACGCTTCAGTTCCTGAAAGCTGGCTTCACACACATCCGTCCACTCAAACTTCCTCTCCTTCTTCAGAAGTTCCGTCATCGGCTTAGCAATCTTGGAGAAATTTTCAATGAACCTAACCAGCAAGTCCCAAAAAGCTATGAATATCGCCCACATTCTTGGGCGCTTCCCACTCAGTTACTGCAGTCACTTTGCTTGGATCAACAACGACTCCTTCTCCTGACACCACGTGTCCAAGAAAACCAACAGTGTTAAGCCAGAATTCACACTTGCTGAATTTGGCATACAACTTGTGTTCCCTCAGCTTCTCCATAATCAGTCGCAGATGTTTCTCATGCTCAGCATCATCCTTGTAATATATCAGTATGTCATCAATGAACACCACCACAAACTTGTCCAAGTACTCCATGAATACCTTGTTCATCATGGTCATGAAATATGCCGGAGCATTCGTTAGTCCAAAACACATAATTGTATACTCATATAAACCATACCTAGTAGTGAAAGCAGTTTTTGGTATGTCCTCCTCCCGGATCTTCAATTAGAAATAACCCGATCATAGATCAATTTTGCTAAACACCTTTGCTCCTTCCAGTTGATCAAACAAATCATTTATGTTCGGCAGGGGGTATTTGTTCTTGATGGTCACTTCATTCAGCGAGCGATAGTCCACCACTAACCTCTTGCTGCTGTCCTTCTTCTCCACAAATAGAACAGGTGCTCCCCATGACGACGAACTAGGCTGAATGAATCCCTTGTCCAATTGTTCCTTTAGTTGTTTCTTTAATTCCTTCAGCTCATCCACATCCATCTTATATGGTCTCTTCACTATGGGTCCTGTTCCCGACATCAGATCGATGAGAAACTCCACATCCCTGTCAGGTGGCATCCCTGGAAGCTCTTCCGGAAACACGTCGGGGTACTCCTTAATCATAGGCACAGTATCCATGCTAACCCCTTAAGATAATTCAGCTTACACCTTCCCGGTCGCATAGCCGACTTGAACCTAATCCTCTTACCATCCGGGGTTTTGAGCGAAACCGCTCGCTGTGCACAATCTATGTGTCACCCATGCATAGACATCCAATCCATGCCTAGTATTACATCTAAACCTTGTGACTCCAATACTACCAGATGTGCAATGAAATTGTGTGCTCCAATCCTCACAGTTAAGTCATGCATCCCGCTAGCTATCATATCCCTCCGTGAGCTTACTCTAATAGACCCTTTCAGAGACTCCATGGGTAACTTATACTTATCCACAAATGCCCTTGATATGAATGAATGCGATGCACCAGTATCGAAAAGTATAAGTGCAGGGTGAGTGTTGATTGGAAACTTACCAACCACAAGATCAGGTTCATCTGGGATCTCCTCCACATTCATGTGGTTCACTGTGGCCTTCTGGTTGTTGCCTGGCTTCAGTCCCTTCTTCTCCGGACAGTTGTCTGCATTATGTCCCTTCTAGCCACACTTGAAGCATGTCACCTCACTTAGATCCTTCTTCACAAAGTTGTGATCACGGTTGCGGTCATGTCCACTGTGTCCTCCAGAATGGTGGGTGTGTCCTCCCTTGTGGATGTGGCGATTGCTCCTGTGGCTATCATGGCGATGTCCATCGCCTCCATGGTTGTGGCGGTCATGGCTTCCATGGTGCCCATGGTCACTCCCTCCATGCTTGGAGTATCCATCATAAGAAGTGTGAGACTTGTGGTGAGAACCAGATTGGTGATTGTTGCTCTTTCTCTTGCGGCTTTCCACCTGCTTGTGCTTCCCTTCTAAGATTCTGGCCTTGTCCATAAGCTCCTAGAAAGTGGGACAATAAACCACCAGCAGTTGCACTGAAAGCTCATCACTGAGGCCATCCAGAAACCTCTCCCTCCTTTTTGCATCAGTGTCAACATCCTCAGGTGCATAATGAGATAGGTTGTTGAACTCCTCAATATACTCAGCCACGGTGCGGTTGGTTTGGCGCAAGTTGCGAAATTCCTTCCTCTTCAGGCTCAGAACTCCTGAAGATACGTGGTTGGTTCTGAAACCTTCCTCAAACATTGCCCAAGTCACAGTGTCCAAAGGGTGGGTGATCTGAAAAGTGTCCCACCACGAAGCGGCCGGTCCCTCTAGTAGGTGAGCGGCAAATCTCACCTTCTCAAAGATCTGCACCCACAGCTACGGATCCTTATTCACTGAACGCAACCAGCCGAGAGCAACCATCGTCTCCATTGCAGTAGAGAACTTCGCTGGCCTTAGCCTCAGAAACCTAGTAAGTGCATCTCCCTGAGGCTGGTTGTTCCCATTGTTGTTGTTGTTGTTCTGAGCTTCCATGAACTGGGTCATAACTTGGGTCAGATGTGCCTGATCTTCCATGAGCTGCTCCAACTCAGTAGGTTGACGACGGGGAGGCATCCGCGGTTCAGCACAGGTAAGCTTAGAAAGAATCGATTAGGAAAACAGGATCCTACCCATGCATTATGATCAATCAACAACAAGACAATCACAGACAATCTCAAGCAAGCAGCACATCAGCAAACAAACGATCCAGCAACATCCCAGGGGTTATCCTAGCAGTATACATCTACTGAAATAGTTTTTTGAAGAGTTGGCAACATTTATCAACACAAAAGGCCAACAAAGCATTGAAAACAGGAATCTGCCAGAACAGTCCAGCAGTGTTCACGAATTTTCTACCTGACTTAAACTCGTCAGGAATTTTTGCTGATTTTTGTGTACACATTACAGAGAGTTTAGAACCATCCCTATTTTTTTCAGATTTTTCCTAGTTACCAATAAAATATGAAAATTCGTGCAGTACAGCTGTGTCAGCAAAAACTGCATCAGGAAAAACTTAGATATCAACCAAAAATTGTCATAACTCTTCTATAAAATTTGCAAAATTAATCCTGGGACATTGGAGTACACCTAGGAGCAACTAAACACTCTTAAACTAATAGAAATCAAGTTTTACATCGATTGAGACTAAACCTAACGATTTTACCTAACGAAGACTAGTTGGTGGGCATATATCTACTTCATGAAGAGGTTGCAGTAGGTCCTCGCACTCATGCGTTGACGCTTCTGTCCACGAACCAACCATGGAGGAGGAGTGTACACCTCTCCTGAGTCATCACTTGAAATTTCAAATTCCACCTCTTCTGGATCCTCCTCTTCTTCTTCATTCTCTGCTGCAGCTGCAACAGCTTCATCTCCTCCACCATCATCGTCTCCATCATCATCATCCTCGTCCTCATCATCGTTCCCACTATCATCATCATCATTTTTGCCATCATATCCATTGTTATCATCAGAGGGTGGATTAAACTGTGCTTGGAGAGCGGCAATCTGGGCTGCCATATCTTTAATAGTCTGGTCCCTTTCCTGGATGGTCCCTTGCAGCTGTTGTATGGCCTGATTGTTTTCCTGCACGGTCCCATTAAGCTGTGCTATGGTTGCATCCCTGCCTATAAGTGCATTCTTCAGAACATCCACGGCTTCATGCAAGGTCTCTATCTCCTGTCCCTGGACCACCATACCATTGCTAGCAAAATCTGCTATCTCCTTTACCATCATCACTTTCTCAGCTAGAGCTCCATTCTCCCTTTCCATGTCCTCTATGTGCCTTCGACGGGGCGGCATGTTGTTCCTGTCGCCCGGGTTAACCACAACGTTCCCATCCTCATCACGCCTTCCGTAGTCACGGTAGGGCGAGTCTTCTAGCAGCAGGTGTCAGACAAGATGGCACTCGCGTGACAAGGCTTCATGCAGGGCCAAGTTTATTCCAAGTCCCCAGTTGCAGTATGTCTTGGTGTAGACCAGATGCACAGGATTTGGCAAGGCGGCATCCCTGAAGATGAAGGTGGTGATCTCCCATGCGTCCTCGCCATATCCATAGGTGTACAGCCTTCTTCCCTTGAACATGGGCAGTGGCAATCCCAATGACTGCGAGAGCTGTGCCAACTGTCTTGCAAAGGGCCTTGGTGACTCCATCGTCGCATACTCAGTCCTTACTTCTCCCATCTATCAATTAAAGGAGTAAAGTGTGAGAATAGCATATGGTAAAGATTTACGAGAGTGAAAGGCATAAGATGAAAGACAGAGTTAACATAAGCTTTAATAATTCTATGGCTTCCTAATGAAAACCTAGGTCACGATCCTACAGTCGACACACGGGCTCTGATACCATCTTGTAACACTACGGTTCTGAAAAGACCGTAGCTTCTATGTGACATGCTAATCCCTGGATCGGTTCATTGGCCCACAATAGAATAAGATGAATAACATAGCAAAATATCCGTGTATCATAAATAACGAATATACAGAGTATCATTATTACAATAAAAGCTTAGCTCAAGGCTAGCTCAAATTATTCAAGTAGCAACGTAAATATAGTAAATCCTCCATTCTTCAAATTGCCCACAAGTGAACAAGTGTCGAGTGGAGTACCGTGGCCTAAATCGATCACTCAGAGTCGAAATAACCTGTAACATGAAACCTAGCAGCCCCGAAGGGTCAATACATGGAATGTATGGCAAGTAGAGCTATTAAGGGAGACAATAGAGCTAACAACTACATGCATATTTGGCAAGTGGAGCTGTGGCTAGCTTGCGTTTGCAAATATCTTTTTCCTACTTCCATAAACAGTTTTTGATTTTCTTTGAAAAGATCCCAATTAAGTTAACCCATCAACATTAAAGCAATTATGAAGTTAGAATAAGCGAGAAACATGTCATGGAATCAATATCAAGCAACTTAGATGTCCATAACCGGGGACACGGCTAATCGATTAGATTATACGCCCTGCAGGGGTTAGTACACTTTACCCATGTGACTTGGCCAGCCCAGCTCGTACCACCACTCTCATATTGGGTGATGATAGGGAGAAGTCCAAGAAGGGACCGTTCGGGAAGTAGCTCCCCAAACCCGACACGCACCGGTCCAACCTACCAAAATTCTACATCTCTGGATACGTGGGTTCGAGTTACATTACCTCATCGAGTCCAACCAACCGCCCATTCTATTATTGGCACATGGTTGTACACGTAAGCTACAAAATAAAGAAGTCAATCATTCTCTCTTGATACCTGGGTGCCTTTCCGCAATGATACCACCAAAATTTATCAATCCCATCACACCCAGGAGATTCATTGATTAAGTTTTTTTAGTTTTTTTACAAACCAACACATTTAGAAACAACTTTCAGTGATGTAACCCAGTCCTCGTTCATCATAGCATGGCTAAGCACATCTACCAACGGTGACTTATCTACAGGAAATCCCTACCACATAATAGGACATAGCATAGCGATAGTATTATCCTACACATGCATCTACAAAATACACAACAATGCAATGAAAGTAATAGGACCGTATCATGAACAAAGTAGCATCTACTTGCCTTGGCTGTAGCGGTCGAATGAACAATCCACACACGAGCAAGCGTTGCACTCGTCACAATCTACACGATACAATTGCAATCACATAAACAACCATACACAATCATATGCAAACAATGACGATGCAAGATGCATGCATGACAAGTTGAACATTGCTAGAGTAGCATCACATATTCTTATTCAGTATCCCTACTGTATGTATGCATGTAAAATATTTTAGGTGCATAGAAAACAAAGCATGTAATTTTAAATGCCCAAACAATAGAGCTAGAATCCAATTATTTAGCCACTGCTAATAAACTGTTTGTAAAATCTTGGAAAAATAACCACTGTGTAGGCAACCTAAAATAGAGCCAGTACCAATTGGAATTACTCAAAAAGGATTTACATAATTCCCTGAGTAATTAAAATACTCTAGTAAGCCTTTATATAGATTCTGCAAATTCCAATACTGTAAGTCTACCTTTTTAATTCACTTTAAGATTCCTCTTATTCTACTGATTCCAGGGACATCTTATTTGCAATTTTTGGATTTACAGAACTTTTTCTATGAATTTAATACTCTAAAAAGGGCATTAACTCATTTAATTAACTAAGACAAAACTGTGCTGTAAAAGTATAAAACAACTGTACAACAATATTCTACGTGAGACACTCATTCCACACATATTTTATTTGCAATTTTTGGCCCAGTAGATTATTTTCTATGAATTTTACAAGTTCTAGCTAGAATCTGCTAAATAAATCGAATTAAATTTAAACAGTCAACTCTGACTGTTGACTACGCCTACGTGGCACGCTGACGTGGTGCGCTGACTAGTCAGCGGCCAGAGCTGACTTTTCCACGGTCCATCTAGACCGTTGGATCGAGATCGTATGGCAGGGGGAGAGGGGGCGTGCTCACCGGCGGCAGCTGACAGGCGGACTGGGACGACCGACGGCGGGTGGTTTCCTTGACGGGAACGGCGGCGGGCGAGTGGTGTACGGTGCCGGTGGCGTGGCGGCGGAGCTTGTCGGTGTGGCGGCGACGGGCGAGGCGGTCGACGACGATTGGCGGCGGGTCGCGCTCCGGTGAGGAATTCTCGGCGGCTGCGGGCTCTACGGAGGGGGAGGAAACGACGATGCGAATCAGTAGGGCGAGGCGGTGCTCGCAGGGGAAAAAAGAAGGGCGCGGGCGGCGGTCCTTTACCTCTTCCGCGAGGTTGGCGGCGGTGCTCGGGACACGAGTGCAGGCGAAAGAGAAAGGGTGGCGCGCTATTTGAAGGGGGGCTTCCACGCGGAGTTGGTTTCGGACCCCGAGAGAATTGCGGCGACGGCGGCGTGTCCCTGGCGGACTCGGCGGCGGTGGCGCCGACAGGTGGGTCCCACATTTGGTCAGGCGGCTCGACGGCGGGTCCCGCGGGCTGGCGTGTGGCGCGTCAGCTATCGGCCGGCGTTGTTGCATCTTTGCACGGCCGGTGATTTGCAGTTTCAGTTGCTGGCAGCCGCAGTCATACGCCATCCCTTTTCTTTTATTCTTTTTCTTTTTTTCCTGGCGATGTTCTTATCTGAAATTATAACTGAACTGTCCAGGATTTAGTCAGAAATTCAATTTTCCATAACTTTTGCTACGAAGCTCCGATTGAGACGATTCAAAGTGCTAGGGGTCGTGATGGAACCCTCTACGCACCTGTGCCGTCAAACCATCCAAAATATACTGTTTTAACAAAGGCATGGTAAAACCCGGCATTCATGTGTAGGTGTCAAAACACAAATGCAAGTGATTTGTTTTGCCAAAACCTTTTTAAACTGAAATTTTGCAAGGATGATCATGATGCAATGACATGTATGCTATGAAGTACCAAATCTAAAATTTGGGATGTGACATCCACTACACCAAATGCTAAGGGAAATATATTGTTGATCCCATCTCTCCCAGTGGCAGCCAAAATTTGTTGGCCAGTTGTTAGTTTAATGAAACATCCATCCAGACCTAAATTAATTACATAAAAGCATGTGTAAGATGAAACATGACCAAAGACTAGCAACATAATGCACATCTTGACTACAAACAAACACATGAACTAACCTATAAAAGGCCTGCATCCATCAAGAAAACCTTGTCTAGAAGCATTTAGATAGATAAACAGTCCATGAACCTGGAATTTGCACTAGGATGCTCCAACAACTCTTTGGTTGTAACAATACATCTACTGCCAGGATTTGTGTCCAAGATAGCTTGCAGGTAATCTCTCAACCTTGTGTACTCCTTCTTCTGATCACCTATGACAACACTAAAGGCCTTTTGCCTTGCCCTGTAAGCCATGCTCCTTGGCACATTCACTCCAAATATTTTCTTTGCATTATCAATGAGTGTGTCAACACTTGTACTTGGATCTGTTCTAATTGCTTGCTCAGACTAAACTGCTAGCCAATCTATAGTGACCTTGGTGTTCTCTCCATGAGGTATGCAAGTGTGCAAAGGGTTCAACTTTCTTATGCAGAATGTCTTCTCATTCTTAATTATGGAGGCAGACAAAAAGAATGGGCATCCTAATTTTAGTCCATCTTCAGTACAGTTGACAATGATTCTGTCAGGGTGGTTTCTGTGATAATCATAGTTTCTAAGATGAGCAATGTGATAGTTCCTAAGAGTTGTCCTAAATTGGTAGACATCTTTGAAGCACAATTTCAGGGCAAACTACTGATGTGCATCAGCCCTAGACTCATCATACCAGACCCTCTTCTTTAGTTTCTTCACCCTCCTCTTCTGCCCACTAGGCAACACCCACTTTGGCACAAAACCATCATCAGCACTGTTAGGCAAATCATCTGGGCTACTGTCATCATCACCCGAAGGTATGAAATAGTAGTCATCAACTACCTCTTCTTGATAATGTGATCTGCTTGATGTGGGGCCTTTCCCCTTCTTATCCTTCTCAGAAATAAACTCCTCTTCATCCACAGCCTCTGGTTCACTCTCTTCCTCATACAACTCTTACACATCAGTTTCCCCTTCAAAGTGTACATGAGATTCTCCTCTCTTCTTGTTATTGTGCCCATCCTGTCCACCTTGTCTCTTCCTCTTCAATTCCTTTATGTACTCTAGCTCTGATGCAACAACCTTGTCATGATCAGCTGGGTTGTACAGCAGCTCATACATCCATTCATCATCAGAATCCACTACAGCAACAGCCTTGTCATGATCAGGTGATTTGCCTAGCCCAAAATTGCAGCTCTATTGTGTTCCTATATAGAGGCAATCTGAGATATCCATAGCAACTGGATATACATTATCCTCCTCACTAATATATGACACTCCATCTCTGTCCACCCTTAGTATCAATGGGTCTTGTGATGGGATGTAAGCCTTAGTTTCTTCTTTATTCAGTCCAGGTGGCATAACTGAATTGTGTCTGATCACTATCAAGTTAAGAACCTTCTCATTCTCAAAAAGTTCTTTCATCTTAATAACCTTTGCCATGCTGGTAACAACCTCCAATCCCTCCAACCCTTTCCCCTTTGTTGATGTAGTACATGGTGTCATTAACATTATAACCACCAAATTCTGTAACAAGGGCCAACAAATTCATATATGTGATGTCTGCACTACACAAGGTTCTCTCTAGATTGTCCTCACCATGGAAATTAAATCTAATATCCCAAATGTCATCATCCAAACTGCATAGTACAACAAGTAATGATTATATGTACTGTCAGTCCATCAGTTCATACTCCTATATAGATAGGGAACAATACCAACTAATTATATCTACTGTCACTACATCAGTTTATACTGTCCAAGATGATACATACAAATTATATAAGATTCAGTTCATACCGGCAACACAAGATTCAGTTAAGCAAGCTTTAGTTCATACTGCCAACATAAGATTCAGTTAAACAAGCAATACTAGCCACCTGTCCAAGATTCAAACCCATACTATCCAAGATTCAAAACCTAACCGTCCTAAATTCAAACCCTAACTAGCCAATATAATCCTTAACTTATCCAAGATTCAAACTGGACAGAGCAAGATTGTAAGAGATAAGTGAGGTGAGAGCTTACTCGATGCCGCCCAAGCAGGACCCCCAACGGTAGCTACTCTTCACAGGTGAAGCCAGAACTGCCCGAGCAAGAGCGGCGGGTCCAGTGGAACGCTCCGGCGACCGTGCTGCACCTCGGGTGAATGACGACGTCGAGGATAGAGGGGCACCTTCCCCGCCTGCGGGCGAATCGATGTCGCCACCGCTTGATCCGTCGCCGCCTGTGCTAAAACTGGCGCCACCGTCCAGGTCGCCGCCGGAAGTAGCCGCCGCCATCTTCCACCGGGAGCGGGAGCATGTGCGGAAGAATCGAAACCTAATCGGTCGTTCCACTCTTCGACATCGGCAAGGGCCCCACATACCGTTAATGGCGTCTGGTACGTCGCTAGGAGCCGTCTCCCACTTGCCACGTCATCATCCTGGTGGGCCCCCTGTCAGAAACAATGTCAATCGACCGCAAATTTGGGTTTCAACGTAAATTGCAAAAAATCTACCGAAAAATGGTGGTTTTTTGTGATTTTTTTGTAAAGTGGTGGTTATTCGAACTTTCAGCCGAAATGTGGTAGTTTTATGCTAATAACTCCTCTAGACGACATCTGTGTCATTTTGAAGATCATGAGGTGTTTTCTCTCCATTTGAATTGTTGATCATGCCTAGTTGTTTGGACTTTTGTTCACTTGCTACTATTGACTCCCCCAAACCCAAATGATCATTGAACGAAAAAAGTAACCGAAGCTTTAACAAATTTCAGGAAACTCTTTGCACAAAACGTTGTGGTCAGCAAAGTTGAGGCATTTATTTGAAAAAGCAAAAGCCAATCGTCCCCCCAAGTTTGCACATGAACGGTTGCTGAAGAAATATGCCATCTTTCTACCGGTTCATCAGCGAAGTTCAGGCATTTTATTTGAAGCGCTTGCATCAATCAGGTGTTGGACGACATCTGTTAATACAAAAACTTCTTCTACCGACTCATAAACCTGCATGGAGTAGTACTAGTACTAGTACATATAATCAACCCATCTTACACAAGTAGATTAACTCTACGCAAGATCAAATGATGCTAGTAGCAGAAATTAAGGCAGCAACGCCCAGATCGATCGATGCCGCATAAGCAGAGTCTACTAGAGCGGGGATCAGCCGGAGGAGCCCTGGAGCCTGGACACGAAATTGGATGCCGCGAACGCGGCGGACCCTCCGGCGACGCAGACGAGCGCGGCGACGGCCTGGAGCGCGACCTCCCAGGGGTACTGCTCGGGGACGAGGAAGACGACGGCGGGGCCGGCGACGAGCAGCAGGAGCGCGAGGCTCTGCAGCGTGCCGGGGGTGCCGGGGTCGGTGGCGGCCGACAGCACGCCGAGCTCTTCCGCCTTGGACAGCAGCCCGAGCCGCTCCACCGCCGACAGCGACAGCCCCGCGCGCTCCGCCGCCGACAGCAGGCCCGCCTTCTCCGCCTTGGTCAGCAGCCGCAGTTTCTGCACGTTCGTCAGCAGCTTCACCGGCGCCGACCCTTTCGTCGTGCCCGGCCGCGGCGGGGCCGCAGGCTTCCCCACCGATACCGGGAACACCGTCATCGTGCCCTGCATGCGCCACACACCACCGTCATCGTGTGGAAAGTAATGGCGCGAGGGAATCAGTAAACGGCTGGCGCTAGGTAGGAGCTTACCGATGACCTCCTTGTGCCGGAGGTGGGCTTCGGGCCCTGTGTAGCCATGGCGGTGACACGGCCTCTGCTGATGGTGGTGTTCGGCGACAGCAGTGACGCCATTGCCGCTCCTAGTTCTCCTCGCGTCGACAGATGATCCCCTCCTGCTGTTCTGCTACCTACTAATGGCTCTGGACTTTGCGACGTGCAACCTTGCCTTCCTAGGAGAAGTGGTAGAGATGATGTGTGGCCTCTGCCTGATTTATCCAAGCGGTAGACGTGGCGATTCCTCCAGCACTCATACATAGATCGAGCGTATGATATGATTGATTATACTAGTAGGTACAGATATCTTCTGAGTTGCTCATCGTCATCAAATGACTCCGTGGCCCAATGGATAAGGCGCTGGTCTACGAAACCAGAGATTCTGGGTTCGATCCCCAGCGGAGTCGAATTTTATTTTTCAATTTTTTTGCCTTCTTAGGGCCCAAATACGAGTGAACGGGCCTCTCGTGAAAGCCCAGTAGCCCCATATAATACGAGCTAGGCTCGGTTGCGCACCAACACATAGCCAGCCGCCCCCTCGCGAAGACAAACCCTAGCTGCTAGAACTCGCCGGAGAATCAGAGAGCGCGGACATGGCGGCGGCCTTGGAGAAGATCAAGGCGTTCTGGGACTCGCAGTACCACAACGAGGAGAACTGGGCGCTCAACTATGTCAGCCTCTCTCGCCTCTCCCTGTCTCTCTTATGGCCTCATCGATCTAGTTATTTATGCATCGTTTGCTTGATTAATTTACCCTGTCGTTGCGTCCTTGACTATAGGGTTGCCTACTAGGATCCTAGATTTTTTGCGACCTGATGCGGACGGAAGATTAAAATTGGGTTTGGATGGTTAGGTTGTTCACTGATGTTTTGATTTGTATGGCCCCGAATTTGCTAGTTTACATCGTTAGCTAGGGTTAGCTTGCTTGTGAATCGTGGTCCTACTGTTTGAGTTTTGGATCAAACTAGGGCCTGCGTGCTCTGTCCTACTGGGCACCTTTTTCGGTTTGGTTAGTCTTTGAGTCTTAACACTTAAACACGTTTGCTACCTGGCTATTTATAAGCTGATGCTATGTGTCAATGCTATGTGTTAGTTTGTGGTTCTGACTTCTGATTCTGTTAGGCCAGTGTGTTCACTCTGTGTTCTGGTCTCTGTTCCTCTCAATGTTGTCCGGATCGTGAATTCCTGGTGCTGAATTGAAACTGCTGGTTCCACACTATGATGCAGTGTAAAATCTTGGACTGCAAGTCAGATGATAGTCCTAGTATCGATATGATTGGTCAGTCCTTCTAGGTCGGCAACCTTGGTTACTCCGGTGATGAATTGCTTTCTTACCCTCTGAAGAGAGCTGGTTGAATATGCCTCGCTGTGATCCTCTGGATCTTTTAAATTTCTGCCTGAGATCCTTCAATTTTCTGCGTGCCAAATGAATAGTTATTGTTGGTGAATCCTAACTTTGAGTTAGGCTTTACATCAAAATTTTGCTATGCTACATCCTCACTCTGAAATTGTAATTATTGTTTGGCAAGTGAACCTTTATATATTATTTTATGTCATGTGTGTTCTTTTCTCTTATGAAAAGAAGTCCTTGTTTTTATTGAAGTGTAAAAGAACACATACTATCTTTACAGCATCAGTATTGTAACTGCGCTGTGCTTTGATTGGGTTAAAGAATATCAATTAGCTACGCGCTTTGATTGGGTTAAAGAATATCAATTAGCTACGCGCTTTGATTGGGTTAAAGAATATCAATTAGCTACGCGCTTTGATTGGGTTAAAGAATATCAATTAGCTACGCGCTTTGATTGGGTTAAAGAATATCAATTAGCTATTTATAGTTTGTAGTGATGTTGTACCCTAGTTGTTTAGGAACAATATTTTGTGTTGCGACAAAAACCTCTTACTATGTTTTTCTCGTCATATTTACAGAAGATCCTAAAGGCTGCTGGTTTGTTTGCTGGATCCATCTTCCTGATGCGCACCCAGGGTGACAATATGGTCATCTAAACAGAACTTCTCAGGATACAATGGACAAGAAGTGCAACAGTTCTAAGGCATATCTTTGTAATAATGGAAGCCAAAGTAGTATTACCTTATTAGAAGCCCTCTTTCTTTGTGAATTATCAGTCAAATTGTCGAGAAGTTGTTTGGGATCTTCTTTTGTTAGATCTTGTTGAACTCTGTATCCTCCAACTCGTGCATTGAGTTAAGCTGATGATACTATTGATGCCAATCATTCCATGTTTCCTGATGTTTGAGGGTTGTTTGTTTGTTGTTGCTTTTCGAGTCAAACCTGTGAACTCATCTGGAACACAGCTCACCAGCTAGACGTTTCACTATCAGGTGCAAAAAAATCGCTACCTGTTGCAGATCGAAGATTTAAAATTGGGTTTTGGATGGATCGGTTGTTCACCACCCTTTGATTTGTATGACCCCGAACTTGCTAGTCTACATTGTTAATCCATGGGAATTGTTATCCTGCTGCTAAGGTTTTGTATCAGAATAAGGGCAAGCCACAAGTCGAATAGGTCTATTTTACACAATCTATCCTCCTGGCCGACCTTTTTTTGGTAGCCTTTGGGTCTTAGCAAGGTGATATTATGTGTCAATGCTATGTGTGGCATCTGTCGTAGTTAGTCTTGTGGTTTTGACTTTTGACTTCAATTCTCTTTACATGCCAAAAGAACTTCCTTGCGTTTTCCTTTATTCAGTACATCTTGTGTGCTAAGAAATTTTGGGGAAAATGATAAAAGAAATTTTAGTCGACAACGAAAAACACAGTACACAATTGTTTTTACAGTTCATGTGTATAACTTGCATTTTCGTGTTAAAATTTGAAAAAAATTCTACTTCCTTTGTTTCACCGCCAAACTTTGAACCATTGTGAAATATACTTTCATATGGTATGTATTTGGTATTGTAAATATTGATATTTTTTTCCTATGCAAACTGTATTGAGAAACAGAGGGAGACAAGAAACTCTTATCTTTTAGAGAGACGAGCTTAACCAAGTTAGATGAGGGTTTGGCTCAGTACGACTATTTAGGCCAGACCACTCTTCTAGAGAAACGCATTTTAGACAGACAAGAAACTCTGTTCTGCCTGAAAACAATGGAAAAACTCATAATAATTGCATGGTTCGCATGCTTTAAGACACATAATAGCATTTATTATTTCTTTCAATTGGAAAGCAAAAGAATCTTAAATATCAAGGTAACTGCACATGGACATCAAATCATCATGCATTTACATCACACGATAAAAATGTGCAGCAAACTACCAAACTGCCCAGCATTGCAACCACATGTATATATAGCTCTTTTGTGCCTGCAGGGGCTATATGTAGAGAGTGCTATAGATCAGATTTACTCCTTGACGGGGAATCTCTGTGCAAGTGCATTCCTTGTCAATCCAAACCAGCTAACTAAACAATCTGTGAGATAATGGAGGAAACCAAATCAGGCCAAGAAGGATTTCTGGAGTTCTTCTTGGGGAAATGTGTTTCCAGCTTCTAAGATTTATAATGTTTCGGTACTCGATGAGTAGGCCTGTTCTTCCTTCTAATGGATCTGGCAATCCAGGTGTATTTCAAAGCTTAAAGCCTTTTTCTGGCTGGTACTCAGTGACATCTTCAACATGTTGTGTAATAACCTTACTAATCTCAACTGTTTTGTGTAGGTTCCTTACTAGTGTAGTAGTGGTGCTGACAAGTCGTTTGGGCGTGACATACTTGACTCTCACTACAAGTCTTGCCTCTTTGCCGGCATGAACATTAGAGATCAGTGGCATCAATGGCGAGGCCATGCCAGGGCAGGTGAAATATTACTACTACTACTGCGATAAATTACTATTCCTGCAGCATGTTGGTAAATTGCTGTCTTTCTGACCATGGGAAAATTATGATCGCTTTTCAGTGGGAGTTCCAAGTTGGCCCAAGTGTTGGCATTTCTACTGGTGACCAAGCTTGGGTTGCTTCCTACATCCTTGAGGTATAAACATTATGCATTCAATCTGGAAGATGATCTGAATTAGCCATACCCATAGGATCTTATTCTGATCATATCCTTGTTGCGGCTGGGTGGTTATCTCAAACAGAACTAGCATTCGGCTAAAATTATTGTGATTACTAAATCTAAATGGGACTCTCCCATTCTTCTGCAGAGGATCACTAAGATTGCGTCGAGAAGCTCAAACTCAGGCACAATGAGCACATCGCGACATATGGCGAGGGCCATGTTCCCATCGGTAGGGACTGAGAGCCATACGTCTCACCGGCAAGTACGAGACTGCCAACATCTACACATTCAGCTAGGTACGCATGCGCCTTGTGTTCTTATTCCGAATCAATCACCTGAATCCATGTCGCATTATAAGATCGGTTCTGAAAACCATGTTCCCCCTACTGGCTCTGCAGGGTGTTGCAAACCGTGGCGCGTCCATCTGCGCGGGCCACGAGATGGAGCAGAACGGCAAGGGCTACTTCGAGGACCGCCGGCCGGGTTCCAACACATCCTGCCAACACTCGCCTCGCGGTGTGATCAGTGGGTTTGGTGGTGGAAATTGGAGTATCTGGAGATTGCAAATATCTATTACAGAAGTTTAACCAATTTAGGATGTGGGTTTGGCTCACTACCACGATTTAGGCCAGAACCCCTACTCTTTTAGGCCTTGTTTGGTACTAGAGTTTTTGTGGGGATTAGAGGGGATAATCCCCACCAAACCCCAAATTTCCATTTGTTGCTAAAAATATGTTTGGTTCTAGAGTATTGGACCAATTCAATCCCCGCTTATCCCCGCTTTTCTCCAAGTTTTAGTGTATTTTTTTCAATATCCAATACACTACCCATACCTAGTGGATTGGAAGGGATTGGAATTTTATGTGGATTAGAGGGGTTTGGGTGAAGGTGGAGGTTTTACCCAATCCCCTTAGAAATTATCCCCGCTAATCCCTAACAAAACACTAGCACCAAACAAAGCCTTAGAGAGAACAAAAACTTGTGATCTGCTCGAATGGAAAACCACATGATGAAGGCAAATATTAGCATGCTTTAAGAGTTTAAGGCACATAAGAATATTTACTTTTTTCAGTGGCAGGACAGGAAAAATATTAACATCAAGGTAATTGCATATGGAAATCATAAACATCACATCACGATATAAAAATGTGCACCAAAGTCCCTAGCATTGCAACCACATGTATATATAGATTAGAATTGCTCCTTGGATGGACAAGTCCAAGTTTATTGCTTCCTTCGAATCCGAACTAGCTACCTGAGCGTTCTTGAGATAATGGAGGAAACCAAGAAACCGGAAACCCCTTCATCCCATCCGTGGAGAGCAAATATTCACTTGTATCTAGGTTCATATTTTGTTGAGACCAAATCTGGTTGGAAGCAGCTTCCACAGTACAAAATACTTCAGATGGTCCAGTAACAATGGGCGATGGTCTGCACCAGTGGCCCTGATAATGACCGGTGGAGAGTCCTAGAAACAGACCTTCGAAATATGCCCGATGGCCATACCGATACTGGCCATACCGATACAAGGTAACGAGGGAACCTCTTATAAAGCAGATTATTAAAGATAAACAAAAAAGAACAAACAGAACCAAACTTGCCACCGAAGACACCGTAGCAAGACCGAGCAATACCGGAGCTCCACTACGACGACCCCAAGAGGGTGGCGACAAACATGTCGCCGTCATCGAGACTGAGACGGTAAAGGGTATTCACCCAGAGCCTAGCATGGAGAAGCTACCCACTATGACACCCCCAAGGAGGTTATCACACCCGCAGTTATCACTACCGTTGGCGCCGAAGCACTAAACTTTCGCCTGGAAAAAAAAATTCGGATCACTCCCGGGCTGAGGTCGTTGGGCAGCCTGAATCTGCGCCATCATGACGCGCTCGAATCCTGCAAAGCCGCCACGTCGTCGAAGACCGTGCCGTCGCACCCACACCCATGAATTCACCACAACAACTAGATTTGACATATGGCTCACGCCAAGCTTAAAGACTTCGATATCAATCTAGTACTCCATCAGATCCAAATTGGATCGGAGGGGGTAGAAAAATTGGGAGCATTAAATGAAGGAATACATGCAAGGCTATGCAACCTTAAGTCCTTAACCAAGCAGCATGTCTAACTGGAGGTCTCGGCTCCTCTACAGTCGAGTTATTAATGTACAGGTGCTGTAGCTATAAAATCTACCGTCCATTTCTATCCGAAGGCCATCCTTTCTCTTCGTTCTGTCATCAATGAAAGATAACACCGGGCAGTTTGCTCCGTTTTCCTCAGCCGTGCAGCTGAAGCTCACACTCACAGGATTGGCGCCTGCGGAGGTCAGAAGCCCGCCTCATAGAGGAGCTGTAGAACATGGCGGAGGCCAGAGCCAGCGGCAGTTGTTTGATCAAATCTAAGTCGTAAATTAGTAACTTTCGTGGCGGCCGATCTAAGAATTGAAGAAACCATTTTCTGTAGCACATCATGCATCGAGAATTGAAGAGACGAATTCCTCCACCAATTAACCGGGTAGTTTTCTCCATGCTCCAGCAATCCGGTTGTTAATCGTAGGTAGCTTGGTCGTCTAGTTCTTGTGGGTCTTGTCTCCAGTCCTGCAGCTCCTCTACGACTACGACTCAAAAGAGGCGGGCTGTCCGTATATGCTTCACCGGAGTGGAAAACCAAGCTGGCCGCCGACGTAAGCAGACGACCGTATGCCAATTTTTCTCCAATTAATAACGAAGTTAAGGGAGGGAAAAAAGAGCCTTCGGATTCAAACGGACGGTAGATTTTATAGCTACAGCACCTGTACAGTAATAACTCAACTGTAGAGGAGACGAGCCCCTAACTGGAATGGTGGTCAGAAACATAGTACTTTCAAGGTAGGTTGGGGATTTTTGGGCCCAACAACACAAACTTGAATTAAAAAAAAACTAGGGGAGAATCTTCGAAATTTTGAGTCACAAGCAATCCCATTGGGAGGTGAGCCTTTTTGTACAAAGATGATCACAATCAATCCCATTGGGAGGAGTATATAAGAAACATCACGTACCTGGGCACTGTTTTCCAGTTTTAGAGCTGAGAACACATGCATTAGCATTACCAGACAATGGCCACAAATTCTATTCCATAGTCCATACTTGCCTTTCCCAATTCGTTCAATGAAACTTCTCAAGGGCATCAAAGGTGGCACAAAAAAATTACATTTTGGATGTGCACAATAGTTTCTAACCCAGTGTTACCTTTCAGTTTCGCTCTTTTTTAGTGTAGTAACAAGTTGCAACAGATACCCCAGTGCTGACAACCACACTGGGCATAAACAAAACAAGATAAAAGGCATCACCAGATGATGTTAACAAATTAATACTTTCCTTTTCATTTCCCGAGCAATCAATCGCTACTACATGTTACTGCAAAATTTCAATGGTATACAATATAGTCCAGCCACCTAATCATCCACAGAAAACAGCATTCTTTGGGCATTTATCAGTACAGGTGAGCCTTGTTTAGTTCTCTCTACAATCTGTTGGATGAGCATCTCACTATCACGGTCATCGTCATCGTCGTCGCCGGACTCGTCTTCTCCGTCTCCGTCACTCTCTTGAGCTCTGTTAGTCTCCCCGCTCTTCGCATCTCGCTCCCAAGTAGGAACATTTTTCATCTCCATAGCACTATCATCTTCCAAGCCCCATATCTCCACTGAGTAATCTTCATTTACCTGAGGCTTCCCGTTAGTACTTGAGGTGCAAGGGGAGTCAGCAATTCTCATGAATTCTTCATATGCTTCATCGTATGCTTCTAGTGCGTCTCCAGCTAGATTTAGATAGAACGGTTCTGCCGAGGAGCTAGTTTCTTGTATAAACAATGGACTATCCTGGTTGGAAGAAGAACCGGAATCACTGTTTGAGGAGGTTTGTTCAGAGAAGACCTGCTCTCTTGCCACTATCTGAAGTTGTGCCTGCTTCTGGCTTTGGGCAAGTGCAGTCTCAAGCTCCTTGATTCGGTCTTCGAGCCTATGCTGGATCACCTTGTGGAGACGGATACTGAGATCTCTAGGTGAGACAGGATAGTTTGGATCACGTGTGCAATCTGGGGAACTTTGTCTGCTGTCTCTGCGATGGTCACTCTCACTGCTGTAATCGGCAATGTCACGGCGAATCATGTCGGTCTTCAGTTCCCCCTGAACAATATCTCCAATGAACTCCTGATCGCTCTAGAAATGTGGAACTCTATTTAGTGGGCATGTAGGCTGTAGCCCAATTAAGATGTCACACATAACATTACAATATGGGATCATTACCTCACTGAAGTCAAATGGTTGTTCTTCCAAGTGGTTTGAAGTGAAATTTAATTCTAACCTCGCAAGCTCAGCTTCAAGTTCAGCTTCAATTTTGCTCATTGGCACCGAATCAGCAGTGTTAGCTTTGATATTGTCCTCTGTTATCAGCAGAGAATTAAAAATAGCATACACTTTTTAGTATGAATGTATGAGTATGTAATTTTTTTTGTTTTGACAGTTGTGGATTTACCATCTTGTTCACCAGACATTTCATTAGGCAATTCCTTCACAGTTAACCCCTCTTTCATCTCCAGCTCATCTTGCAAATCTTGAACCAAGTTCTCCATTCGCTTCAGCGTGCCCTTCATGGAATCAACATCCTTTTTGCTTGATAGAGAAGATGATATTATACCAATGCCAACCCCACTCGAGAACATGAGCAATCGTTCAACTAAACCTGCAGATCAAATGTATGTATTTAGGATTTTAATGCTTCAAATGGGAGAAAGCCCAAACAACTCAATATGAACCATAGCATATGTAGCAAAACGTCGGCATCCAATATAGCTTACTTAATAGGTGTTACAACATTTACAACCATTAGCAGGAGATCAGGGAAAGAGGCACACCGACTGCATGTAGACCCTAAGGATAAAATGAGCATTTCTTGTTCTAGCACATTTTGTCTTGAAATGAGGCCAAAGAACTACAGTGACACATGCATGCATATTAAACATATGCATCCAAATGAATATGAATCAAAAAACCAACAATTTAACAGCTATGGAAAGGGCCACCATACACCACACATGATTATCAGTAGGCCCTGTCCAATTAGCACAGATAGATCTCATAGTTCTAATGGTCCAAGCAAGTATAAAATATGAGCACGTACTGAGCAATTTCTTAGAAATTATTGCAAATTGTTTTTTCAGAAGACTGAGACTGACTTGAGAAGAATTTGGAATCATAAAGCCTGTGATAGTTCAACTCGTGTCATCAAAACAAGGAGCAGAGTTCCAAACATGATACAGTGAGCTCTGTACTAGTATTTGCTTGGTAGAGATGATAAATGTAAGTTTTGCTTGCATGTGGTAGAATAAGGAAAAGCAGGCCAAATAACTAATGCTCAGATAACCACTGAATATTTGACTATGCAACTGGCCATGCCAAACTATAAATAAAGAAAATCATAGTTTAATAGTAAGATTTGAGATCTCTGTTTAGTCAAAACAAAAGAATCACACACTCATTTGAAAAAAGAGGATATAGTTTTAGTTCAACATTGCAAATGAGGAATTCAGTAGGCATCTACAAAATATACGATTTTCCACTTGCTTTATTTCAGTTAATTGCATCGAGGTGGTAGAGAAAACATGTGGAACCTGCTTAAATTATATTGCAGGAGCTGTAGTATGATGCTAAAAATTAGCTGCTGATTTTGATGGTTTAGTACCTCTTTGGTAGCCATGCAAACTCAAACTTGCATCTTGAGATACCCTTCTATCCTTTCTGGATTTATTCAGCTCTGGGAGAGCAGCGATCCCAACGATACTTTCCGACACTTTTGAGCCATGTCGACAGTCCTTGTCAAACCCAATTTCAAAAGGTACGGGCACTGGTTCATAGCGCGATTTACTAATGATTCTTCTCCCATCTGTTACAATGAATGGTCTAGCAGAAGCTGGGGATGGAACTGGAGCAAATGTGCATTCCTCGAACTCAAAGTCCTCGTTGTAAAGTTGGGGAATGTAAGAGTTCTCTGTTGCTACAAATGGCTTAATAAAATTCCTCTGGGGCTGCCTGCTCCTAAGAGCACCTCGACCTCTTCCAGACCCAGAACCAAGACCAGGGCTTCTTGCAGATACCTCAGTAGCTGAACCATCTCGAAAGCAATCCAACAGATTCTTGCCTCTACCAACTGTCCTACTACCACTTGGAACCACCATCTCCTCACTGTTCTGCGCACTGTTTCTCTTGAAAATCCAAGGCTGCAAGCTCAATATAGATCCAGGATCTCTGACATACTCGCCTGGGCCGACCAACTCAGCGTCGGTGCTGCCATTGGTGGACGCAGCGAATTTGCGAGACAAACCACCAAACCGCGAACTGTCGGAGTGCCTCGGAGTATTGCAGGGCGCGTTCTCCTCCTCAAAACTGGTGTTCCCAGAAACCTGATTAAGAACTATTCTGCGAAACATGTCGTTCCCCATTTCCGCATTCTTGTGTTTCTTTTGCTTGTCCATTAGAGATGCTGCAACCTGGCACCTTCAGCGTAATCTCAGGCACCTCCGCATTTCCAGAGCTCAGTAGGAACTCCAACCCGATCAATCCTGCATGGTGGACAACCAGGTTAGCACAAGAACATGAGCGCAGAGCCGCGTTATCTGAAACAAAAGACAGAATGAGCAGTAAGCAGTGATGCAATCCCTAATTCCTCCATCGCAATCTTAAGCAGAGGCAAAACGCATCCACGGATAACCTGAATCATCCCAGGAGGAGGAGCCCACCCACCGAACTAAATCCCGAATCATTCACCCAGAATCACACAGCAGCATGGTCGTGCGCGCAACAAGACCCAAATCTTGGCTCAAATTTCCCTATCCCATGAATACGCTACAGGACTACCTGGATTTGCCTCATGGCAGCCCCCAAGACCCGACCTTCCCTCTAAAAAAAATCCTCAGAAATAACGGGACGAAAGATCTCCAGGAGAGATGGCCGAGGCCGGAAGCTTTTCTCACCAATAAAGGGAGATGAGGGATAAGGGGGCAGCGGGGTGCCGACGCCCGGCGGAGCGGAGTGGCAATGCCGCGGCGGGGAAGCGCGAGCTACGGGGAGGAGAGAGAGTGCATCATTGGACAGGAGGCATTTGGGATTTGGGATATGGGGAATTTGGGGTTTGGGTTTGGGTTGGTCCGAATGAGGCAAGAAGAACATCCCAAGAAGCCAAACCACACGAGAGACGAGACAGGAGGAAAAAACTAGTCTGAAATGGAAAACTATTTATTTATTTTTGCTGAAATTGCACTGCTTTTACTTTTACAGCTCAGGCCAGGTCGCAACAGCTCACATCAAGAATTTTCATGATGCATACAAAATAGTTTCTTAATCTACTACTACTATACTTTCGTCCGCAAAATCTTTCGGGGACAACTTTTTTGACGCCATCTTTTGGTGACAATTAGTATTCTATTCGTCCAAATTAATTGACACGATTTTATCTAGATATTTGCGTATCTACAAGATATTAGTAATACAAATATGCGATTTTAAGTTTAGGATTTGCTACTTCGTCGTGACGTGTCAGCAGTGCCGACAGAGTGGCAAAGTTTTGGTAGCAAACGAATGAAGTGACAAAATATTGGTTGCTAAAAAACTAACTTTATAGGAATCTTGTACTCTCTCTTTTCGAAAAAGGATGTCGCGGAATTTTGTATATTTACATAGTAGTAAAAGACATCACGGATCTAGATAAATCTGCAACATCTTTTTTGGACGGACAGTATATAAAAGTAGGCTATACTTTCAAAGAAATTTGCATGTTGTTTGCTAACATAATCTTAGGGGCGTGATAATGAGTCAATTATTTATTGTGTCAACTTTAAAATGGATTTTAAAGGGTCAAATCTTCTCCATGCTTGATTGTGTCAACATTAAAAGTCAAAAAATCCAAATTAACGCCATTTACTTCTGCTAGTAATTTGCTTCCCTCGGCATTAGTGATGCATGCAGAGATTTGCTCCTCCACACCAAGTCACCAATGTCATATGCCATAGCGTTACATTTCACCTTGATATAAACCTCTTTGTGCTTCCTCCATTTCATGCTCTTTATCGGTTCAGTGGGGCCGTCCTCTCGCAATATCCCCCCTCAGAAAAATATGAATAAATGTTCCAATACTACATTCCTTTTTATCTCATCAGGGCACTACAAGGTATGGCCCTGCAAAATATTACATGTGTAAAAGTGTAGTCTTATGAAATGTTATTCTACCCTTGCAAAAAAAATACTCTAGATGCTGAATGGCCTTCAAATAACTTGTTCAGCGGGAGTAAGTTATTATCCACTTCCATTAATTATTATCTGAAATTTTTGCTCCGGGTACATTAAATGATCACGTTTTGTTTCAACCTGTGAGCTACTGCATGTCATAAAAAGTATACCATCGGAAAGTAACTTTCAAATACGGATTTGATTGTATACTTTTTGTGGCATATACGAAATATTCTTGAGACATTTGCGAGAAAGGAGGGAGCAGCTTCTTTAGTTTACTTAGCTGGTCTTTTTTGTCAATTACCGATTACTCAGTAACCCCTTCCTTTTAATAATGGGTTTACTTATCACGAAAACAAGCATATAAAAAAATGTGTTCCGTTGTGTACAGTGTCCAAGAATTAGATTTGCTATCTGGGGTGCAGGCAAAAGGATGCTTGGCCTTTACACCATACCTAGAGTAGAAAATAGTCTCCAAGTCTTACTGAGCCTCAGCCGTCTAACTGTCTTGATATGTGATTTAAACTCCTGGATCCCATCACAGAAACAGGCCCACGCATTAGGGTTTGGTCATTGATCTGCACTTGCACCTTGATGGCTATTAATAATCCTATCATGATGTGAAGTACCCAGCTTCATTGTGCATGGACCATATTTTTGTTACTTCTCTGGACCACCTGTCCACACATACCTAGTAATTTTTCAAGTCTCCAGTGAACACCTGTGCTAGCAATTTGACAGGAGGATGTGTGGACAGCATGGTGCTAGATTTTTCAATACTTCAGTAAACATCTATGGTTTTGAAAGATTGACTCGACACGTGTCAAAAAAGTTTTCGAGAGCTCGAGGGAGTAGTAACTGTGCTGGTAACGTTTGCAAAAGCAAGAAGATAACCCAAATATGCAGAGAATCAAAGGATGAATGAATGGTTCCCTCAAATAAGGATGAGTGGACGGTGGCAAAAGTCTCTCATGGGAAGAGAGGTACGTACATGGGAAGTTGATTGATGAAGAACCCAATAACCCAATTGCCCATGGCATTTTACTTAGGAAAGAATCCTTTGGAAACGCCAACTGGTAATGTCCTTTTCCTCCTAGGTTTTAACTTTCTTGGGCCTTTTCCTAGCTGGAATTTTCCTTGTCCTCACACAACCAGATTGGGTTTGTTTTTTCTTCTGCTCCACACAAGAATGCACAGTCTGCACCACACAGCTGTAGGTAGACAACAAATCAACACTAGCAGGTTTCAATTTTTTCTCTTAGTACTTTTGACCTACTAGAAATTCATCCTGAGTTCTCTCCTATTTCGTTTCTCAAATTTCTAAGTAAGAACAAAATGTATTCTGAATTTTTGTTTCACAAAAATGCTTTCAGAATTTCGTGTAGTCCTGGCACAATTGTTTGATTGAGCAAAACAATTTATTGATGCAACTAAAAAATTATGTACAGTAGCTACTTCTTTCTCTAAGAGCCGCCCATCAGCCGATTCCCCGCTCTAAAGTATCAGGCATTCAGGAAGCCAGTGAAGTCCTTGGGCAGTTGTCGATGGAGCAAGCGAGGACATCTCGGTAG